>CM065717.1:20849498-20859498 GCA_033310375.1 Conus canariensis | reverse complement strand
CAAGTGATGAGTAATCAAAACATTTACTCATGGCAATTATTTGCAGTTTCACTCAGTGGCCTGAGTCCATGATACCAATAATATAACACTAGCTTGCATACATGTGAGTCCTAGTAACCGAATTTCATGCGTCTTGTTTTACCTGTTTTCGTGAATGTTCATTTTTCTTATGGCCTTTGCCTTTACCATCCTTGATAGCTAGCAATTTCATCGGAACAAAAAGTAACTGACGCCAGTTACTTTACTGTCTTCATGAAGAATGTTGTTTTGAGGCTAACGAAGTTCCATAAGTTGCTTTGGTAACAACCGATTTAGAGTTGACTCCCAGGGTGGTTCATGTTTCTGGATTTCAGTGGTCGTTCACTAAGGTGGTGGCGATAGGTAGACGTGTGACGTCATGAAAGCAAGTTCACGTGACGTCAACATAAAACGTCTGTTAGGCATGATAGCTTTGCATTCTCATAGACGCTATGAAGGCCGTGCTGGTTATACAACAGCTTGCTGTTTGTCTACAAGATAACGCTTAAATGGAAACGGGACATTTGCATCATGTGGATTTGTACCTTCCCCAAACAAACAAAAACAAATGACTAAAGAAAAAAAAACACCTTTAGAACTGTGTGATGCCAGGTATTGCCCCATGAAAAAAAGAGAAGTCAACAATCGACAACACAATGTGAAAGACGGGGAGTGAAATGAAATATTTTCTCAGAGTGCAAGCACTACACCTCTTTCACGTGTGTGAAGATGGGTCTTGTTACTTTGTCGGTTCTTCTCCTTATCATCTTTTCCTACATCGCTGTGGGCACCTTTCTCTTCGTTGCCATGGAAGCAAAGAACGAGATCAGCAGACAGAAAGAAGTTCAGGAGAGTCTTCACACCATCCTAGGTAAGTGGCCATTTTGACGGGGCCTGTTGTCAAGCAGACATGGGATTTAGGGGAGTGCTTTCAAACCTGCCCAACAACCACCCCGACGCTTCCTGTTACCGTGTTCCTTCTGCCCTCCACCCTTCTCCCTACTATCACTGTCCTTCCTTCCCCCCCCCCCCCCCCCCCGCTCCCTTCAATTCAGCCACCCGATACCACATAACTTAAAAACAAATCAGAACTTCTTTCCATCAAAGTCAGATGATGATGATGATGATGATGATGATGATGATGATGATGATGATGAAGATGGTGGTGACGACAACGACTGCTGATTAATTTATTTTGAATTGGTATAAATGTATTTTTGCCATGAATTTTTTTTCACTTTAATTTTTCTTAACCTTTCTATTGTCTGTAAATTATTGTATATTTTTCATTTTCATTATTTTTGTTGTGGTGGTGGCTATGTTTTCATGATGATGATGATGATGATGATGATGATGATGATGATGATGATTATCATTGTTGTTGTTGTTGTTATAATTATCATCATCATCATCATGATTCTTCTTCTTCTTTTTGTTGTTGTTGTTATAATCATCATCATCATCATCATTATTGTTATTGTTACTATTTTTATTATTATCATTATTGCTATCATGATGATGATGATTATAATCATAATCATCATAATGATCATCACGATCATTATCATTGTTATTATTCTTATTATGATTATCATTCTCATTCTTCTTCTCTTCTTCTTCTTCTTCTTCTTCTTCTCAATATTCTTCTATTGATGATGATGATGATGACGACAAGAATGATAATGATAATAATAATGATAAAAACAACAACAACAACAACAACAACAATAATAATAATAATAATAATAATAATAATGATAGTAATAATAATAATAATAATCATAGTTATAATGACAATGAAAATTATTATTGTTATCATTATTATCATCATCAATATTATTATTATTATTATGCTATCAAAATTATTATTATCTTTACTGTTATTCTCATATTATCATTCCTATGCATTTCCCATCACTTCCATTCTAACAGAGAGAGAGAGAGAGAGAGAGAGAGAGAGAGAGAGAGAGAGAGAGAGAGAGAGAGAGAGTTTGCGTAGAAAAAGGGAGACAGGGTAAAGACAGACGAACATCATCTGTGAAATGATCGGTGCTCAAAACTGATTCACGCTAATTGATGGATGGGCATACAATGCTCAACATCGAAACTGGTATCATCACACATGACACACACACACACACACACACACACACACACACACACACAACACACACACACACACAGACAGACAGACACACACACACACACACACACAGACAACACACAACACAACAGACACACACACACACACACACACTCACACACACACACTCACACACACACACACACACACACACAACACACACACAGATAGATAGATAGAGAGAGAGAGAGAGAGAGAGAGAGAGACAGACAGACAGACAGACAGACAGACAGACAGACAGACAGAGAGGAGAGGGAGAGAGAAGAGAGAGAGAGAGAGAGAGAGAGAGAGAGAGACAGAGAGAGAGAGAACAGAGAGAGAGAGAGAGAATATGTACAAACACTAACAGAAAAACACTACAATAATATGATTCCCCATTACAAATGCATTTCAGCAATCGATGTGACTGTGCAAGTCAGTCAATAATGATGATACATCCTGGTGTGATGGGTTGGCGTGTACCTTTTTTTTTTTTAAAGCATCACTACACGACACTGTTGTCACAATAGACTAACAAAACGGTGAAGAAAAAAAAACACAGCTGGTGCTGTGTTTACCAGTTGTGCACTGATCCGTGCTGAATTGGCTGCAGACAAGCTTCGGTGGATGCGGATTCATCAGATCGGATGATCACGTGCGTGCGGGTGTTATTGACATGATGAGGCCCACGGCAGCTGATGGTTTATAGAGGCGTGGTTATGGTGCTGATAGAATTGGCGTTTTTCCTGCTCTTTGTCCACTCGAAGTGTACTATGGCAGGTCACGTTTGGTCCACTCTCTTGTCAACTCTAAAATGGTGTTGGTATGGTGTGGACAAATTTCACATTCTGTCTGCTCCCTGTCAACTCTAAAAATGGTGTTGGTATGGTGTGGACAAATTTCACATTCTGTCTACTCCCTGTCAACTCTAAAATGGTGTTGGTATGGTGTGGACAAATTTCACATTCTGTCTATTCCCTGTCAACTCTAAAATGGTGTTGGTATGGTGTGGACAAATTTCACATTCTGTCTACTCCCTGTCAACTCTAAAATGGTGTTGGTATGGTGTGGACAAATTTCACATTCTGTCTACTCCCTGTCAACTCTAAAATGGTGTTGGTATGGTGTGGACAAATTTCACATTCTGTCTACTCCCTGTCAACTCTAAAATGGTGTTAACAAATTTCACGCTCTGCCTCCTATTTGTCAACAATAGTGTTTTGTGGCGTTAGCGTTCACATTCTGTCTACTCTCTGTCAAATCTAAGCGTGGTATGGTGTTGACAAAGTTAATATTCTGTCTACTCACTGTCACCTCTAAGCGTGGTACGGTGCTGACAAATTTCACCTCTCTGTCAACTCTGAGTGTGGTATGGTGTTGACAAAGTTCACATTCTGTCTACTCTCTGTCAACTCTAAGTATGGTATGATGTTGACAAAGTTCACAGTCTGTCTACTTTCTGTCAACTATGAGTGTGGTATGGTGTTGACAAAGTTCATATTCTGTCTACTCACTGTCAACTCTTAGTGTGGTATGTTGTTGACAAAGTTCACATTCTGTCTACCTGTCTACTCTCTGTCAACTCTAAGTGTGGTATGGTGTTGACAAAGTTCACATTCTGTCTACTCTCTATCAACTCTAAGTGTTGTATGGTGTTGACAAAGTTCACATTCTGCCTACTCTCTGTCTACTCTAAGTGTTGTATTGTGTTGACAAAGTTCACATTTTGTCTACTCTTTGACCATTCTGGATGTGGTATGGTGTTGACAAAGTTCACATTTTGTTTACTCTCTGACCATTCTGGATGTGGTATGGTGTTGACATAATTCACAATCTGTCTAAACTCTGTCAGCTAGAAGTGTGGCATGGTGTTGTTAAAGTTGATATTTCTCTATTTTTTTCCCAACAACCAGGTGTGATACAGTGTGCACATAGTTCACATTTTGTATACTCTCTGTCGGTTGTAATGTTGGTATGGTGTTTATAAAGTTCACACTTCCTCTCTACTCTTTTGAAGTGTCGGTTTTTATTTTTTTTTTATGAAGTTCACACTCTCTCCACTAGTTTGTTTTTTCAAAACTTAAATGCAATATACAGTTTTGACAAAGTCAACATTCCGTGTATGTGTGTGTGTGTGTGTGTGTGTGTGTGTGTGTGTGTGTGTGTGTGTGTGTGTGTGTGTGTGTGTGTGTGTGTGTGTGTGTGTGTGTGTGTTGTGTGTGTGTGTGACTGTATGTGTTTGTCTGTCTGTCTGTCTCTCCGTCCTTCCCTACCTCCCCCCTTTTCTCTCTCTCTCTCTCCTCTCTCTCTCTCTCTCTCTCTCTCTCTCTCTCTCTCTGTGAGTCTGCCTGTCTGTCTTTCTGTCTGTGTCTGTCTGTTCTCTCTCTCTCTCTCTCTTCTCTCTCTCTCTCTCTCTCTCTCTCTCTCTCTTTCTCTCTGTCTCTCTATGTATGTATGTATATATATATATATATATCAGTCTATATAAGGGAGAGAGAGAGAGAGAGAGAGAGAGAGAGAGAGAGAGAGAGAGAGAGAGAGATTTTCAGACATTTTTTTTAAAATTGACATTGACCTATACAGTCTTTGTGACAAGGGGGAACAAGATCATATTTGCAGCACCAGAAAACAGGAGAAAAAAAATCAGTAATGAACTAGGCAAACTGAATGGTTCAGTAAATGTAAACAATCAAAGCATTTCGAAGTAAAGTAATAGAAACATCAAAAAGGGATTCGTCTTGATAACAAATCAAATACATAGTAGAAGTACAGGAATGGAAAGAGAACACTTTATGCACACATATGCGCGCGCGCGCACGCACACACGCACGCACGCACGTACGCACGCACGCACGCACGTACGCACGCACGCACGCACGCACGCACGCACGCACACACACACACACGCACACACCACACACGAGAGAGAGAGAGAGAGAGAGAGAGAGAGAGAGAGTTAGAGAGAGAGAGAGAGATGATTCTCTTCAGGCAGCTGCGCATTCAGCAGCCATGCAGTGATGGTAATTGATGAGGATTTCATTGGAAGTGGGGGAGCAATAACACGAACGGTTACTGAGCATGACATGCAGATACACCGATTGAACAGCAGGTGATGGCTTGACTCACACACTTCAATACGCCCCCCCCCTCCCCCATCCCCCCCCCCCCTGACCCGCTCCATGCGTATAAAGCATATACACAACAACAACAATAACTATAAAACAAACATAGGAAAACCCTTCGTGAATGAAGGCCAGTGGAATAATCATGCAAATAGATCTATTGATTTGCCGCCTCAGCTGTTGCTGGGTCAGTATATCATCATCAACCGTGGGGAAATAGATCTTTTATTTTGTTTTTTATTACAATCAAGGAATCAATGGCTGCTGAAAATATGTAAAGATAATTATTCTATTCCATTCGGCTGAAAAGTAGCACACGGCGGCACGCTTCACTGCCCTACATGCAACTACACCCAACTGTACGATAGTGCATTACTGCAGTATGCAACATTATTTTGATATCATTACGCTTAACACCCAGATAGACGCAGATAAACACAGAGATATGCTTTCATAAACATACACATGTATTCATACACAGATATACATGCCCACATACAGGAATACAAACGCGCGCGTGCGCGCGCGCGCACACACACACACACACACACACACACACACACACACACACACACACACACACCACGACACACACACACATACATGTATAGGGTTACACAGTCTCTCTCTCTTTCTCTCTCTCTCTCTCTCAGACACACACATACTCTCTCTCTCTCTCTCTCTCTCTCTCTTACACACACACACACACACACAATACTCACACACACACACACACACACACACACACACACACACACACACACACACACACACACACACACACACACGCATACTCACACACACACACGCACACTCACACACACACTCACACACACACACTCACACTCACACACACACACACACACACACACACACACACACACACACTCACACTCACACACACACACACACACACGCTTTCACCCTCACCCAACACCTCCTCTCCGCCCCCCCCCCCTTCCCTCCTTCAACCCGTGCCGTCCTCCCCAAACCTTGATTGATCAATGAGAACTTTGTAACGGGAACGACAGTGTGGTGATCACGACCCAACAGAAAATTCTTTCGCCTGAAAAATTCACGGACTATTCCCAGCCCCAGCTTTGAAAAATTCATTGAAGGCCCACACTGCTGGAGTGCGTAGAGACAACGCCGGGGAAACAGATAAAAGTGAGACTGTCACTGTGTGTGTGTGTGTGTGTGGGGGGGGGGGGGGGGGGGGGGGTGCGGGGGGGGGTGCGTGTATGCGTGCGTGCGTGCGTGCGTACGTGCGTGCGTGTGTGTGTGTGTGTGTGTGTGTGTGTGTGTGTGTGTGTGTGTGTCTGTGTCTGTGTTGTGTGTGTCTGTGTCTGTGTGTGTCTGTGTAAGGGTGGGTGGGTGGAGTGAAGAGTATAAGGAGATGTGGACACAAGAGCAACAAAGTGATATAGACTTGTCTTGCAGACTACCCCCCCCCCCCCTCCCCCCCCTCCCCTTCCCCTGCACCCAACCCCCCTAAACACACACACACACACACACACACACACATGCACGCACGCACGCACGCACACACGCATACATACACCCATTCACTACAGAGAGAGAGAGAGAGGGAGAGAGAAAGAGAGCAAAACAAAACAGAACAAAACAAAACAAAGAGATGCGCTTTTCATCGAACACTAACAAATTAATGAAGTTTGAATAAGACAAGCACATTTGAACATCACCGTAAACACATCTTCTCCATCCTCCCACCCCCAACCCACTACCTGCTACTGCATGCCTCTCCCCCTCCCCATTCCGCACTCTCACCCCAATCACTCCTTGCTACTGGCCCCTCTCTCTCTCTCTCTGTGTGATCATTCCTAAAATCAAGGTGTGTTGTGTGCATACGCTGTATGGTTTGACTGCTGCAAATTCTCACCATGAGGATCATCATAGCGACCGACTCGAGTCAGCAACCACGCGAGTCAGTGAGGCGCAGCAATGCATGATTTATGTGTTCGTGTGCAATATTCGATGCAACAGTCTGCCATAGTAATGTTGAGCACTTCCAGACTCCCTGTAAGCAGCTGAACCGTCCAAACGTGCTGAGATTGGTCATAGAGTGTTGTGAAGGATTTCAGAGCCAGGTCAAAGTGGTGTTAGACTGGGTTTCTACGTAGATTGTGTCCATTTGGTGCAGGTTGTGTCTTTTTTTCTAAAAGCCTTTGGGGCGATTTTGTGATTTTCGATCCATTAAAAAAAAAAATCTGCAACTGAAAAAAAAGTGCGATCCGCCATTCTTTACCTTTATGCGAATTGTGTTTGCTAAATGGAGATAGTATTGATGAGAAACTTATCATTAACTGGTTTTGTTGTCTTGTGATTTGATTTTAGAAGTTTCCCTAGATTTGCATTTAACATTTCTGGGGTAAGGTAGGAGATGCAGTGGGGGTGGGGATGAATTAAAAAAAAAACAACAACAAGAAAACAACAAAAAAAAAAAAAAAAAAAAAAAAACGACGTTTGAAATGCAACTGTGAAAACTCAGGATGTAAAGTCCGACAAGTGAGGTAACTGGCTCGGGATTAAGGCTTGAATTCTCTCCAAAGCTGAAGAGTCCTGTGTAGCTGAATGCCTGAAACACACGCCAGCTGCTGCCTTATGTGAACGGATACTATTGATTGTATCTTTGTGTCTGATTTCTTTTTGATGGCTTCCTGATGATTTCCATCTCCTAATTTACTTTATTTATCCATTCATTTGTGGATGCGTATGACTTTGTCGCAGAATATTGGTGGTGGTGGTGGTGTGTGTGTGTGGTGGGGGGGGGGGGGGGGGGGGGGGGGGGGAGGGGGGAGAAGGGCGGAAACAGAATTCGTGTTCTAGGTTTGTGATCCTGACTGGTTCATCATTTCAATATTTCTCCATTTTCTATATTTCTATTGACTTGGTCTTTTTCAATTATTCGGGTTTATTGTTCTGTTTTAGTCATACATGCATTCGAAAACAATGGAACAAATAAACAGATAGAAAACCAACAGCAGCTAACGTACAAACTGAACATGTTGGACAGTTTAGATGTTTACATGCAATACAAATGAACAAAAAGTATAATATGTAACAGAACCAGTTAACAAATAAATGCAAGAGAGTAGTTGTCCTTACAATAACCCCCCCCAAAACGTTACTCAATTAATTTCGTATACATGTGCTTGTAATTAGAACTGATCTTATTTTTACAGTTTGGTGACACGTATAAGCCTACGGTGTTTATTCAAATGAGAATGACACGTGGCTTCCTGAAAGTGGAATGCCATCAATTTAAAAGCATGTTTGTTTATTTTTTTTTGTTTTTACAAAAGTGACAGGAAATATGGGTAAATATGTGCCAATAATTACAAGTGGAAAGCACATAGTTTGACAAAGTGAAAATACAAATATAATATCCTGAAAAGTAGAACGGCATTTATGAAGAGAAAAAAAAACAACAAAAAATAGTCAAAATTATAGATTTTTGAAAGACATCCACTAGATTAAAGCTAAAATCATAAAGCTTTAACTCTTTGCCCTAGACGTACTCTTTTCTGCTGTGTGATTTTGTTAAAGTCTCTTGATAATTCCTTGTAAAATGAGATTATTTCTGCTGCATTTACGCCAACGTTCATCATGTATACTTTGTTTGCAGTTTGATCACAGACAAATATACTAATGTGGTTAGTTGTATGGTGAAAACATTCACGCAACTTTCATTGATTACTGAGATGCGGATTTGCAAAACCTGCCGTATAATTTCTAATAGCTGACCAAGACAACTAAGCCCACAGCTGTCACACTCTCCCAGCACTAAGCCCACAGCTGTCACACTCTCCAGCACTAAGCCCACAGCTGTCACACTCTCCCAGCACTAAGCCCACAGCTGTCACACTCTCCCAGCCCAGCTTCGTTCAGACCCAGACTGTTCATGTGCTTTTTGGGAACCAGTTGAAACAAACATCACGAAATTAAACTTCATGAAAGAAAGCAGTAAACTACACCTTTTTCAGCTAAGCTCCTGCATATCCTCCACCACTTCTTCCCATTCATTTGCGTTTGCTGGGAAATATCAAGAAAAATATATGGATTTTTCCCAACATACAAGAAACCAGTGCGCTTTTGTTATCAAAACAAACTATGGCATGTCTTCAACTGCTCCTCTACCAAAAAAAAAAAAAATTGGCTTTCCACGATAAGTAAAGCAAACTGTCTTCTGTTGACTTAATAGACTAGAGGCTCATATCCCACACTGTCTGACGGCCCAAATCAGGAATCAGACATCCGACACCGCACTTGGATGCCACATGAGCTTCCTAGTCAAGTCTGCCCTTTTCAGACCAGAAATGATAAACTGTGTAAGTGTGTCTGTGGGTGCTCAGAAGATTCAAAATGTAATAATTCTATTTTCAAACTGAAACCGCGGTATCAACACACACACACACACGCACACACACACACACACACACACACACACACACACACACACACACACACACAAAGCAGTTATCACAAGAAACGTGTAACTGTACTAGCTGGCAGGAAATGGTAATTATGAAGGAAAATCAATGAATTAACTCGAGGAAAATTGTATTTATTGGTTTGGACGCTGTTAAGACATCAGACATTGAACATACAAAAAAAAAAAAAAAAAAAAAAAAAAAACATACAAACACAACAAAAGTTATTGCATCGGCAAGCGTTGAGCAACGAAACCTTTTACTCATGGCAGCTATTTCCAGTTTCT
>CM065717.1:20824498-20844498 GCA_033310375.1 Conus canariensis | reverse complement strand
AAAGTCATCTTCATTTGATTAATCCTGGACTGTTACCATTTTTGAATCTCGTTTGCTTTGTCTTTGGTAGAACTCAGAGCAGTATTCAACCCACCTTTTAACAACGTCATCGTCTTGTGTGAGAAAGTTGCTCTCTTTGCCCTGAATAGTGCTGACTTGACTTTGCTTCTGTTTGGTCAAGTCAGTGGCTACGTGGAAGCTGGACATCGATGGCCTTTTTGCTCCAGAACAATGCAGTGTACGCAGGTATCATTCTACACTTCACTATTTAGTCTTTCTTGAACCACCATCCACCATTGCTTTGTTAACGAACAACATGTTACAGCTATCTTTTTTGACCTGGAGAAAGCTTATGACATCACATGAAAATCTCGTACTCTGACATATCTTCATTATCAAGGTTTCCGATCCCGTCTGCCTCTCTTAATTAAAAGCTTTTAGGCTGATCGGCAGAAGCACGTTCGTGTTGTTACCACACTGTCTGACACCCATGAGCAGACGTTGGGTGTATCCAAAGGGGAGTATCTTTTCTCCTGCATTTTAGTACTACAATTAATGGTACAGTCAAGTCTGTAGGTTCCGAGACCTCTCTGTTGACGTCTGTGCGCTGTTACACAGTTGGAACAGCAGTAATAGTGAGGCGAGTTTTCCTTCTGTGGCAGGTAAGAATTGTTCAGCAGTTTCACAAAGTTTTTGGAAACCCTCAAACGGTGAGAGCTACAGGCAGGTACACTATATTCTTTTGGAGAATCATAGGAGGTTTCACACACACACACACACACACACACACACACACACACACACACACACACGCACGCACGCACGCACGCACGCACGCACGCACGCACGCACGCACGCACACACACACACACACACACACACACACACACGCACGCACACACACACACACACAAAGCAAGTGACCTGCCTTTCATCGATCACTAACGAAGTTAGTATGACACAAGCACATTCACAGATCACCCAGGCACACTCTATCCCCACTTCCATCCCACTTTCTCTCTCCCTCCCACTCCCCCCACACCTCCCCTACCTCCACCCACAATACTCACCCACCCTTTCCGATCCCCTCCATCTTCTCGTCCTTCCCCTCGTTGCTCACACCTAAAATCGTAGTGTGCAGTATTGATGCATCCATCGCCCGGTGCGACAGCTGGAGATAGATTCCGCCTGTACATTCGATTGACGTGTAAGTTAATCACCACGCAGACCCTGATACTGGGCATACATTGGGCGACAGGCATGAGACTCAATGACAAGCACCAGAGTGTGTTCTGTTTATCCTTCATTCCGGTTGGATAGAAAACTCCACCCCAGTCACGTCGGTCATTTTGTGTGGAACACTCGTCTAAGTGGCTGAACTGTTTGACCGTGCTGAGAAAGGTCATGAAGGAAAGATGGTGAAGGATTTGGGAGCCATGTCATTGCAATTTCACTCGGTGTGAATTCGCCCAGGCTTCTACATAGACTGTATCTGTATTGCTTACAGATTCTGTGACCTGTTTTCCCATTGCTTCTGAGTCGATTAGGTACTTTTCGACCCTGTCTTTTATCTGTGGTTGAAAAACCGTGTATGCCATTATTCTATAACCTTTACGCTGATGTGGTCCTTTCAATGGGGATAGCGTCTGAAGTTGGTGACAAGCTTAGGTGGTGTAGATCGGTCTTGTTTTGCATTTTAAGCTGGTGTGTGTTTTTCTTTTTTCTTTTTTTTTTTTATAAACAGTCTTTGTTTTAGTCTTGGCACGTAGCATTCTTTTTCCGGAGTCCAGAAGTAAGGTTTAAAATGGACTTTGAAATCCCAGGTTGTGAAATCTGACAAGCTTGCTAGGCTACAAGTATGGGGTTGAAGCCTGGAATACCCCAAAGCTGAAGAGTCTTGGGGATGAGAGGCCTGCAATACCCTCGAAGTGCCATCTCAAATGAACGGAAGCTACAGATGGTATTTTTCAACATCTGTGTGCCTGACTTCTTTTTTGATGGTTACCTGGTGATTTCCAGTGTCGGATTTGTTTGAGTGTTTATTCAATTGTGGATTTGTGTGACTTTGTTCAAAGTTATTTGGGAAACAATACTGAAATAGTGATCTAATTTGTAAAGTTGACTGCTTTACCACTTCTTTATTTATTTTTCTATTTATCGTATATTGTTTCAATTATTCTCATTTCTTCTTCAGTTATGAAAGCAGGCAAAGAAACAAATAAGCAAAGGAAATACGAATCTAACTAATTAATAAACTGGACATGTTTAACAGTCTGAATTTTGATAAATGATACGAATGGAAATGTAGAATCTAATAGAACCTTTTCTTTTACAATTTAATGACGTATATAACCACAGTGTATTGATTCAAATGAGGATAAATTGGTGCCTCATGAAAATGGCATCTCGTTGATTTTAAAAAGATTGAAGAGATGGTTATGAAGAGAAAACAAGATATGTCCTAAAAGGTAGGTTTTATATGGCACACATTAGGTTATCACATAATTATACTGCAAGTTTATCCGAAGTATACTGCAAGTTTATCCGAAGTATTTTGTTTATGTCTGTTTATAAATACTTGTAAAAAGGGATGATTTCCTGCTGATTTTAACCGACACACACATGTGCATTTGACAAAAAAATTAGAATAAATAAAACGCCAATGTTTGCATTTTGATTAAAACCAAGCTTAACAATTTAGTTTGTCATCTATACATCTTCCATTGATTGCTGAGGAGAGGATTTACCAAACCTGCCATACAGTAACCAGACTTTTTTCTCATTGCTGTCATTTGAAATGTAACATACCCCGCAGCTAGTATCATTTAGTAACCCTGTTTCTCACAGAACTACACTGTTCAAGGCTGTACATGGATACGTGTTTGTTTGTTTGTTTTAAAACCATTTCAAACTAACGTTATAAAAGTTGAAATAAACACAGAAAATATTTCCTTGAATTTTGTTTCAACTAGACACATGTATAACTTCTCCTTCCCTTACTCTGTCTTTAATCTATTGTAGTTTACGGGGAAAATGAATAGAGTCTACACTATATTAAACACAAGAAACATGCGTTTTTATGAGTGTTAAAACCGCCAGTGATGTGACGTGAACTGCGTTTCTGAAAGGATTCGTTGTGTTATGATGCGTGAGACAAGCTGCCTTCTATCGGCCACACTGACCAGAGGCTTATGTTGTGCATTGCCCGCCAACCAGCAATATTATGAAATGAAACTCTGAAACCACTGTTCAGAACCATACGAGCTTGCTGGCCAAGTGTCCCATTTTCACACTTGATTTAAGAAACCGTGTGACCATTTCTATGGCAGCTTAGGGGCTTCAAAATATCATAATGTCCGTACTCACGACGGAAACACTAACTATTGCTATAAAAACTGTGATAGGTTGAAAAGTACCACTGGACTAACCGGAAGAAAAATAGTATAAAAAAAAATGTTTTGATTGGATTTGACGCTGTTAGGACAGACAGGGAATACACACACACACACACACACACACACACGCGCGCGCGCGCGCGCGCGCGCGCGCGCGCGCGCACATACACACACACTATGACCTTTGTAAGTGGTGAGCTCTGAAAACAGCTATATATGTGATCATTTCCAGTCTCCGCCATTCTTTTCAAAGCATGGATTCCGTGAAACGATATCAATGATACCAGTGCGCATGCTAAAAAATCCTGGTTACTTTTTTTTAACGGGTCATAATTGTTTGTTTTCAACATTCGTAATTATTTGTTTTCCAGAGTCATGCTTCCTGTTTTAACATGATCACATTTTACCGCAATATCAAGTCAAAAACCAAGAAAATGAGTAATTAAAAAACAACAACATCAACCTTGATAGTTGGCGTTTTCATATGAAAACAGACAGAAAAACCGTTTACTTTAAGAAAATTATTGTTTACATGGATGAAATAGCAACAATAGGCTTTCTGGATTTTATTGGTACGACATAGGTTTCTTTGGTAACAACTGGTTTACAACAGAAGGACGCATGGTCCCCATTTTGGCCTTCTGTGTGCTGTCACATGAGATTACGACACCAGATTAACGAGTGACGCCCTACAACTTAGTTCATACGACGTCGACATCTTAAAGCAACCAGACCTGACGGCTTTCTATCGTCATAGAACTTACAACTGCTATATCGACAACACACACGAGGCAAGACCATTCTTATCCGGAAGAAGCACATTTGCACGACCAGGATCTGTAGTTTCCCCAAACAAGCAAAAACAAATGAATAAACAACGAAACAGTCGTTGAGACTGGTGAAGCCAAAGACACGTCAACATGATTGAAGTCATCACTCGCCAAGGCAGTATGAAAGAAGAGGTCAAACGACGCATGTTCTCGTTGTGCTAAAACTCTTACTTCGTGCGTGCTGTGTGAAGATGGGTCCAGTGACTCTGTCGCTTCTTCTCTTCTTCATCTTCGTCTACATCTCCATCGGCATCTTTGTCTTCATTACCATGGAAGCAAGGAACGAGATCAAAAGACAGGAAGAAATTCTGGACAGTCTTCACGCCTTTCTAGGTACGTGGTCATTTGGAGGTAGGGTGTTCTCACGAAGACGTCTCTCGCCTTTCAGCGCCCCCCTCCTCCCCTCTATTCTTCCCCCACTTGTTCACACACCTGCCCCCCCTCCACCCCCCCCCCCCCCACTACCTCTCCCCATCAACTTTCCTCACTTTCCATCCTCACCTCCCTCCCTATAGCTTACCGGGAATCTTCCAAGACGATCACTTTATGTCGTCATATGCTTAAGTCCAAATTGACTAACAGATTCCAAGACTTGTGTTTATCTAAATATTTGTAAGATGTTTAGGATGTTTTCTTTGTAACATCAAGAAAATAAGAAGAAAAAAATTCAGGTTTGCTTCCTTTTCCTTTTTTTTGTTTTTTTTTGTTTGTTTGTTGTTGCAACTGTGCAATGTTACTAACGTGTGTCAATACAGAGGGGATTTAAGAGTACATGGGGAGGGGAGGGTAGAAGGGTGTTTGGAGGGAAAGGGATCTTTTCTTACTCCGCCATTTTGACAGCCATATGGTAGTTTCGTGTATGCTCTCCCATGCTCTCTCTCTCTCTCTCTCTCTCTCTCTGTATATGTGTGTGTGTGTGTGTGTGTGTGTGTGTGTGTGTGTGTGTGTGCGTGCGTGCGTGCGTGCGTGCGTGCGTGCGTGCGTGCGTGTGTGTGTGTGTGTGTGTGTGTGTCTGTGTGTCTGTGTCTGTGAGTGTGTGTTGTTATTGTCGTTGTTGTTTGTTGTGTTGTTTGTTTTGCGTATCTGGGTACATTTTGTTTGATTTTGTTTACTTGTAACTCTCCGAGCGCTGACATGGATCTCTTCAGAATAGACCTCTGTAGATCACTACTAAAACACCATTTTCCTACAAGGCAATACTTATATTTCCCTTCAAAACATCAATGTTTGTTTTTCCTCTACAGAGCTGCACACTACATTTTCCTTACAAAACACCTTTTTCTTCCATTGAAACCACGACTGTTTTCCTACAGGGCACAATTGTGTTTCCTACTTAGCACCACATTTTAATACGAATCACCGTTTATTTTATTACGATTTATACTTTATTTATCATACTTTATTACACTTTGCTTTTTCTCTGTAAAGATCGACCTTTCCCTGTAGATAACTACTATTTTCTCTTGATCAATTTTTTTTTTCATACATAAGTCTACTCTTTTTTTAACACGCACTACTTTCTCAATACACAGCATTTTTTTCTTCAACAGAAGACTACCTTTTTCATTTGAATTCTACTTTCTCCCCCCCCCCCCCCCCCCCCTTCCCTTTTTTAACTGCAGAGTTGTACTTTTTCCTAGAGGCCATAGCTTTTTTCCCGAAGAACGTTTTCATTCTTCAGAGCCCGACATTTTTCTTCCAAGCATTGGTTCTTTCCAAGAGAGCACTATTTTCATCAGTCTTTCTGCAGACCGCTATTTTATTCTGCCAAGTAGAAATTAATCAAACCTAGCGATATACTTTTCCCAATAGAGCACCACCCACCCACCCACACACACACACACACACACGCACACACACACACACTTTGTATATATATATATATATATATATATATATATAGAGAGAGAGAGAGAGAGAGAGAGAGAGAGAGTGTGTGTCTGTGTGTGTGAGAGATGTGTGTATGTGTGTGTGTGTGCGGGGGTGGGGTGGGGGTTACTTGCCCGAGTGGTTTATACTTTCTTGTGATTGCTCCATTCATGCCTCGGCGTTTATCTGTGGTTTTCCCAAGGCTGAAAGGGGCGTGTGTGTGTGTGAAGGGGTGGGGGTGGGTGGGGGTGGGGGGGACAGGGGACTAGAGGGGTGAGGTGGAAGTGGGGTGGAGATGATTTTGGAAAACGTGCTGTTGGATCCATGCACGCATGAAAGTATGAAAGTACCTTAGCGTGCCAATTTCTCCTTAAGCGTACGGGAACACCAATCCATATCCTGCTTTATAAGAGAGAGACAGAGAAAGATAGAGAGACAGAGAGAGAGAGAGAGAGAGAGAGAGAGAGGGGGGGAGGAAGATGGAGAGAGAACGAGAGAGAAAGAGAGAGAGGAGGGGGGGGGAGGGAAGGAGAGAGAGAGAGAGAGAGAGAGAGAGAGAGAGAGAGAGAGAGAGAGAGAGAATACGGAAGGGAGAGAGAGAGAGAGAGAGAGAGAGAGAGAGAGAGAGAGAGAGAGAGAGAGTGGGAGGGATGGAGGGAGGGAAAGAATCGAAGGGGTGGAGAGAGAGAGAGAGAGAGAGAGGAGAGAGAGAGAGAGTCGGAGGGATGAAGAGGGAGAGAGAGAGAGAGGAGAGAGAGAGAGAGAGAGAGAGAGAGAGAGAGAGAGAGAGAAAGAGAGAGAGTCGGAGAAGTTGAGAGAGAGAGAGAGAGAGAGAGAGAGAGAGAGAGAGAGAGAGAGAGAGAGAATCGGAGAAGTTTGAAGAGAGAGAGAGAGAGAGAGAGAGAGAGAGAGAGAGAGAGAGAGAGAGAGAGAGAGAGAGAGAGGGGGCAGGGGGCAATGGAGGTGGCAAATGGTGATGGAGTATCGTGAGCTGAATATGTCACTGCACACAACACTGTGAGGGCTGTTCCTACGTGAATGCCAATTACAGCATGTGCATATTCATGCGCTTGCTCTTGCTTGTTGTTTGTTTGTGTGTGTGTGTGTGTGTGTGGTGTGTGTGTGTGTGTGTGTGTGTGTGTGTGTGTGTGCATGTGTGTGTGTGTGTGTGTGTGTGTGTGTGTGTGGATGCGAGTGTTTTTTTTTTCCTTTCCCGATGTAGCCCTATCTATGGATTAGACCTTCCAGCTTCCGACCTGCCCTTCACAACACACACACACACACACACACACACACACACACACACACACACACACAAGCACGCACGCACGCACGCACGCACACACGCACGCACGCACGCACACACACATACACACATGCAGACCCCCCTCCCCCCCCCCCCCCACACACACACACAGAGGGAAGATAGCTCCTTTCTGTTTAAAAATGAAAAAAAAAAAAAAATCAGTGGCAAGCATTCCAAGATCTAGACATTTCACGACACCTTTTGACCAATTCCAGCAGACTCACAGTCCGAACAAACGCGAACTTTCTTGTGTGGCTGTTTTAGATTGTTTTTGATTGCCCCTTCTTTATCAGCGAACGATATAAACTACAATATTGACTTACATACATCTTCCGGCCAATCCTGTGGTGTCTTGTGTCTGTAAAAAATCTCTCTCTCACACACACACACACACACACACACACACACACACACACACACACACACACACACCACACACAATTCAATTCAATTCAATTCAAATTTAATCCTTTGACCCCTGTTGGGGAATGGAGGATACAAATGTAACAAAGAGAAATACGAAACTCACTCAGAACAATGTGTGAACATAGTTGCGAAATGCTGAATTCTGGTGAACTGTAATGATCTCATTAAACAATCTTCCCATTTTTTAGAAACTTACTAATATTCAAACAAATGCGTCTTCCTTTTTGAAATAATTTACAAAAGTTGAAAACAGACTTTGGTTTTAGATATTTTTTAGGGATGAATTTTTCACGAAGTTCATTATATTTTGGACATTCCATGATGCAATGAAATTCATCTCCAATTTCACCCATTTCACAGTTACGACAAATACGCAATTCTCTTGGAACATTATGGTGTCTTCCAATTTCAATTTACAATTTATGGTTACTGCATCTAAATTTAAATAAAGATATAACATAAATATCTGGTAAGGTAGAAATATAATGTTCTTTTCCAAAGACAGTCTTTACACTTTTATAGAATACACACTTGTTGCTGTTTTCAAGAGAACTGCGCCAATCACGAGCATAATTATTTTGCAACTCCTTTTTAACACACTTACATAAGTTACTTCTGTTTGTGAATGAATGAGATTCCCAAACACAATCAAAACCAGTTTCAAATAAAATGCTTTTAACATAACTAAGCCATGGTGAAACGAAAATTCCTTTTGTATATAGTTCATGTAAGATATTATATACTTTGTTTGAATACTTCTTAGAATCAGGAACAACTAAGTTAGCCCAGAACCTTATCATTCTCACTTTAATCAGTACAGATAAAGGATAGATTCCGGTTTCACCATAAATCATTGAAGTCATTGTAGTTTTATTTAATCTAAATAGATACTTTAAAAAACGTAACTGTAACTTTTCTAATATATCAACATTTTCATAACCCCAAATTTCACAACCATACAACAACACAGGTACAACTATGGAATAAAATAATTGTATGCAAACATCAATTGGCAATTTCTGTTTTCTTGCAGTTTGTAATAATGAAAACATTGCCTTGAGAGCCTGATTATAAGCACATTTTTTTGCTTTGTAAAAAGAACCTGTTCTGCTGAACTCGATGCCTAAGTATTTCATTGAATTAAGAACCTCTATTTTTTCATTCCCAAAGAAAAAAAATTCACGCATACTATTTCGACCATGAAAGACAACTATTTTTGTTTTCTTTGGATTTACTTCTAACTGCCATTGCGTGCAATATATATGTAAGGCATTAAGTTCTTTTTGCAAAGCTGATTTAGAATTTGCCAATAAAATTGTATTATCAGCATATAACAATACAAGCAATTTAATAAACTGTTCAAGTTTCAACTCTTGCGTTAAATCATATTCTAAAGTAGAACAGTTATTGTCAATAAGGAACTGTTGTAGATCATTCAAAAATAATGAAAACAATAAGGGTGAAAGGTTTTCTCTTTGACGAACTCCCCTAAAACTGCCAAAGAACTCTGATTTTTGACCATTTAGAAAAATGCACGATTTTATTTGATCATACATATTGATTACAACGTGCAGTATTTTCCCAGATATGCCTTGACTCATCAGTTTGTGCCATAAAGCATGCCTCCAAATAGAATCAAATGCCTTTCTGTAATCAATAAAAGCACAGTATAATTTTCCATTGTTGATTGCAAACATGTCAATCAATGATTTAAGAACAAAAGCATGGTCAAGCGTTGAATGCATGTGTCTAAAACCTGCTTGGTTTTCTGAAATAAGTCCATTTATTTCAACAAAATAAGTAAGTCTGCTATTTAGAATCGACGTGAATAATTTGCCTACACAACTCAACAGTGTTATCCCTCTGTAGTTATTGCAGTCTTGTTGATCTCCTTTGCCTTTATAGAGTGGTACAATTAACCCTGTCACCCAATCTTCTGGTATAATACCAGAATCCAAAACACGATTAAACAATAAACAATAAAACTTTGTCATATAATGAACACTATTCTTTATATATTCATTCCTTACTAAATCAACTCCTGCTGCTTTATTATTCTTTAAACATTTAATGACTCTTTCAATTTCATCCTCAGTAATTGAATCATTTACACACACACACACACACACACACACACACACACACACACACACACACACACACACAGGTGAAACCCTAGTGTTGTTTCGTCCTTGTGGAAGCGTGAATCCGGTTTCGTATCCGGTATTGGGTCTGTGGTCTGTGTGTTTTCTACACGACAAATCACGTACGCATATACAAAAACACAGAGGCAAGCATGCAGACAGACGCGCATATGAACAGACACACTAACAATCACGCTAACACAAACAGACAAACAAACATTTATATACACACATGCATGCACATGCACACCTGTATAAACACACACACACACACACACACACACACACACACACACACACACACACACACACACACAATCGCCCCAAGAGAGAGAGAGAGAGAGAGAGAGAGAGAGAGAGAGAGAGAGAGAGAGAGAGAGAGAGAGAGAGAGAGTCCAGTCAGCTTACTGAAGATGTTGTATCGTCAGCGAACACACAAGCTTTTTTGTTTGTTTGTTAAAAAAAATCAGTGCCAGAAAAGCACGCAACACCTCTTGTCGCTGTTTGAAATTGTTTCTAGACTGCGCGTGCGCGTGTTTATTAGCAAACACTACAAACTCCAACATCGACTTGAATACGGCTTCCAGCACATCCTGTGGTGTTTTCTTTTCGAAACACACACACACACACACGCACGCACGCACGAACGCACGCACGCACACGCACGCACATACACACACGCACATACACACAAACACACACACACACACACACACACACGGATTCCTACGCCAATATGGACGAAGACAACAACTCCTAGTTGACTTCTCTGATGTTTTTAAGCATTCTCTGGTCAACATGAAATCTACAAGTAAGCGAAAGCTAGCTCCAGGTATGCCATGTTCCAGAAATACTCGGCAGACTAAGAAAATGCCTGGTGCCGAACTCTCACCAAAAGAAGCAACTTTTCATTGTGATCAGCGAGAGGAGCCTGCCCTGTCAACACCAGCAACGGCAGAAAATTTTGAAGAATGTAGCTCTGCACTAGGCTTTACCTCTAAGGTAGGTCTGGGTTCCGTTCCCTTAGTATTGAAAATGATTCAGGGACTATCGGAAAAAATAGTCTCACTAGAAAAAGCTGTGCGGGACCAAAACCGCATTATTGAAAGTCTAGTCAAGGCAAGTGTTTCCACAGCAACCAAAGAAATTCAAACTGATTCTGACTTTTGTGATGTTGTGTGCATCGAATGTAAACCATTCACGATCAATCAGCACCACTGAATACAGCTCGTGTACTCCAAAAGATTATAATCTTGTTCAGAAACCAGACAGATTTTAAGATGGCTGACCAACATGCAGGGCTGCTGCCTATGACATGCACCATGCTCAACCAATCAGCAACTGCCAACTGTCACGAACATCCGGGTCTCTCTATTCAGTCTCTTTTGGATCTAGCGTCATGGCAACCGCACCATAGTCTATGTAAATGAACAGGACTGATGGGAATTAAAATAACATAATAATAATGTTTCAAAACGGATGTTGAAAACATTACATCCCTCCTCACCTCAGATCAAAACTGTTAATTTAGGGTTAGGTGAATGTTAGAGGACATACATGTATTAATGATATTTAATCGAACATATTATGTTAACTTAAATATGACAAGGTGTCAAAACTGGTGACCAGAAAACATGCATACCATGCTGAAGATAACAGGAACCAGGAACCATGAAACACAGCAACCAACAACCAAAACTCATGCAGAACTATTGTTCTTTTTTTTTTTTCAGGCCAATGTCATGTGGCTGTGTTCTCATTTTAACACATAGTCTTTCAGATAACTTGGCTTGTTTCGGACTCTCATGGGGAATATTCGGGGAGTTTGATTGGATGCAAAAGAGTCAGGTAGAGGTTGATGAGGGGGCTGTTGTACATCAGATGACTGTAGAGAATGTTCATCATCAAGAGGTACTGGCACAAATCATCATCATTCATTCCACCATCCTCTGGAGAATTTTCAGGTAAGTTGAGAGGCTGTAGAGAAGAACCAGCTGCTGTGATCTTCTTGAAGTGGGATGAATTGCGTGTGATGCGGGTACCTCCTGGTTGCTTGGCTGTAAGCATGGGTCCTTTCTTTGCTGTCACTTGCATGGGGTTGGGATTGTAGTAAGGAGTCAGTTTGTTCTTTTTTGGTTGTCTCACAAGAACTGTATCTCCAACCTGAACATCCGTCCTAGCGATGTTGCGCTTGGCCTCAGCATAGTTCTTCATCTTCTTTTTCATGAGAAGGTCATGTTGGCGTATATGCGCATCCAGATGGGCATGAGGGGAGTGAGGAGTGGGGATGATGGGGACTTCAGGGAGTTTGACTTTTATTTTTCTGCCAAACAGAGCTTCAGCTGGAGTCATTCCTGTACTGCTGTGTGGGGTAGCTCTGTAATTGCGCAGAAATTTGTACAGTTCCTGCTTCCAATTCTTGTTTTCTACGTGAGCAGACTGGATGACTTTCTTGAGCATTGGCATACAACGCTCAACACCACCATTTGCTTGGGGCCACAAAGGGGTCACTTTCCGATGTTTGAAACCAAGCTGCGCAGCGAACTGTACAAACTCATGGCTGTTGAAGGGCGGGCCATTGTCTGATTGAAGGATGTCTGGCACACCATGGCGGGCGAATATTGCATCAAGTTTAGGCACAGTGGACTTAAAACTGGTGGATTTGATGATTTCAACTTCTGGAAACCTGGAATAAGCATCTGTGACCACGAGAAGATACTCTCCAGAAGGAAGAGGACCAGTGAAGTCAACGCTGACCTCGGACCATGGACAGGCAGGCAAATCAGTCATTCTCAATGGTTCCATCACATGTTCAGGGTTGTAGCGAGACATGCAAGACAGGACTTGACTGTGTTGTCAACTAAACGATCAATGTAGGGGAACCACACCTTTTCTCTCAGCAAACGTTTAGTCTTTATAATTCCCTGGTGACCTTCATGTGCAATGTCAATTGTACGCTGTTGAAGTGACCTTGGGATTACAATGTTGTTGCAACGAAGAATGATGTCAGAATGCTCACACAAAGAGAGTTCATCTTTGATGGTCTTGAAGATTTGAAACGATGAAACGTCGGTGGACAGATCACTGGGAACTTGCCACTGGCCATGCTTCAAAGCTTTCTTGACCGCTTGAAGTGTGGGGTCTTCTCTTGTTGCACTGATGATTTCTTGAATTGTCATGGCTTTGGGTATAGTGTGATTAACAAGAAAATTCACATAATCATCAGCAACAGTCTTTTCATGTTTTGTCTTGTTTTCTGCCTTTTCCACGGGGTGTCGACTCAGAAAGTCGGCTGGATTGCCGTCTCCAGGCTGATAACGTAGCATGAAGTCAAAGGCTTGCAGACGAAGATTCCATCTTTCAATGCGTGCGGACGTACGTGATGTTGTACTGTTGAAAATACCTTCAAGAGGCTTGTGGTCTGAAGTCACTGTAAAGTGATGCCCAAACAGATACAAGTAGAAGTGTTCACACGCCCAGACGACTGCGAGAGCTTCACGTTCGGTTTGTGAGTAGCGGGACTCAACATCTGTTACAGCACGGCTGGCATAGGCTACTGTGTGCTGAGTGCCTTTGTCATCTCGTTGAGTGAGAACTGCGCCAAGACCAAAAGGGCTTGCATCCACAACAACTTCAGTTGCCGCGTCAGGGTTCTAGTAGCTCATGACTTGGGAGCTCATCAGTTTTGACTTCAATTCATTGAATGCGTCTTCTTGAGCAGCAGACCAAATCCATTCAGCATTCTTGCGTGTCAGGTCTCGCAAGGGTTTAGTGATCTGAGCGTAGTTGGGAATGAAACGAGATATGTAATTGGTAAGGCCAAGGAAACTTCTGACTTCCTTCACGTTGCCAGGGGCAGTAGCTTTGCAAACAGCTTCAACCTTTTTTGGATCAGGCGAAATTCCATTCTGTCCAAAAACGAAGCCGTAGAATTCAATAGTGTTCTTATTGAATTCGCATTTGATCCTGTTGAGGGTCAGGTTCTTTTCCTTCAAGCGGGCAAAAACTTTCTTCAGCGTCCCATCGTGTTCTTCCTGGGTTTTGCCGTAAACCAAGATATCATCACTTGTGTTCAGAACTCCAGGAATGTCAGAAATGACTTCGGCGATGTGATTTTGGAATATTTCAGCAGCGCTGGTCACTCCAAAGTTCAGACGCTTGTAGCGTCGCAAACCGACATGCGTTGAGAATATTGTGATGTTTCTTGACTGTTCATCAAGTTCAAGTTGGTGGTATCCAGAGTTTAGATCCAACTTGCTAAACACGGTTGCCTCATTCAGTCGCATCAATATGTCATCAACCGTAGGCATGATGTGACGTGTTCTTTTGATGGCTTTGTTTGGCATGCGCATGTCTACACAAATACGAATTTCATCGGGCTTCTTGGGTTTGGGAACTACAACGATAGGGGAAACCCAAGGGGTAGGTCCGTCAACCTTTTCAATTATGTCTAGATCCTCTAGTCGTTGAAGTTCTTCTTCAACCTTCTTGCGCATGTGGTATGGGATGCGGCGATGTGGTTGGGCAACAGGTGAAACTGAGTTGTCTTCATACAATGTTACTTTCACATTTTTCATTTTGCCAACGCCTTGAAAAAGGGTAGGATTTTCATCACAAAGAGTGTCTGCAACAGTGCGTGCGCTGGCAGTGAGAGCAAAACTCACAATACGTAGTTTTTCTGCCGTGCCTGCACCAAGGAGATTTCCTCCCCTTGCATCTGGTTTGGGTTGTACAACATGAAAAGTTGCAGTAGTGAAAGTGTCTTTGTATGTTACATTTGTTGTGAATTGTCCTAGCACATGTAGAGGTTCTTTGGTACCATACGCATAGATAATTGTTGATGAGGGAGACAGTTCAATGTTCATGTTCATACTCTTGAATGATTGTTCATCAAGTACATTTACTGAAGCTCCGGTATCAACAAAAAAAGGAACAGTCTTACCTGAGAGTGCGAGGCTGATGCAAGGCGTTTTATTACTGCTACCCACTCCAAATATGTACTCGTCATCAGGAGAAGACTGGTCATCACAACACTGAACGTTCATCACATTCGCTGGACGACGACGTGGATGAGATCGGGGCTTGCCTGATCTGCACACTTTTGCATAATGTCCCACCTTTGAACAAGAGTTACAAGTCTTTTCTTTGGCTGGGCACTTTTCACGAGGATGCTGCTGTCCACCACACCAACTGCACATTTTGCTGTTCTGTGAAGAGTTGACAGTCATATGATTATTCTTCAGTGAAGTTGAACCTTGGCTGGAATGTTGCTGGGTTCCACGCTGTTGTAGATGTTGATGTGATTTAGATCTATCAGTCTTCATTCTCGACGATGAAGTACGACGATTTTGAGAAGTCACCATGTGGGCTGTAGCACTACATTCACCTTCCATTTCTTGAGCTTGTTTGTCAGACAGTTCAAGTAAACGAGCAGTATCCAAAAGCTGTGTCAAAGTGAGTTTTTCATCACGAAGTGCACGTTTACGTAATCTTGACGACGTACAACCTTGGAGAATTTGTGCTTTGATCTCCCTGTCTTCATTTGCAAAGTCACATCTTGCAGCGAGCAATCTCAGTCTAGTATAAAAAGCGTCAATCGTTTCACCTTCATTTTGACGGCACTCACGAAACTTGAATGTTTCAAAATCAATGTTCTTTTTCGGCGTGAAATGAGCATTGAAGGAATCCACAAGGGCCTTGTACTCGTCGTTGACATCATCGCCTTCCCCTCTTTGTTGAGCAGTAAACGATTCGTAGATTGTGAAAACTTCGTCGCCGGCATAATGCAGAAGAAGAGCTTTTTTTTCTTGCATTCTCTGTCACTGACAGTGCAGTGAGAAGAATTTCGAACCGTGTAAGCCATCTCTTCCAGCGGGTTCCCAGAGTTGCTTCATCAGAGTGAACTGGAAAATGTTCGAAGTTGGGCAGAGCGTTGGCCATCTCTAATCAGTTGAATAAAATTTGAAGAAAACTTGTAGGTTCGTCCTCGTCGCCAGTTGTGATTTTGTGTGCATCGAATGTAAACCATTCACGATCAATCAGCACCACTGAATACAGCTCGTGTACTCCAAAAGATTATAATCTTGTTCAGAAACCAGACAGATTTTAAGATGGCTGACCAACATGCAGGGCTGCTGCCTATGACATGCACCATGCTCAACCAATCAGCAACTGCCAACTGTCACGAACATCCGGGTCTCTCTATTCAGTCTCTTTTGGATCTAGCGTCATGGCAACCGCACCATAGTCTATGTAAATGAACAGGACTGATGGGAATTAAAATAACATAATAATAATGTTTCAAAACGGATGTTGAAAACATTACAACTTTACCTTGCAAACGGTCACGCCAACATATGCTGACATACTGAAAATAAGATCAGAAAGCAGCAAAGAGCAAAATAAATGCACAAAGAGCAAAAAGATGGCGCAAAAGAGGCCAGGCCTAACACAAAAAGTCCAGTCAGAAAAGAACAGAGAAAAAAGTGACGTCATCAAAGAACATGACGACAAAGAAGTAGACGTCAAACTCAGACCCAAGGGTAAAATTACGTCCGGAAAATTCGACGACACTCCCCGTGTTCTTTTATTGGGAGATTCCATCATGTCCAAAGTTGACGGGAGACGCTTGGGACTGTCATGTGGCCTGCGTGTTGCGAAAAGAAAAACTTTTACTCTGCACGAATGCAACTCTGTGATTCAAAAGGTGGAGGATCCAGATCCTGATTGTATTGCATTACACGTTGGGCTGAATGATCTGAAAGGGAAAGATCCCACTGTGTGTAGCACAGAAATAAGAAAATGTGTAGGGGACGTAAAGAATAAATTCCCCAAATCCAGGGTGGTGATAAGTCAGGTTGCCTCTGTGAGGAACAAAACGCTAGACATCAACGCCAACGCCATGACGAAGTCGAAACTGGCTGGTGAGAAAGATATCAGCTACGTTGTTTACAACCATCTTCAACCCTCGAACAAATCAATTTTGGCCCCTGACGGTATCCACCCCACTGCAAAAGGGGCCAGCGTCATTGCAAGGACTCTGGGTCGTCATCTCAATGCATTGTTTTGGGAAAAACCAAAGAGGAGACGAGGTCACCCCCATCATCACCATGCTGGCTTCTACCTTCCACACTTCATACCTCCATGGCTGTTCTAGACTGCAACGACCTCAGCGATGACCTTCTTCCTGCAGGGCATCTGAGAGCACAACTACTTGGGTTCCTTCAACATCAATGGGCCTTATTTTTGTATCCGTCACGGTGTTACCTGTTCAGTTTGCTTTCTTTCAAAAGTCATAACAAATTGCTTTGAAAAGCATTGATTTTTTTAATAGCGTTGAATGAAATTAGCTAACAATTCTTTGAACATTTTACAATGGAACTGCAGATCAATAGTGAAAAACTTACTTCAATTAGAAAATCACATCTATTCTAATAACTATTGCATTCTGGCCTTACAATCCTTAAATGTTGAACCTTTTAAGTTACCTAAATTTCGTGGTTTCTATTATCCACCTTTATATGACTGCAGTGTGTCAACTAAACGGGTTCAAACTGCAATTTATGTCAGATCAGACTTGAATTACAGTCCTCTAAAGTTATTATTCAATCATTCAACTAATGTCATTGAACACTTTTTTGTTACTTCCATATCGTTAAAGGTGAACAAAGATTTCAGTATAAACATACTATCTGTTTACTATCCAAATGGGCCAAATGCTGACAACACCGATTGGATAAAACATCTTCCTAATATAAATAAGAAATGGATAATTTTGGGTGATTTCAATGCGCATTCTCCATTCTGGGAACCTGATTGCTCTGTTATATCTTGCAATCGATTTGTTGAAAATATTGTTGATTCTAATTTAGTATTAATGAATGACGGCAGCATAACAAGAGTGCCTGATATATCAACGCATAGACCAACCTCCATCGATCTGACATTAATTTCTCCTGATTTGGCCATCAATGCTACTTGGACAACAGAAGATGATTCATTAGGGAGTGATCATTTCCCTATTGTTGTGAAAATAAATGAGCAAATAGTTGATGAAGAAGCAGAACTTGAAGATAAAATACCAAAGTTTTTATATAATAATGCAGATTGGAGTTTATATGAGTCAACCCTTCTATCTATAGATCGCAGCATTATTGAACACGAAGATATTGAAGTGTTTTATAACAGCTTTAGAAAAGCTATTATATCTGCAGCTGAGAAATCAATGCCAAAGTGCAAATCTTCTACAGATAAAAAATATCGAGGAAATAGTTGGTGGAATGAGGAATGCGCAGAAGCCGTATTTAATAAAAAGAAAACATACAAAACATGGCTCAAAGATAGAACTGATGAAAACTTTATTGAAATGAAACGTGCAAAAAGCCACAGTAACAGGGTTGTCGCAAAAGCAAAACGTCTCTATTTCAATCATTTTTGTCATTCAGAAATATCTTCATCTAAGGACATGCACAGAGTATGGAAAAAGGTAAAGGAATTAAGAAACAAGTTTTATCTGCCTTCATATCCTATTAAATTAGAAAAAATACTATTCCAGCATCATCAGAGAAAGCTGAACCGTTTGTACAAGCTTTTTCAAAAAATAACTCATCAACTAGGCTACATACAGATACCAAAAGTTACAGAGAACTAGAAGAGAAAAAGGATACTTATTGTGATCCCACACCGGATCCAAACCATTACTTAAAAGCATCTATAGCATTTGAAGAATTTAAAGAAGCACTAATGTCATTCTCCTCGAATAAGACAGCTGTTGGATTAGATGGAATTTCGTATCAATTGTTATGCCACTTACCTTTGTGCTGGAAGCAATTACTTCACTCGTTTTACCAAAAATGTTGGTTAAATGGAACTCTTCCTACTTTCTGGAAGAGGATAGTGGTAATACCAGTTCCAAAACAAGGTAAACCTAGGTCTGCAATTGATAGTTATCGACCAATAGCATTAACATCTCAAGTTGGAAAAATATTAGAAAAGATAGTTGAAAAACGCATTTTACATTATTGCGAAAAGAATAACATAATTCCCAACAATCAAGCAGGTTTCAGAAAAGGTAGAAGTACAATCGATCACCTTGTAAAACTTGCAAGTCATGTTAAAAAACAATTTGCTCGTAGAAAAAGTACTCTTGCTACTTTCTTTGACATTAGAAAAGCATACGATAGTGTGTGGCATTCTCGTTTACTTTATAAGTTGAAAAATATTGGGATTAATGGCGCAATGTATCAGTTCATAAAATCTTTCTTATCTGAGAGATCAGTTTGTACTAGGGTTGGTAAATGTTACTCTTCATTTAAAGATATTGACATTGGCATCCCTCAGGGCTCCATTATTGCACCTATTCTATTTACAATTCTCATTCACGATCTTCCTAAAGTACTATCTAAAAGTATGCATGTAGTGCAATATGCCGATGATATTGCAATGTGGATTAAAAACATTAAAAAACAGACAAATAAGAGAACCATAGTATATATACAAAAACTATATCAAATCGAAATTGACAAACTGAATAAATATATGAACGAAAATGGACTAGAACTATCAGGAGAAAAGACACAATTAATGTTATTCAACAATGGTAAAAATCCAAAAGCTTTGCCTCAACTTGTGTTAGAAAATAAAACTCTTCAATATTCCAATAATGTTAAATTTTTAGGTGTTCATTTC
This sequence comes from Conus canariensis, assembly GCA_033310375.1. Taxonomy (NCBI): domain Eukaryota; kingdom Metazoa; phylum Mollusca; class Gastropoda; order Neogastropoda; family Conidae; genus Conus; species Conus canariensis. Next base: position 20,824,841 of record CM065717.1, on the reverse strand, counting down.
ACTCCTAAATTAAACTGGAGATTCCATATTGAATATCTTATAAACAATGCCAGACAAAGGCTATCTTTACTAAAAATAATCAGTGCACAATCGTGGGGTCAAGATACCCAAACTCTTGTACATCTTTCTATTAGTCTGGTTCGCTCAAAATTGACTTACGGACAGGAAGTATATTTTTTCAGCTTCTCAAACATTACTTAAGCGGTTACAAAGTATAGACAGTAAAGCTATTAAAATAGCCCTTGGTGTTCCAGTGCATTCTAATACTTTTAAAACATATAAAGAAGCTAATCTCTTGTCACTTGATGATAAGCGCAAACTAGCAACAGCCAAATATGTAACC
>CM065717.1:20819498-20821998 GCA_033310375.1 Conus canariensis | reverse complement strand
TGTGTGTGTGTGTGTGTGAGTGTGTGTGTGTGTATGTGTGTGTGTGTGTGTGTGTGTGTGTGTGTGTGTGTGTGCGCGCGCGCGCGTGCGTACGTGCGTGCGTGCGTGCGTGCGTGTGTGTGCATGTGTGTGTGCGCGCGCGTGTGTGTGTCAGTGTGTGTGGGGTGGGGTGGGGGGGGAGGGGTGTGTGAGTGTAGGGCTCGAAGGGGTAGGGGATGGGGGTGGGAATGGGTAAGACAGTTCACAGGGATGGGGAAACGTGTTTAATGAAATACTACTGAATGTCAGAAACAATGGGATTTCAGGTCAATTTTCTAAACTATGTAAGCTGCGTGCGTTCGATCAAAGCTTATGCAAAGAAAAGAAGACTGACATTAGATAGTAACATTAGTAATGTTAAAACTTTAGCACTTCAAAAAATTTGTAGTGTTACTAAGGGAACACGTACTTATTACGATATTATGGTAGAAGCCAATGAAGTTCTTAACATAAGCGCCTTTGTCAAGTGGGAACAACGTCTTGATATACCTATTGACTGGATAGAGGTACTGAAAAGGATTAAGAAAATCAAAGAAACAAAACTGAAGTGGTTTCAAATCAGAATATGCCACAGAATTTTGGTAACAAATAGTGTGCTGAAAAGTATGCAGATTGTTGATAGCGACAAATGTAATTTCTGTAATAGAGAAAAAGACTCAATTAATCATTACCTGTGGGAATGTGAGTTTACACACTCTTTCTGGGAAGACCTTGAAAGAGCTCTAAAAGTTAATTGTTCACACTGTGAAAGATTATCCCTTAATGTGGAGATTACATTATTTGGTACGGATGAGAAAACAAAAACCGATAATATGCTAGACCTGATAATTTTAATGGGAAAATATTTCATCTATAAATGTAGAATTAACAAAACAAAACCCAATGTAAACATGTTTTTGAAGGAGCTGAACAATAGATATAAAATGGAGAAATATATGTCCTTGATGGAGATGAATCATGCTACCTACCAAGAAAAATGGTCACCATATATTAAACTACTAGAGGATTAATGGTCATATTATGTACTATATATGTGTATATATATATATATGTATATATAAATATATATGTATATGTATATATATATACATGTGTATGTATGTATGTATGTGTGAATGTATGAATATGTATGTTCAAAATAAGCGCTGTACACTTTTTTCTGTTTACTATTTAAAGTCATCCGTGACCTTCGAACCTCGAGAAAATAATCGTAAATTAAAGTGTGTCTGTACAATTTAATTTCTTCGAATGCCGTACTTCGATGGAGTCGATGATTTAAGTAATACGTTTTATAACCCTGCATTATGTTTGTGTACATTATTCGTTATGTGTGCCCATTTAAAAGATAAAAATTCTAGATTAGGGAAAAAACTCTACGGTAGCAAGATAGTCGTTACTGTATAATTATTTGAATAGTTGGCATTAGAGTTATAATTCAAATGACATGGAGATTTTTTTTTTTTTTTTTTTTTTTGGGGGGGGGGGGGGGGGGGGTCGTGGAGGGGATTTTTTTGTTGTTGTTTTCGTTTTATGTGATCTTTGTAACTGTTTGAAATGAAATAAAAGAGCTCTTTTCAAAAAAAAAAAAAAAAAAAAAAAGAAATACTACTGAATGCAGTTCAGTATTCTGCTTCCCCTTCCACTTTCACCGCACCCCCCTCCCCACACGCACACACGCACGCGCGCACGCACACGCAACACACACACACACACACACACACACACACACACACACACACACACACACACACACAGGAAGTATGGGCATTGTGGCAGCTGAGAGTGTTGCAGTGTTTGCTAACACATGAACTTTTTTCCTGCTAAAAACAAATCAGTGGCAAGCGGGTGAATGTTTGGACATCTCAATACACGCTCTGACCTATTCCAGCTGACCTGTAAAAACTGGCAATACCGTGTGATGCTGTTTTTTGTACTCTCAGTTCTTATAGAACAGGGAGTACTTTACAATGGGAACGAAGAAATGCTGTATGTGTGTCTGTCTGTCCGTGGTCAAAATGTGTTTAACTCGCTCCAGACAAAACTTCTGGGCCGATCTTTCTGAAAATTTGTTGGTATGTTCATGATGCCCGATGTTATATTTTTCCAGAATAGCCGTTACTAACGGCTGGCTATAACGGCCCAAAACGGTTTTTTTTCTTTATGGAATATCTCAGAAAGTACTTGGCCAGTGACGAAATACATTATGACGCATGTTTGATTGTGACTTTTTTTTTTACACGCGTATTCAAGATAAACTGGGAGTACGTTTATATGTCTTGCATCTTGTTTTTATATTGTTTCTGATCATACATGGTTATCGACGAACGTTACAAACTCTATTATCAACTTGAATGCGGCTTCCAGCGCATCCTATGGTGTGTTGTTTCCATTAAAAAAATGACACAGGCAAAGGCGGAACGCTGGCGTTATTTCGTGCTTGTGGGAGCACGAATCAGATTCC
>CM065717.1:20806998-20814498 GCA_033310375.1 Conus canariensis | reverse complement strand
TACATCTTTGATTGATCGTTGACCTGAGGATTTACTAGAACTGCGGCACAGAGCTCAAAGAAGTGATTGATGCCATCATTCAGAATGAAACAAAACCTGGGGTTCAACTATCTTGCTGCCCCATTTATATTAGATTTGTCTTTTGTTCGGGTGCGGATACGGATTATTTGCAATTATTTGAAGGTAAGATCCACAGAAATTTAAGTTAACATAGAAAATATGTCCTTCAGTTCAAAGAAAACCCAGGTAACGTCTTCCACTTCACTCCTTAATCTTCCCTTTAGTTAGGAAACATAAAAGAAAGTAGAAAAATGGATTTCCTAACATTTCATTAGACACTCTCGTGTTTCTATTATTGTTGAAATATTAGTGACGAAGCTTCAGCTTGCGTTTCTATGCGGAGTTGTTGTTTTTTCATTATCAGTAGGATACGCTGCCTGCCATCTCTGTAACGTAGTGTGTGTGTGTGTGTGTGTGTGTGTGTGTGTGTGTGTGTGTGTGTGTGTGTTAGTGTGTGGTTAATTTCACTAAAAGCTCACGTTTTACAATGACTGACGACCAGGATCGGGAAATAAAATATCCAGTACCGCTGTTCGGTGCTATTTGATGCTTGTGGCCATAATTCCCATTTTCATACTGGACCTGAAAAAAACTTTGGTGACTTTGGAACTCCAACATTTCGTTACCGTAGTCAGCGTGGCGTGCTCCCGGCTGGGAGGTCGTGTGTTTGGTTCCCATCAGAGCTATTTGTTTGTGGGATTTTTCTGCCTCAACCGGCCCCCAGCCCAGAACTCAGTGTGCTGTTGGCTCGATTGGAAAGACTGGGACAACACAGTCGAGTCTCATTTACTTAATGGATATGTCTCTGATAGTGTTGCTCAAACGTCCTGCCTTACACTGCATGTGTCTGTATCTCCCGGGCCTGATCGACGCCCGGATATGTTATGGAAGTAAACGCAGAGTACAGTCCTGCCATGCAGTCACAGAGCAGAATGAAAACCAACAACATCATCTTCATCATCCTTATCCTCGTCGATCAGCTTAAAATGTCTCCAGTTCTGTAACCTTTCATGCTGTGCTGTCATGGTGATCTCAGTTTCAAATACTTTATTCAGTAGATAGTGTAAATGACTTGGGAACAAAACATCAATTTAGGAAAAAGATAAATAAACAACAACACCCAAAACCAAGACCAGAAAAGCCACTGTGATTTTGTTATTGCCATAAACTTTACAAATCATGTATAAGAAAAATTGTAACGACACTGACAAAAAAAAAGATTTATGAATTCATCGATGACTTTGTCAGCGAGATTCTTTAGACTGTGTTCCTTCGGAATGTAAAGTACAACACTGAATATCTGTAGATGAACCAATGTAGTCATATGCATCCTATTTACTCCACAACTTCACTGATCCACACAAAGAAAACATAATTAGATAAACTCTCAACATTACATTATCACACTGATATGACGAGGGAAACATATGTACGTCTTGCAGCGTACATGACTGGTGATGTCCTTTACCCGCACACTTCAAAACTAACGTAGCTATAAAGACAGATCTGGCTTTGCCTCATGGCTTTTCGCTGGTTCCGAAAAAAGGGATCATCAACTTCTGAAGGCAGCACGGTTCCATGTGTTTCTTTTGTTTACTTATTGATCTAGAGGTGAATTCATTGTGATCCATAGTTCGGATATTAGTTGTCTGTCACATAAAATGGTAGCGATAGTGTGTAGCATCATGAAAGTAAGTCCACATGGTGTCATTGAACTACAGTTAGAATGGTGGCTATTCGTCATCACAGGCCTGATAACAGCTACTGTACTGACTATGCAGAAACCAGCTGTTCATTTTCAATATAATGTTTATCCAGAATATACCACTTTTGAACGACTTAGATCTTTAGCGTGCGCAAACAAACAAAAACAAACAATCGAATGACAAACATTTTTCGTGTCAGCTTCATATAATCGCAGCCATATCACAAATTTGAAAAAAAAAAGTCAACAGTCGACAACGGAATGTGAAAGTGAGTCAAAGAAGGCGTTTTCTCGTGGAGAAAATAACTCTGCTTCATGCACGTGTGTGAAGATGGGGCCAGTGACGTTGCTGCTTCTTCTCCTCCTCATCTTTCTCTACAACACCATAGGCGTCTATGTCTTCGTCGCCTTGGAAGCAGAGAATGAGATCAGCAGACAGGCAGAAATTAAGGAGAGACTTCTCGCCTTTCTAGGTACGTGGCCGTTGGGTGGGGGTGGGGGTGGGGGTCTTGTCCAAACATGGAGTCTAGAAGCCCAGTGTTTCAACGCCTTCCCCACCCCCACCCCCACACTACCCCTTCAGAATCTCCCCACTGCCATTCACTGTACCGAACCAACTCCTACCTCTTCCTACCGCCCTCCCATCCACACACACACACACACACACACACACACACACACACACACACACACACACACACACACACACGCACGCACGCACGCACGCACGCACGACACACACACACACACACACACACACACACACACACACACACACGCACACACACGCACACACACACACACACTGTAGAACAAACCGTTAGAACCAAAGGAACCTGGTGAATTGTCTTTCATGGCAGTGCCCCAGTGACTTCCCACGGGAGTAAGGTAGAAGAAGAAGAAGAATATCTAGAATGTGTTTTTTGTAACATGAAAAATATACGGTGAAACTTTGCCACTTCATCTCTTTGCTGCTTTTTTTCCCCTTGACTGCGTCTAAACACTGGTACTCATAAGCATTAAATGGAAAAGAGATTTATGAATGGGTGGGAAGGGAGGGTAGCAAATGTATCTTGGCGGGAGGAAATCTTTCCCGATTCCACCATTTTTAGCGGTCATACTTAAGAGTCGGGTTCGGTGTATGCTGGGATTTCTTTGGGGTTTTTTTTGTGTATGATTTTGTTTGTTCGTTTGTTTCGTTTTGATTTTGACGTTGTTGACTTATAGTTCACCACATGTTGACATGGATCACACAAGTATTTGATGTGAATAGTCTTATACCATATGCACACCTAAAGGGACGGAGAAGAGGACAGGAAAGGTTGCGGGGTGGGGGGTGTGGGGGGGGGGTAGAGGAAAATGGGAAGAGATAGACGGCAGAAGGTGTGAAGATGGGACGAAGGAGAGAGGTTCAGACACTACAGATTGAGACTTGTTGACTTATAAGATCAGAAAAAACAAAGCATCTGTTTGTGGGGCCTCAATCCCCCCCCCCCCCCCCCCCCCCCAACCTTTTTTCCTCCCTTTTTCATTTTTTTTTTCTCTTCAAACACTCACACATCATGTACAGCCTGTGTGTTTCATTACCGATGGACATTCGCTTGCTGTTTATTTTTTTTTTTACGTTTTGATACAAGGCGTCTGGGTTTATTTCTGTTCTCATGTTTAGTGTGCTGAGACTTCCGCTCTGTTGTATTTCCCACTCACACCGTAAGGAACAATTGAACAAAAGAGCATTGACTACATTACTTATGAGAAAAAAACAACACAATGTGTGTGTGTGTGTGTGTGTGTGTGTGTGTGTGTGTGTGTGTGTGTGTGTGTGTGTGTGTTAGAGAGAGAGAGAGAGAGAGAGAGAGAGAGAGAGAGAGAGGCACGTGCCGAATGAATACATATATACAGACAGACAAAGACAGACAGGTAAAGCAGACAATCACTAGTGGCTGTCGCCGGGATCTAAACGAGAGGACAGGAGTCCGTCGCACTTTGCAGACACCAGCCCTCTGTACTAGTTGTGTTAAGCGGGCACACATTTCTGTTTGCTACTGATCATCTTTTTTTTTCTCTCTCTCTCTACAGAACACTTGCTTTTTTCCTAAAGAGAATTTTTTCCCAACAGAGTAACATTTTTTATTTTGTTACAGACTTCTATTTCTTTTTTTCTTATAGAGCATTGCTTTTTCCTTACAACAGAATAAACTTTAAAAAAAAAATCATCATCTTCCCCTCGGAGCTTAACTTTTTACCGTCAAAACATATTCTAAAGGGAATTCGAAATAACTCCGTCAGTTAATATGGATAAACATACAAGACAAAACACGACGTTTTTCGACCTCTTGGGTCTTTTTCAGTAGGACATGCAAAATGAACAAGCAATCACTTTTCTTCTGAAATTCGGCGCAAAATGGGCGTTGAAAAACAATTTTGCCAGGAGAAGACCTAAGAGGTCAAAACGCATCGTGCTGCGTCTTGTAATTTGTTCGTCCATATCAACTGGAGTTATTTTAAATTCCTTTAAATATTTGTTTCAAAATCCGCTTGCGGTCACCGCACTTTGTAACTAACTTCAAAACAGTTTTTTCCCCTAGATGTACGTAGCGCAGCATTTTCTCCCGACACAACGCCTTTTATCCTACAAACCACGGCTGTTTTCCCACAGAGCACTCCTTTTCCTACGTGGCACTCTTTATTTTATCATTGTCTACTTTATATGATGCACCGCTGTTCTTTTCGTTTCTCTACGAGTTCTACCTTTTTTTTTCCATTGTAGATTACCAATTTCTTCCCCGCAGGGCACTCCTTTTTCCTGTAGAGGTGAAATATTTAAAAGAGATTCATTTTGTTCATACAGAGAATTACTTTTTTCCTGCAAAGGACTACTTTGGATTCTGTGGGATTGTACTTTTCTTCTTTTTCTTTTTTCTCTGCGGAGTGTACGTTTTCTTCTAGACTTTACGTTTTTCTGTGGAACACTATTTTGTTCGACACTTTTCTCCCAAGCGCGGTCTTTTTTCTTCAGTGCACCAGTTCCAGCTAGTGTTCATGCAGATTGCTGCTGAATTTTACCACGCACAACCTAGTTTTGTTACGCCCTGTTTTTTTCCTGCGAGGATTACTTTTTCCTACCAAACCCTACTTTTTCTCAACAAGTCCTACTCAGTTCTCTTTTTCTTCCTGACAGAGCATAATGTTTCCCACAAGACACTACTTTTTTTCTACGGAGTATTACTTTCTCCAACACAGCTCTATTTTTTTTTCTACAAAGTTTTACTTCTTCCAACAGAGTAAAAAAAAGAACTTTTCTCCACAGACTATTGCTTTTTACAACGGAAAATTTGTTCTCTACATAGCATTGTTTCTTCCAACATAAAGGTTCTGTTTTCTGCAGAACAGTATTTTCTTCCCCTAACAAACAACTACTTTCCCCCCAACAGATCATTGAAGTTTCGCTGTGGAGCACTATTAGTCGTGCATAATTCTTTTACACAGCATTTTGTTTTTCCACGGAGCACAACCTTTTTTCCCCCACTTAAGTTTTGCGCACAGAGTACCACTTTGTCTTTCCACGGAGCACAACCTTTTTTCCCCCACTTAAGTTTTGCGCACAGAGTGCCATATTGTCTTTCCACGGAGCACAACCTTTTTTCCCCCACTTAAGTTTGCGCACGGTGCAATTGTCTTCACGGAGCACAACACTTTTTCCCCACTTAAGTTTGCGCACAGAGTACCACTTTCCCTACACACTACTATTCTTTCCTACAGAGCGCAATTTTCTCTTACAGGGGCACTACTTTTCCTACGGTGCACTGCTTTACTTACAGGGCACTACTTTTCGACATTGAAAAAAAAAATTCCGAAGAGATCAATTATCTCCCCTGACGTCTTAATGGAATGCCGAGCGCGTGCCTGCACGCTATGTGAACACAGCGCAGCCTTCCAAGGGTGGTGCACGATTGCTCCCAGCTGGTTTCTTCGGCAGTTGAGGACAGTATTTCTCGGGTCCTACTCGCACCTTCGGGTGTATCTTTTTCTTTCTTCTATACATTTCTTTTTTTTTTTTCTTTTTTCTTTTTTTTTTTTCTTTTTTTTTTTTTGCCAGTCATCCTACCTATGCCCGTAGGCGGCGAGTGGGCTTTGCAGGTTACGCGCAGCAGTTCGCTTGATGGTGGCGTCGTTTCACCGATGAACTCAGCCCTCGTGAAATATGGACTGCTACACTCATGGGGGCGCTTCCATGCAGGTTCTCTTATGTCGCGGACGGTGGTCTCACGATGGCACCTGCCAAGGAGTAGTTATGTCTCTTGACGTCCCAATGGAAAAAACCCTGTGCGTGCCTCTATGACTAAGCGCATTTTTTAAAATTTTAAACGCATTCTTCTTCTTATGAAGAATTGCTTTTAAGGGCATTATTCTTCTTATGAAGTGTTGCTTTTAAGCACATTATTCTTCTTAGATGTGTTGTCTTTTAAGCGCATTCTTCTTCTTTTGAAGTGTTGCTTTTAAGCGCATCCTTCTTCTTATGAAGTGTTGCTTTTAAGCGCATTCTTCTTCTTTGAAGTGTTGCTTTTAATCGCATTGTTCTTCTTTTGAAGTGTTGCTTTTAAGCGCATTCTTCTTCTTATGAAGTGTTGCTTTTAAGCGCCTTATTCTTCTTTTGAAGTGTTGCTTTTAAGCGCATTCTTCTTCTTATGAAGTATGAAGTGTTGCTTTTAAGCGCATTATTCTTCTTATGAAGTATGAAGTGTTGCCTTTAAGCGCATTATTCTTCTTATGAAGTATGAAGTGTTGCCTTTAAGCGCATTATTCTTCTTATGAAGTATGAAGTGTTGCCTTTAAGCGCATTATTCTTCTTATGAAGTATGAAGTGTTGCCTTTAAGCGCATTATTCTTCTTATGAAGTATGAAGTGTTGCCTTTAAGCGCATTATTCTTCTTATGAAGTATGAAGTGTTGCCTTTAAGCGCATTATTCTTCTTATGAAGTATGAAGTGTTTGCCTTTAAGCGCCTTATTTCTTCTTATGAAGTATGAAGTGTTGCCTTTAAGCGCATTATTCTTCTTATGAAGTATGAAGTGTTGCCTTTAAGCGCATTATTCTTCTTATGAAGTATGAAGTGTTGCCTTTAAGCGCCTTATTCTTCTTATGAAGTATGAAGTGTTGCCTTTAAGCGCCTTATTCTTCTTATGAAGTATGAAGTGTTTGCCTTTAAGCGCCTTATTCTTCTTATGAAGTATGAAGTGTTGCCTTTAAGCGCCTTATTCTTCTTATGAAGTATGAAGTGTTGCCTTTAAGCGCCTTATTCTTCAATGCAAGGAATTGGGACGTGGAAGAGTGATAATCGACATTTTTTTTTTTTTTTTTTTTTTTTGGGGGGGGGGGGGGGGGGCATAAATTTCGTTTGTTTCATGGGTTAAAAAAACATATAGGGAGGTTAATAGTTCAAAAGGAAGTGTTGTGCATCCATTGATTACGAACAGGCATAATGTTTCGAATGCAGCCTCGAATGATTTATAATAGTAATGGACTGAAGTGAATCTGATGGCATTGACCACATCGGACCACACGTGTGCTGCGCATGCGTGGCCTACCTCCATTTTACTGTCCTTTCCAGCTCACGCTCCCAAGATCCGAAGTTACCGCTTTTGTGTGTGAAAATTATGAGGGTCGACCAATCACGGTCAGCTGCAATCCATTGAGTACTTTTAGACAAACAGAAAAGAAAAAAAGCCGGGAAGT
>CM065717.1:20784498-20796998 GCA_033310375.1 Conus canariensis | reverse complement strand
TCCATTCTGCGATGATAATTACATGTATATAGATTCTGTCTTCCACTCCGTCTCCCTCCCACAACATTTCTCCAGAGAATTTGTAGCAGTACTATTGGACCTTGTGAAGTCGTCAGACCAGCATAGATTTTGTCTTTTTATGATTGTTACCAGCAATTTTGTTCCTACGATCCGATGTGCTGCTGGATGGTTTTGCCCATTGGTGATTATCATCTGCGTATGTGATTTAAAGTCTTTTGCGACAACGCCTCATTTCCATGGCTTGGAATCTGTCCAGATCCGCTGTGAGAGTCCACGTCTCACAAGCATACAGGAAGATGGAATCAACCAATGCACGCCGATTCCTGATCTTGTGATGGAGAAGTCCTTGTTCTCCCATAGAGATTTCTGTCTGGACCATGCTGATGTTATATATACTGCCCTTGATAGAAATTGGATTGCTAATGATGGATCCGGGAACAGTGTTCATCAGTTCCTGGCTTTCCCCATGGTCAGTACTATCAGTAGTGATGGTGCAGAGGTAGCTGGCCATCAACTTGGTTTCTCGACGCTGATTTTTTTTTTTGTTGGTCATATCTTGTTGATGTTTCACCCCGTCTTTTAACAAGCTTTGCGATTTCTTGTTCTCTGCTTGCTAAGCAGTCGACGGCGTCTGCAAAGCGAAGCATTGTGCTAGCTCTTCCTCTAGAGCTGCTTGAGCTGAAGTGACCAAGTACATCAGTCAAGATGCATTCCAGGAGTATCTTATTTCTATAGCTTGTATACTTTCCAAATCCTCTGTGAGAATCCATATCTCACAGACATGCAGGAAGATGGAATCAACCATTGCACGCCGATTCCTGACCTTGAGATGGAGATGTCCTCGTCTTCCCCTAAAAGTTTCAGTCTTGACTAAGCTAATGTTATATATACTGCCCCCTGTGAGAAGTTCTGATCTGATTCCTCACTGCTAATGATGAATCCGGGGGTACACGTTAATCAGGTGCTAGCTCCCTGCATGGTCAGTGATATAATATCAGTAGTGATGGTAGACAGGTAGCTGGCCGTCAACTTGGGCTTCTCGACTCTGATTTTTTTGGGTCATATCTTCTTGATGTTTCAACCAGTCTTTTAACAAGCTTTGCGATTTCTTATTCACTGCTTGCCAGGCTGTCGACGTCCTCTGCGACGCGAGGCATGGTGATGGCTCTTCCTCTAGAGCTGCCTGAGCTGACATGACCTTCAAGTACACCAGTCACGGTGAGTTCCAGAAATGTGTTGAAAAGTGTGGGAATTATAAGGTATCCCATGCCAACTCCAACTGAAGTAAAAATCCAATTGTCACTCAGCAATAGCTGGTTTGTGTTTTTTTTTATTCAGCGATAGCCGATTCTTTTTGACTCAGCTCTTGCCAAATCTGTTTCTTCACTCAGCAATTGCCAAAGCTGTTCGCACACTTTCGGCCAAAATTGTTCTCACCCAGTACAAAAGAAAATACTTGGATGCCAGTGACACACTCGCGAGGTTAAACGTAATTTAATATGCATAGAGATCGGGCAAGGTAACACTCAAAAGTACGATTAAGAACAAAGGATTAGATGAAAAGTGATTCGATGGAGTGTTGTTATGTGAGACATGACCATGTTGAACTGCAACTGTGTGAGGAACTTGATTGTGTGAAGGATGATGTATCCCTTCAGGCAGTCTGTCGGTCTGCTAATTGTGTTGTTGCTTCATGCAACTGCCCAGGCGATTGCCGCAAACTGGCCACCTCAGAGTGACTTTCATCATCCATCACAATGAAGTGTGACTGTGAGAATCATTTGATTTACAAGGATTACTGTTATTGTTAGTTTGCTGACACATTACTCTTTCTTCTGTTTTTAAGCAAGGTGGGCGGGTGGTGGTGGCGGCGGCGGCAATGCATTTAGTTCCTCGTTTTAATTTTCCCTGAAGCCAAAATGAAATTGATATTGAAAGGAATTGGAGGACGTTAGCATGTGTGTAGTGTGTGGCGCTGAAACAGGCAGGCTTTACGTCTCCTAGGATCCTTTTACAGAACAGGCTGGTATTGCGTCTCTGTCTCGTAGGCTTTTACATAACAGACAGACTTTGGGTCCCTGGCGTGTGCCCTTTCACATAACCGGCAGGCTTTGCGTCTCTATCTTGTACCCTTTTACATAACCGGCAGGCATTGTATCCCTGTCTTGTACCCTTTTACATAACAGGCAGGATTTGCGTCTTTATCTTGTACCTTTTTACATAACCGGCAGGCATTGTATCCCTGTCTTGTACCCTTTTACATAACAGGCAGGACTTGAGTCTCTGTCTTGTATCCTTTTACATAACAGGCAGTCTTTGTGTTTCTGTATTGGATCGCTTTACATAACAGGTGGAATTCGCGTCCCTGTCTTGTTTTTTTTTTTTACATAGCAAGCAGTCTTTGGGTCCCTGTCTTGTGCCCTTTTACACAACCGGCTGGCTTTGCATCCCTGTCTTGTACCCTTTTACACTACAGTCAGGATTTGCGTCTCTGTACTCTGCCTTTTTGCATAACAGGCAGGCATTGCATCCCTGTCTTGTACACTTTTACATAACAGGTAGGCTTTGCGTCCCTGTATTGGATCGTTTTACATAACAGGCAGGCTTTGTGTCTCTATCTTGTATCCTTTTATATTACAGACTGGCATTGCGTCTCTTGTATCCTTTTACATATCACTAATTAACATGCTGGCTTTTGCCCCTCCGTCTTGTACCCTTTTTCATAACAAGCAGGGTTTGCGTCCCTGTCTTGGATCCTTTCACATAACAGGCAGGTTTTGCGTCCCTGTCTTGGATTTTTTTTAAGGAATAGACGGACGTCACGTCTTCATGTTGGACCCGTCACTAACCGCTTGGTAAGCGATAGGATCTATGGTTCGGATTTTGCACGCCACTAGGTCGTTAAATGTTTTACCTCCGCCCCCACTCCCCCCACTCCCATCCGCTTTCCCCCACCTCCCATCCCCCTATCTACTTTCCAGTAAATCCTAAGTGCAAAGGGTCCTAGTCTTTCGCAGGAGGCAATGATAAATCAAGATGATGTGAGTTGTATGAACTTAACGCCTGTGGAAGTACTGACAAAAGTCCAGGAGAAGTTCTGTCCCATGGAAAATATTGTCGCAAAATCCTCTTTGATAGAAATAACAAAAACGAATGCAAGAGAGAGAGAGAGAGAGAGAGAGAGAGAGAGACAGACAGAGACAGACAGACAGACAGACAGACAGACAGACAGACAGACAGACAGAGACCGACCGACAGACAGACAGAAACATAAACAGAGACAGAATGTCTGGTACAGTAGTATCTCGACTCTCTCTCTCTCTCTCTCTCTCTCTCTCTCTCTCTCTCTCTCTCTTGTCTGGAATGAGCAGCAGGATCCCCCCCCCCAAAAAAAAAAAAAAAAAAAAAAAAAAATCTCTATTGTAACGATAAGTTATGCAGGACGACAACAACACAGTGTAGGACAATACCATCACGATCATCATTAATTCCAGTGGCATTCCCCCATCGCGCCATTCCAATTCATGCATTGTCCGAGGCGCCGTATGTGGTCTTTGACAGGTGTAGCTAGCTAGTGGAAGGATTGTTCGGCTTGAATAGTTGCAATGATCTCTTCAAAAGGGTAATGGTGGTGGGGTTGGTGGGTGAGTGGAGATTGTTGGTCTGCTCCACGCGCACAAGAAGAAAGAAAAATAGCCACCGATACTATAAACGAACAAGTAAAGGCGAATTACGTTCAGATTAAAGCAGATCATACGGCATTTTCAATGATCTGGGACCAGCGTATCAGAAGCGTCGATGACTTCCTGTCAAAAGCCGACACTTCAAGAAATATAAACGGGGATTTCTCGTAGATTTCAAGCGTAGATTATTTCATTTCCTTACCGCTTTACATTTCCTAACAAGATAGATGTACCAGCAGCATATGGCGTTTCTATATTCTTGTCCTGTATCCCTTCTACACACACACACACACCACACACACACACGCACACCACACACACACACACACACACACACACACACATACACATGCACACACACATTCACACACACACGCACACACACACACACACCACACACACACACACACACACACACACACACACACACACACACACACACACACTCACACACACACACACACACACACACACACACACACACACACACACACACACACACACACACACACCACAGCTCACACACACACAGAGGGGGAAGAAACTCACACGTGCGCGCCCGCGCGCGCGCCGCGCGCGCCACACACACACACACACACACACACACACACACACACACACACACAACACAACCACACACACACACACACACACACTTGTCATTGGCAAAATCCAGATCTGAGAGACGGTTTCCTTCCTCCAGAGGTTGGAAGCCTCTTTCATAACCAGCAAAAGGAAAGAGAAAGAAAAGATGCAGGCACTGAAAAGGAAAACAAAAACAAGAATGATTTCCAGATTTATCCAACTCACGGTTCTTTGTAATAGCGCGAAAAAGTAAATCAGAAACGCGAATGACTTCGTATAAAAGTGCAAACATTTGTGAAAGATAAGACTAGATGTTTTACAGATTATGAGTGGAATTTTCGTTTTGTTTGAATGACTTCATGTAAAAGTGCGAACATTCGCAAATGATAAGTGTGGATGTTTCACAAATTATAAGAGTACAATGTCCATTCTGTTTCTTTACACTGTATAACCTGTTTAAAAATGCAGGTAAATCTTACACTATTGTCCCTGTCTCTCAAATGTTTAAAATGCTAGCAAGGGAAGAAGGGTCTGGTGAGTGATGGATACAAGCTAAGAAAAGCATACCAAAATAAAACAATTACAATACACGTACACACGCACAGGATGGACAGGGTTTTGAAAAATGAAACAAAACAAAACAAAACACACACACACACACACACACACACACACACACACACACACACACACACACACACACTGAGGCAGCTACTAATGAAGTGTGTGTGTGTGTGTGTGTTGTGTGATGAGGAGATGGAGAGAGAGAGAGAGAGAGAGAGAGAGAGAGAGAGAGAGAGAGAGAGAGAGAGAGAGAGAGAAGGAAAGAGACAGAGAAGGTGGAGGAATGTATGGCGCTATTGTATCTCAATGCACTTCTTGTCGCAGTAAACAACACGGCTTTTACACAGAAAACAACCGCCCAGATGACTCTGAAGTTTTTCTATACAAAAACAACCCAGCATAAGGTACAATGCCGTCACGTTCATGAATAGTTTCAATGGCTCCCCCCCCCCAACTGTGCATTTTCCAGTTCCCACTTTGTCCGCGGGCAGAAGCGCGATCAATGACTGCTATGGCTAGCTGAGGCGTTGTTCAAGGTGTGAATCAGGTATTGCGTCGGTTTCAATGGTAACATTGATCTCTGCTCTTCAAGAAGGTGGTCATGGAAGGTGTAGTGGAGATGGGTGAGCCAGGAGTTGGAAGCCTCTTTTATGACCCACAGAAGGAAAGAAAAGAAAAGATGCAGGCACTGAAAAGGAAAACGAAAACAAGAATGATTTCCAGATTTATCCAACTCACGGTTCTTTCTAAAAGCGCGGAAAAGTAAACCAGAAATGCGAATGGCTTCGTAGAAAAGCGTGAACATTATTTTTGTGAAGGATAAGACTAGATGTTTCACAGAATATGAGTGGAATTTTTATTTTGTTTGAATGACTTCATGTAAAAGTGCGAACATTCACAAATGATAAGTGTGGATGTTTCACAAATTATAAGAGTACAATGTCCATTTTGTTCCTTTGGACCGCATAGCCTGTTTAAAAAAGTAGGTAACTCTTACACTATTGTCCCTGTCTCTCGAATGTTTAAAATGCTAGCAAGGGAAGAAGGGCCTAATGAGTGATGGATACAAGCTAAGGTAGACGATGCTTTGAAAAGCACAACAAAACAAAACAATTACAACACGCGTACACACGCACAGGATGGACAGGGTTCTGAAAAATGAAACAAAACAAAAGAAACACACACACACACACACACACACACACACACACGCACGCACACACACACGCACGCACGCACGCACGCACGCACGCACATGCACGCACGCACACACACACACACACACACACACACACACACACACTAAGATACCCAGGAAGTGTGTGTGTGTGTGTGTGTGTGTGTGTGTGTGAGAGAGAGAGAGAGAGAGAGAGAGAGAGAGAGAGAGAGAGACAGAGACAGAGAGAGACAGAGACACAGAGAGAGAGAGAGAGGGAGAGAGAGAGAGAGTGAGAAAGAGAGAGAGAGAGGTGGATGAAGGTGTGGCACTATTGTATGCCAATAAACAACACCACTTTAACACAGAAAACAAGCGCCCAGTTGACTAAAGGTATTCACTACAAAAACAAGACACAGCATGATGCACAATGCCGTCACGTTCATGAATAATTTCAATGGCTCTCCCCCCACTGTGTATATTGCAGTTCCCGCATTGCCCGGGGCCAGAAGTGCAATCAATGACTGCTATGGGTAGTTGTTAGGGTGTGAATGAGGTACTGCGTCGGTTGCAATAGTAACATTGATCTCTGCTCTTCAAGAAGTTGGTAATAGCTGGTGTAGTGGCAATGGATGAGGAGAGACATGCAAGCCTCTTTCATGACCCACAAAAGAAAAGAACAGATAGGATGCAGGCCTTAAAAAGGAAAACAAAAAACACGAATGATTTTTACGGTTTAACCAAGCGCATGATCTTTTCCGAAAGCATGATGAGGTAAATCAGAAATGCGAATGACTTCATGTAAAAGTGTACACATTCATGAATGATGAAAGTAGATGTTTCACAGATTATGAGTAGAACTTTCACTCTGTTTCTATACTCTTCATACGATGCGTAAAAAACTTAGTGAAACCTTCCATAGTTCTCCCACATCAGTAGACTGTTCTCACTAATAAAACACTATCAAGAAAAGAACGGTTTGGTGCGTAATGGACAAGCGCGCAGTGTGAACAGAGTTTTGAAAAAAAAAACCCAACGCACAACACACACACACACACACACACACACACACACACAACACACACACACACACACACACAGACACGCACACACACACATACACACACTGACTGACTGACTGACTGACTGACACACACACACACACCACACACACACACACACACACACACACACACACACACACACACACACTCACTCACTCACTGTTGCATAGTGTCATAGATCAAGAGTGAAGAGATAAGTATCTGTTCTGACGAAGAAGAATTGAGCTATTGTTTCTAGATACCTCAGTGATGATGTAACCCTGAGTGAGCTAATTTGTAGGTAAAGACAGGCTTTCATCGCTCGCTGAATCGCTTCGGAAAAATCCACTGACTGCAGGAAAGTTCTGTTGACAGCAGGAAAGACTGTAACCCGGGATTCTCTTCAGAGGGCATGTAAAACCTCATTGCGATTCTGGTGATGAATTTTCATTGATAACAGCTGAAGATTCACTAATCAAGGTCCATGTGACTATCTCAACAGTTTCCAGACAAAGGTGTGTCCTTCTCAAACATTCAACTTTCAGTTTCTTCAGGTCTTCAAATTTCCAGCCCCGAATGTCATTTACGAATAGACAGAAGCTTAAGTCACCCATGCATTTTCTAGTTTCATTTAATCTTTTTTTCTTTCTTTTTCTTTCTGTGTGTGTTACTTTGTCATTCTTTGCATTTCCTTTTATTTTGTAATTTCATGTTCTTTTTCTTTCCCCTCCAATATATCCTCCTTTCCTTTTATTCCTTCCTTCATGAATTCCTTCCTTCCTTCCTCTCCTCTCTTCTTCTTTTCTTTCACAATCACATTGCTCTTTTCATTCATTCAATTATTCATTCATCCATTCATTTATTCATTCATTCATTCATTCATTCATTCATTCATTCATTCATTCATTATTTCCTCCTGTTTCCTACTTCCTACCTTCATCCCACCTTTTTTCTTTTCTTATTTCAAAATGGTCTCTCCCTCTTTCCCTTTCTCCCTTCTTTCTATTCGTTCCGTCCATTCATCCATCTATCTCTTTTGATTCAATCAGTCAATCAGACTGTCAGTCAGTCAGTCTCTCGATCAATCAACCCGTCAGTCAGTCTGTTTTTTTTTTAAACTCTCCTTTCATTTTCTTAATTTCTTTCTTTCCTTATTTTTTTCTAGCTCCTTTCCAAGATTCTTCTCACTCCCTCTCCTTCCTTCCCCTCCCCCCTCCCCACCCCCTCCCCCGTTCTTTTGTTTCCTTTCCTTTCACATCACCTTCACCCATGCTTCCATACTTTCATTCATTGATTCCTTCATTCCTTCATTCCTGCTTTCCCCTGATCTGCAGGATACGGCCACATCACTCCCAGGACCGACGGCGGAAAGGTCACCTGCATGCTGTACGCCATCATCGGCATCCCTCTGTTGCTGGTCTTTCTGAAGGGGGCCGGGGAGTTGCTGTGGAAGCTCTGCAGCCGATGTCTGCATGCTTCCAAGAGCTGCTGCTCTGCCAGGAGCTCGCTTCTGCACAGAATGAACGCCTGTTTCCACAGTAAGGTTCCTCTCTCTCTCTCTCTCTCTCTCTCTCTCGGGGGCACGTGCAAAATGGCGGCATGTCAACAGGTTCTGTAGTAGGCTCCGCTTCATTGTCGATGTTTCACCGGTTTATAAGTGTCTTCTTCAGTGTATTTGTTGTGAAACAGTCTGCTATTTACAAGAGTAAGTAAATTTGAAGAACAATGTGCGATTTAATGTTGTGGAGACAAAGAATTGGACATTTTCACTCGACTGTGACATGGAATCTGGCAAATTTTGCGCGGAACAGAAAGCTGTCCAGTGATGTGTGCAGCGAGGCGTGTTTGTCGACAGGTGACATTTTACTGGCTTTTTGTTATGCTGGTGCTGTTCTGGCTCTTTTGGTTAGTGTGGAAAGAAATGTGAGGTCTCTGTGCATCCAGAATGTGATGTGGTGTACTGACGATAGAGTTTCAAGTGGAACTATGCTGTGGGGGGGAAGAGTGTCCGAAATGTGGGATAGTGACAGGTTGAGTCCGTGCATTTTGCACGTGACAGCGTGTGTAGCTGTGTCATGTGTGATCCACACTGTGTATTCCCTATGGCGGGTACGTCTCAGCGGGGATGTAGAAGAGAATCCTGGACCTATTCACACCGACCAATCGACACAAGAGGAAAAATCGACGGTAGTTGTGGCAGATCCAACTTGTACTGACGACATTGTTCAGAAAATTATGGAGTCATTACAACAACAATTTCATCAACAGACACGTGTGATCAGAGGTGATCTTCGAGACATCAAATCTGAACTTGGTCAAGTAAAGGACAAATGTAACGAAATAAATCAGAGATGTGACAGAGTAGAAAAAGAACAGAGGGAAATCGTAGAAGCTATGACTCTTTTGTCATCTGACATGTGTAGTCTGCATGAAGAGATGGACAGAAAAGAAGAGACCAGTAAACTGACAGCAACAGTGAGTGAACTTCAGGATCAAATCAATTTAATGAAATCAGAAATAGATATCCTGGAACAACATTCAAGAAGAGACAATCTTCGATTATTTGGTATCCCTAAATCAAGTGATCGTGAAGATTACGATGCGTGTGTTATGGCAGTGGTTGAGGCACTCAACAGTGTTGATGGTCAGAAAATCTGGTCCCCGGACGACATCGTGAGAGCCCATCGCGTGGGGTGGGCAAGAGAAGGTCAACCAAGGCCGATGATTGTGCGCTTCACTCGATGGAGGGATAAGATGGCTCTTCTCACGGATAAGGAGCTGCGGGAAAACCTGAAAGAAAACAACATCAGATTGGCCAATGACCTGACACGAGCCCAGGCACACATGGTATCAGAAGCACGAAGGAACGGAAAGAGGGCGTACTTTAAAGGAGGGAGGATGGTGATTGACCCCCCTCTCCCCGATCCCCGCACATATGCACAAGTCGCAGCGACGAGATCTGACGGAGGACATCAAAACAACACACGTGTGTTGACAGCCAACACGGAAACTACACGGCATGTGCTGTCACCCAGCCAGGTGGGGGGCCAAGGTCGGCGTAGCGGGTCGCTGGACAGGGCCACGATTTCCACGTGCGGTGTTCACTCCACTCCAACTACCGAAGGCGGCCAACAGCTAGGGGATATGGCGACCGGTGGAGGTGGGGGTTTTGTCACTCCCACTTCACGGGATCAGCAATTCCGGGGTAACGGCGGCGGGGGTGGAGGTGGGGGTACCCGTGACTTCAATTCACGGGATGTTCAACGGTCCCTGCCTGTCAGCGGCGGTGCTGATGGGTCCCAGCGAGATGCAACGGAGGTACAGGGGAGTGCGGCAGATGACGTCACGGGTAACGGGAATCCCTTGCGTGTTGCGGGGAACTCTACGGAGAGACAGGGTGGCGCAGACAACAGTGAGAGGAGTTCCTCTCGCCGTGACGTAGAGGGTCATCCCTCAGGCGGGACACGTGGTGCACGGAGAGGGTCGGCTGGCAGACAGACAGAGCTTCGTGCTCACTGGGCAAACCGTGGCAGTGGCACTGACAGAAACTTAAGAGCCAGAAATAAATAGGACAGGTTTGACCATCCAAAAGAATGGACATTTCTTAATTACAACGTGGAAAATCTGTACAATAAATTGGCTGATGTTATGTTTATTAATTATGTTAATTTGTTTCATTTTGTTTGCTTAACTGAAACCTTTTTGGACTACTCTTATGATTATGACAATGTTTTTCCAGAGTATTTGAAATTTTTTGCCCCTGCACAAAAGTTGTCTAAACATGGAAGAAATTCAGGGGGTGTTCTAGTATTGATAAGGAATTGTTTAAAACAGTTTGTGAAAGAAATCCGTGTTGACTGTGAAAATACTGTCGTACTGAAAGTGCATAAAACTGTTTTTAACACAGATAAGGATGTAGTTCTAGTTGCATCTTATATTGTACCAGAAGGGGGCCCACTGTACAATAGTACGGATTTAAAAGACGGTATTTTAATCTTAGAAGAAAGTATTCTACAATTTGTGCAGGAGGAGGATGTGTATATGATAGTGTGGGGAGATTTAAATGCAAGGACAGGATGTAAACAACCAGTTGCTGAGGACATGGATGATTTTGTTTCTGAGATTGGAGGAAGTAGCAAGGAAGGCTGCGCTAACCTGCGGTGTTCCAAGGATGTTACTATAAATAGTTTTGGGAAATCCCTGTTGGACTTTTGCTTTATATTTGATCTCATTATTCTGAATGGATTTTGCAATGGAGATCGGGAAGGAGATTTTACTTTTGTGTCACACCAAGGATGTAGTGTGATTGATTATTTTCTTGTTTCAGATTGTTTGGTTGATAAATGCACTGTGTGTGTTGGTGACAGGTTATTTTCCTGGCATTTGCCGCTGGAACTGAAATGGAGAAACACTCTGGGCAATAAGGAAATTATTCCACGTCAGACAGGAGAAGAACGAATTGTGTGGTCGGAAGAGAATGTGGAATGCTATAAAAATGAACTTAATAGTGATTACTTTAAGGAATGTTTACAAAATGCCTTGGACATTCTGTCTTTTGATGTAAATGCCTGTGTTGATATGTTCTCACGTGCGATGTATGGAGCTGCTACCTGTATGATTCGAATGGTTGGAAATCGAATGAAAGAATGCAATGAATGGTTTGACAATGAGTGTGAAAAAAAGAAAAGAACAGTCAGAGGTCTTCTTAACAGTTTCCAAAGGTGTAAAAGGGAAGATAATAAAAAGTATTACAAAGAACGTTATGTAAATGAAAGAAGGGAATATGGGCAGATGAAGAGAAAAAAGAAAAATGAATTTGAAGAATTAAAATTACAAAAATTAAAAAATTCGGTTAAAGATTCAAGTCTGTTTTGGTCAATAATTAGATCAGTGAGTAGAAGGCCATTTATTTATAATAATATAAGCACTCAGCAATGGTATGATCATTTTTCAGCAGTTTTTAGAGATACAGATGACGTTAATGATGGAAATGACATGCTTGTTGAGGATGCTGGAGGTTTTGAAGAGCCCTTATTTAATGATGCTATTGGTAGAAATGAAGTGATTGATAGCATAAAGCATCTCAAGTCAGGGAAAAGTGCGGGCCCAGATAAAATTTTAAGTGAAATGCTGAAACATGCAAACTACGTTGTCATTGATTTCCTTGTAATGTTATTTAATAGACTGTTTGATGATGGAAACTTCCCTGCAGCCTGGGCCAAATCTATTATTGTTCCTATTCATAAAAAGGGAGATCCAAATAACCCAGATAACTACCGTGGAGTTGCTCTGACAAGTGTCGTAAGTAAAATCTACACCCATATTTTAAACAGAAGACTCACAAAGTGGGCAGAAAGGGAGGAAAAAATTATCGAAGAACAAGCAGGATTCCGATCACACTATAGTACTATAGACCATATTTTTACGCTTTTTGCAATAGTTCAAACA
>CM065717.1:20766998-20771998 GCA_033310375.1 Conus canariensis | reverse complement strand
TAAATTCTATGTTATTCTTTTGTGCATAGGCCGCATGCCACAGGCGCAGGCTGAAGGCCATTTGACAATGATAGTTCTTCCAGCCTAGAGTGATCCTGGCATGATTGACGATCCCGAGTTTGCGGTGGGAAAAAAAAGAAAGGACAAAAGATCGCTCCGCATGTTCTGGATTTGCGCAAAGTGACGGACGCGACGGAACTGTATGACAATGCTTTTATAATGGAAAACAGTTTGTGACAACTCTTTTATAAAGGGAATCAGTTTGTGGTTGTTTGACCTTCATTTCCGTTCTCGATTCGCAAATAAACATTTTCATTCGGCACGGTCGAAATATTCATATCCACAACAATTTGGAAATAAATTAGTAAATAAATTTCGGGCTAAGAGATTGCTGAAATCTATTTCACAACACAGTCAGAATAATTCGCACAGTTCAATAGGCCTCATACTATATCTGTCGAGTACCAGCGAGCAGTATTGCAGCTCGAGTACTCTCCCTTGAGATCGCTCAAACTTCAGAAAAGAATCAGTTCTTGGTCCGTCGTGACGTTTCAAACTAGATTGAGGATCGTTGGCGAAAGTTAGCCAGATTCTCGAACCAATGGTTCGTTAAATAAAAAAAAATGGCCCATGCACACCCAGTCTATCCCTCTCTACATCCTTGTGATGAGGTACCTAACGGCGATAATCCGGGTCTTCTTTCCCCCCAAAATGTAAGTGTCGTCGTTGTTTATACCGACCATTATCAAGTTTACACGGTTCGGCAATGCAAGTAGATCAGAGAAGAAAAACAAAGAGAAAGTTCAGAAGATGTAGGTTTTAACGCAGCGACTGTCCATTTAAAGTACACTGCATTTTTAATTTTTAAAAAAGAGGAATGGATTGTTCTGATTATTTCTTTTTAAATCACTCAAAACACATCATTTACGGCTTCTACATAACACATCAAATTGTTGTGTCTGCTTGTATGTATACACATGCGAGTAAATAAAGGCAAAACAAGGCGCTAAAATAAGAAATACAGCAAAGCAGAAAGTCACCAACTCATGTTCGAAAACTGAACACCAACATAATGGTTTAAAACAGAAAGAAAACTGTTGAAAAAGAGGGGGGATGGTTTAGGGAATAGGGATCTGGAGTGAATGGCATTTGAGTAGCGGATCTGTGCACTGGAAAACATTGTTTAAACCAAAGAGAGATATTATATCGATTTGACTTGCTTCCTAAAATCACTTTCAAAACGGAAAGCTAGAAGAAGAAGGACAGTTCCGACACATTTTCTCACCAAGCAGAGGACGTTGCTTTCTTTTCTTCCCTTTTCGTGGGGAAAAGATAATAGCTGAACATCATATGAACAGTTTCTTTTGGACCACTATCCCTTGTAGACAATAAAAAAAAAATCAACAACAACAAAAAAAGAAAAAAAAAAGAAAGAAAAGAAAAAAGAACCAGCTTGTTGTTGCATTCGCAGGATCGTATAAAGCTATCGTACTGGACGTGTGAGGTGATTGTAAGATTTTTTCTTCCGTCAGCTGAAACCTTTTCTGTGTATCCCCATCCCCCCCCCCCCCCCCCCCCCCCCCCCCCCCAGTGTCAAACACCCACAATGTTCGGATGTGGCTGTCCACAACAGTGGGTTTCCTGTCAGGAGTAAAGATGGCCATTTGTGGCACTGAAGCCTGACTGCTGCACGCTCATCTAAGCCCATGAGAGAGAGAGAGAGAGAGAGAGAGAGAGAGAGAGAGAGAGAGAGACAGACAGACAGACAGACAGACAGACAGAGATCTGCCGAAGCGTCTGTATGGAAGACACTCTAAACAAACATTTCTTTTAAACGTCGGCTTCGCAAAGTGTGTGTGTGTGTGGTGTGTGTGTGTGTGTGTGTGTGTGTGTGTGTGTGTGTGTTGTGTGTGCGTGTGTGTGTGTAAGAGAGAGAGAGAAACGAAACGAAACGAAACGAAATTGTATTTAACCAGGGTCATGAGATAAGCAATATACATGCTTTTTCTACCCAGCCCTGAGGCAAAAGGAAAGTAGTAATTCATAACAAATCAAAGCAAATACGTATAAGAAGAACAAGAACAAACCAAGAAATAGCATGTTAATAAAAAAAATTCAACACAAATAAACTGCTGTCAACACTACTGTCAAACGAACGCAGTGGGAAAAATGTGGACATAGGGTAAACGGGGAAAGTCAGGAGAAGGAATCGGGCAGGGGGTGGAGGGCAGAGGGGGTGGTGGTGGTGGTGGGGGGGGGGGAAGTCGGGTGGGGATGAAGGGAAGGGTTGCATACAGCAATCAATACACAATATATGTTACATAAAGGACATTAACTTAACATATACATGCATATATCTACAGACAAACATAGAAAATGCAAGATAATAGAACTAATGTTGTTTGATAAAGATAAACTATTTATATAGTTGCCGTTGACATATTATGTTTTATTGCTTGAAATAACGAATTTTTGTATGCTACCTTAAAAGAATCAACGCTTCTTTTTTTGTTTAATATTTATTGGTACAGAGTTCCACAGCGTTCCACCCGAATAAACAAGGCTAGTTTTGAATAGATCAATTCTGGGTTTTCGGATTAGTATATTATTAGTGTATCCTGACTGATTCAATGGAAATTTTGCAATTAATGCGAAGGTGCAAAACCGTTTATAATTCTATACATCATTATTGCTTTATTGTACTGGAGTTTGTATGTTAAAGGTAGAATATTTAATTTGATATAGTCTTGTGGTGTTAATGACGATGATTTCATAAGTATAGCTTTCAGAGCACGCTTGTGGACTCTACGTAAACGTTTTAGTATATTAACACAACAACAATCATAAAGATTTGAGGCATAATCGATAGATGATTGGATATATGCGTGGTAAAAATGTTTACGCGCGTTTACATCTATAATTTTTTTGGGGAAAGCTGAAAGACCTTTTGAGATACACGTTTGCTTAACCCTCAGAGGCCCACTGGGTCACCTGTGACCCAAACAAATGAATTGATCTCGACAGATCAGTCAAATAACTTATTTTCCATTTTTTTTACCTCCAAGTCCCAGTGGGTCCCTCAAGGAACAAAGGGAAGTAACCGCATTTGTATTGACATATTTCAAACGACCGATCTCTCTTCTACATATGACTGCTTTCTTGCTGACCAAAACGCGTCTCGATCTGTCAACTTTCAACGCTGGTAACACCCTTGAAAGATAAGAATTTGACATATCCTTTGGCAGTTTTACTTGTAACGTGTTTATGAAGAGTTCTGGTTTGCAGATGAGTAGATATAGGGCGATTACAGAGCACGCCGGCTTTCTGTAATGGTGATGTGTCACCGGTGACCCACTGGGTCTTCGAGGTATGACTTTTTAGTTCACAGGTGGGTGTGTTGTTCTTTACATGGGAGCGTCACTGGTTCTTTTTCGCCTTTTTTACTTGTGATTATCAATCACAGGGTGCGCTCTGCGTATTAGTAGGTATGTACAGAGTGTTCATATGTCATGTGCTATGCATCTCTCTTTCTTTCTGGCACACCCTGAGGATAATGCTGGTCAATGCATGGTTGTCCTACCGCCGTGTCTGCACACTTCTTGGTGTGCCGAAACATGACACCCGGAATCAGCGCAAGTTCCAAGCAAAGGTTGCAATTCTTCTCATCCAACTGCATGCCCCCAATGGCAGAAAGCGCGGTCGCCCATCCCTTGAGGAAGCAGCACCTCCTTGTCCAAAAAAGAAGCCTGTTCAACCCATCACAGAGCCAGAAGTTAGAGGAGACGGATATTTCCACTTCCCCATCAAGAGTGAACAGCGCCAGCGTTGCAGGAAGTGTCAGCAAAAGTGCAACAATATTGCGAAAAATGCAAAATGCATCTGGCTACACAGAACGTAGAAATTGTTTCAGAGACTTTCACATCGCCTAGTCTGCTGAAAACGCATAATTGCTTGAACTAACATCACAGCAATCACAGATGAAGTACATGCATGTGATTTGCATTTTTCTTGAAGTGATTGTAAACATCGTAGGAGCGCATCGCCCGTTGTTGATCATGGTGACAACCAGGGAATGACATTTGCTGAAATGAATTTTTTTTTTTTTTTTTTTGGGAGGGGGGGGGGTGGAGGGTACTCATAAAGCAAACAAAAACTTTGTTAAACGCCAAGAATAACACTTGTTTTTAAGTTCTAGTCAGGTTTTATACATTCATGATTTTGATGCTTTTGTTTGCCATGAAGGCCCAGTAGGTCACCGGTGGAACATAAAAAAAGGTAGGTCAATCAGAATAAAATATGAATTTGATGATGGATATCAGTTTCTTGCCTTGTTTAGAGACAGTGACCTGCTAATAGTATTTTTCTTTCAACTGAAAGACTCTTTCGGCCTCTGAGGATTATACCCATAATATGAGGTGACCAAGAGAGATTATTGTCCAAGGTGACTCCTAAAACTTTATGAGTGTTGACTTCATCGAGGTGCTTGTCGCCGATGTATATAGAAGGCATACCAGAAGTTACATTTTGTCTTTTTTGATGTGAAGTTATGACCATATACTTTGGTTTTTGTTCAGTAAAGGACATGCGATTGAGTTCACACCAGCTAACCAAGTGATCAACATTCTCTTGCAATTTCATTGATAGCTCATTACGTCAGAATGGTTAGAGTGGATAGATGTATCGTCTGCTAAGAGTTCACAAAAGCCTTTGATATGTAGGGGAAGGTCATTGATATATATATATATATATATATATATATATATATATATAGAGAGAGAGAGAGAGAGAGAGAGAGAGAGAGAGGGAGAGAGAGACAGACAGACAGAGAGAGAGACAGAGAGAGATTGTCTATATAAATACACAAAGATAGATGGATAGATTGGTAGGCATGTATGTGGCTAGCTACTTAGCTAGCTATTTAGGTAGACAGCCAGACATACATACATACTGACAGAAATACATGGCACAGTTCATCGATGATCTGCGCAAGCCACGACCAT
>CM065717.1:20741998-20746998 GCA_033310375.1 Conus canariensis | reverse complement strand
CAGACAGACACGCAGACAGAGACGGACATACAGACAAACAGACAGACGGGGGGGGGGGGGGAGAGAGAAAGACAGACAGACAGACAAAGACAGACAGACACACACACAGACAGACAGACAGACACACACACACACACACACACACACACACACACACACCACACACACACACATACACACACACAGCCATCTAGCCAGCCAGAGTCCCCAACTGACCTTCAGGTGTTTGTCTGTGTCAGGATTACTGGGAACCCAGGGTCTGGCGCCATGCAGCCGGTCAATGGGCTTCCTCAGGCGGGCGCCCATACTGGCCAGAAGGGCCATCGCGATGGGGATGCCCACGAGGGCGAAGAACGTGCAGAACAGCTTGCCTCCAGTGGTGGTGGGGGTGATGTGACCAAACCCTGCAAGAAGATGTACGTGTGCCAGGGACGTGTCTTGATATGGTGAGTTGGGTTGGTAACTCGGGCGCTTTGGTCAGATCATGTGGGAGTTTGACGTGGGAATCGTTTATGTAGATCTCTGTCTCTGTCTCTGCCTGTCTGTCTGTCTCTGTCTGTCTTTTTCTCTGTCTGCCCGTCTCTTTCTCTCTCTGTCTGCCTCTCTATCTGTCCGTCTTTCTGTCTGTCTCTCAGTCTGTCTGTCTCTGTCTGTCTATCTCTCTGTCTGTCTGCCTGTCTCTCTGTCTGACTGTCTCTCCTCTCTCTCTCTCTCTCTCTCTCTCTCTCTCTCTTTCTCTCGCGATCTCTCCCCCACTCACACTGTCTTCTGTCTGTCTGTCTGTTGTCTCTGTCTGCTCTTCTGTCTGTCTGTCTGTCTGTCTGTCTGTCTCTCTCTCTCTCTCTCTCTCTCTCTCTCTCTCTCTCTCTCTCGCGATCTCTCTCCCCCCACTCACACTGTCTGTCTGTCTGTCTGTCTGTCTCTCTCTCTGTGTGTGACGAATCGATTGATAGGTAGATACGCATAATATGTGGAAATCTTGAAAGAGGCATAAACGGTAAACACCACATAAAACAAGGGAGACCACTCTGACGAGATGGACCTGTCCCATCAGTGCGTACACTGGATCAGCTTATTCCATTGCCGTACATCATATTCCTTTAATCTCTCTCTCTCTCTCTCTCTCTCTCTCTCTCTCTCTCTCTCTCTCTCTCTCTCTTCTCTTCTTCTTCTTCTTCTGTCTGTCTGTCTGTTTGCCCCCCCCTCTCTCTCTCTCATCCTTCAGTCCTTCCTTCCCTCCTTTTTTCAGCATCTATCCTTCCTTCTGTTCTTCCCTCCTTTCGTTTTTCTTCCTTTCATACCAAATACCAGTACAAGTAAGTCAAGGGAAAACAACAACAACAACAACAGCACACAGCGACAACACCCACCGGCTAACATGAGCGTTGCCATCCGCGTTCACCCCTGCACTTCTCCAATCCTCCATTCTACTTCCCACCCATCCCTCCCCCTGTCAATCCTTCACCCACCCACCCACCCCACGCTCAGCCATCTCCCCACTCTCCCTCCCTGCCACAGATATCCGTAGAGGTAAGGGGATTGGAGGAGGAGGGGAAAAAAATCGAAAAAAGTAGCACAACAGCAACAACAACGAAACTCGTATCACTTGTAGGTGGGAAACTGGCTTAGTGGTTGACAGACTATCATAGGAAGGGAAAGAACTCCGAATCCCAGGATCGAATCTCACAGACGCTATGTCTGCTCTCCCAACTCCAATACCCCACCACTTATTTCCGTTCACCTTTCTCCCCCCCCTCCTCCCCATACCCCCACCCCCATCCCCCTGTCGAGTAGACTCTACATTGTGGGTGGTCTGAGTTCGACAACCATATTGATGAGAGACTAAAGAAACGGAGGCAGCCTGCAGTTGGCCGTATGTTAAAGATCCCACGGAGATAAGGGATTTTGTCCCTGGCAGAACTGAATCACACACGCGCGCCCCGCACACACACACACACACACACACACACACACACACACCACCTTCAGTAGGGAAAACAAACAAACAAACAAAAATCACCACTTATTAAAGACACTAGACAAACACAAAAGAAGGACAAGAAAGAAAAAAAAATGTATAGCATGTACAAGGGCAACAGCTCCCCCTACACCCACCCCACGACCCCCTCCCCCCCCCCCCCCCTCCTTACCAATGGTGCTGACGACGGTGATGGTGAAGAAAGTGAGTTGTCGTAGCTCCAGCCGTTGTCTTGTGGGGTGCTGTTCTCCGCCACGGCTTTATAATCGTCGTGAACTTGGATCACGCGGTGGGTGAACTCTTCCAGCTCACGTGGTGTCACGTTCGTGTGGTTTGCTGTGTGGACACAGAAGAGTGCAGTCCCTTTACTTTGGCTTGGTTAGAGAGGAGAGAGAGAGAGAGAGAGAGAGAGAGAGAGAGAGAGAATGTTGCTCATAGCCCAGCCGATCGCAAAGGGCCATATCAGGACTGTCCCCACCTTCAAGTCAACTCACAAGTCATTAAAAAGAAAGCCGCTCACACAACCTTTCAAAATACACCTAAAAACATGCCGGAAATTTCATCAAGACCCTTTCTTCCGTAAAATCTAAGATCAGAATGAAAAACGTTGTTCTTTTTCAGAAATTCAAAGATCACATCAGGTGGGACGTCTTTGAACAAGGTCTTTATCGAGTCTGTGCTGTAAGGTATCGTTGGATTGGTTTGGTTTAGTTTATTTTAGTTTGATTTAGTTTCATTTAGTTTAGTTTGGCTTCCTTTGATGTGGTTTGGTTGAATTCCGTTTGGATTGGTTTAGTTTAGATTTATTTACTTTTGTTTAGTTTTGTTTCGCTTTTTTTTTTTTTCTTTGTTTTTCCTCTGTGCCGCCTCAGTGGCATTGTACCCACGCCGCTCATTCCGACTCCCCATCTCCCCCGCCCCTCACCCCACCCTACACCACCCCACCGCCAAGCCCCCGTCTACAGCAACAGCTTGGCCCGTCCAGCCGCAGCCCCGGCACCGGCAATCCACAGGGAGCAAGAAATGTCAAGTCGTCAAGAGGCAACCCACCGGAGGAGACACTGCACTGCTGCCGAGTCACTTCGGTGGTTTTCAGTGGCGCCTGTTCTGATCCAACATACGCAGGACACCACCTACTAAGCCCCCTACTGACGACAATAATTGCTTAGTCGCGATGCCGGCGTGAGTGAGCTCTCCCTCCAGAGGGCGCCACCACGTCTTGAGTCACCTGAATGCGTTTTAAAGCAATTTCGGCGTGTTTCTTTCAGAAAATCTGTTTTTAATGACATTGTGTGTGTGTGTGTGTGTGTGTGTGTGTGTGTGTGTGTGTGTGTGTGTGTGTGTGCGCCCCGCGCGCCGCGCGCGTGTGTGTGGTGAGTGAGTGAGTGTGTGAGTGAGTGTGTGGGCTCGTGTGTGTGTGTGTGTGTGTGTGTGTGTGTGTGTGTGTGTGTGTGAATATGTGGTGTGTGTGTGTGTGTCTGTGAATGTGTGTGTGTGTGTGTGTGTGTGTGTGTGTGTGTGTGTGTGTGTGTGTGTGTGTGTGTGTGTGAGTGCGCGCGCCCGCACAAGCGCGCGTGTGTGTGGCGCGCGGTGCAGACGCGTATCTTTTTCCTTTTTCACTTCCGTGTCAAAAGTGACTGTGCCGAGGTCTCATACCTCACACAAGCCTTTGCGGTCGGCTGAGCTATAAATAACAAGAATTGAATTATCCTGAAATCTGGACATCATTGTCATATTGATCCATGATAATGACACGAGTAAGGAACGATAGCATTGATTCGAATTCAGGTATTGCTCTGACACTGGTCTTGTTTCGCTGCTGCCATGTCTTGGGGTGTTTTACTGCCTCTGTGCTGGATTTCGTTGTTCCAAGGACCATTGTGTGGGCAGGTTTATGGGGTCTGCCTCTCACTGCTGTGCGAACGAAGAGTCAGACAGTTCCCTGCACGTCTCAAGGGTTCATTACGGAGCTATATGTAACGTGGTCAAGCCTAGAACAGCTTCCCCTATGGGAGTGGAGAGGACGTTTAAGGGTGACTAGCACGACAATAATGAGAGAGAGAGAGAGAGAGAGAGAGAGAGAGAGAGAGAGAGAGAGAGAGAGAGAGAGAGAAAACGGGAATAAGAGAGAGAGAGAGAGAGAGAGAGAGAGAGAGAGAGAGAGAGAGAGAGAGAGAGAGATGATGATGATGATGATGAGCATTATATTTTACGAACTCTCTCACTTAATTATAAAAAAAACCCAACTGTGACAGGATTTCACATGAAATTGTTGAAACGATGATCTTAAAACAAAAACCGACTCGCTGCAATCAAGAGAGAGCCTGGCAAGTAGCACTTTATGCACACTGCACCAGAACAAAGCATTTATAACATTGCACAAGTGACAGGTCCACCACGCTGTATACCCTATGGCATGTGACCTGTTAGCGACTTGATGCTGACGTCTCCAAGAGAAGTGCGAGTGCTTTGACTATTACAAATCGAACGCGATGAGTGATCTTCTAATATGGACGGTCGGTGTGAGCATTGTGAGAGCAAAGGCATTCTGCAAACCCCTGAACAGCAGGCTAATATTTCTAGTCAAGTCATATTCCCTACAGCCCAGCCAACCACGAAGCCATATAAGGAAGTGAGAGCACGCAGAAACCAAGACTATGTAGAAATTACACTCAAAAAATCAAAATGCTAAAGGAAACTCAATTTCTGACACAAACCTGTGTCGTGTTCCACGTGAACATATACATCAATGAAGGTGCGGCGGTTTAAACAGGATTCGCAGTTTCACTGTGCAACTGGCTGCAACATCAGACAGTAGTCTTGGATACCTAAATCGGCTGACAGGCAAAGCACGTGGTCCCATTTGCTCTTTAATGCTCTATTCTTCATTCCCATCCTTCCTCCTCCCTCCTCCCCAACTCCTCTCCGCTCCCCTTCCCTTCCCATCCTTTTGTCTTGACATCCGTCTTCGATAAGTCATTGTCAGAACTGCATATCGTCCGCCTACCACCTTCCCCTATTC
>CM065717.1:20716998-20736998 GCA_033310375.1 Conus canariensis | reverse complement strand
TGTGTGTGCGTGCGTGCATGCGTGCGTGCGTACGTGAATGTGTGCGTGCGTCTGTGTGTGTGTCTGTGTGTGTGTGTGCACGCGCGCGTGTGTGTGCATGTGTGTGCGTGTGTATGTGCGTGTGTGTGTGTGTGCCACACCGCCCAGCGTTTTTGAAACGGAC
Source organism: Conus canariensis (assembly GCA_033310375.1). Classification (NCBI taxonomy): domain Eukaryota; kingdom Metazoa; phylum Mollusca; class Gastropoda; order Neogastropoda; family Conidae; genus Conus; species Conus canariensis. The sequence goes on along the minus strand of CM065717.1, from coordinate 20,736,835 downwards.
TTCTTTTTTTAACTTAGACTTTCTTTCAGTGATCGTTCTTTTCTCCGAATATGAAAACTCCCCTCAAATAATCGGTGTCACCGCGTTGGGTCATGCAGAACGGCCTTTGGCTTCTTAACGTTAACTCCAGCGTCACCCTTGACACCAGCGTCTTCAAAGTACAGGCACGTGCATCGAGCAAATCTCTTTGCCACAGACCACGTGTTTTCTTTCCGGCCAGGTAAGCGTGGATGCATCAACAGGTGAAAGCCGCGATCTCTTTCTACCAATCAGAAGGAAGTTAACACAATTGGGACGTTGCCCGACACATACAAGTTTCAGTTTATCAAGGAGGCGTCACTGCATGCGGACTAGTCCTATACGCTACACCACATCCGCTAAGTTTTGAGACCACACTGCGCATGATTTAACGCTGATGGATAAATGAATTAATGACTACGATGAGAGAATTTAAGAAGAGGGTCTCGTGACTACGACTTTTAGTTGATGTCTGACCTACGCATTAGGCCAACGCGCTGTCAGACCTTGAGTACCTATGTAACATTGGTTGTGCCATTTTTATCATTGTACGTATGTGTAGTGTGTACACATGCGTGTGTATGGGTGTATAGGTGTAACGTTTCCTAACATAGACAAGAATATTTATGATAAAAAGAGACATGGATGAAAAAAAAAACAAAGACGAAGTTTGGAAACATATAGAGTCTAATTCATCTTCTCTCCATTTGAAAAGTCCACTTCATCTACCATACGAACTTGATAAATCTGGTCTTAAAGAAGTAGACGACCAATGAAAAATCTTTCCGAATTGTTCATCCTTGTGTGTGTGTGTGTGTGTGTGTGTGTGTGTGTGTTGTGTGTGTGTGGTGTGTGTGTGTGTTTCCCCATGCACCAAACAACAGTAACGTTTTCTGACTGGTAGCAGGAGACCTCTCTCGCATGGCTCGTGTATGCAGTCTTTCAAGAGTTCTTCTCTTTTTTTTCTTTTTTTTTTTTTTGCTGAAGGCAGACAATTTTACCACTTTGAAGTTTCTCTTGCACTTGGTGACTCCGCGCATCCACAGGACAACATACAGAGAAAAAGGTAAACAGCAGCAGGACCCAGACGATGTTGTGCCGCTAGGTGTGTAGAGCTGCCAGCAGACATAAAAGCATTTCGGGCAGGGATCAGTGAGACTGGGTAACCAGACTCATCAACATCAACCCCCAGCTCTGGTAACATGGTACCAGCACCAACCTGATGAACAGCTAGGCTCACACACTGCTGCCTGCACTAGCATGAACCTAGGTGGATGGCGGAAAGAAGAACGGAAGAGGCCGGGAGGAGTGGGGGTTGGGGGTGGGGGGCGTGCGGGAAAAAAGGGGGAGGAAGAGGGAGAGAAAGGTGGAGGAGGGAGGCGGGTAGGGGTACGGGAGGGTAGGACGGTAGAAGACGTTATACCAGTGATGGCGTTCTGGACTAAGATTCCAAGGATGGCGCCGTGACAATATTAGCAGGGTGGCTACTCTACTCTATAACTGTGCTGGCGGAGGGGGAGGGGGGAGCTCTTCAGCCTGTAAATTGTCCGGTGTGCTAATGCTGGTGGGGGTTGCTTTGCATCTGTAGTAATGAGACTTTGCTGGTACGTGTAGAAAGGTGAGCTTTCTTTCTTCTCTCCTTCCAGAGTGTCCGTTCCAACGCTTTGAGCATGTCTGTACACAGTGGAAGCGTTCTATACTGGTTTGACACTTCGCTGGGCTGTTCTTCTCTGCACCATTATTATTATGTCTGTCTCTCTCTCTGTCTCTTTTGTCTCTGTCTCTCTCTGTCTTTCTCTGTGTATGTCTCTCTGTGTATCTGTCTCTCTCTGTCTTTGTCTCTCTCTCTGTCTGTCTGTGCCTGTCTGTCTGTCTGTCTGTCTGTCTGTCTGTCTTCTCTCTCTCTCCCTCTCTCCCCCCCCCTTCCTCTCTCTCTCTCTCTCTCTCTCTCTCTCTCTCTCTCTCTCTCTCCAAGAGCCCTGAACTTAACGCCGGACTGGAGTGGTGGAGTCAGGGAGTGGGAAAGATGGTAGTGATTTAAAGCTTCGCCGCCAAGCCATAACTATGAATTAAGGGTTATAAGTTGTTGCTGAACTCTCTCTCTCTCTCTCTCTCTCTCTCTCTCATATATATTATATATATATGACTTCGCGGATGACCTCGCCCTACTATCCTCAACAATGAACCACCTTCAGACCAAAACAACAAGACTTGAAGACAATGCAGCCAAAGTTGGACTGAAGCTGAATGCCACGAAGTGCAAAGCCATGAAAGCCAACAGCAGGAGTGACGATAAGCTGAAAGGTGGAGGAAGTGAAGTAGAGGAGGTAGAGAGCTTCACATATCTGGGTGCAAATGTGACAAAGGACGGCGGAGGCACAGCTGATGTCAAGAAGCGAGTAGCCTTGGCCAGCGCACAGATGAAGCGGCTATCAAACATCTGGCAAGCCAGCGACATAGGCACAAGACTAAAGCTTCCCTTTTCAAGAGCCTTGTCTTGTCCGTCCTACTCTACGGATGCGAGACTTGGAAACTGACTAAAGGAGAGAAAGAAAAGCTTGACACCTTCCAGACCAAGTGTCTAAGGAGGATTTTCAAGATCCGATGGCAACAACATGTCTCCAATAAGACAGTTCTTGAGATGGCAGAAGCAGGAAAGACCAGCGAGGAGGTGAGGAGACGGAGGTGGAACTGGATTGGGCACATAATGAGGAAGGAGAGGAACGATGACTGTGCTGTGGCCCTTGGTTGGACACCAGAGGGAAGTAGGAAAAGAGGCCGACCGAAAACAACATGGCGGCGAATGGTGGAGAAGGAGAGAAACGGCGCAGGCTGGAAAACATGGAGTGTTGTACGCCATGCAGCTACAGACCGAACACAGTGGAGGAGAGACGTCCAAGCCTTATGTGCCTCCTGGCACAGAGAGATTTAAGGTTAAGGTTAAGGTAGTAAAATCAGTTGATAAAAAAATTGTCTAAATGACGTCAAGGTAAGCCTTGACACTGAAAAGGAGCAAACGAATACAAAGTCTTAATTATGTAGGTAAATACTCGAGTCAGAATTTACAATTCCAAATTTGCGCTTGCTTTAAGATTCGAATTTCTTATAAAATGCAACTGAAGCCTTGACTAACAAAGCCAGATATATATACCAGCAGACATTATATCCAAAGAGTCACACACACACACGCATAACAACAACGACGACGACAATAACAACAACAACAACATTAACAACAACAAAAACAATAATATACAACAAAACCGAAAACGCTGTAACATCAAAGACATCATTTCCAGCTGAATCCCACAGTCATATCCACTTTGGACAGGAAATCATACCTTCAGGCCAACAGGGAATGAATAGCTAAAGAAAAAACGCTTTGTCTCTAAGACAATACACGCGTAGCATCCTTCCCCAGGGAGGGAAGAAGGCACCGAGGGTTCCAAATGGGATGGACAGGCCTGATTTGTTGTGGACGGAGACTGCAAACAACCAGCACACGCTAACCTCATTTGGGGGAGAACAAAACTATGTAGGCCAATTATTCCCTTGCGTGTCGTTGATCTTCGCACCGTTTTCCGTCAGTTTGGACTCTGTTTGTGGAGTCCTTTTGTCTCTTTCTCTGTCTCTTTCCCCCTCCATCCTCCATCCCCATCCACCTCTCTCTGTCCGTCTTTCTGATTCTCTCTTTCTCTGTCTCTCTGTGGCTCTGTCTGTCTGTCTGTCTCTCTCTCTTGGTGCACACACGTGAATTCACGCACGTAGTACCCCCCCCCCACACACACACACATATACACGCACAAATATAAGCGCTCGCCGAAATGCACACACACACACACACACACACACACACACACACACACACACACACACACACACACGCATTTGTCTAATATCACAATGTGTATAGACGTTAAATTGAAGACCTAACACACACACGCACACGCACACACACACACACACACACACACCTCCCCACCGCCGCCCTTTCCCCACCTCCCATTACACGTTCTCCTTCCAAGATACATTCATGAAACACACTAAAAGGGCACTGGGAAGAGCGCACATGTCCGCCACACCAAACCATTCGCCAGGGGAAGTAATTACTAGTAATGGTCGGTAGGAACTAAACGAGTTACTCCCCGCGAACATATTAATCTTGCTGAAGATCTTGTGGACTTCAAAGAGTACATAACTCTGTTCCCAAGTTTGTCAGTAAAGTGGAAAAGCAAATGAACGTGACTCCACTCCTTTAGTCTTTGTATCGGCGACCTGTTTGCTCGAAAACGGAATGAAAGCTTTCCTTACTTTCGTTATAGTTTTCTGTCTGACTCTTCCCCAACATGTCTGTAAATAACAAACAAGTAGGGTAACGCTTGCTCCCACGATGAACCAAATGCACGCCTATAATTCCAAACAAATTCTGCTTATGACACCAAATCATCTAGCAGATATGACAGCACAGGGCACACAGAACAAAGAATGAAACATCCCCCCTGTCTTCTAAAAAGGGTGTTCCAGCTCGCCCATATACCCCGCACTGGACACATCCACACAGCAACAACAACTGGAAGAATAAACAAATACCAATGAACACTTATTCCAGACTGGCACAGCCTTTTCGACTTTGAATATAGTCAGACAAGTACTCGGACGAACAATAACAAATACAGGTAACGCCGATTTGACTGAAATGAAGGGAAATCTTTAATGAAGCAGGGAACAGTAAACAGTAAATAACGAACAAGTAGGATAACTCTTGCTCCCACGATAAAACAAACACATGCCCATAATTTCAAACGAATGCTGTTTACGACACGTCTGACCTGATGCAAAAAAAAAAAAAAAAAAAAAAATCCCGTTGGAGGAGATAACTCCGCATATCTGCTGACATTAGACGTCCCGCTGAGACATACACACGGCTTTTGGATAGACAGCATTTTCTGTAGCTGGACAGCATGTCTGTAACGGTCTGTCTATCACTATTTGTAGTATCCAGTCATCTGCTTTCAAAGGATCTTTAGAAATCTTTCAAAACCACCTATCCTTGACCTATATTATTGCTTTCTGTGGCTCAGCTCTGCGTAAGTGCAGGCCTGTGTGTATATGTTCAAATGTTTATTAGTCTCTGCAGCTTAGTTCTGCGTGAGTGCGGGCCTATTTGTGAATGTGTTCATATATTATTGTGACTGCTTGTAGTACTGATGTGTGTGCAGATTGAGGGCGCATGGTGGTGAGAATTCTTCTTTTAAATTGCGGACTGGCTGACTTATTACTTATTTTTATGTGGTCCTTTTTTGCTTTGTATTATCGTCATTATGTTTGTTTTCTCCTCCTCCTCTTCTTCTTCTTCTCATTATCATCATCATCATCATCATCATCATCATCATTATCATCATCATCATTATCATCATCATCATTATCATTATTATTATTATTACTATTATTATTGCTATTATTATTATTATTATTGTTATCATTACCATCGTCATTATCATTATTATTATTGTTAGTAGTAGTAGTAGTAGCAGTAGTAGTAGTAGTAGTATAAGTATCAATATTATCATTACCGTTGTTGTTGTTATTCTTTTCATCATCATCATCAGCATCATCATCATCATCATAAACATTGTCGTCGTCGTCGTCGTCGTCGTCGTCGTCGTCGTCATTGCTGTTGTTGTTGGTGGTGGGGGTAGTGGTGGTGTTGGTGGTCTTATGGGTTTTGTTCATGTTGTTGTAATTGTTTTATCATTACCGATATCATCATTATCATCATCGTTGTTGCTATTAACATTACTATAATTATCATCATCATCATTATTATTATTATCATTATTATTACATTAGTATCCGCAATTATTGTCTGGTATCCGCAAAGATTTGACACACCTCTGAACGGTTTCTTCTGAGAGCTATATTCCATGTTCACACCCAGTTTCAATAAAATCGGTGCAGCACTTTTCGTGTAATTTTGTACACGGATTGAAAGAAAATAAAGAGCAACACTTGTAGGTGGAAATTCAACTTCCTTGGCAGGAGTAGTAAATAAACATAAGAATATAGAAACAGATAAACGCAGAAAGAAAGACATTTCGGACTCTCGGGATTCGGACCTAAGGTCCGCTATGCCCTTTAGACAATCATTCTGTCCACTGAGGTCATTCCACTCCATCAACCCCACCCCCACCCCACTCTACCCTCACTCCCATCCCTACCTCCCATTCCCTCTTCCATCTCCCTTCCTGGTACCACTCGAACACAATGACTGGGGCGAGAGATATACGTGGGGGTTCATATTATATGTAACGGCACAGCTAACGCTCAGACAGTAGCAAGGGTTTGGAAACCTCGTTATTCATTCTCGTCCCCGGAAAGAGACAGCTGTTTCTGTGGGTAGCTTCCCTTCGACGGAAGTCGGCCTAGGAGACTGACCACCTGTCGACACGCCACCTGTCGGTTCATTATTATCAAGGCGGACACTAAATACTGTTATACTGTCTTCCCTTTTGAAGTTTTTGTGACGGTTGGGTGCTGCCTCGTTAAGATCTGAGGGAGACTGTTGGATATAGATCACCATGATAGGTCTGGCACGCTCTCTCTCTCTCTCTCTCTCTCTCTCTCTCTCTCTCTCTCTGACGGGGGAGAGAACATTAGGAGTACCATATGTTTTCATAAATTTATCTGTTTTACCTTGTTTCGTGGTCGATACGTCTTGTGTATACTTAGGGATCATGATGAAAATGTGTGTGTGTGTGTGTGTGTGTGTGTGTGTGTGGTGAGTGTGTGTGTGTGTGTGTGTGTGTGTGTGTGTGTGTGTGTGTGTGTGTGTGTGTGTATGCTTGTGTGTGTGTGTGTGTGTGTGTGTGTGTGTGTGTGTGTGTGTGTGTGTGTGTGGTTTGCGCGCGCGCAATTGTAAGTGCGAGCGAAATTGTATGTGCGAGCTGTGCGAGTCTGGGAGAGTGCTACATACGGGTGTGATTTTGTAAGTATTTTTCGGTATTCTCAATTTACGATTATTCAATTGGTGTGGGCAAGTTTTGTAAATGAGCGTGATCAGTAGAAATGTTACAGCGTCAGTGTGTGTGATTTCAGTTTTGTTTCTTGACCTCATTGCAGATAGGTCGGTGGCCTTTGCAATTAAAATTTTCCGAGTTCCGAGTTCTCTCTCTCTTACGGTTGGGTGCGACCTCGTTAACATCTGAGGGAGACTATTGCATATAGAACACCATGATAGGTCTGGCACGCTCTCTCTCTCTCTCTCTCTCTCCTCTCTCTCTCTCTCTCTCTCTCTGCGTCTCTCTCTCTCTGTTGTGTCACTCTTTTCGTGTATCTATCAGTCTCTCTCTCCCTCTGTCTCTCTCTGTCTTTGTCTCTGTCTGTCTGTCTGTGCCAGTCTTTCTGTCTGTCTGTCTGTCTGTCTGTGCGCGCACGTACACACACGCACACACACATACACACACGCGCGCGCGCGCGACCAATCCTTCAACTCACCCAGGAACTCTGTGTAGAACGCCATCTGCCTGATGTCAGGGGCGTGAACTCCTCATGCTCCAGAACCCTGAACACCAGAGCGCCCACCAGGATGTAGACCAGGAGAATGACAGACAGACCCAGGTTGGTTTTCCAATTCATCCTCCGGCTTTCGGTCCCCTGCACTGGGAACATCAACCACAACTAGAAACAAGATGCTAAATGAGGCAGGGAACAGTACACGGTAAATAACAAACAATGCGGGTAACTCTTGCTCCTATGAAATCTTAAATGGGGCAGGGAACAGTAAAGGGTAGATAACATACAAGTAGGGTAACTCTTGCTCCCATGAAATCTTAAATGAGGATGGGAACCGTACACTGTAAATAACAAACAAGTAGCGTTAGTCTTGCTCCGATAAAATCTTAACCCGTTCACTGCTTGAAAATGTTACAAACAAAGGCTTTCCCAGTGCCAGGGAAATCTAATGATTTGGGGGTAATAATTAACAAAAAATTCTAGCTCAGAAACTACAAAAGATATAACAATGAAATATATATGATTTTTGAAGTATATTGAATGAAGATTTTGAATCTGGGCTTCTTTTGTTTTAATTTTGATAATAAAAAAATATTTAGGCATTTAGATTTGGATAGATTGTTTTGCACGATCAAAAACATATGTATTTACCACTACAGCTTCACATCCAAAAAAGAACACAAAGCAAAAAGTTGAAAATAAAGTTTGTATTGTCACACTACACATGTAAATGAAAGTAAAACAGTTTAGAAGTCTATCAAGACGCTCACACTCTATGCAGACAGGTCAGTCCACGACCACGCCCCCCTCCCCCCACCACGCCCCCTTGCTGGACTTCAACCTCTCTTTCACTCCTCCTCTTCTCCTACCTTTCCCTCTGCCCCGTGTCACGCCGCGAGCAGGCCACACTCCCCTCTCGCGCTGACTATCACATCACTGGCCACTGGCACACAGTGCAGAGTACACACTAGGCTGGCTCGTTCGACGCTTGCAAACCAGTCAGCTGAACACACACTGAGGTCACACAGCCCGACACAATAACTGACGAATACAGTCGGCAATTCCATCACAATCATCATCTCACCTTCATGCTCGAGTAAGTCGTTGAATAAAAGATTATTGTCTTTGCCAAAAATGATTAGCAGAGCCTGCTCAGCTGTGTAAATACGTTGATTTGGTCGCTACGCTTGTCGAAGGTTGCGCCGCCATCTTTGCAAGCGAGACGAAGTGCTGGCTGGTCATCCAGTCAGTGATGAGAATAAATGGGCTTTCCCCTCACGTGTGGTTATTTGCATATCATTTTAATACTACAGACATATAAGGCTTACTACGCACACTCTATTTAAGTCCGTTGATAGAAATAGTAACGAATGAAAATTCAAGAAAAATGCATGACGTCAGTGGACGGCCCATAGGCACTGGGAAAGCATTTTTACTTCGGCGTCAGCTGACGGCTTATAGGCACTCTTCGGGTATGAGGCAGGGAGCAGTAAACAGTAAATAACAAACATGCTGGGTAAATCTTGTTTACATGAAATCTTAAATGAGGCAGAGAACGGAACACTGTAAATAACAAACATGTAGGGTAACTCTCGCTCCCATGATGAAATTAATTACACGCACTTAACGTCAAACAAATGCTACGTGCAACACCAAATCGCCAAGCAGAAATGACAAACACAGAGCACACAGAACAAGCAAGGAGACATCCAAATAAATAAAAAAGGAGGTTTCAAACTTGCCCATATACTCTATACCTGACTTACTTGATTGTTATTATACTGTTTACTTGTTTCGATTTCATTTCACAGCAATTAAATTGAGGTTACGTGTGTATTTGTTACTGTTCATCCATGTGTGTGTGTGTGTGGGGGGGGGGGGGTTATTTTATTTTTTTACTTTATTCAAGATCGAAAAGGCTGTGCCAGTCTTGAATAAATGTTAATTTGTATTTGTTCATTTCTCCAGTTTTTGTCGCTGTGTAGATGTGTCAGGTACAGGGTATATGGGCAAGTTTGGAATACCCTTTTTATGGGGATGTTTCCTTGTTTGTTCTGTGTGCTCTGCGTTGTCATTTCTGCTAGGCGATTTGGTGTTGTAAGCAGCATCCGTTTGGAGTAAAATAAAGCAACATGGGCACACAGATCCCTCTGTGTCTCTGTCTCTGTTTCTCTCTCTCTCTCTCTCTCTCTCTCTCTCAGACGCTTTATGTATTTTTTGTGTCTGTCATGCCCAAGGGCCGCAACTGGTGAATTACCAAGCATTTCGTCTGCCATTTACAAGGAAGTTTTTTAGAATTCAGCGAGACACGCAGACCGACATTTCTATTGAAAGTTGATTATAAATATGGTTTAAACAGAACATTATTCTACATCATAATATTACAAATTTACCCATAAAAAACAAACAAACAAGAAGCTTATTGCCTATATCGTGATCTGAGATCATATGCATTACATTCACAGTTTGTACAACGACTGATTGCCATAGAACAAAGAAATACTTTACACAACATTTCTACCAAAACTAACACAAAGATCTACTGACACAACAACTGGTTGACATTATAAAAAAAACATACCTTACGAAACATTTCCATCCAAGCTAACGAAAGATCTATTTGCTCAAGGAATACATGAAAACCAAGAGAAGCATAGACGAAACGGAGAAGAAAGATGCAGGAGGCAGAGGAGCAAACGTGTCATCACAGCTGAATTACATGTTTAAAAAAAAAGCTATTTAGATCAATGTTCATAATAGCAATGGGGGTAGTGTTTGCACACTCCCAACACTCACGACAATATTCCATTCAAAACCAATTTGATTCAGAAATAAATAAAGTTGTGTACGCTCTCAAAATAAATATGTTTGTATCTGCATGAAAATTAAGGTTACCTTTCAAGAGAATCTGAACTTTTGTATAATTCTCAGTGAGATTTAAAACTGTGTCAGCGTGTACAACTTTAAGAAAATGATATCTACAAATAAAAGAGACAGACCACTTGGTAGAGCACCGGACTTGAAATCTTCATGATCCTGGGGTTGCGGGTTCGAATCTCGGGTGGGCCATTTCGGTACAGGGGGATTTTCCCCTCGGAGTTAACATTGGTTCTGACTCCATTTCCAGAAAAAAGCCTTCGAATGAGACTATAAACCGAAGGTCCGTGTGTAAACGCACGCATAACATCTTGCACACAAGTTAAAAGAAAGAAAAGAAAGAGCCTGTTTAGCCGTTGGTATGGATGATACATTCTATGTAGCATGCACCCTCCGTGGAAACTCGAAAGAATGAAGAAAAAAACAAAACAAAAAAACCACGAGTAACTGATGTTGACTGATTGACACGGGAAACGACAGAATGAAGGGGCCAACAGGTAGCTTTTTAATCGGCTCTACCTAGATAGGCAGACCGTATTGTAAAACAGAGAGCGTGGATTATAAAGCGCTTACAACAGGGTCTTTAATCGAGGACAGACGCTATAAAAGTTTTCTTTATGGTGTTGATGATGATGATGATGATTAAGAAAAAAAACGAACTTGACAACTCTGGTAGAGCTTTTTTTTTTTTTTTTTATTATTGTTCAACATCGATTCCACTGTCTATACAAAGTGCGGATGGAACCCAGAGAAGTACTATCAGCAACTGCCAAACAAACCAGCTGGAAGTCTGCGCTGCGTTCACAAAGAGTGCTGACACACACAGGGCATTCCATTCAGACGCCAAGTACGTTCCATGCGCAGACGATAAAATGTGTCTTTAGCGGCTAGAGGTCTAACCCAAAGTCTTTCTCTAACCATTCAGTGATTATTCTTTTTTTCTTTTTTTTTTTTTTTTTTGAACAATGCTCCAGAAATAGTAATTTCCTCCCGATAAGTAGGCCAAAAAAAAAAAAAAAAAGTATTTTCATTCTCGTTGAAGTTACGTCCCTTTCTCTCGCAAACCAAGGCCAAAGACCACGACTAGAGATATGAACAGAGAACTAGCCTACTAAACCAGAGAATCACAAAACAACCTTTCACAACTTGTCTTGGGGCTGATGTCATTCGCTGACAATTTTAACATGAACAGGTCACTGAATGTGTATGGCGCATTGTGTGCGCTCATATGTCATAACAAGCTCTCAAAAATCAGCCTCCGTCCTGTGTGCTTGCCAGCACCTTAGGCATCAAACACACACTCACACAAAGGCGCGCGCGCTCACACACACACACACACACACACACGCGCGCGCGCACACGCACGCACTCAAGCACACGCACGTACGCACACGCGCGCGAGCACACCCACGCCCACACTTGCACGCACGCACGCACGCAACATCTGCAAAATAAATCTGTACATGGCAAACTCTCTCTCTCTCTCTCTCTCTCTCTCTCTCTCTCTCTCTCTCTCTCTCTCTTCGCGTGCACGCGCATGCACACACATACACACACGTGTACACACGCACGCACGCACGCTCGCACTCACACACACATACACAAACATACAAATACATACGCACAGACGCGCGCGCGCGCACACACACACACAACACACACACACACACACACACACACACACACACACACACACACATTCACTCGCTCACTCACTCACTCACTCACGCACTCCATCAGCAGAACACACAAAAGCTTTGGAGTTAGATGTGTGTAAACAGAGCAGCGCATGATGGAGATCAAACTGTCCTAACGACATGCATTCATACAGATGTTTTTAGAAGCAGCCTAGAGTCGCCTGTGTTTAAGCAAATGTTTCAGAGTTAGAGTATTGAGGTGTGCTTCAGCGCGATGCAGTGCGATACAGTCCAGTCCAGTTTACTACACTTCAGTACACTACAGTACACTACAGTACAGTACACTATACTACAGTACAGTACAGTACACTACACTACACCACACTACACTACAATGCAACGCAACGCCATGCAACACAGGCAAGTTAGAAGTGGGGGTAGGGGGCGGGGGAGAAAGGGACAAACGATTTTCCAAAAATCTAGAAAATAAAGCACCAATTTTTCTTTTCTAACGTGTACGTGTCGGGAGCGGGAAGCAGGAGGTAGTCAGGGAATGGGTGGGGAGGGGAGGTGCAAGGGGGTAGGGGAGAATAACTGTGGAGGATTTGAACCAAAAGGCATGTAACTGTGAATATTCAAACCCTTCGCTGACAGCCTGTGAGAAACCACTGCATTCTTCTGTCTTCTGTTCCCCCTAGCCTTTGTCGACTGTCTTCTCCCCGACTCTTCATGCAGTGAGCTCGTCCTAGTTGACATGATCCAACAGAGACATAGCACCTGTCACCTCCGTGGTATTCTCACCACCGCTGTGACAATTCACGATGCAGTAAGAATAGAATATACTCCTCCACCACAACAGAATACATGCAACACCACACGATAGAATAAAAAAGGAAGCAGACATACTGACTGTGTCTGTTCATCATTCGTATTGTGCTGGCAGGAAAGCGGGCCTAATTACAAATAAAGCAAAACAGAATTACATCGTTTACACTGCTGTCAGGAAAGCGCGCCTAATTACAAATACAGCAAAACAGAATTACATCGTTTACACTGCTGTCAGAAGGCGGGCCTAATTACAAATAAAGCATTACAGAATTACATTGTTTACACTGCTGTAAGGCGGGCCTAATTACAAATACAGCAAAACAGAATTACATCGTTTACACTGCTGTCAGGAGGCGGGCCTAATTACAAATACAGCAAAACAGAATTACATCGTTTACACTGCTGTCAGGAAGGCGGGCCTAATTACAAATACAGCAAAACAGAATTACATCGTTTACACTGCTGTAAGGCGGGCCTAATTACAAATACAGCATTACAGAATAACATCGTTTACACTGCTGTCAGGAGGCGGGCCTAATTACAAATACAGCAAAACAGAATTACATCGTTTACACTGCTGTAAAGGCGGGCCTAATTACAAATACAGCATTACAGAATTACATCGTTTACACTGCTGTCAGGAGGCGGGCCTAATTACAAATACTGCAAAACAGAATTACATCGTTTACACTGCTGTCAGGAAGACGGGCCTAATTACAAATACGCAAAACAGAATTACATCGTTTACACTGCTGTAAGGAAGGCGGGCCTAATTACAAATAAAGCAAAACAGAATTACATCGTTTATACTGTTGTAAGGCGGGCCTAGTTACAAATAAGCAAACAGAATTACATCGTTTACACTGCTGTGAGGAGGGCGGGCCTAATTATAAATACAGCATAACAGAATTACATCGTTTACACTGCTGAAAGGCTGGCCTAATTACAAATACAGCAAAACAGAATTACATCGTTTAGACTGCTGTCAGAAGGCGGGCCTAATAACAAATATAAGCAAAAGAATTATATCGTTTACACTGCTGTAAGGAAGGCGGGCCTAATTACAAATATAGCAAAACAGAATTACATCGTTTACACTGCTGTCAGGAAGAGGTGGGCCTAATTACAAATAAAGCAAAACAGAATTACATCGTTTACACTGCTGTCAGAAGCGGGCCTAATTACAAATAAAGCAAACAGAATTACATCGTTTACACTGCTGTCAGGAAGGCGGGCCTAGTTACAAATACAGCAAAACAGAATTGCATCGTTTACACTGCTGTAAGGCGGGCCTAATTACAAATAAAGCAAACAGAATTACATCGTTTACACTGCTGTCAGGAAAGCGGGCCTAATTACAAATAAAGCAAACAGAATTGCATCGTTTACACTGCTGTCAGGAAGGCGGGCCTAGTTACAAATACAGCAAAACAGAATTACATCGTTTACACTGCTGTCAGGAGGGCGAGCCTAATTACAAATAAAGCAAAACAGAATTACATCGTTTACACTGCTGTAAGAAGACGGGCCTAGTTACAAATACAGCAAAACAGAATTACATCGTTTACACTGCTGTAAGGCGGGCCTAATTACAAATAAAGCATTACAGAATTACATCGTTTACACTGCTGTCAAGAAGGCGGGCCTAATTACAAATAAAGCAAAACAGAATTACATCGTTTACACTGCTGTCAGGAAGACGGGCCTAGTTACAAATACAGCAAAACAGAATTACATCGTTTACACTGCTGTAAGGCGGGCCTAATTACAAATAAAGCATTACAGAATTACATCGTTTACACTGCTGTCAAGAAGGCGGGCCTAATTACAAATAAAGCAAAACAGAATTACATCGTTTACACTGCTGTAAGGAAGGCGGACCTAATTACAAATAAGCATTACAGAATTACATCGTTTACACTGCTGTCAGAAAGGCGGGCCTAATTACAAATACAACAAAACAGAATGACATCGTTTACACTGCTGTAAGGCGGGCCTAATTACAAATACAACAAAACAGAATGACATCGTTTACACTGCTGTCAGGAAGGCGGGCCTAATTACAAATACAGCATTACAGAATTACATCGTTTACCTGCTGTCAGGAGGGCGGGCCTAATTACAAATAAAGCATTACAGAATTACATTGTTTACACTGCTGTCAGGAGGGCGGGCCTAATTACAAATAAAGCATTACAGAATTACATTGTTTACACTGCTGTCAGGAAAGCGGGCCTAATTACAAATAAAGCATTACAGAATTACATTGTTTACACTGCTGTCAGGAAAGCGGGCCTAATTACAAACACAGCAAAACAGAATTACATCGTTTACACTGCTGTCAGAAAGGCGGGCCTAATTACAAATAAGCATTACAGAATTACATCGTTTACACTGCTGTCAGGAAAGCGGCCTAATTACAAATAAAGCATTAACAGAATTACATGTTTACACTGCTGTCAGGAAGGCGGGCCTAATTACAAATAAGCAATTACAGAATTACATCGGTTACATTGCTGTAGAAGGCGGGCCTAATTGCAAATACAGCAAAACAGAATTGCATCGTTTACACTGCTGTCAGGATGGCGGGCCTAATTACAAATACAGCAAAACAGAATTACATCGTTTACACTGCTGTAGAAGGCGGGCCTAATTACAAATAAGCATTACAGAATTACATCGTTTACACTGCTGTGAAGGCGGGCCTAATTACAAATACAGCAAAACAGAATTGCATCGTTTACACTGCTGTCAGGAAAGCGGGCCTAATTACAAATAAAGCATTACAGAATTACATTGTTTACACTGCTGTCAGAAGCGGGCCTAATTACAAATAAGCATTACAGAATTACATCGTTTACACTGCTGTAAGGCGGGCCTAATTACAAATACAGCAAAACAGAATTGCATCGTTTACACTGCTGTCAGGAGGGCGGGCCTAATTACAAATACAGCAAAACAGAATTACCTCGTTTACACTGCTGTCAAAGGCGGGCCTAATTACAAATAAGCATTACAGAATTACATCGTTTACACTGCTGTAAGGGGGCCTAATTACAAATACAGCAAAACAGAATTGCATCGTTTACACTGCTGTCAGGAGGGCGGGCCTAATTACAAATAAAGCATTACAGAATTACATCGTTTACACTGCTGTAAGGAAGACGGGCCTAATTACAAATAAGCAATACAGAATTACATCGTTTACACTGCTGTCAGAAAGGCGGGCCTAATTACAAATAAAGCATAAACAGAATTACATCGTTTAACTGCTGTAAGGCGGGCCTAATTACAAATAAAGCATAACAGAATTACATCGTTTATACTGCTGTAAGGCGGGCCTAATTACAAATAAGCATTACAGAATTACGTCGTTTACACTGCTGCCAAGAAGGCGGACATAATAACAAATAAAGCAAAACAGATTTACATCGTTTACACTGCTGTCACGAAGAGTGGGCCTAATTACAAATAAAGCAAAACAGAATTACATCGTTTTTACTGCTGTCAGGAAGCGGGCCTAATTACAAATAAAGCAAAACAGAATTACATCGTTTACACTGCTGCTAAGGAAGGGGGGCTAATTACAAATAAAGCAAAACAGAATTTACATCGTTTACACTGCTGTAAGGAAGGCGGGCCTAATTACAAATAAAGCAAAACAGAATTACATCGTTTACACTGCTGTAAGGCGGGCCTAATTACAAATAGAGCATTACAGAATTACATCGTTTACACTGCTGTCAGGAAGGCTGGCCTAATTACAAGTAAAGCAAAACAGAATTACATCGTTTACACTGCACTCAGGTTTGCAGGTTAGCCTGGTCTTAGTGGAGCTGGAAGTCTGCAGCGAGGAGAGGCTGACGGCGACGACGATGATGATGTTGGTGAAGATTAGGAGGAGGAGGAGAGATAATGGTCACTGGTGTGGGTTTGCCGGTCGATGTGGGAAAAGATCGTGCACTTGGATTTCTGAAACCGACAAGTGGAATGCATGTAAAGAGAAGTACCAATATACTCTCTGTCTGTCTTTCATCTGGTCTGTCTGTCGTCTGTCTGTCTGTCTGTCTGTCTGTCTGTCTGTCTCTCTCTCTCTCTTCTCTCTCTCTCTCTCTCTCTCTCTCTTTGTTGTTTACATCATCCATGACTCACCAAAGGCTTTACTCCCACGATGCTCTCTCTGACTCCCCCCTATTCAAAGCTGCATCCGACATAGCCATATCGCAGCCCCACCATCGACTGTAAATAGGGAGCAGTCAAGACCAGGTCGTTTAGAGACAACATTCATAGAAGACACGGTGCCTCTCTCTCTCTCTCTCTCTCTCTCTCTCTCTCTCTCTCTCTCTCTCTCCTCTCCTCTCTCTCTCTCTCAAACACTGGATGCAGTCACCCCATGGAACATCAAGCTAATATGATCTTCATATTAGCTTGATAATTAGATATGTTTCTGCGTGCGTGTGTGCGTGTAGCGTAAGTGCGTGCGTGCATGCATGCGTGCGCGCGTGTGTGCGTGCGTGCGTGTGTGCGTGCGTGTGTGTGTATGTGTGTGTGTGTGTATGTGTGTGTGTGTGTAACTATATGCTATGTTATGGTACTGAGAGGATTGAGTAGCATGTCTAATGAAGTCAGTTTCATTGACAGGCATACACATCTGTTGTCTGGTCAATTGGTGAACGGTGACGTCATCGGCAATGCGTTCATCTGATGATCAGGCTGTCCGTAGTGTGCAACGAAGAGGATAGTTTGTCCCACAATGACCGATACAGCCAACCCCCCGCCCCGAGGCAATATCCAGTGTGACCATCCGCCGTTGACTGGTTCTTTGATGGTTATTAAATCATCGCCCCGGCTCTCTCTCTCTCTCTCTCTCTCTCTCTCTCTCTCTCTCTCTCAGTATTATATTCAAAGTGCAGGGACCTTCCTTACGAAACGAGAACAATGTACAAGGATTTTGAGTAGCAGCCTTGAAACAATGTACAAGGATTTTGAATAGCAGCTTTGACACTCAGCTTAATTTGTCTAAATTCCTCTCTTTGGCTTTGAAACGCAGAGCAAGTTTTGTTCCATGAAGACCTTATTTTTTCTGCGATTATTGCGATTAATATGGGACTTCTGGCAATGTGTGAATGTTACGTTTGTTTGTTTCGTCTTCACTTTAACAGTTGCTTGCCGTTCCCCTCATTGTAACGGGCCTCAGGCCTCTGTGCTATAAACCATTCGTCATTGTCATTGTCATTCTCTCTCTCTCTCTCTCTCTCTCTCTCTCTCCTCCCTCCTCCTCCTCTCACACACACACACAACACACACACACACACACATACCACTTCTCGTTCATGTTTAAGTCTATATCCAAAAAAAAAAAAAAAAAAAAAAAAAAAGTCGATTTGTTCTGTCGACTGTGTAGTAGAGCTAAAGAGGATGAAATCCATTTCTTGTTTTGTTATCCTGTTCTTCAGGATCTTAAAGAGAAACTAAGTAAACCTCAATAATCCATGTATCTTTCGATTCAATCTGTTATTGTCATCTAGAAATGAAACATTTCTGTACATCATCTTTTGTTTGAATGCTCAGCGTTGACTTCGCTCTATCAGGAGAAAGGTATTGAGATGACTTACTTTGATAATGTCAATAATGTCTTATATGGTTCATATGTTGCTGAAATTGCCATGGTTATTTCCCAGTCACAGGTTGCAACATTTTTGTAAAGATCAACAATTTTGTGTACCACTATGGTATTTCACTTATGTAAATATGAATATATCAGATGTGGGTTTGAAAGTATTCGCGTGGATGATAAGTTAAGTGTGGAGGTGTTTTCTTTCTTTTCTTTTTATTTTTTTTTTATAAGTGTCTAATATCATCTGGCAATGAAAAGACATTAAACAAACCACTGACCTGAACTGAACTGAAGCCACCCTTTTAAAACTTGAAACGGTTGTATACGAAACTCTGAAACGATTGCTAACAGCAACATCTTAGCATGTTTACAGTTATAATTTGTTTCGTTGTTAATTCGTCTTTTGCAAGTAAGAATGAAATCTCATATAATAGTCAGAGTATTGTCGAAGCAAATCTTGTCATATTTTTTATTTCTTTACCATATGTGTTACCCCCTTCAGTTAGGGGATATGGAATATACTGAATAAATCATTCGTATTCGTATTCGTATTCGTATTCTCTCTCTCTCTCTCTCTCTCTCTCTCTCTCTCTCTCTCTCCTCTCGTTCTCTCTTCCTCTCTCTCTCTCTCTCTCTCTCTCTCCCTCCATCCCTCCCTCCATCCCTCCCTCCCTCCCTCCCTTCCTCTCTCTCTCTCTCTCTCTCTCTCTCTCTCTCTCTCACCTTCTATGCCTTCCAGTGACATTACATCCCTATGCCCACTCACTCCGACTCGCTCCCTCACAAGCACAGCCATATTCTATGCAGCGGTCCTGACAAGGATTTAGTACCGGCGATCCACAAGGAGCGATCTGCATCTGGCCGTTAGTGACAGAACACACCAGAAGAGACACTTCACTACCAATGCCGCTCAGTCACTGCCGTGATGGTGGTGGTGTATCAGTGGTGGTGGTGGTGGTGGTGGGGGGGGGGGTGTCCAAAAATGTGCGGGAGCCACCTGCTAAAGCCTCCTCCACCACACTTCCCATTCCTGTCCTATCCCCCATCTCACCTTCACCCTACTTTTCCTTTCCTTTCCTACTGACGAATGGTCAAGGAAAAAAGTAATATACTTTCTTTTCACGGTAAATTCTCTCTCTCTCTCTCTCTCTCTCTCTCTCTCTCTCTCTCTCTCTCTCTCTGTGTCTGTGTTTGTCTGTTTGTCTCTCTCTGTCTGTCTGTCTGTCTCTCTCTCACTCTCTCGTCTGTCTGTCCTGTCTGTCTTTCTGTCTCTCCCTCTCTCCTGTCTCTCTCTCTTTGCCCTCTCCCTCTCCATCTCTCTCTCTTTCTGCCCCCCCCCCCCTCCCTC
>CM065717.1:20686998-20689498 GCA_033310375.1 Conus canariensis | reverse complement strand
TGTTGCTTATAGTCCAGCCGACCGCAAACGGGCATATCAGAGCTGTTACCGCGTTGAAGTCGACTCTCGAACCATCTAAGGTGTCAACCCCCTCCAAAGAACCAGGTACTATAAACGCCACTTTAGAAAATATGCAGAGGAAGGAAGAAGAAGAAAGAGGAAACAAACAGCAAGTACTTAGAGCGTTGTCTTACCTCCTAAATGGTTTAGTCTCCCCCCCCCCTCCCAGAGGATTCATTGTCTTTTTCAGTCACAAGACTCGGTGACTTCTTTTCCAAATTTACTGTCTCCTCCATTCAAAGAGTTCAGTATTTTTTCACTTTGTTGGTTTTTGTGTCTTCTTTCCTAAGATTTGGTGTCCCCTGTATTCACAGTTATGTGTCTTATTATTCAGAGACTTGGAACTTCACTGACTTGTCAATGGAGTCTCTCTTTCATACGATCGGCATACGTGCTCTGGTTTCTTGTGTCGGTGTTCTGTGGAAGAAGGATACGTCACACAGGGTACCAGAGGGAATGTTCTCCGGAAAGGCATCAAAGATTGACTCGAGCTGTGTAGCACGTTATATGATTCAGTGATCTGGAACGTGGACGCATGCTTTCAGATCAACTGGGTCTTGCTGCAGAGTTGTTCAGGGATTCTTTGTTCCTCTTTCCGAAATATTTCCTAGTGCGCACCTGGTACTTCTGATTTGAGTCTCCATAAACCCACAGAAAATCGGAGACGGTAATCATGAGTCAACATGTGGATTCTTCCGTAGGTTTTAATGCCTTTCCTTCATAGGGTGTCGTCAGCCAAAATAGTGTGTAGTGTTCTCCATTCGTAAGTTTTGATATCATCCTGTTCAGTGTTCACATATAATTGATCTTGGGAGATCAGTGTTTTTATTTCATGTGGTTTCTACTGTGCTCATTTCACAGGCGTTAGCATTCTCTTTCCAATCGGTTCAGTGTCCTGTTTTCGTAGAGTTTAGTATCTTCTTTCACTGAGTTTAATGCTATTTGTACAGTTCAGTGTCTATTTTTACAGGGGTTAGCGTCACTGTCAAAGGGTTTAGAGTTTTCTTTCGCACGGATTTAATATCCATTCATATTGTTTAGTGTCATCTTTAAACACGGCTTAGTGTCCTTCTCTTTACACTTGCGAGTTGACTTCGGCGTGGTGACAGCCCTGATACGGCCCTTTGCGGACAGTTGGGCTATATGCATCATTACCCTTACCCTCCTGGTTACAGGATCTATGGTCCACTTTTTAATTGGTCAGTGTAAGCTTTTTTTTAAGGATTCATGATCTTTTAAAGGGTTATAGTCTTGTTTTATGCTTCAATATGTTCCATCCATAGAGTTTAAAACCCTTTCCATAAGTTTGACTTCTTGAACCAGATTTAGCATCCCCCTTGCGCCATAGTTTGACGTAATCTTCTTCCAGAGTGTGAGTCCTTTCTTCGTAGAGTTACTATTACTTCTCAAGGGTTTGAATGTCATTTACAGGGTTTTGAATATTCTTTCATAACGTTTAATGTCTTCTTTCATTAGTTTTAGTGTCTTCTTTGATATCGTCGTTTATGAACTACTTTCCTAGGCCTTGGTGTCCTCTCTGCATGATTTATGTTTTCCTTTCTCGATTTATGTTTTCCTTTTCTTCAGAATTTAATTTGAGGCTTTTTCCTCCGACAGTGTATAAAGGGAGACCACTCACCGGGAATGAAGAGTACCAGTCTACCATAGAACCATTTGTGCTACGCCTTCCAGGACAACTACCATCTTCACCAAGAAGATAAACTGTCTCGGTAAGCGATGATGCTACGTGGTCAACGAGTTAAGCTAGGCGGCACTACAGAAGCTTCCAGAGAATCCACGCACAAGGCGAACACACACACACACACACACCACACACACACACACACACACACACACACATACAATATATATATATATATATATATATATATATAAGAGAGAGAGAGAGAGAGAGAGAGAGAGAGAGAGAGAGAGAGAGAGAGATGTCCTATTATTTTCTTTGATTTCAGGATTTTGTATGGTTTGCTTTATTCGGAGTGATTCTTGTAGACCCCCGCCCCCCCCCCCCCCCCTTTTTTTTTTTTAAATAAAATTCATTCATTGCAGAGTGGGTCCCCAACTGTCCGTTTCCCTCCCTCTCTCCATCCTTCCCCCGTCCCCATCCCACCTCTCCGTGCTCTGTCTCCTCTTCCATGCCCCATCTCTACCAACTACCTGTCTGTCTTTCAACTCCGGAATTTGCATCTTTGCAGAAAGTGCGCTTATCGATTTCATTCCTTGTAGGTATCGAGAAATGTAATTCGATTTACCTCTGAAATGGAGAATTTTCAAAATGACTTGGATGCATATTTTCAGATCATTTCATATTTTGAGATTTTTAGGATATTTATTTAGGATATTATTTTCAGATTATTTATATTATCAGATTATCTGGGGCGGTCTTTCATCCTGTTCTGAAGTATTTCCTCATGCGCACCTG
>CM065717.1:20671998-20681998 GCA_033310375.1 Conus canariensis | reverse complement strand
CCCCCCCCTGTCCTTCCCAGAGCCACATTCTGTCATTTGCAGAAGTTTGATATGAACTGCCCTTTTTTATATAAAAATTAATTGTTTTTGAGTATTTGTCCTCAGGGACAAATCAATAGAGGCCGAAGAAAACTTAACCTTCTTTAGTTGCAAAGCGAGAGGACTGCAGGCGGAAATCTAAACAAATCTTAAATAAATGTTAGCGAACCGCCCAGAGAACGTGGACAAACGAGTCACAAGACGAAACACAACTAGTTTCGACCTCTTAGGTCTTCATCAGGTGAGACATTAACGAATAAAACAATGAAAATTCACTTAGCTTTGATCGCTTCAGATCACTTGGTAGGGTTCAGCGCAAGGAAGAAGGCGTTGAATGAGAACGAGGCTGTTGGAAGGGAAATAGTGAGCGAGTCAAAGTCGTAATGAAGATAATAATATTACTGATAGGAATACTAATAATGGTCAAAATACTGAGAGAGAAAAAAAAAAAAAAAAAAAAAAAGGGACAAGATTACTACCAATCTGTGTCAATAAGTATGGGTATGGGAGAAAGGAGAGTGGGTTAGAGGATTCTTAAACAGCAGGGTTGCCGTGGCAACAGTCCCAGAGGCGAAGGCGATGGTGATGTCAATGCCAGTGGTAGTATCAATACTAGCAATAGTATTACTGAATGATACTGCTAACAACGATAGTGAAGGGTAAGGTAATGAAAGCATGATACAGAAATATATTTAGAAAATACAATTTTTATAATAATCAAATAAATAAATAAATGAAACATTAAAAATAATAATAAATTAAAAAATCAGTAAATAATAATAATTTAAAAAAAAATAAAAAAATAATTAAAAAAAAAAAATAATAATGATAATAAATGCATAAATAAGATAGCTATAAGTTGTGTGAGGTGAATAGTGGGAGATAAGGTAGTATGTGTGTGTGTGGTGGGAGGATATTATGGGCTGAGATAGAAGTGGTGGGTTGGTACATGTTACTTTAAGGTGTAGATGCTATGAGGGTGGAGGGAAGAAGGGGATGGGTTTACGTACTAACTGGGGGAGGGGGAGGGGCAACATATTCACACCTATACACAATCTCTCTCTCTCTCTCCCCCCCCCCCCCCCTTTCACGACCAACGATAAAGGGGCCAGCATTCTATTTATTATGTGTGTGTGTATGTGTGAGTGTGAGTGTGTGTGTGTGTGTGTGTGTGTGTGTGTGTGTGTGTGTGTGTGTGTTGTGTGTTCCATTTGTAATATCAGCCTTATTCATTGGTTACCCCCACCTCCACCCCCAGCAACCGCCATATCCACCAACACCCCTACACACATCATTACTAGGGCAGGGGGAGGGGGGAGTAAGTCGATTGATGTAGCAAATGGAGAGACTCAGAGAGTGTAGGAAAAGGGAAGATGATGATAGCTGCAACCTATGTCTGAGGTAAACAGAGGGAGGTAGGGTGGTATGGGTGTGTGTAGGTGGGGGATATTTCAGGCTGGAGCTACAGAGATGGAATGGTACATACTACTTTTGGACGTTGATGCCATGAGGGTGGACGGTGCCCAGTTTGGCAATGAGATGAGATTCCTGCATAAGGCGTTCCAAGCTGTCACTCTTAGATTGCCAAAGTGCCAAGACTTTGACATGGTTGATGTTGTGTTGGGCATGGTTGAAGTGTAGAGCGACTGGTTTGGGCCGATGGTGGCGGATGTCGGCCAGTGTTCAGAGATGCGCGTCTCAAGTGTGCGAGATGTCTCACCTACATAGATCTTACCGCACAGCTGACAGTGGATGGCATACACAATGTTATGGCTCTGGCAGGAGAAAGTGCGTTTAATAGTGAAAGAGCCTGTGGGGCCATGTAGGATGGTGTCTGGTTTGGTGAGAGAGCAGATTTTGCAGTTGGGTTTTGAGCAGGGGAAAGTACCTGGTGGCTTAGGTGTTGAGATTTTGTTCAGCTTAGAGCGCACCAGTAGGTCGTTGAGGTTTTTGTCACGTTTGAAAGTGATCATTGGTGTGGTCTCAAAGGCAGGTTTATGGTTTTCTACTATGTGCCAGTTAGACTTCAGGATCCTGCAGATGGGCAGATTGTGAGGATGGAAGAGAAGGCAGGCAGTGGGTCTGTCTGTCTCTTTGGGAGGTTTAGTTTCCAGAGTAGATGTTCTGGATTTAGCTGCAGTGCGGCTGAGAGCATCACTGATGACGGCACTAGGGTATCCACGGTTGGTGAAAAAATCAGACATTTTGGCTGCTTGTATAGTGAAATCCTCTTCGCTAGAGCACAGTCTGCGTAGGCGAAGGAATTCAGAATATGGAATGCTATTTTTAGTGGACTGGTGGTGGGAAGATGTGTAGTCCAGGTATGAGTGCGCATCAGTAGGTTTGTAGAAGACTGAGGTTTGAAGCAGTCCATCTTTGAGGGAGATAGTGATGTCCAGGAAATTAACTGACTGTGAAATGGTGTAGGTCAGCTGGATGGATGGATGGAAGGTCTGTGCAAAGTTGAGGAAATTCTGGAGGTCATGTTCTGGCATGGATGTGGCTCCCAATCCATCATCTATGTATCTTTTGTAGAGCTCTGGTGTTGGGCCTGTGTAAGAGGTTAGTAGGCGGTGTTCTAGGTGTCCCATGAAGAGGCAGGCATAGGATGGTCCCATTTTGGTTCCCATAGCAACACCACTGATTTGTGAGAATGTGTGGTTGTTGAATTCAAAAGTATTGAGGGTGAGGACTAATTCTGCAAGTCTGACTAGTGTAGCTGTGGGAGGGTGTTGTTGGTTGGGGGCCGTTTGTTAAGAAAGAATGCGAGGGCCTTCAGTCCATCAGCATGAGGATGGAAGTGTAGAGAGAGACGACATCAAGGGTAAAGAGGAGGCTGGGTTTGAAAGTGGGATCTGTGTTGTATGAATTAATCATGTTGAGTGTGTGTGTAGTGTCTTTGAGGTATGTGGGGAGGCCTTGTACTATGGGTTGGAGGAGAGAGTCTAAGTACTGTGAAATGTGTTCTGTAGGGCAGCTGCATGCAGATACTATGGGTCTGCCGGGAGTATTGGTTTTGTGTATTTTAGGGAGCAGGTAGAAGGTGGGTTGTTTGGTGTCTGTCATTATGAGGAGTTTGGCTGTCTTCGGTAAGTTGTTGTGTTTGATTTCTTGTTTAACTGTGGTTGAGATGAGTTTCTGGTGTTGGGGGAGGGGTGATGCTGTGAGTGGTGTATAGAAATTTGTGTCTGACAGTTGTCTGTGTGCTTCTTTTATGTACAACTGTTTGTCCCAGACCACCACTGCACCACCCTTGTCTGCTGGTTTGATGACAATGTCTTGTCTTTGTCTCAGTGATTCAAGAGCTTTTTGTTCATCCCGTGAGAGGTTGGAATTGCGGACAGGTTTGGATTTAACTTGAGAGATTTCTTTTCTACACTTTTTGATGTAGAGTTCAACTTCAGTGGATTTGTCAAGAGGTGGCTGGCGAAGCACTGGAGTTCGAAAAAGGTGGGTAAAAATGTCTGAGCTGTCTGGTAGAGGGGGCTTGGGCACACCGTCAAGTGCAGCCATCCATCTTAATTTTCTAAAGAATCTTTCAACATCAACGTGGTTTTGATATTTATTGGTGGCAGGCCTGAATGGGAATAAATTTCAGACCTTTTGCCAGGACTGATCTTTCATCATTGGTGAGAGTCAGATTATCAGGAATGCAGCGAACAAGGTGGCGGTGTTGCTCATGGGTGATAGAAGGGTCAGTTTTGTGTGTAGGGGGATTCAACTGGTCTGGGTTTGCCTCGTGTTTGTTTCGTAATTTTGATAACTTGTCTTGCTTGATCTGGTAGCAGTGATTGTGAATGAGCTGGTTGTGTGTATGGATGAGCTGTCTGAGTCTTGAAGCAGTGGCTATGGGCATGATGATTGTGGTTTGTTGTTTGAAATGTTGAAGAAGACGGGAGAGAGATTCCAGGGATGAATTGAGTGTTTTGATATGTGCCAACATGAGTCTACGGCTGGCTTGGAATAGAATTCTTGTAGTGGTAGTGGTAAGAGCGGTGTTATGAAGATCGGATGGGGTGTGAGAAAGTGAGAAGCCGCGAGGGGT
Source organism: Conus canariensis (assembly GCA_033310375.1). NCBI lineage: Eukaryota > Metazoa > Mollusca > Gastropoda > Neogastropoda > Conidae > Conus > Conus canariensis. Next base: position 20,677,914 of record CM065717.1, on the reverse strand, counting down.
GATTCGCAGTCGAATGCATTGTTTTAGAAAGTTGAGATGAGATGCAGATTTCGTTTTCTGAAACTGTGTTTTAGCATATCCTAGGGCAAATGGCTGGATGATAGGTGGCAGAAAATGAATGGACTGGTGAAAACTGGCATGTGTACGGGAGAGGAATTGGGGGGCCGGCATTATGTTCTGATTTAGGTTCTTAGAGTTGAGAGGTCAGGAGTGCCTGATTGCGATCGCACGTACACGACTAAAAACGTATGTTAAACGAAATACGGATCAATGATTAACAGTATACAATGATCGAAAGACGTATACACGATAACAATCACACACACTGATGACGTAAACAGAAATACAAAACAACGAAGGGTAGCAGTCAGTATGAATCAAAATAGATCTAGTTGCAAAGCGAGAGGACTGCAGGCGGAAATCTAAACAAATCTTAAATAAATGTTAGCAAACCGCCCAGAGAACGTGGACAAACGAGTCACAAGACGAAACACAACTAGTTTCGACCTCTTAGGTCTTCATCAGGTGAGACATTAACGAATAAAACAATGAAAATTCACTTAGCTTTGATCGCTTCAGATCGCTTCAGATCGCTTCAGATCACTTGGTAGGGTTCAGCGCAAGGAAGAAGGCTTTCATTACCTTACCCTTCACTATCGTTGTTAGCAGTATCATTCAGTAATACTATTGCTAGTATTGATACTACCACTGGCATTGACATCACCATCGCCTTCGCCTCTGGGACTGTTGCCACGGCAACCCTGCTGTTTAAGAATCCTCTAACCCACTCTCCTTTCTCCCATACCCATACTTATTGACACAGATTGGTAGTAATCTTGTCCCTTTTTTTTTTTTTTTTTTTCTCTCTCAGTATTTTGACCATTATTAGTATTCCTATCAGTAATATTATTATCTTCATTACGACTTTGACTCGCTCACTATTTCCCTTCCAACAGCCTCGTTCTCATTCAACGCCTTCTTCCTTGCGCTGAACCCTACCAAGTGATCTGAAGCGATCAAAGCTAAGTGAATTTTCATTGTTTTATTCGTTAATGTCTCACCTGATGAAGACCTAAGAGGTCGAAACTAGTTGTGTTTCGTCTTGTGACTCGTTTGTCCACGTTCTCTGGGCGGTTCGCTAACATTTATTTAAGATTTGTTAACCTTCTTTGTAGAAATAATTACGCGTCAAAACTATAATATTCAGTCTGTAAAGACAGGCACGACTGAAGTGCTCTCAGAATGTTTAGTGAGTCTGAAAGTTGAGATTTGTTCCATGAAGGTTAAAAATTTGCTCTAATTCAGGATTCGATTATTCAGAGAGCATGCAGTGCCTCATAACGATTGTATGCATTATACAGCGTTTGAGGGTGCATTTTCCTATTCCAATGGCGTGTGACATGGATGGGTAGTTGCAATATTCAACAGGCGGCTTCAGCACCTGTGGGGCTTGCGGGACCTGTCTTCGTGCTCCAATAACGACCAGCATGTCCCACAGGCTCACGATGCGTGGACAGACACCAGACCGGGCCCCTACCCCTTCCCCTCGAACCCTTCCGCCTCCTTCCCCTTTCCCTCCCTCGTCCCCATCTCCCCTACCCTCTTCACAGCGCAAAGCCTTGCCAATCTCGTATAAGCCGCCTCTTACGCAGAGGCACCCCACCCCTGGTCTACATGAGCTCACATTCACATGGATGAAATCAGTAGACCGTGAGAGCCACAGAAGTCTGTATGTAACCTTCCCCTGCCCCCCCCCCCCCCCCCGATCCTCTCTCTCTCTCTCTCTCTCTCTCTCTCTCTCTCTCCCAGTGTCACTCACCACTGTGAGAAGAGAGTAGACCATGCGTGGAAAGTGCAGAGATCATTCATGCGTGTGTGTTTCATGGTCATACCAAGCAGAATGTTTCAAGGACAGGTGATTGTTACATTCTATTTTTCCTTTTCCATCGAACGTAAAGTTAATATAGATTTCCAGGTTAGCAGTTCGGCCTTGATATCTGACGGGAGGGGGGGGGGGGGAGGGGGGGGGGGGAATCAGTATAACTGTGGAACAGAAATGAACACGGTAGAAAGGAGCACTCACTGCAGAAAAAGGTCACGGAAATGAAAGACAGTGTTACGTCACGTGAAGTGTTAACGTGTACAGGCACGTGAAGAAAAGTAGGAATGCTAGTATGAACACACACACACACACACACACACACACACACACACACACAGAGAGAGAGAGAGAGAGAGAGAGAGAGAGTAGGAATGCTAGTATGAAAACACACACACACACACACACACACACACACACACACACACACACACAGAGAGAGTAGGAATGCTAGTATGAAAACACACACACACACACACACACACACACACACACACACACACACACACACACACACCAGAGAGAGAGAGAGAGAGAGAGAGAGAGAGAGAGAGAAGGAATGCTAGTATGAAAACACACACACACACACACACACACACACACACACACACACACACACACAAGAGAGAGAGAGAGAGAGAGAGAGAGAGAGAGAGAGAGAAGGAATGCTAGTATGAAAACACACACACACACACACACACACACACACACACACACACACACACACACACACAGAGAGAGAGAGAGAGTAGGAATGCTAGTATGAACACACACACACACACACACACACACACACACACACACACACACACACACACACACAGAGAGAGAGAGTAGGAATGCTAGTACGAAAACACACACACACACACACACACACACACACACACACACACACACACACACAGAGAGAGAGAGAGAGAGAGAGAGAGAGAGAGAGAGAGAGACAGAGACAGAGACAGAGCCATAGAGACAGAGGGAGACTGAGAGAGAGTTATTGTGCACGAATTTCAATGACGATGCGATGGCAGCCCTAGCGCTGGTTCCAGATTTAACATTCATTCATCTCTGAACCATTTGAGGCAAAGAGGATACGGTGCCAATAACATTTTCAGCAGGATCAGCTGAAGGGAGAAAACATCTCAACCCATGAAATCAAACTGGTTTCAAAGTGGGCTGACTGCATGCAGAAACTGAAACAAGAGTAAAAACAGAAAGAAGTACTGTGTCGCCTACCGAAAGAATAAACAGATTAAAAGCCAAAACAAAACAAAGCAAAGTGTATCGTGATGTATTGATTCTTTCAGTTGGCGGCGCAGTGTTTCTGTCTTTGGTAAGATCTGGGCACACATTTTTTGCTTGATCAGTTCTGCTAAATTGAGCAGCCTTTTCATCCTCGTTTTAGATAGTAGATATTACAACCAAAAACAAACGAAAACCCTAGGTAGGTCTCCACAGAAGAACAGGTAGAAGTTTCATCCTTTTCCGAACTTTTCATAACAGTCTGGAATTCATTCCGTATGACATAACATTTCAAAGAATAAGAGCGTCGCCCTTTTTGCCCTGCCCAGTTTGTATTCGATTATCACTGTTTTCAAACTGATGAAGGGAATAACACTACATAAGACTTTTTTTCTTAAAAAAAACAAACCCTTCTTTGCCATACAGATGCAATCAAGGAATGCTCCAAGACATTCCCTGGTTTGGGTGTCATTCTGGAACGTTTCACCGGCTGCACAAATACGCTTTTCAAGTCCATGCAATCTGAGACCTACCAAGGCTGACACGAACTTGACAAACGATCATCTTGATCCCTAGTGGTGTAGGAGGGAGGGAGGGAACGGGGGGACATGCTTTGTTCGAAAACAGGGTGGACGGAACGGATCAGTAATCAGAACCACAGCGGGCAAAGACGGGAGGAACTGAGGTTATGAAATAGCAGTGCGGTGGTTCTAGGTTAGGGACATTCCGAAGGAGTGGTCTGAAGTTAAAGGCTCCAGTCGTTCTGTTGAAAGGGTTTGAAATTAGAACATTCCGATGAACCAAAAAGAGGCTACAGTATACCGCGGGAGAGACGTGACATTGTGAAATCCTATGGGGCTGATCTCAGATTGCATTCCTTGAGACTGATTTGAGGTCAGGAGATCTGAGCTTCAGAGGGACTGATTTCAGACCGTGGGATTCCGAGGAATTGGTTTGAGGCTATAAGCTTAAATGTTCTGAGGAACTGATTCAAGGGCATGGCATTCCAAAGAAATGGTTCGAAATAATGAGATTTGAGTCTCAAAGGGACTGGTTTGAAATTGTGTGGTTCTGAAGAACTGGTTTCACAATAGGAGATTAAAAGTTCTGAAGAACTGATTTGTGGTTACGGCATTCCAAGGAACTGGTTTGAGGTCATGGGATCTGAGACTCGCCGGGACCGATTGGAGGCTGTGAGATTCTGAAGACTAATTTGCGGTTAGAACATTCCCAGAGATTGATGTGAGAGCACGAGGCCACGAGAGTCTCATCGGAGATAATGACTGTCTTGAATACCTTGAGTCGAGAGAGATTTCAGTGAATACACGGCTCTCACCTGGAAGTCATTGAGTGATGGGGGAGATGGGGAAGGATGGGAGGTGGCAGTGCAGCAGAAGATGAAGAAGAAAGGAAGAAAGAAAGAAAGAAAGAACGAAAGAAAAGAAAAAGAAACACATTTTCTACGACATCATTTTGCTGCTGATCTGTTCCTGTCCCGATTCTCCAAACTCCAACCCCAACCCGCCCCCCCCCCCCCCCCCCCCACTCCCCCTCCCAACTCCTCTCGCATTCTGCTGTTTAGAACACTTTTTTTTCTTGATCGGCCTTGAGACAAGGGCGGAAGGAGAAGGTGTTCACCCCTTATCTCACATCCCCACACTCCCCCTTCCCCACACCCACCCTTTCCGTCTCTTCCCTTTCCACTATGGCCTCCTTCTTTTACCCTCCTCCCCCCCCCTCCATCCCTGCTCACTCACCATCTCTATTTTTTTCGTGTGCGCGTGTATTGGTCATGCAGTCAGCTACTCTTAGTGACCGTCTCTCCAGGAGGCTGTAGATCGTGACTCGAGCAACCCAGCAGATATCAACTGGTGAAGACTAATAACTAACCATCCCTACAGACAGGAATCCCTCTCTGTCTCATCTTTCCTATCACTTTAGCATCATTACTCCACCGTTGCTTACCTCGCCTCTCTGTTCTCTGCAACACCCCTGGCTTCTCCGTCACAGACTCTGGCACCGGCAATCCACTGGGAGCATTCAGTATCAAGACGTTCACAAGCAACCCAACAGAGGAGACACCACACTGCTGAGGAATCACTTTGGTGGTGTTCAGTAGTGCCTGTTGTGATCCAGCCACAGACTTACACACGATGGATCCAACATAGGCCTACGCAGGACACCACTTACAAAGCCACCATCTACGGACAACAATAACGGCTAAGTGGCGAAGCCAGCGTGAGTGATATCTCGTTCTGGAAGGCATCGACGCGCGCGCGCGCTACCACCTCCGCCCAGCGACAGGCTGCACACCCAAAATGAATGCGCCAAGGTTTTGCTTAAGAAGTCGAGTATTTACAGACAGGCACAACTGGATTGTATGGAGACTTTTCATTCTGTCTGAAAGTTGATTTACAGTCTTTTCTTTCTATGTCCATCAAGGTACATGCCAGATGGTTCAAAGGAGACAGATTAAAATGAAAAAAAAAAAGGACTGTTTAGGGGAAACCACCAACTTGTGTGCCGACTTTGATCTAGGACTCCCTCCCCACCCCCACTCTCACCCCTTACATCCCATCCCCCCCCCCCTCTCATCCCCCGCCCATTTCTTTTTTTCAATAAGCGTCTGTATGATTAAGACGTACTCCTCACCATTCATATGTTTTGAGGTTACGAATTCCGAGGGAGAGAGGGATTTGAGCATATGAAATATCAGAGCGAAAATCAATCAGGTGTGATAAAGGGGTTTCCGAGGTAATCCGAACAGTTTTTTGTTCGTTTTGTTTGTTTGTTTGTTT
>CM065717.1:20661998-20664498 GCA_033310375.1 Conus canariensis | reverse complement strand
ACACACACACACACACACACACACACACAGAGAGAGAGAGAGAGAGAGAGAGAGAGAGAGAATTCGATCGTTCCCTTATGTTGTCACACACAGATTTAACATTTATGCTCAACACGCAATTTTCCATTGCTCCCCCACCCCCTTTTTTCCTGCAAATCTTTGCCGAGTCATTTTGACAATGACGAAGGAATTGCTTACTTGCACATATTTCCCACCTACATATTGGTTACACACACACACACACACACACACACACACACCACACACACCACACGCCACCACCACACACATATAGGCAACACACACACACACACACACACACACCACACGCAAGCACGCACGCACGCACCATGCACCACACACACACACACACACACACACACACACACACACACACACACACACACACACGTGTACATATAGAAACACAGTCACTAATGTAAATTCGTACTGATCTGCACATACAAGCGGAAATTACATGAACCAGTATACAAAGGACATGGGATGTTCACATTATCACTTGCACCCACAGTCTCATGCTAATGCTTTCAGAAACTGATTGCCTGTCATTCACCGGTCTGTCGCAGACAGGAAGTATTCAGAGCGACCAGTTAATAGCATTTCTTATTTCTATTTTCATTTCCCTTTTTTTCAATGCATGAGATCAGTCGTTTGTGTTGAAGAGGAACATTTTGAGTTTAGTCTTGAAATCTAATGTTAACGGAATCCGTCGATAGAATGTAGGAAGATTGCACTGCTCCATTCTGTACTACCATTAAAGGACAAACTCATTTTAAATACCACCCCCCCCCCCTATATATATATATATATATATATATATATATATATATTATATATATATATATAGGCAGCTAGTGAGGGGCTTCTCATATTTATAATGTATTCCCCCATTTTCTTCATCTTCAATTTTTTTTTAAAATTTAAAGTTCAAATCTTTGCCAAGTCATTACTATAACGACTGAAGAATTGTTAGCCTGCACTTGTTTTCCCCCACTACTTAATTGATCAGCATTATATTGTTTGGTCAATCAGTGGGACATTGCATCTCTTAGGAGATCCAAGTAAAGGTTGTTTTGTACAATTCTTAGCCTCTCACAATGCTTGGGTTATTGAACGGCAGAGCTGACCACTCAGACTGTTCCATATCTTTTGATCTCCCTTGAATGGATCCTCAAGCATAGGCTCAAAGATTGTCCCCTACATTTTATACTGTTTGAATAATGCTTTTAGTTTTTCAGCAATTTTTGTTTCCTCTCCACACTTTCATTTTATTCCATTTTACTACACTTCGCTGGCTGCGTTGGGGGTGCTGTTGGATTCTTTTTTGAACCCTTGGTAGTGAGAACACCACAGAATTATGGACTGTGGTGTGTCTCTATTTGACACCAAGAGCACAGGCACAATCAGCCGTGTCTCCTTGATGAGTCCGATCCAGCGGACGAAAGGCCTAGGAGCAGGCGATACAAATAAATGTGCCTTGGAGAGGGATTACGATGGTTTCCTCAGGCAGCCAGTGAGGGGCTTTTCATATTTATAATGGATTCCCCCATTTTCTTCATCTTCAATTTTTTTTTAATTTAACGTTCAAATCTTTGCCAAGTCATTACTATAACGACTGAAGAATTGTTAGCCTGCACTTGTTTTCCCCCACTACTTAATTGATCAGCATTATATTGTTTGGGCAATCAGTGGGACATTGCATCTCTTAGGAGATCCAAGTAAAGGTTGTTCTGTACAATTCTTAGCCTCTCACAATGCTTGGGTTATTGAACGGTAGAGCTGACCACTCAGACTGTTCCATATCTCTTGATCTCCCTTGAATGGATCCTCAAGCATAGGCTCAAAGATTGTCCCCTACATTTTATACTGTTTGAATAATGCTTTTAGTTTTTCAGCAACTTTTTTTCCTCTCCACACTTTCATTTTATTCCATTTTACTACACTTCGCTGGCTGCGTTGGGGGTGCTGTTGGATTCTTTTTTGAACCCTTGGTAGTGAGAACACCACAGAATTATGGACTGTGGTGTGTCTCTATTTGACACCAAGAGCACAGGCACAATCAGCCGTGTCTCCTTGATGAGTCCGATCCAGTGGACGAAAGGCCTAGGAGCAGGCGATACAAATAAATGTGCCTTGGAGAGGGATTACGATGGTTTCCTCAGGCAGCCAGTGAGGGGCTTTTCATATTTATAATGGATTCCCCCATTTTCTTCATCTTCAATTTTTTTTAATTTAACGTTCAAATCTTTGCCAAGTCATTACTATAACGACTGAAGAATTGTTAGCCTGCACTTGTTTTCCCCCACTACTTAATTGATCAGCATTATATTGTTTGGGCAATCAGTGGGACATTGCATCTCTTAGGAGATCCAAGTAAAGGTTGTTCTGTACAATTCTTAGCCTCTCACAATGCTTGGGTTATTGAACGGTAGAGCTGACCACTCAGACTGTTCCATATCTTTTGATCTCCCTTGAATGG
>CM065717.1:20644498-20646998 GCA_033310375.1 Conus canariensis | reverse complement strand
CGAAAGTGAAAGTAGTTGTAAACAACGATGAAAATTGCTTGCTTTTAAGCCTTTCTTACAAGGAACACTATTGTAAGAAAACTCTCTCTCTCTCTCTCTCTCTCTCTCTCTCTCTCTCTCTCTCTCTCTCTCTCTCTCTCTCTCTGACGCATATATACACATAAGTACGTGCGGACACGCTAGCACACATACTTTCATGCGCTAACAGATGCAGGCACGCACACGCATGCCCGTCCACAAATACATTCACTCGCACACGCACACCCACACACACACCCACATGCACACACATACACACACATACGCCCCCACGAGCGCACGCATGCGTGCACACACACACACACACACACACACACACACACACACACACGCGCGCGCGCGCGCGCGCACGCACGCACGCACGCACACACGCACGCACGCACGCACGCACGCATGGATTTATGTATGTATTTTGCTCTGTTGCCGAGGAAGTCATTAGCGGATTGAAAATTAAACCGGACGACTAACTAGCTTCGATTGACATATTATCGTCAGCAGCGAGCAAATTGAAAGATCTTCTTTATGTCTGTGTGTCTGGTATTTTTTCTCTTTTTTTTCCTTCTTTCTTCCTTTCTTCTCTTTTCTTTCCTTTTCTTTTTTTTTGAAAAGGACATTTTAAAGGAGACATGAACAACAAACAAGGGATGTCGCCTTGCTTGTTCAGAGTGCTCTGTGTTGTCAGTTCTGCGAGGCGATTTGGTGTTGTAAGGGACATTAGTTTGGAGTTATGGCCGTGTCATTAATTATTCATCAGCGGAGCAAGAGTTACCCAGTTAATTGTTCGTTATTTTCCTTAAAATCCTGTGATTGTTAGATAACAGATGTTTGTGTTCCAATGCACTACACAGACAATTGATGGCGGCTCAGATGAAATCCTGTGATTGTTTCATAGCATGCGTTTGTGGTCAAATGAACTCAACAGACATTTTGACGGCACGGATGAAGTCCTGTGATTGTTTTAATAACGTATTTTTTGTTGTAGTCAAATGCACTAAACAGACATGCTAACGGCTCAGACCTGGAGTCAGCACTTCACAGCAGACTCTCCAATGAACCAAAGATATGGCAGGGGCAGGAGCAGTCTCTTTCCTCGTGTACATGCGATTGGTCTTTGTCGCAGTTCTCGTTCCCTCGCGTACTTGACTTACTCCATCCGGGCGAGAGAGTGGAGTCACATAGCTGGGCAACCCTCTCAAGTAACCAGCACGCAGGATGGCTCCCTGCGCTCACAACAGCACCGAGTCCTTACAGCAGTCCCAGAGAGAGTCTTTTGCCTTCAGCACCCAGTCCTTACAGCAGTCCCAGAGAGAGTCTTTTGCCTTTATTTTCGGCACTTTTGCCGATTAATCACAGACGTATGCATTGCTGTTAATGCGCCTGAGTGCGAAGTCCACCGCAAAGAAGGGACATCTGAAAAGAATATACGATTCCTGCAGTGAACAGAGTAATGTACCCTCCTCCCACCTGATGAATTAATGCATACCACAGTATCGTCTGCTTTACGCGTGATCCGCATTATCCCTGGTCACTAAGAGAGAGAGAGAGAGAGAGAGAGAAGAGAGAGAGGAGAGAGAGCATGCCGATAACAAGCACCATCTTCCCATGCGTGGGATATGTATATTTTGCTGAACGCTATGCGCCAGCTGGAACTGGTGGGATAGACAACACGTGCCATGCATGAGGCAGTGCGAAATAATGAGTTGGATACATCCGCAAGGGAGTGTGGATTGATGTTAGCTTCCGGTCAGCTGTTCGCGTAAGAGGCCGACACATGTAGTACAGCTTCTACTTGTCGACTGATTAGCGAGGTCGCTAGAACTGACTGCACGTATGTTTTGACAACGCGTGAACTACTATGCGCGTGTTTCAAACCTGACAACTGGACTCTATTAGTGTCAAAGAACAGAGAGCAAATCCCTGTATAGCAGCCAGACACATAGAGCCATTCAGACCATCAGGAAGTGATGAATGCCTTGAATGAGCACAGTGGAGCTCTAACTAGGTGAAAGACAACGATAATGATCCTGTATCCTTCACATCTTTGACCGAGCCAAAACTCTTGTCCCGTATGATGATCTCTGCGGATTAGATTAAGTTGACATCTTTTTGGACATGCAAGAGGCGACGATCCTGCCATGCTGTACTGTCGCTGAGGCTGCGCCCAATTGCTGTTTCTGGTGTGGATTTTGGTGACCGCATGGTAGCATGGTCTGCAATGGCTGGGCCTCATTCCTATAAAAAAATATCAAGGGTGACTAGCCGCCGTGGCGAAGTGGTTAGCGTCGCAGACTCCCGATTAGGAGGTCGTCGGTTCGATTCCCATCAGAGCTATGAGGGATTTTTCTGCCCAGATCGGCTCCTACCCGGAGTTGAATTTGCCACGGTTGGGAAGACTGGGACCACGCTGTTGAGTTTCATCCACTCAATGGATGCGTCTCTCAGAGTGTTGCTCAAATTTCTT
>CM065717.1:20619498-20636998 GCA_033310375.1 Conus canariensis | reverse complement strand
GTTGCTGATAATGTTGTTGTTGTTGTTGATGTTGTTGTCGTCGTCGTCGTCGTCGTTGTTGTTTTCTTCTTCTTCTTCTTCTTCTTCTGCTGCTGCTGTTGCTGCTGTTGTTGTTGTTGCTGCTGCCGCTGCTGCATGCTGTTGTTGATGTTGATGTTGCTGCTGCTGCTGCTGCTCTTCCACCTCCTTCTTCACCTCCAGATTAGCAAAGCAATACCTATGACGACTTATGCATCGCAATTCACCATTTGCTTTCCCTCTATTTTTTCCCCATTTTTTATGTCGACTCCATGATGGTCCATGATTTTAAGATGAACTTTGTTTGCTTCAGACGTACAAACCGAATGAATCAATAAATGAATAAATGAATGGACGAAAGAATGAATGAATGAATCAATGTGTGTGTGTGTGTGTGTGTGTGTGTGTGTGTGTGTGTGTGTGTGTGTGTGTGTGTGTGTGTGTGTGTACACACACGTGTGATATCATCATCATCATTATCATTATCATCATCATCGTCGTCATCGTCATCATATTAATGATTTTTTTAAATTAGGGAATAAACAAATAATGAACTCATTTATTTATTTATTTATTCATTCATTCGTTCATTAATTCATTCATTGCAATGCTGCTGCTGCTGATGATGATGAAGATGATGATGATGATGATGATGATGATGATGATGATGATGATAATGAGCATCTCTTTCTCTGTTTCTCTCCTGTCTCTTCCTGTCTTCCGTCTCTGTCTTTCCGTCGCTGCCGCCACCTTTACTTCCCACATGACCCCGTTTCTCTCCGGTTTTTTTCCCCTTACATTTTGTTTGTCTCCCCTTTGTTTCTATATTTGCTCCTGGTTTTTGGTCCACGTCCAGTGCGATCCCACAAGCTGTGGTATTCTGTCTGTTCCCCTCCCGCTTTCCCTCTTTTTTCCCCGTGTCTCCATTTCTGCTCTCCAACTATTTGTCTCTCTATTATCTTGCTCCGTTTCTCTCGTCTCCGACTTCATCTTTTTGCCAGCCTCTCTTTTTCTGTCACAATTGATCCTCCATCTTTCTTTATCCCCCCAGCCCTCCCCTCCAACACACACACACACCCACTCCTGTCGCAAATACCCTGTGACTCTCCATCTCTTTTTTTCCCTCATCCTCTATCTGTCTTCTGTCTTTTATTTCTCATGTGTGATCGTATGTGCACACGCGTGGTCAAGTGCACACACACACACACACACACACACACACACACACACACACACACACACACACACACACACCTGATGTAGCATTTTGAGGGGCAGGAACACCAAACAAGACCCGTTTATCAGCATAACCTAATAACACTGATGCCTTTGTGATGACTTCAAAGATATCGCGTTCTGACATGTTGCTGTGGGTACACCGCATTTGCCCCATCACACTCGACTCGCTCCTTTCATCTTGTGCGTTCTTGTGAGTGTTCGCTTCCTGGAACTCTGCACATCCGCACTGTAACGTTCCACCCACAAATCAGTCGAACAGCACGGTTTATTCAGATGAATACACACACACGCAAGAGCGGGCGCACGTTGGCGCACATATGCACGCACGCACGCACGCACGCGCGCGCGCGCGTGCGCGCGCACACACACACACACACACACACACACACACACACACATACACACACACACACATGCGTGCGCACGCGCTCGCACGAACAGAGAGAGAGAGACAGAGAGAGAAAGAGAGAGAGAGGAGAGAGAGAGAGAGAGAGAGGGGGGGGGGGGGGATGCACGATAATCACAGAGATTTCAGTTTTAAAAATGATGGTAGGAGTGCAGCTGGCGGATTCTGGGAGGGATGGGAGGTTGCCACGCTTCGTAAATAAGTTAATTTAAAAGCAGACTTTAAGTCTCATGCTCGAGTTTGCATGTGAATCAGCCATGAAGGTGATTCTCAGTGGATTGACCCTGACAGACCAAAGAACATGGGCCCACAGAATTGTGTTCTATGTGTTGCACGCTAGACCGCTGACTTCCTCATTCAAGGTAAGGGCAGTAGCTTGTAAGAGTTCGTTGGAGATCCTGTGGTAGGTGTTCAGCTTGCTGATGACAAAATACACCAGGCGGTATTGAAACGAAGAGGATCCTTTTATTTACAAACGTTGAAGAATATAGGAACAAAAAACAATCCACTGTCCTTCAAGTTCAATAAGCGTACAGGAACTTAATCGTACATGCAGCAGCGAATATTCTACTAATGGTAGCTTCTCGTCGACTAGACTCAAACTCAATGAAGACTCGAACACTTCTATGCTCGAGAGAACTATAAAATAGGCATTCTGGCTCACCCACCTCCGCCAGCTCCAACCGGCTAAAGCCGGTTTCGCTGCTGCTCCGGCGGCTTACCCAGAATGCCTATTTTATAGTTCTCTAATAGTAAACACTTTACAAACATACATAATGTGTAGGATTATCTGTTTTTAACACTTATTTAGAAAACTTTTGAGACTTAAGTTTTTTCTTGATCAATAACATCATTTTCCCGCATACATTCATCAAATGTGAAATAAATTTCTGCAAAACTCTTCACATCTGGCCGCATTACTGATCACCTCTGGATCTCACTTGAGACCCTATGGCGCCCTAGGGCCCCAAGCCAGACCCAGAGGGTCACATATAACACGGCCAGATGTGAAGGGTTTTGGGAATATGCCTCCAACAGTAGTATACTTTTATACTTGTTTGCCTGCTTTCTATTTGTCTAATTTGGGCAATCCCCTCACCCCCATTTTAGTGGTCCTTCCCATAGCCGCACCAGGGCGACCATTTTAGGTTTACGGGCGTTTATAGCCGCGCCAGTGACCATATTCTGGGTTTACGGGCGTTTATAGCCGCGCCAGTGACCCAATACGAAAGTAGGAAGGATCACTTGAGGGCAGGGAAGAGGGCAAATTTAGACTTTTCAATGCCATGACAACCAAGTATTTAAAACTACTGCAGGCATATCCCCAATGTTGTTAACTTCAAGATTTATATATATACTGTACACAAACAAACGCTTTACAATTACATGGTGTCTACTTGTAAAGTTGTTTTTATTTGCCTAGAGTAAAGTTGTTTTTAAAGTTGTTAAAACAACACCAAAAGCTAAATAACAAAGTGCATCTTACCTTACTTTTTAGTCACTACTTTTTAATAAATATTTGTTTTAAATGCTTTTAGATTTAAATATAAAAATGCTGCTTTTAATACATAAAATTGGGAAAAGATTATTTTGAGGTGGGGAATTTAGCCGCCTAAATTTATACAATGACGTCTAACGCCTGTACTAAACGACGCCAGTGGGGAATTTAGCCGGCTAAATTTATACAATGCCGCGTGGGTGGCCCGGCGCCCTTATGTGTAACTTGACACGAACCCGGAAACAGTGCGGCGCTTCGACTCGGCTATTGTGCAGTTGAGTAAGCCGTGGCCAGACATGTCTGGCCTAGAGTACTACATAAAGGCAGAAGGGAGTTGTCTCCCCGGAAAAGAATGTAACAATTAATTGTGAAAAAAAATCGTCATTAAGTCGTTCTAGGTTCTTATTCAAGTCGGCATCACGTTCTTATTTAAGTTCTTAACAAGTTTTTATTCAAGTTTTTTAACAAGTCATCATCAAGTTCTTAACAAGTTCTTATTCAAGTACTTATTCAAGTTCTTAACAAGTCGTCATCAAGTCGTCATTAAGTTCTTATCAAGTCGTCATTAAGTTCTTATCAAGTCGTCATTAAGTTCTTATTTAAGTTTTATCAAGTCGTCATCAAGTCGTTATTAAGTTCTTATTCAAGTCACTTATAATTATTTATTAAGTTCTTGAAATATTATTCCATCTGAAATGGATCAAAATGATCTTTTGTTGTTGGCGGTTCTGGCATGCTTTTTTGTTTGGCTTCTGTATTTAGTGGTTGAGATTTTTTTGACTGCTTTGGTTTTTGCTGGCGTTGTTTATATGTTTTATAAACGTAATAACCACCCCCACCAACAGCAATGACGCCAAAAATGCTAACTCTTTTAATCCAAATAATCCATGTCGACTTTGGTGTTGTAGGTCTTGAATCAACTTGTGTATTTACAGTTGAAACAACTGTTGGCGTTGGCGGTGTTATGTTTTCATTATGAGTTATATTCTGTGATTGCAACATTAATTTTTTTTGTTTGTTCCACTCTGCTAATTTTTTTCCTGCTGCAACACGCCCAGGATGAGGAGGCTTTTTACTGGTCACTTTCTCCATCAATGTTTTCTGCTGATTTTCTGGCTCGGTCATTTTGAAGGGAAACAAAATCTATATGATTAAAAGTAATTAATCCCATGATTAATGGCGACAATAATGTTCCAAATCTGTAATATAGATCACATCCTAGAGACTCTAATGACTTTGTTAAAACGGGATCCTGTGTTAAATCATACATAAAATCTTGTTCAGAATCAATGGGAGCAAATCTACTAACTAGTTTAGTGTACAAACTAAGAACCGTTTGCCCAACACTTTTTACCATTCTTGACCCCAGTTGCGCTTCATACCTGTTGTGATACTTTACAATGTCTTGCGTCGACATCTGTTGTATCTGTTCTATGCTGAATTCATTTCCAAGGTACTGTTTTGTTTTTCCACATGCTGCTAAAGAATACAGCCTTTCCTTTTGACGCATAATAGCTTGGTCATCAACTTGATCATTTGTAAGTTCAGGAAGTAAATCATCGCAGTTCATGTTTTATTAATGAATAAATATTATTTTATTTTTTAAAAATGAGCACCGAAAAAACTATTACTAACCTTGTATACCATTCTGCTGTTATTGGAGGTCTAAGTGTAGGATACACAATGCTTGGTAAAAGCTTGTTAAGAATAAAACCAGCAGATCTTGGCAAACTAGACTTTGAAGACTCAGCAAAGCTGATTGCTGTTATTACAGCTTCGTTTGCTACGAAAGATTTTCTAGTTAAGCAAGGAATAATTCCAGAAAATATAAATATGTAAAAAAAATACATTTATAAAAATGGCTTCACTCGTAATGATGATAGGCGGCGCAGTGGTTAACGCGCTTGCTTTCAGTGGAAGTAATTACGCGTTTAGTAAACTACAAAATAACGATGAGAGAAAAAGACATAACAGAGCTATGGAGCAACTAGCTGCTGCACAAGACACCTATGAAAAGCAAAGAATGGAGCAGTTAGATTTTATTAACGACAGACTTAAACAACAGGGACATGCAGCTTACACATTTAAAGATGTTGACCAGGCAATAAAAGAATATTTTCTAGTAACAGGCAAACAAGTTGAAACATTGCCCCCACCAAAATTCAGCGACTTTTATCAACCATCAGAAAAACAAAAGATGCAAGAAATATTGTTTATTGTCTTTGGCATGACCGCTGTGTATTTTGTTGCACATAATATTGGCTGAATAAAAAATGAACAAGATCTATTATTCGCCAAAAGGATATTGGAAGGGAATAACAGCAATTAAAAAGCTAAGCCAAGCAGCTGGTGTCAGTGAACAAACAGCAAAGGAATGGTTATCTAAACAAGCGATTTGGCAAATTTATTTACCAGCGCCTAAACAAATACAGAGACCACACTTTGTGAATATAACTCCAAACGACACCCATCAAATGGACCTTCTATATTTACCCCATGATACGATTAGACGAAAAAGATTTAAGTACGCACTTACAGTCATTGACATAGCTTCAAGATACAAAGATGCGGAACCATTAACACAAAAGAGTGCTTCTGCTGTTGCTGTCGCTATACAACTGATATATCAACGAGGACCCTTAACTTATCCTCGCATGATTCAAGTCGATGATGGAAAAGAATTTAAAGGTCAAGTGAATCAATTATTGTTAAAACATAGAGTTACCATTAAAAGAGGCATTCCGGGTGTTCACAGATCACAGGGTTTGGTTGAAAACTTTAACAAACAGTTATCTGAAAGACTTTTCTCCTACCAGTATCACAGAGAGCTGATTGACAATTCTCGCAACACAGAATGGGTTAGAAGGCTGCCCTCAGTTCTACGTGCAATGAATAATGAAGAATTTAAAGGTCTAAAACCAGTACAAGCAATCAGAAAACAAACAATAAATGTTGTTGAAGGAGAGTCTTCATCAAGCAAACTATTACCATTTGGTTTGAAAGTAAGGTACCTTTATTCGCCGGGAGAAGCAGAAGGGGACACTCGCATCAGGGCAACAGATCCAGTTTGGAGTGTTGATCCATATGAGATAAAAAAAAATTGTGAAAATGAATCCGCCCGTGTATTATTTACGAGAAACTGACACAACAAAACGACCAGCCCCTCAAAGATCTTTTGTGAAAGAAGAACTGCAGATAATCCCACCAGACACAGTTCCGCTTTAACTGATTTACGTAAATATATTTGAGTTAAAATGGAAGCTCAAAAAAAATTATTTGCGTATAGATTTATTATTAAAACAATGATAAAGAATAAACTACCCATTGATCCTAATTTATATGAAAAAATCAAAAATCTTGAAAAAATCAAAAATCTTGAAACAACAACCACAAATAATCCGGCTATACTGGATAAAGAAATTACTGAGTATCTAATTGCGCTTGACCAAATGACCTCCAATGCCCGATTGCATATGAAAACTCTGGATTAACAAACACACGTTTTGTGTTTGTTCTATCTAATGACTTCTTTGTTACAACAGTTGTGTTGATCTCATGTAGATTAGATCGCAGCTTGTAATTGTCATGATGAAAAGTCTTATTGCCAAACAATGCTTCTTTATAGTTGTCATGGGATATGCTTGACTGCACAGCGCTGCGAGATATTCCCTTTGCTTTTTTAACAACTTTTTTTTGGCTTGAAAGACTGTACATTTTCGACCTCAAACCAACAAACTCCTTGATCACATCTCCAGATAATTCATCCTTCATCTTACCTAAAACCTTTTTGTTAACAGTTGAATGCAAAGGCGAATCTTTAGGATAATCAGATGTGTCGTACCATCCCGCATGCCCTTTAGCTACTTCTAATTCCATGTCTTTATAGATATCTTCAGTAGGGATGTCGATTACAAAGGAATCTGTATCTGTGTAAAGTACTTTGGACTCAGGATACAAGGGCTTAAAGTAGTCGTAAAGAAATTCTAACATCAAAAGCTTCGACAGCTCTAAAACAGTAAACCCAATAAAAACGGGCTTATCCAATTTGACTTTCTTTTTTTTCATCATTATGCCAAAAAGCTGATCATGAAATCTTCTGAAGTCCTGATAATTAGGTTTTGAAGTCAACTTAATTGCAACGTTTTCTCTGGTGACCAATCTAACATCTTTACGCTTGTGCGGATTTTCCATAGTCTTTCCAAAACAGCTGTTGTTCATCAACTTGAAAAAGTCTTTTTCTGAAGCATCTGTGGATTTAGTTCTGAGATCAGTGTTCTTCATTATGTATGGTTTCATGAACTGTTCTTGATCAAAAGCAATTATACGATGAACAGCTGTCAACTTTAAACCATGTCTTAAATAAAATTGAAGAAGTCTGTAATGACAGACATAATTTTTTTTGTCACGAAGATTAGGCACAAGTTTAGGTGGTTCTGTCATTGACACTTTTAGGGTTTCTGCCGCTAATGGGTAATCATTGTGGTAATCATGAAGTTCATGAGGATATTCTAAATCAACTTCTAGAATGAGACCTCTTTTACGATCAGCTTCTAGAGTAGGTAGCCATTTTAAAAACTTTTGAATGTCTTTGAGTCCTGTGTACATTTTAAAGTTGCGTAATGGAAGTGATTGCGCCATTGCCCATCCATACAGATTGTTTGCATCTAAATACATGAGATAGTTAGACCTTTTACTTGGATCATAGTTGTCCAAGTATTTGTTGTTTGCTTTACAGTAATGGTGCGACGCCATACTGATTCCCCCACGCAATCCGTTTTCAATCATCTGAAGCATTGGCAGGTCAGACAATAAATCAATTTGTACTCCAGTAAATTTTAAGAAAGCGTCCCAGCTCATCCCGGGCGCAGAAATGTAATGCGCAGGATCCAGGCTGTAATGTTTCATGCAGGTCTTCCTATAATTTTCAAAGACGTCCGCCAACAAACAGGTATCCGCCATTAAATAGGAATCATGATAGTCTCCCATCGTTTTACACTCTAACTTCTGCCACGCATCTTGAGCATGCTGGTAATCAGAATCACTGATGTCCTTTCCTCTAAGACTACTAAAGAACGCGCCTTTAGGTGGAAGGGCTGGGTTATCAAACCTTTCCCAACTGTTCATGTACTCATAAGGGTAAACGCCCTTTCTAACAAGAGTTGGGTCAAAATATTCTTCTGTTATTGGGCAGGACTTTAAGGACATAGCCAGTGACTCTAATGAACCCATCATGTGTTGCATAGAGTCATAAAAAGATAAATTATTTAAAGTGAAACACATGTACTTTTCTGATGACTGCGCAATGCATGACACCCTGAAGTCGCTGGTTACTGCTTGCATTATAAGGTGAGAGTCGTAACCTCGCAAGTTGTGAAAGAATATAGGCAGCTTCCATGTCTTTGGTTCAAACTTTAGTTGAAGATTGCATTTGTTATGTGCTGCTCCTCTAAACTTTCCGCTAATGTGATCATGGTCTCTTACTGTTGGATTCTCTGCGGTGGCAACCAAGGCCGCCCCACAAATCCAACAGTGAGTGGCTGAGTCATACTGTTGTTGGTCTTCAGGCGTCATTATGATTTCAGATAAGTTTAGATTATTAGAACAGGCATTACGCACTTGCTGCATGCGTTTTAAGAAGTATTTTGCAGCATTTGGTCCTCTGTATAATTCTGGCTTTGAATGGGCGCCATCCGACCTAACAATGATGAAGGCAAATGAGCAAATCTGATGATTACTCATTAAGACTGTTTTAGGAAGTTTCTGTGGGGTTGGTCCTTCATAAGGAACAATGAGTGATTCGAAGTCTGCATAAACAACATATGGACTAGTTTGCAACCGTTTCCAGTTCTTAAAACTAACTTTACTGCCTTCTCCGGGCGTAATTAGTTCTGTATCACAGTCAACTGGGCTAATACAATGTTTTATATGTTCGCTCGCAGCTTGAACGGACGGAATTCTTGTTAAACATTTTCTACAAAATTCTTGTTTGCTATGTTGTTTTGTAGTATGCACTAGTAATCTACTCATTGTGCGTATTAGAGTGTAGTGCAACCCATTAAGGCTTTGCATCAGGAGTAAGTCTACATGACTCCTGGTTGGTTCGCCTATTGTTGGACTGTTCTTTGACACTCTAATTGGCAGAAGGTTGGTTTCTTCAGACCATGTGTAGACATTAACAGTTATTGGTGGATTTTGTTTTTCAAACTGATCAATTTTGTCTACAGCCATAGGAAATTCAAGGCCGTTAAAGTTAAGATCATTGGCCCACTGTAAATAGTTAGATACTCTCTCTGCATTTTTGGCAACGTGATGCAGCCTAGCAAGAACGCACCACATAAAACATTTGTCGTCTGAATTTTTTATGTTCAAAACTGCTTTCTTTGCAACTAATGTTGGAGGCAGTGGAATGTAAGCCTTGCCTACAATTGGCTCATACTTAGCCTGTCTTAATCTGATGTCTAGGACTTCACCCTCTGACCAACCAGAGCCTCTCATTTTAGCTGCTTCAGAGGCTTCATTAAACTGTGTAAGAAGTTGATCTGCCCAACCGGGTGTTAAGTCATTATGAGAAAGAATAGTCTGCTGTTTAGTTGAGACCCAGACTTCTAGATTTTCTTCGTTTATTGTTATATAGTCGATTAAAACAACTAACCTTACTTTAACTGGAGGGTTTATTGTTAGTTTACTTGGAACTTGAGAAATAGCATGTTCAACGCTTGCCTGTACCTTTGTTGGATCAATAACTTCTAAAACGACCTCATTTAAAGCTTTTGACAAACGCTCTTCTTCGAGCATTGCTTCAAACAATTCATCTGAACCTTCATATATCTTATCCATGCTGAGTTTCTTTTCTAACTCAAAATATTTATTTAAATCAAAAAAATAAAAGTTAATCAGAATCAATATCAACGGGCTTTTTGTGCTTGGACTCATAAACTAAAGTATAAACGCCCTTTGGTGTTGTTAATGTGAGCTGTTTAGAACAGAGTTTAATGTTTCGTTTACTTTTTTTTAAACATTCCTTTTTTATCTGGTCGGTGTCTGGTTGTTGAGAAAAAGTTGCCCTTGCCTTTCTTTGAAGATCAAACTTTTGTCTTTTGTAGTCCTCAAAATCAGCCTGTAGGCGACTAAATTCTTCATCCGTGATGTTCGAGTCAACTAGTGCTTTATCAATTATCAGTTTGAACGAACTAAGTTTAGCTGTTATTAGTTGAACTATAGCTGTGTGCTTTTGGAGTTTAGCTTTTATTTTTTTGCTGACAGCACTTACAGCCAATGAACACAGGCCAAGAGTTAAAGACACACCACCTAGAGGTATAGCTACCGGTGCACCTACGCCTGTTGCTAAGAGACCTACACTTGTTCCTGCTGACAGAGCACTAGTGATCGATGCTCCAGTATTAACATATGTAACAGCATTAAAGACAGCAGAATACCTTCGTTTGGTTTTGCTGTATTTTGAAAGGTCCTGCTCTAGTTTTTGTTGCATTTGTGTTATGTTTGTTAATCTGAAAGTTTTTATGTCTACAGCAGCAGCTATCTCTTCTTTGGGCACTTTTGGATAAGTCGTAACAGACATGCTTTTTTAAAATAAAAATAATTTAGTATTGGATATCTTTCAATCTGTTATCTTGAATATTCAGCTGCGCATCATATATTAAAAACAAATGTACATTAAGTGGTTTATCACTCTCTTTTTCTTTATCAATTTGAATGTTTATTACGTCTTTAACTGTTCTCCCACTCCCATGCAACTGATTATCCTCTGTTGACCTTAGGTCAATCCATAAACCGTATTTCGTTGTTAAATATTCATCAAGTCTAACACTGTGAAGGTGTAGATCTTTAGACACAAGGTCTACTGTTGGACTTCTAGACCTCCCGCCTCCAAACAATTTTCTTATTTCATCAAAATGATGATAAGGTTTAAGCCCGCTACCGTAGACTTGGTTAGGACTACCCTCAATTGAACATTGTACTTTCGTTATTTTAGGATTAATAAATTTTTCACTTTGTCTTTTGAATGGTTCTTCATCTTCACACAGCAATAAAATACCTTTAAGGGATCTTGCTGCGGCGCTAAAACTAAAGTTCCATATTGTGTCTGCCCTGCTTTTAGGATATTTTGAATGATGAATCACTCTTTCGTAATATATTGCTAATTTTGACTGATATTGTTGCTCAATCAGCCTTGCTAAGTTAGGGTTGCTAACAATGTCAAACTCTAACGAGATGTCGAAAATGCTGTACTTGGAATCAGTGTCTGTCGATCTAATGACACGTTTGTATTCATTAAAAGTTAGTTCATATGACAATCTGTCTTTTAATGCTCCTTGAAAGTATGGCGCATGCGCTTTTAACAACTCAAAATCCAAGGGTATAGAAAAGCGATTTCCAAACGCATAACTTACAGCTTCATACTTGTTACCGTCTTTAGCATCTTCGGCGTCTATTCTGTGTTTTAGTGCTTCGTTATTTTCGATTCCTTGAAACGCAAGATCGGCCCTTTCATTATCGGTTAGCCATAGATCAGAATAGATTAGAAATATGTCTGCATTGTGTAAAGAAAATATTTCTTGCCCCTCAAGTTTTATAGAAATTTTCTTAACGATTGCCCGTCCCAAATTCTGTACAACTGTCCTGTTTTCGTCTGTTGCTGATTCGAGTTCTATTTTGAAAGTAAGTCGTGCAGATCCCGGCACAATCACTTCATCTGCTCCTAGGTCTGGAAATTTGACAGTAAGAATCTGATCTGAATCAATAGTAGATGGATTATTTGGAACAATAATATTCTGTTTATTTCCCTTCACGCCAAAGGGCTCTTTCAGTCTTCTATGCGGGTCAAGAATCGAACCATATGCTTGTGACATTTTTTTTATAAAACAAAATAAAAAGTTAATTATTTAAAAACATGGCAGAAGAAGATTATGATGTTTTTGATCCTGGAGACGACATGAGTGAAATGGCGCCTTTGACACATCCATTACAATCATTGCGGCGTGAATTAACAGAAAGTAAGGTCAAATCATTTTATCAAAGTTTAGGCCAAGAACCTCCCGAATTTATAGACCCTAATGATTTTGAAACAAAAGATGACCATTTGTTTGTGAAAAACGAGCAAGGACAACTTGTTCAGCTTACAACTAAACCAGACCCATCAAAGTTTTTAGCAAAGACTACAATTAGACAAAGGCTCAGTGTGAGCGATCAAAATCGCCTTGGCATTGCTAAACCGCGAAGATTAGACAGTGAGGCAGTTGCTAAACTTCAAAACACACTACAAGAACTCCCAACAGATAACCAAATACAAAACATACCCCTTAAAGATTTAAGCCCAACAGCAGACGAAATAATAGAAACCAGTTTTTCAGAAGAAACAGTATTAAAAACTATGCACGATCCGCCGCTACCTATGAGAGAAATAACGGCCCTTGATCATGCTTTGAAAAGCATCAGAGGCGAATTAACAAACAATTTAGCAAAACTGGGTGAACTAGATGAGCATATAAAAAGAGAAAAAGAAAAACTAGTTGAGGCTGATGACCACAACTTAGGACCTGGTGTTAAAGAAAGAATAACACAAAGACTAAAAGATCTTGAACAAGAGAGATCAGCAAGACTAGAAGTGCTGTCTACTAACCGAGAACAATTAAGAACTCAAGTGAGCAGAATAAGAGAAACTATCCAAAGAATTTTATATGAAGACACAACACTAGCAGAACGAATAAGAACACTGTTTAGAGAGCAAGGTGTCACATTAGCAAGTGTTATAACAGCCTTAGGATTTGCAATAAGTACACTGGTGTTGGCTATTACAGGCGGTGGTGGTGGGGGAGCAGTGCCGCCAACTCCGTCGTCAGATAAATCATGGGTAAAAAAACAACTCGATCACCTTGCAAACTTACTAAAAAAATTAGCCAGTAAGGCAATAGATTCTTTGCCTGGTATAATAGGGGGGATCGTTAGCTGGCTTTTGTCTGCCGCAAGTAAAGTAGTTGGCTTTATGGCTGAGCACTTATGGGCATTAGTTGTCTTAATAGTTGGGTTACTTTATAGTAAGATAAAGACCAAGTAATCCTAGGGCAGTTAATCCAATAACAAGTGCTGTCTTTTCATATTCATGGTCATTATTTCTTGGGGCCACGGGGATTGGATGGGGGGGATTGGGGGGCTCGGGGATTGGTGGGGCTTCTTTTTTTATTGCTATTGCTGGCTTAGAATTTATGTCGTTTTTTCCGACCTTCTCTTCTTTACCAGCCACAAGGATTTCATTATTATAGTTTATTATTGTTCCTATCTGGAGTCTGAGGTCAGAAGGCAGCATGTATAAACCAGTGCCGACAGCAAAGTCTACTTTCGATCTTGCGTATTGCAAAACATTTTGGTACCTTTTAATACTTGAAGGCAAATCAATTGCAGAATTAATAGAATCCTCTAAATTTGCTAAATACTGTTTTTGGGCGTCAAAGCCAGTAGAAGGATCAATTATGTTTGATCTCGTTTGTGCTTGCGAACCTAGCAAACACCAAACATAAGTACGAATGGAGTCGTTTATTCGTTCTATTCCCGCTCTAGTTAGACCATTAGAAGTATCCAAAATAAATGTTGTCCATGCTGTTTTATGCTCTTGCTCTATGGACCCGAGGTGAACAGTTGTGCCTGAAGAGAAAGATGTGTAAGGAGGATTCCAATCATAGTTATACTTCCTATGCACGCCCCAAAAATAAAGGGTGCCTAAACCATGATTAAGATCCAACTTTTGTCTAAAGTCTGTCTTTGGGTCAATATCAAATTCGTTACAGATCCTTTCAAAAGCCTTGTAATCTATTCTGTTGCTGAATGGATTAAACGTTTTGTCATTTGGTAATGGCGCTTGCAGTTCAGACAAAATACGTCTGAAGGTGTAATAAAAATGAAATCTATACACTGACCTCACCAAAGGATCAGGATGATTTAAATGATCAGCATACGACACTCCACACCCAGTTGATGCACAAAACACAGCAAAGTTTAACTGGTTCTGATAAAACTGCATCGGATGACTGAACCACACTTTCGGGATGTAGTCGTTTTTGATAGGAGGGTTAAGATAACGATCCAATGGAGTACTAACCTTTACTTGAAAGGCGTCAGACTGAGTCACAGAAATGTCAAGGGTGTCAGTTGTTATATCTTTAGGACTGTAGTGCGGTCCAACAGAATATTTTGCATTAGTATATTTGAATGCACTCATTTTTAAATTTGTTTTAAAAATGTTTGTAACAATAACAACTCAAGACAGTCCTTCGTTTTTAGAATATGCTATTGATAATAACTGCGGAACCCAAAGGGTCGCACTCCATGAAATATTCTACAAAGTCGTATGGTTTAATATAAGTCAATCCAAGAAGAATAATGAGATTCGAAAACTTGATGACGGAGGAAACTTAATTAGCCAGTTAACCATACCTGATGGTTATTACGGGTTTTGCTCACTAAAAGAAGCAATGAGTAACTTCGACATTACTCTCAAACTTAACAATGCAAATCTAAAAACAATGTTAACATTCAAACCTGAAAAAGAAGTAGTCCATTACTTTTTTGATGTAGAGCTAGCTAAAATGTTAGGCTTTAAAATCAATTATATCTATCATAAATTTAGAGTTGCACCAGACGAAACTACTTTTGAGGGAGAATATCCGCTCGATCTTGCCTTATATCCATTACTCTATGTACATTTGGATGAGCTGAGCACTGATGAAAACTTATATGATGGAAGGCCCTCAACTGTTTTAAGAGCTCTTCCATCAGGGAAAGCTGCATATTGCGATTATGAAATTATACGATTCCCTAATTTACAGTTTAAAAGATTAGCTTGTGGGAGGGTCAGATCATTTAATATAAAGATCACAGATAAAACAGGGAAAGTCGTGAAATGTGATAACCTGCA
The DNA here is from genome assembly GCA_033310375.1 of Conus canariensis. Taxonomy (NCBI): domain Eukaryota; kingdom Metazoa; phylum Mollusca; class Gastropoda; order Neogastropoda; family Conidae; genus Conus; species Conus canariensis. The sequence continues at coordinate 20,621,908 of CM065717.1, read as the reverse complement.
CATTGTTTTAGAAATAAAATAATACGTTGTTTTAAAAAATGTCACGTGGACCAGACGATTCGGGGTCACATTAGCGCCTGAGAGGTGTGTAACTTTAGAATTAAAAGACCTTGCAGACGTTGAGGACTTTGAACAAAACGGTGAGATAGGCACTTTATATGGTTTTGAGTACACTAAAGATGGTTATTATAAACGCAAAGAGGTTGACGACAACAAAAGGTTTCCTAAACTAGAACAACTACGCAATGTAGAAGCAAATAATGCGGGTCAGTATGAATATAAAATAGTTCGAAAAACTGACAACAAATGGCACTTAGAACCATATTTAGAATGGGACATAAAATTTGAATTCTTAAGCCCATTTACATTTTTCGACCGCCAAAAAAGTTTCAGAAAAGCATTGAACTCTGGCCCTTTACATGTAAGTCTTATGCCAGAGGACAACAGTCGGAAAGAGATCGAAATAAAGCCGTTTGGGGACAAACAGTACATCCTCCACAGAAGAGAATCGGTTTTAAAGAAAGCTTCTACAAAATTACAGTTCATTCCACGCACAAAATTAGGAGACACGTTCACAATGATATTTAAAATTTCTGTCTTAAAAGATGAGGCGAGAAATGGAGCTGTGGGTGTCAGTGACAACCTTATGGAAGGAATTCTTATTAGCTGGCAAAACTTAGACGTTGACAAACTTAAAGTTACTGTCGTCGTTCTTTACAATGGCGAGGATATTAAGGTCATAACAACAAGCAACAAAATTGATATTAGTTTAAATAGAAACGATCTTACAGAACTGAACTGGATTAATCTTACACATTTGGGCCTTATAGGGTTTTATTATACTAAACAAGTTTTGACAGAGAGTATGATAAAAACAATAACTGGATTAGATTAAATTCTGTTATAAAACTATGGAGCAGACGACTTTGGTGTCAATGCCGATGTTAAACTTTATGACAAAAACCCCTCATTGTTCATTGATTTGTGGACAGACTGGTTGTGGAAAAACAATATTTGTCCTCGACCTATTACAAACAGTTTATCGTTATAATTTTGATCATATAGTAATTTTCTGCCCAACACTTAAATGGAACAAAGCATATCACGACAGAAGGTTTATATGGACAGATGATGACATATATTTAGTTGATCCTAGCAATAAACTGAGTGAGTGTTTAGAACATTTCTTTAGACAGTTTGAAGGAACTCAGACACTATTTATTATAGATGACTGTTCGGCAGAAAGAGACATAGTTAAAAAGAGAAACACTTTATCAAAACTGGCTTTCAGTGGAAGACATGCTGGGATAAGTGTGTGGATTCTATGTCAAAAATATAACTCAGTTTTAAAAGACTTTAGAGAGCAATTAAAGACAGTGGTTTTATTCCACATGAAAGATAGAGACGCATTTGATGAATGTATGCGTGAAAATGATGTTATTGAAGACGATCAAGAAAAACGAAGGATTAAGCAAAAACTTAAGTCTCAAAAGTTTTCTAAATTAGTGTTAAAAACAGATAATCCTACACATTATGTATGTTTGTAAAGTGTTTACTATTAGAGAACTATAAAATAGGCATTCTGGGTAAGCCGCCGGAGCAGCAGCGAAACCGGCTTTAGCCGGTTGGAGCTGGCGGAGGTGGGTGAGCCAGAATGCCTATTTTATAGTTCTCTGCTCGACATTGACTAGAACTCTTCAACAAATCTCATTTCTCTCTCCCTCCAGTCGCACAGCTCTCATCCTTTTATAAAGAATATTCTTGAACATATTCGATCATTCTTTTCTAGAATTCTGTATATCAGTAAGCTCAACCAATGAAATCGTGACCAGCGTACTCAAATGTAATTCGATCAGCTTCTACAACATTCTAGAACCTTCGGTACTGCACTGGCAACTTACGGAGACCTGGTGAACATTCTAACATAATCTCGAATATTCCAGTCGCATCATCAATCGATCCGAAAATAAAACTAAACAATTAGACATACGTTCACTTTCCAAATGCTTTAAATAAAGCAACAATACCACTACACTAACCGAAAAAACAGAGATCTAAAAGCGATAAGTAAAAGGAGCCCTGCAACTCGTCATTTTTACTATGACGTCTTTCGCAAAAGTTCCTCCTCTCTTGTCTCCCCTTTGAAATCGTAACACAATGAGAAGGGATTATGTAGTCAACAGAAGAGATAAGATGGGGAATATATGCTTGGAGGAGTTCAGAGACGGTGATGGAGTCTGGTCATGTTGTGATTTAAATTACAGAAGAGAGAGATTGTAAGGTATACATACTTCAACAGGAAGCCAGTGAAGGGAGTCACGGAGAGGGGTAATAATGCACGGCAAAATGCTCTAAAAACACGTCAGGCAGCGTTGACGATCATGCAGAGTTCATATTATCTGATGTAGAA
>CM065717.1:20596998-20601998 GCA_033310375.1 Conus canariensis | reverse complement strand
AATCAATGGAGGTCAAAATCATCAAACACGCGAGGCGTTCCATTGCTGCTGAGCAAAGTGAAAGCACCCCTGAAATCCATCCCAGGGAAGTACAAAGTGGGTGAAGCAAGGCTGCTAACCATGCTTGAGGACTCTGGAGACACGGCTATGAAATGAATCCAGCCCAAGCTGAAGACTGGCAGAAAATGGAAAGTTCAGGAGGCAATAAACATGGCTGAAAAAAAATCTTCAGATGAGGGAAAGAATAGGACACACGCCAACCAGGGGCTGGGATCAAGAGAAATAAGGTGGTGGTCAAAGGCAAAGAGAAAGCAAAGAGAGACATGTTAAAACAGAAGCGGAAGAAAGAAGAGGAAATCAACAGTATCCAGAAGGCAGTCCACAAAGGCCAGCAGGGGTAGGGGGGGGGGGGGGATACGTGAAATAAAAAATGCACTCCAACAAAGTCTGAGCTGGAATGAAATATGGCACATGGCACCTGTAAGAATCAGCGTCATTCTCAGATCTCCAAATGACGTCTTATCCTCAAATTTAATACACTTAAATGGGGGAAATCAGGTCACTCCACATGTCTGTCACGGTACACAAACAGTGGAGCATGCTCGGAGTTCAAGACAAGCGGCGCTAACCCAGGGAAGGTGCACATGGGGCCACAGCCAAGTGCTTAAAGAGATCGCACACGTGATTAGCACTGCTAGAGAAAACACTACGCTCTTAGATACCCCAGCACCGACTTTCTATGCGGCAGGAGGCCACAAATCATGGTCTGGAACAGTGGGACATCCAGAGCATGGAATCGGGGTTTACCTGACGGACTGGAAGACTGGGAGTGCACAGCAGACCTGCCAGGATGGTAAAACCAACCAGAGAGCATCAGGAAGAGTGACACGAAGCGCCATATGAAATAAGAATGGAGTAAGATCACATCAACAAGATTAATACGTACGTCAGTCTAGGCAGCAGCTTAAGGGATTTGGCATTCAAACAAAGTCCTCGCCATAGAAGCTGGAGCAAGAGAGTTTGTAGGCTCATCAGTCCATGATGTCATTAACTAAGCAGGTCGGGATTTGTGGTAAGAAGAGGACCAGAACCCTTCAGGCAACGGCAGAGGCAGCTGAAAAGAGCTCCATCTAGATCTGGTCGAGGGGGAACAAAAGCGAACTTCAAAAGGTCAAGTTTCCCAACTTCAAACAGGTGTCTGATAACGATGCAAGTCAGACGCCCATCTGAAACAAAGGCGACGCCTTGAGTCGCCTACCCAACCAGAATTGTTCCTTCGAATCCCAGCAGCGCCAGGGAAAAATTCAGACAGCGAAAGTACATGCAGGAGTCATGAGTTATACGGCTCAGCCTACCTTTGTCAGTAAGGAGTACGAGGCCCAAACTCTTGCCGGGGGGTGGGGGTGGGGGGATGTATTTTGTGAAGTCGTGTTGTCAAGCTCTCCCTGGAGTTTCTTCCAATTTCTTGCTGACGGTGTTTATCAAGTTCACTGTTCTTTAGTAGTCAGACCTCCATGGTTCTTCATGGACACCTAAGTGGAAGGAGGGGGGGGGACTTCAGAGACTCTGCTGAGACTTTCAGAACAACACATTAAAATAGTGAGTGAAAATGACGCTAGGATTTGAAGACGCAAGCGGAGGTACATCAGCCCTTCACTATCCTACAGTAAGGAGAATAACTTATCTGCAACCAGTGTAGCTCCCGATGGGAAAGTAGACTTTGTCATCAGCAGTACTGTTGACCCAATCACCCAGCTACCAAGACATGAGCAGGCAACTGTTTTCCCACTGAGGACATGTTACTTGCACACTGATTAGCCCCCTTTGTCGACTCCACATCTCACACACAGACGAAAATCACTGTGGGGTGGGAACCCTAACCCACTGAACACACAGTTCAACACTGTCCAACCCACAACCTGCTCTGACGTCAAACCTGACCAGAGGGAGCAGAGGCCAGGAACAGGTTGTCTTGGTCACTCTAGACTGGTCAAGAGGCGGTCTCCACCGCTGCTCAGTTTTCATCTGCACTGACTGTGCGGTGTTCCGGGCCTCCTACCTGATTGCTGACACCTGACACATGAACTGTCTGCTACCACTGCAGGTTGTCGCTCTCTTCTGCTCTCTGCTGCTGTGACTGCGGATACGTTGCTCTCTCTCTCTCTCTCTCTCTCTCTCTCTCTCTCTCTCTCTCTCTCTCTCTCTCTCTCTCTCTCTCTCTCGCCCATTGTCTGAACGCAGTTCTCTCTCTCTCTCTCTCTCTCTCTCCTTCTCTCCTTCTCTCTCTCTCTCTCTTTCTCTCTCTCTCCCCATTAAAGTAATTCTCTCTCTCTGTCTCTCTCTCTTTCTCTCTCTCTCCGTTTTGTCTGAAAGTAATCATCATCATCATCTCATCATCATCTCTCTCTCTCTTCTCTCTCTCTCTCGTCTCTTCTCTCTCTCATCTCTCTCTCTCTCGTCTCTCTCTCTCTCTCTCTCTCTTGTCTGTATCTCTCTCTCTCTCTCTCCTCTCTCTCTCTCTCTCTCTCTCTCTTCTCTCTCTCTACTCTCTTCTTCTAACTTTATCGCTTATCTACGATAAACTAGTTTGTCATCTTTTTGTCTTCATGATGGATGGAGAAAAATATGGATCTGGCCTTGGAGGCACTGCCAGGCTTGTGAGTTGAGCAAAACAAAATAAATCAATAAATAGAACGGACCAGAAGAGAAGAGAGAGAGAGAGAGAGAGAGAGAGAGAGAGAGAGAGAGAGAGAGAGAGAGAGAGAGAGACAGACAGACAGACAGACAGACAGACAGACTGACAGACAGACAGATTATCTTTACTTGTTATTATCCAATTGATGTATTCTTATCCATCTGATTTGATAACATCTATCTGATTAGAGAAAAACAACACACACGACAATTTCCGTTGGGGGAGAGAGAGAGAGAGAGAGAGAGAGAGAGAGAGAGAGAGAGAGAGAGAGAGAGAGAGAGAGAGAGAGAGAGAGAGAGAGATATTTACTTGTTGTTATCTAACTGATCTAAAAGTATCCATCCGATGTGGAAAGAAACTAACACACACACTAGATACGTCTGTCGCGAAAAGGCGAATGTTATATACTAATTAGCAGTTCCAACAAAACTGTCTCCGAGATCTTTGAACTAGTACAGCTATGGAGTATAAGCATAGGCTTAAGTCAAATACCATGGAACTCTCTAATCCGGTGATCTTAGCCATCGCCGAAGATGTTATGTCTGGGGATTATGTTTTTACCTGCTTCCGTTAGTTTGCATGTGTTTGTGTGTAAATCTACAGGCAAGATTACGCAACAGCTATTGAACCGTTTCAATTCATGAAACATAGAGGAGACTAAAAATTCCAGAAACAATCCGGACTTTATGCTATATATGGCGTTATCATTTGTGTTGGGAGAGGAACTTGAAAAGAACATTAAAACAGTGTATCATCAGGAGAAACCTCTGTTCTGACGTTTATACAGCTCTCAAAGATAACGTTTGAGATTGCATGTCTCGACATCTCTGCATTTCTTCACAGAAAGAAACGGAATCAGACAATGTTGTTGCTGTTTTCGTTTTTCTTAATTAATTTACTTTCGCTTCTTCTGTCTCTTAGTCTGATGTTATTCAGGTATGTATGGGTCTAATCACGCGGTTTGCTGCATTCTGTCAAGTTTCCTGTGAGTTGTTGGAGCTTACAACTGTATTTACGGCCGGAGGAAGTGTATGAGGAGTAGTTTTAGGTTTGATGTACTGTTCTAATGCAACATGTATTCCTGATCACGGTGGACTTTGTTTAAAATGCCGGTGTATGGCCGATAAACACAAAATTTGAGCGACATACTTCCCGAACGTGTACTTTTTGCCTGAACTGGTTTTGGTTCCGGGTAGCACCCAACTCCTCACCCCCGCATACCCTACCCCCCCCCCCCCCCCCCCCCCCTCCGAGGGGATGTTTTGAACTGGTACAAGGGAAATAATCGAGAATCAAATGTCATGAAAATCTTAGTGTAGTAGCGTCCCTTTGCTGAGTTCTCTTGCCCTCTCGTGGAATTTATCCATAAAGATAATATTTATGTTATTAACTGGTGATTATTATGAATTATTATTAACTAATAATAAACTGTTATCACTATTGACGATAAGTTGTTTCTGTGTAAGCAGGCGCGCACGCTCGCGTGTGTATGCGTGTGTTTGTGCGTGCGTGCATGCGTGTGTCCACACACGCGCGTGCGCGTGTGTTTGTATGTATGTATGTATGTATGTATGTATGTATGTATGTATGTATGTATGTTGTGTGTGTGTGTTTGTGTGTGTGCGTGTGTGTGTGTGTGTGTGTGTGTGTGTGTGTGTGTGTGTGTGTGTGTGTGTGCGCGCGCGCGCGCACTTGTGTGTGTGTGCATACGCGCGCGCGTGTATCAGCATGTGCGCGCACACGCGTATTGTGTATTTGCGTAGGTGGGTGCATGTGTTTGTTCTTATGCGTGCTTATATGCCCGATTGTATACAGCAGTTCAACCATTTAACTCAACCATAAGAGTATACAAGTGTAAAAGCGTTGCAGGGGAAAACAAAAAGCAAAGAGCAGAGTGCAAATAAGAATGAATGGTGACAAGATAGAAGGCAGGAGACGGAGAATTTGCGTCAAGGTCGAGTACAATTCTTGTATTTGAATGCATTATAGCTGTGGTTACAGCAACGTCATAAAATTCATATCAAAAACACTTGATATCTTGAGGTCACTAGTTTGCTCATACGTATCTGAAACTAATCTCACATAGTTTGCAACGAATCTTTGACGCCCATCTCTTTTGTCTCTGGCGTCTGAACAAATGAACATCTCATAAGCCTTCTGCGGTAGTCTGTTGCCATCAATTGTTCATTTCAGCCAGTTACGGATGCAAGGTACAGCAGATTTGGTATCAGTCGGATACCCATCATTTCTGTCATATATACAAGACCATTAGATGTCTGCATACATAGAGAGAGAGAGAGAGAGA
>CM065717.1:20586998-20591998 GCA_033310375.1 Conus canariensis | reverse complement strand
GGTTAATGTTCTGAATTGAAACATGCACAGTGTGTGATGATGTGAAACCATAATAAACAGAATGTTTACGTAAATAATGTAAAATTCTGGTTTTTTTCCCCTCTCAATGAAAAAAAAAAAAAAACAGAAAAAAGCCAGTAAACTACACGTCTGTAGTCTATCCGAGGGGAAACTTCTTGAGGAAAAGAAAAACAACGTAACCCGGCGGCTATTCTCCCTACCACATGGACAACAACAGATGATCATTTTTCGTTCTTTGTTTGTACTGTCCTAAATGTTAAATGTTATTTTTTTTTGCCTGAAGAAGAGGTTGAAATGCATCGTGTCTTGTCATGTGCTTTGTTTGTCAATGTCCTTGGCGGTAACTAACACCCTCTCTTTCTAAATTTTGCTTCGTTCTCCGCCGTCAGTCACTCCATTTTGAAACCATCTTCTGTTTGTCTGACTGTGAGTGTGTCTGGTCTTTGTGCTTGAGCGAGAGTGTGACGTCTTTATTTTCGGCCGATATTACATAAACCCCAAAGATGACATTTTGCAAGAAGTGGAGGAGAGGGGGTGGGTGGGTGCAGGTGGGTGGGTGCAGACACCCGGGGTGGTGATGAGGTCCAGAGGGACTGGGGTGGTCCTTTACATGGCAGAAATGCCATTTTTGGCCAGCTGGAGGCAGGGAGGTGATAATGTGTGTGCCACACACCCTTTTCCCCACCGCACCCCTCTTTCTGTCTCCTTCTCCCCTGCTCAACACACCTTACAAATTAGAGCCCGAATTGCACCAGTCGCCGTGGCGAAGTGGTGAGCGTCGCGGACTCCCGGCTTGGAGGTGTTGGGTTCGATTCCCATCAGAGTCATGTGGGATTTTTTTCTGCCCCGACCGACTCCTGCCCGGAGTAGTTTGCCTCGGGCTCAGTTGGGAAGACTGGGACCACACAGTCGAGTTTCATCCACTTAATGGATGCGTCTCTGAGAGTGTTGCTCAAATTTTCTGACCAACACTGCGGTTGTCTGTACCTCTCGGGCCTGGTTGACGCCAGGATATATTATGAAAGTAATCGTAGAGTACAGCCCTGTCATGCAGTCTCAGACTGCAATGAAAATGCGCAGCATCATCTTCATCATCCTCGTTCTCGGCGATTAGCAAAACAGAGTCAGAATTCAATTCCATCAACGCTGGACACACCTACCTCGCGCTCTGTTCATAGTGACAACCACCCACCCCTCCCCTGACTCCCAACCCCTGTCCTTCCCCGTCCTTCTGCTCCGTATCTCTCTCTCTCTCTCTCTCTCTCTCTCTCTCTCTCTCTCTTTCCTAACCACACCTCACTCCACCCCTCCCCCTCTCCATCTTCCTCTTCATTCTCTACCTTGTCTCCTGGCGTCACAGCACAGAAGCGGGCAATCGATGATGCCTAGGCCCATCCCCATCACACAGAGGTCAGCCTACCACCTACTACCACAATCGATTTTTTTTTTTTTTTTTTTTTTTTTTTTTTTTTTTTGGTTGTTGTTCAGCCGCGCCAGGCGCACAAGTTTTTGGTCCGGGGAAGCAAGCAACAGGCGGTGTGAAGAGGCAGCTTCTCTCTTGTTTGCTCGGTTCTGGAATAAATGTTACCTCTCCCCCCCCCCCCCCTCCCCCGCCTTATTTTTGCGCCTTTGGCATTAAGTAGGATGAGGGGGACTTGGGGAGTTAGTGGAGGTCATGTTTGAGAAAGTGAATGAAACACTCAGGTCGTAGATCGGGATGAAATGATGTAGTGATAGAGGTTATTTTAAAAATATTAATTTTCTTCTGATCAATCTTCATTCTGTAATTCCAAATTTGCACCCTCCTCTCTCTCCCCTCCTCTCCTCCTCTCCCCCTCTCTCTCTCTCTCTTAAGATGGGCAACTTTTCGTTTAACTTCCACCAAATCCCGGCAAGGTTTAGAAAAAAAAAAGTCTTCTTCTAAAGATAACATGATTTGTATGTTAACTCTTATTCTTAACCACACACATTTTTTTGGGTACTTATTCCGCCCCTACAGTAATGAAAAAATGACTGTTTCAATAAGGATGGCTTCATTCCTTCTGACTCACAAAGCTAAAAGTATATGTGCAAAAAGATAAGAAATTTCAATAGTAGGCCTAAATGTTTAATCATTTCATTAACATGGTATCTGGTCCCAGACATTTTCTTTAACGCTAGGGCAAAAAACAGCCATTTTTAACGTGATAGGAACCTTAAGGCAATAATTGTTTACATTGTTTGGATACTTTTCGTTTTCTGTCAGATTTTCCCTGTGTAGTATTTTCCTTGTCAAACAAGCTTTCTGTTTTACTATTTTCAGCAAACGTGTTTGCGACTGCTTCCCACTTTCCGAATGTTGACGATAGATTTTCTGGATTTATGAGGTATGAGATACACTGGTTCCATTTTTTTCCTATATATATATATATATATATATATTCAATTATAAACAATGCTTGCTCTTATGTCTTAGATTGAAGAAATAGGGGGAGATAAGCATTCATATCTGCAGTGGTAGATAATACTGCCTAACTAAAGTATGTGCTTGAGTGGGTGAATGGGAAAAGTAAAATAAATGCTTCTCAAAATGAGCTTCAGCAAGCTTATAGTCTCCAAGGGGGAGACAGTCTCCAATAGGGAAGGAAACTCGCTAACATATAACTCCTGATCAGATACTGATATTTCGAAACCTGATTGTTTCTCCTCAGTGAACCGCGGAAAGTGGTAATTTGACTCCTCTGCCTTTTCGGTTTTAAGAAGAATGCTATCCCAGAAAAGGCTGGTGTGCAATACCGTAGTATGTTTGTTGAGTTTTCAAAAAAAAAAGAACCAAAGGTGCCACCTAAGAAGCAAAAGAAAATCATGAAAGAGCAAAACAAGCTACATTTTCTTGTGAAAAGTAGAAAATATAAAAAGATAACCTCTTAAGACACAAGTGCTGAGGGCCAGTTCTTGGAATGAATCTGCAAGGGACTAAATTACAATAAACTAATAAATTCCAAGGAAATATATATATATATATATATATATTATATATATATATATATATATATATATAAAGATCAATGTAGTTGCACAGCCTAAAACGATTCTAAAAGTGCTCAACCCCTTGGGGAGCAACATTTGTTAAAATAAGTGTTAAAAGAGTATTTTAATATTCCTTTTAACACTTATTTTAACACAACAACATATACAACTACAATAATATTATATATATATATATATATATATATATATATATATATGATCTGAGATAACAGTTTTACAAAAGTGGACCAATGTTGTCTTTTGAATTTACTATTGTTCTGGACCTATGATTTTTCTTCGTTTCTGTATATTTTTTTCTACATTTGTTCTACCTCCTGTTTGAATTTTGTAGTTTGCGTTATTGATTATTTGGCTTTAGAAGATGCGTTCTACCAGACAGTACCTAATTGGTTGGTTTATTCTGGGGGGTTACATTTAGGAATCGATATATCAGCCGCATGCAGAGTTGAACAAATTTCATGTAGGTTGTATCAACATCATCTAATAGAAAAATCTTCATCGCCATTTGCAGAGAGTACGTGTTCAAATGTAATTCAGTCCGCATTATTGTTAAATATATTGGAATCTCTTGTCTCCTGAAATCCTGTGGGGAGGAAGAGCATGTGTGCACATACACGCATGTGTGTGTGTGTGTGTGTGTGTGTGTGTGTGTGTGTGTGTGTGTGTGTGTGTGTGTGTGGGTGGTGTGTGTGTGTGTGTGTGTGTGTGTGTGTGTGTGTGTGTGCGGGCGTGTGGTGTGTGTGCGGCACGCGCGTGTGTGTTTGTGGTGTATCCATGCGCACGCTAATACGCTCCACCCAGTGTGGGGGACGTCAGGGAAAAACTGAACCCTTGAATCAATACAGTAAATATTTCAATCACCATTGCTCTGACACATTGTTTGCCTGTGTTTCACGGGAACTGCACATGAAGCCGAATGGGACTGGTGGCATTTCTGCTGGGGAAAAAAAATTAAAGAAATCAACAAAAAGGACAGAAAAGGTTCAGGTTTGCCTGCTCTAGTGTTGAAATGAGCCCCAGCAGGGCGTGCCTTCAACCGATGATTCAATATTAACTTGTAAATTGACATCTCTCTCTCCTCTCTTCTCTCTCTCTCTCTCTCTCTCTCTCTCTCTCTCTTTTGTGTGTGTGTGTGTGTGTGTGTGTGTGTGTGTGTGTGTGTGTGTGTGTGTGTGTGTGAATGAGTGTTTGTGAGTGTGCGCGTGTGCATGCGTGCTTGTGTGCGCGTATGTATGCATGTGTGTGTGTGGGTGCGTGTTTGTGTGTGTATGTGTGCGTGTGTGCTCGTGCGTGCGTGCTTGTGTGTGTATGTGTGCTCGTGCGTGCGTGCGTGCGTGTGCGCATAAAGATAAAAAGAAGCAACTGGGGAAAATAATTAGCGCCCCCCCCCCCCCCCCCCCCCTCAAAAAAAATGTTTCATAAATGTGTAGAAATTCATCGGACCTTATAACAAAACCAGGTTTCTTGACAGGTAGTATGTCAACACCACGTCCTCCATTCGTCCATCGAAAGTCATTGTGCAAATGTCGAGAATCGATGGATTTTCAGTACTTAATTTGCACCGCAATTTACAGAATGTATTCTTTGACATAACACGCAATCATCCTGAAGCCATCGAAGATCTCAACCAGAACGGCATTCAACACAAGCGTAAACTACTAAACAGTTAAGCGTAAAACATGGATTCAGTACACATTTACCAAAATATTCACGACATGATCTTTTTTGATCATCTGTACCAGATATCATTATTCGCGTAGACGGCATCACCATAGTCAGGTGAATGATTCATCATTACTTTAGATGTTAGCTGTTCAGATCACCTTCTTTTTGAGACCGTCCACTAGGCCCGTTAACTCATTGACGTCGTTGGTTTGAGAAGCTCGCAAGACACATTCTACCTAATTGACAATGTCATCTTTGATTTCCATCAAATCGTACAAATACCC
>CM065717.1:20579498-20581998 GCA_033310375.1 Conus canariensis | reverse complement strand
AAATCAGTATTGGTCTAAAGATTGAAAGATCATTTGGATCATCAGATTTAAAGACTGACAGCGCTTTGGCATTCTAAAAAGCATGTGGATAATACCATTTTTTAATGCGAACGTTGTAAGTATGAATGTTATGCCAGGTAAAGATATTTTCAGAATTTTGCTATCAATATTGTTTAGACCATAAGAATTAGACTATTGTCATGTGAACATTTCTATACACCTCGTGAACGCTTCAGGGTTTGGTATTATACTTCTTAACTCACAATATTCTCTCAATAATGACAAATCGTTGTTTTCTGTACAGTCCACCTTGATTTTTTCCTGTTACTGTTCAAAAGTAGTTAAAGGGCTTTCAGCAAGTAAAATCTCTTCCAGACTGAACGACAGCTGTTTTCCGAACAATTCATTCATGGCTTTCTAGATGGATTTTGTGTCTTTTTGTTAATAATAAGTTCAAAAAATATTTCTCTCGGGCATATCTTTTCATAACTGTTACTTTATTGCACTGTTTCTTGAAACTTGCACATTTTTTCTGCTGACTGTTGGGAACTGTCACGAGTTTTACAAGCTTCATGAATTTCTGAGGTATGTTATTAACGCCAACACATTTGAATTTACACGGCCCGTGTTCGTCGAGGGGGGAGAGAGGGAGGGGGGAACGGGGAGAGAGCGACAGAGAGAGAAGAAGAAGAAGAGAGAGAGAGAGAGAGAGGAGAGAGGAGAGAGAGAGGGAGAGAGAGAGAGGGGGGGAAGAGAGAGAGAGAGAAAAGAGAGAGAGAGAGGCGGAGGGAAGAGAGAAAGAGAGATGGGGAAGAGAAAGAGAGCGAGAGGGGGAGAGAGAGAGAGAGGGGGGGAGAGAGAAATGGAGAGAGAGAGGGGGGGAGGGAGAGAGTGAGAAAGACAGAGAGCGCGCGCGCGCGCGTGAGAGAGAGAGAGAAGAGAGAGAGAGAGAAGAGAGAGAGAGAGAGAGAGAGAGAGGCAGGCAGGCAGGCAGACAGACAGATGCAGTCCCAGGCGACGGCAGCATCACGAGAGTGACAATCAACAGTGGAAGCTGACAGTTCAATGTATTAGCATTCAGGTAGGGGTGTAGAAAGCCAAACAATCAGTGGAAACGAAAGTTAAGTGCTTGTGGAGGCCGCCCTTTGTTCAGCATCGGGTGACAAAGGAAGTTGGGGGGGGGGGGGTCGCAGTTATAACTGTGTGGACTGGAGTGCGGGAGGAAAGGAGAAGGCTGAGGATGTAGGGGAGGAGGGAGGGGGGGTGAGGGGGGGGGTGAGGGAGGGGAGGAAAGAGAAGATGAGATGGAGAAATTAGTGTTACTTCCTCCCCCCCTGTCCTTCTTTTGTTCCCTCCCTTGTTCCAACTCCCTCTCCTCAACCCATCCTCCCACCCTCCACATCTGCACCCTCTCCCCCAACTCGCTCTCTCTCTCTCTCTCTCTCTTCTCTCTCTCTCCTCTCTCTCTCTCTCCTCGCTCTGTCTCTCTCTCTGGGAACTGATTTTTCTATTTGAAAGGTAAGATGGAAAGGAAAAAAGGACAGGAATCGGTTTGGGGTGGGGTGGGGGTGGGGGGGGGGGGGGAGGGGAGTGGGGAGGGGGAGGTGGGTTAGCGGCAATATTCAAGTGGAGATAAACTGCCCCCTCAACCCACCCTTTCTCCATAATTACCTTTTCCTCCTTCACCCCTTCATGCTCTCCTTTCTTCTTTTTCTTTTTTCTTTCTTTCTTTTTTTTCTTGGTTCTTTGACCCCCTCACATTCGTCCATGCAGTAGTCAGTACTTGTTTTGCGAGTTTCCACTATTGATGATTTTTTTTTAAAGTATTGGACCCCCTCCCTCCCCATCCCCTTCCCATTATGCCATCCCCCCTCCAATTCTCACCATCCTGGTAACCCTACTTCCCCATTCCCATCTTCTCTCCCAGGCGAATAACTTCCTGAATATAGATCTTTTCAGAAGCTGAATGCACATTAACCCCATACCAATAGCAGTGAACGCACATTAACCCCATACCCATGGCTGAACTGCAACTCAAGAAGATGGCAGCATGTGGATGACACACATACAACTCGTCCAGATCGTAACAAATTATCTCAGCTCTTGTTCACCTAGCGTCGTATTGCGCCAAACTGCCTCTTTTACCCTTCAACGCAAGGCTTGTCTTCCTTGTTTACCGAAATATTGTCATTTAATGGAAAGACTGTCAGACTGCCAAACAATGACGGTTTGTTATATAATGGGAATAAATATGTTCCGGCTGTTGGAATCGTTATCAGTAGACGGTTCAGGTTTCTTAGCAATACAGCGAAGCATTCTATACACAGATGTTTGGGTTAAATGTTTCATGCTGTGATTTTCCCCATAACTCTTTGTGACTCTGTCAAAGGCAGCCTGAGCCTTGGTATAGGCTGTGCCACCTCCACTCTCCAGAGATCACGTGCAGTGATTAGATGTGACATGGGTCCCCACTCGCATTACTCCCTGGCCTGTCGTTGTC
>CM065717.1:20571998-20574498 GCA_033310375.1 Conus canariensis | reverse complement strand
TTGTGTCTCACATCATGCAAGTGCCAACACTCCAAAAGAACATGTTTCATTGTGAGTGGCACATCACATGGAATGCACCATGGAGCTTCTTTACTCTTTCAAAGGTATGAATGAGTAAAATACGAATGGTCGGTGTGCAGCCGGCATAGAACCGTTTCTTCTTTGCGACCACCAGACGTAGACGAGAGGAACTCCTTTAGGTTTAGAGGAGGCCGTTTTCGAGGGAGTTGGCAAAGATCCAGCTAGCAGGCCTGGATGAAAAGAGTAGAGTAGATGGTATAGATCTCTCAGGACAGTCTTCAAGTGTTCAAATTTTTACCTCTCTGCCATGGTGGTCCAAAAGACTAATTTCTTCTCTCTCTCTCTCTCTCTCTCTCTCTCTCTCTCTCTCTCTTGTTTATTTTTTATTTTTCACTTTTCACTTCTCTCTCTGTCTCTGTCTCTCTCTTTCCCCTCTCTCCCTCCCTCCCCCTCTCTCTCTCTCTCTCTGTCTCTCTCTCTCTCTCTCATTCTTTTTCACTTTTCTCTCTCATTCTTTTTCACTTCTCTCTCTCTCTCTCTCTCTTTCTCTCTCTCCCCCCCCCCTCCCCCATTCTCCTCCTCTTCCTCCTGTCTGATCACCACGCGACACTGCAAAACGAGCGGGAAATCAATGATGTCTATCTCTCTGTGGCACAGGTCAGGCGTGGCATAGCAGTGTCGATTGTTCAGCCCTGAGGCAATCGGTCAGGGCAAAGCAACAGGCGGCGTGAAGAGACCGACCAGCCGTTTCCTTATCTCTGGTGTCGGGGTTAAAATGACACTCCTTACCCCACCCCACCGACCATCTTTTATTTTCCCTTTTTATTTTCGTTGAGAAGAATGTGGGGATGCGTGTCCGTGTGTGGGTGTGGAGTGGGGCAAGTGGCGTAGAAGAGGCTGTTTTTGAGAGAGAGTAGACAAACATCTAGCTGTTAGAGCTTGATGTAAAAGAGGTAGGGTAGATGGTATGTTCTGGTCAGTCTTCATAGAGCTTGACGTAAAAGAGGTAGGGTAGATGGTATGTTCTGGTCAGTCTTCATGTGGAAGTTCTATATTTTCTACCTCTCTGCCACAAAAGTTCAAAAGTCTTATCCCCTGTCTCTGTCTGTCTGTCTGTCTGTCTGCCCATCTGTCTGTCTGTCTGTCTTTCCTCTCTCCTTCTGTCTCTCTCTCTTTATCTCTCTCTCTCTCTCTCCCTTCTCTGTATCTGTCTCTGTCTCTGTCTGTGTCTGTCTGTCTGTCTGTCTGTCTGTCTGTCTCTCTCTCTCTCTCTCTCTCTCTCTCTCTCTCTCCTTAAATCTCTTCCTCTTTCTCTTTCTCTCCCCCCTCTCTCTCTCCCTCCCTCCCTCTTTCTCTCTCTCTTTCACTTCCTTCTTTCTCTCCTTCTGTCTCTCTCTCTCTTTATCTCTCTCTCTCTTTATCTCTCTCTCTCTCTTTATCTCTCTCTCTCTCTCTCTCTTGATCTATGATTTAAGGAGGACAGATTTTTAACCAAATTTCTGGTGTGTTTTTTGGAGGGTATGTTTAAAAGAGTCATATTAGTGATTTTTTCCTTATGACTTGTTAGTTGACTTGACGCGGTAATGGCCCTGACATGGCCCTTTGCGGTCGGCTGAGCTATAAGCAACTTTACCATTACCATTACCATCCTCGTCCTCGTCCTCCTGTTCGATCACCTTGCGACACTGCAAAACGAGCGGGAAATCAATGATGTCTATCTCCCTGTGACTGGCATTGCAGTGTCGATTGTTCAGCCCTGTGGCAATCGGTCAGGGCAAAACAACAGACAACGTGAAGAGATCAGCCATTTCCTTATCTCTGGTTCTGGGGATTAAGGTGATAACCCCCCCACCCTCCACCACCACCACCACCCTACCCCCACCTGACCATCTTTTATTTTTCCCTACAATTTTGTTTGCGTTTAAAAGGATGCGTGTGTGTGTGGGGGGGGGGGTGGGGTGGGGGTGGTGGTAGTAAATGTAGTAGTAGTATAGTAGTAGTGGTGGTGGTGGTAGTGGTGGAGGTGGTCGTGGCGGTTGTAGTAGTAGTAGCAGCTGTACTTTCATTTTAGATCTTTTCACAAAATCATGACATATTAGACGAATGTGTGTGTGTGTGTGTGTGTGTGTGTGTGGTGTGTGTGGTGGTGGGGGGGGGGGGGCTAGAGGAGGCTGTTTTCGAGTGTTGACAAACATCTAGCTGGCAGACCTAGATGAAAAGAGGTAGGGTAGATGGTGCAGTCTGGTCAGTCTTCATGTGGAAGTTTCAGTTTGTTACATCTCGGTTGAGATGATCAGACGTCTGCTCTCCTCTTTTTCTATCTCTTCTGTCTGTTATCTGTCTGTCTGTCGGTCTGTCTTCTGTCTGTCTGTCTGTCTGTCTGTCTGTCTGTCTTCTCTCTCTCTCTCTCCTTTCACCTGTTCTCTCTCTGTCTTCTCTGTCTGTCTGTGTGTCTCTCTGACTCTCTCTCTTCTCCCCT
>CM065717.1:20551998-20566998 GCA_033310375.1 Conus canariensis | reverse complement strand
GTATATTTGACGTTCGTTGTTATTTCACTGTTACTTGCATTTCTTCTTGTAACAGCAAAATGATTTCAAGAACGGTCTTGTTACACAACATGATCAATGATCACCGTTCTCATCCTAACCTTCTCTCTGTCTCTTCTTCATCTCCTTTATGTATGTTTCTACCACCTCCATCCCACTTCACTGTCTTTTGCACACAGCAAAGACCGTGACATCAATGATGTCTATGCCTATCCCCATCTGACGTGGGGGGAGGGGGGGGGATAGAAATCACTCACCAGGATTGATTTCCCAGCCAGGCGGCAAACAAAGCTTTTGCGTCGGATGAAGCAACAGGTGATGTGAATGTATCAGCTATTTCCTGATCTGCATGGTGTTGGGGTTTCAGTGTTTTCTGCCCTCCTGTAACGCCCTCCCTCCCTTGCTCTACCTCTCCTCCCCCTCCCTCAACTCCTCTACCATGATTTGTTTATGTCTTCATGTATGAAGACGTATGTGTGGATTAAATGAGATACACAGAGAAAGACAACTCTGTGGTATATTTATATAAGTGCTATGTGTAAGAGTGTGAGTGTTCTTCATCATCATCATCATCATCATCATCATCATCATCATCATATTATTATTATTATTTATTATTTTATTATTATTATTATTGTTGTTGTTGTTGTTGTTGTTGTTATCATCATTATTATCATCATTACTACTATCATAATAGCGAGGAGGAGGAGGAGGAGGAAGAGGAGGAGGTGAGGAGGAGGAGGAGGAGGAGGAGGAGGAAGGCAGAGAGAAGAAGAAGAAGAAGAAGAAGAAGAAGAAGAAGAAGAAGAAGAAAAGGAAGAAGAAGAAAAAGAAGAAGAGACCTGAAGGAAGGAACACCCAGCTGAATCATTTTTCTTGATCAATATTCAGGCTAAAGTTCCTAGACATCAGGAATTTTTGTCTTTCCCATTATTTGTTTCCATGTTTGTCTATCTGTCTGGCTGGCTGGCTGGCTGTCTATCTTTCTGGCTATCTGTATGTCTGTCTCTCTCTCTTTGCATATGTGTGTACCTTCTCTCTCTCTTGCTCTCTCTCTCTTTATTCTCTCTCTCTCTCTCTCTCTGTCATTCATATAAGCACAGTTCACAAACTAATCTTACATTCATGTTTTGCTTTGTTTGGTGCTTGTTTGTGTGTATGTTTGTTTGTTTGTACATTTTGCATTTGTAATTATTTCACTACCATTATCTTTTAATTGTAACCTCTTGGGCTTGAAGATGATTCCAAGAAAAATAATGTTACACAACATGATTCAGGGTCACCACTGACATTGATGATATCTACGTCTGTTCGCATCTAACATAACACAATTCAGTGTCACCATTGATATCGATGATGTCTACGTCTGTCCACATCTGACGTAACACAATTCAGCGTCACCATTGACATTGATAATGTCTACGTCTGTCTGCATCTGATGTAACACAATTCAGTGTCACCATTGACATCAATGATATATATGTCTGTCCATATCCGACATGGGCTGGACCTTTGTGATGAGTCACTTGATAAGTCCACCCTATCGGTCCCAAGTAGCCACCCTCTTGTACAAATTCTACAAACACAGGTGCCATCCACCCTCTTTCTCTCTCCCGTGTGTCTCATCCATGGCAACAAATCTATTCAAATCTATGCCCACTCTCCCCTCTCAACCTCACCCCTCTCCCCCTCACTCCTTAATGTGGCGGTGTGACACAGCAAAAAATCAACATCACGTTGTCACAAAGTTGCCCGTCTACCCCTCCCCCTCCCCCTCTCCCTCCACCCCCTCTCTTACTACAGTGTGAGCCACCCAGCTTAACACCATATGTTACAAGGAAAGTTTACATCATGTCGTGAAGACGTCACCTGTCTTTCTCCCTTCCCCCTCTCTCTCTTGCTATCTACTTCGCCAGCGATCGACTGATAGTCGGCACACTACAGAGAACCTTCTCCCTCTCTTGCTCACCTCCCCTCCCTCCATGTCAACCATCCGCACGCTGATCATCATGCACTGGGCACAGAGCTGGCAGATGATGCAAGTAGGTTAACCAGCACTTGGCTACTTTGCATGCATTCTTCGGTCACACTTTGTGAATTATCATACGTTGATCTAGGTGTCAAGGCACAGGTGTAGTTCAAACGTTTGCAATTAGTCCAATCCATGGTGAGTAGTGGGAGGAGCAAAACCCTCCCCCTCTCCCTTTCAGTGTCTTGATTGACACCCTGTCAGCCAGATCAGAAACCTGATTTGACAGTTTAGCATACAAATAGAAGACACCTAGCGTTGCACACTCACTGATTCCTCAAGATCAGCTGTAGATCAGAACTAAGTAACAAGACAACAGACACCAGGGGAAAACCAGAGAAGAGGTGCGGTTATCTCTTCCACTTTAACCTGGTTTGAGTTCTGATTTTCCCAGAAATGTAAGTTGAAACTATGTTTCTACAATTTTAATCTATACATTGATTGTATGTGTGCCATATGGTTTAGCAGTGTAACTTTGTTCCAATACTTGGTGACATTTATCAAAATGATGAATGAATATTCTGTTGTAGTAGTTTGCTTGCCACCATGTGGTAAAAGCTATCACCATGTGGTTAAGATTCTTTGTTAACAATCTGACTTTCATTCTTTGTGTACAATCTGACTTTTGCCAGTATGCAATTCTATCGGTTAAGATGATAACTGAATGATAAACTTTGATCCGCAAAACAGTATGCCTGTACTAGGTGAAAACTGCAAAGTTGGTTTATGAATACTGGTGATCGTTGGAATGCTTTGTAGTGTATGACTTTTAAGTTTACATCACATGTGTACATGGGCTGAGTGTATTCCAAGTTAATGTAATTTAATTCATATGAAACATTGAAGAGTCATTTGACTGAAAATTATTGTTTAGCATTGTATTACTGTCCCCTACCCTTTTGTAAACTCCACTCCATCTCTAAACAAAAGTGGAGATTGATGATTATAGTAGAAACTCTATGCTAGGATAATCCTTTGTTGGCCGAGTTCTCACACCTCTTCTGAAAGGTAGAGGGCAGATGTGTGAACTCGACAAGCCAGACTTTCAGCTACTTAACTACTGACCAGGTTCTCTTTATTGCAGACCTGGGACTGTGGCTACATTATATACGGTGGCTATGCTACATACCATGGCTATGCTACATCCGGTGGCTATACTACACATCCTGGGCAAGGCAGGTTGTGAAGACACACCGCAGCCCAGCACTACAGCAACAGGTCTACATGGCAGGATCAGTCACCAGCCACAAGAGAGAGATCAACTATCCTCTCCATATCAGTTAAGGCTTTTATTCCAAGTGGACATCAGTTCAACTCTACTCATTCAGAACTTACCCTCACTTAATGATGAAAAAGTGAGAACCAAAACTCAGCCTATAGGACAGGCATGTCTACTGTAAACTAACTTTAACTACTTACCCATGTGTAAGCAAGTAAAGTTGACGTGAAGTGGCACTTAACTTGTGTCAGTTCTTTGTCGTTCACTCAGTGTTGAATGTTTGAACTTCTCTCTAATTCTGTCTCTCAGAGCCACAAGTACTTTTAAGAGTACAAGCCTTAGGAAACTTATACCAGAGCCACAACTGAGTATTTTAACAGTCCAGGGAACAAATATAAATTTCTTTTGATGACTAGTACTGGAAAGTTGCTTCCTCCACTACTAGTAAGAGAGAGGGTGGAGGTGAAATCTTCATACAATTCTCATATAAAAACTGTTCCAAGTCCTTCCCCTAGAAAATGAAAAGTAGGTTTGAAGAGTTTCCAGGAAGACTGGAAAACACAACACTTAAAGGAGAATCAGCAAGAAGGAGAAATTGAAAAAATAATAACTCAAAGATAGCATCTTCACAGATCTCCTCTAGTGTTCCAGGAATCTATTCAACTGACCCAAATCAGGACACTCGGAGTAGAAAAAATACTGTTGTATAAGAAATATCCCAGTGTCCTCAATGGCTCCACACCATGATAGAATCAGAATGGAAGAACTTGAAGATCAGTGACAAATCAATAGCAGCTGATGGAGTGTCCAGTATCCCTTCCAAAAGGTGAGGAGTAACTCTTCAGTTAGGCTAACTTAGTACCTCAAAAAAAAGAACACTTTGGAGAGTCAGTCCATACAGCTGGGCATCCAGAGTGTGTCTGGCTTTGTAGAATGTACAACTATAATTTGAGATGAAATACAGAACGGTAGGGGCAAAGAGAAAAAGGCCTCAATGTGGGGTGTCTCAATCTGACAAACGTGTATGTATCAGTCCCACAAACTGGCTACCGAGAAGTATTAAGTCCCAAGGAACATCCCAGAAATGTTGAAGAAGAATGTCCATGGTTTTTCAATGAGGTTCTTCATAATCGAATGCACAAAAGATTGTATCAGTCTAGATGTTGGGATATAAGTGGGCTGTGTAATTTTTCCAGTGTTGTTTGCGTTGACAGCAGAGGTTATTTTGAAGGCAGCCATGAGCCATTACATGTTAAGCACACATCTGGAATCGATACCAAATGCCTCTTCTAAAAGCTTTCATGGATGGCAAGCAGTTCTTTTCACGCACAAAAAAGATGAAGCACACAAACTATTAGAGCACTTAGACTAACTAGTTACTCCATTCAAGATAACTTCAAACCAGAGAAGTCATGAAGCCTCTCCCTGCAGAGTGCAGGAAAAGTTACTGAAGAAGTTACGTTCAATGTAACTAGCAAGCTATCCCAACAGTGATGGAAGAATTAGTCAACAATCTTGGAAAGGGGTATGGTAACACCTTGGAAGATAAAGGAAGGGTAAGAGACAACAAAGTAAATGGCAAAAGACAGCATGCACTTAATAGATCAGTGTGGCTTTCCCAGCAAATGCAAGATCTGCTGCCTACTGTTCATGATTATACTGCAGATTCTTCAGGTTCTACTAATATACAACATGAACACTAGCAGGGTATAATTGATGGTGGCCTAAACACCCGAAACATAAGGAAATGGCTTAATTTTCCACCAGCTCTTATTGAGCTCTACTGGCTCTAAGCAAAGCTGGAGCTACCCATGAAGTCCTAAATCCATCCTTGAGATGTACAAAGTGGGGACAAGCGAGGTTGCTAACCATGGTTGAAAACTCGAGAGACATTGCTGTGAGATCAATCCAGCGAAGTTCACAACTGGCAGAAAATGGAAAGTTAAGGAGACAGCATAGGTGGCAAAGGAAGACCTCAAGATCTGGAAAATAATATGACATGTGCAAACCAAAACACAGGGACTGGGATCAACAAAAATGAAGTGATGGTCAAACTGAAAAGGGAAAGCAATTCTTTTTAAAGAGAGAGAGAGAGGAGAGAGAGAAGAGAGAGAGAGAAGTAATACAGGAGTTGTGAAAAAGGACAGGATGCCAACAAAATCCAGAAAGGAGTCAAGTCAAGCCAACAAGGATTTGGACTATGTTAGAAAACACATTCCAAAGAAGCCATAGTGAGAATGAAATATGTTCTGTTTAGGATCAGCTTCATCCTGAGATTTTTTAATGACTTCCTACCCTTAAATTCAAACCTAAGGAAAAAGTAAAAGTGAAAAAGTATCTTTTTCGAGAAAATAAATGTAAAGTATTGTAAGTTCATACAAAGCACTTTAAACCAGGAAATATGACATACAAACACAAGTCTCCTAAAGACCCTGAGTGCTTCGTGATTTTGTCTGTATGCGTTTATCTGGCAAACAAACTGACAACTCCAGAGTACGGAGTTTAAAATGATTGAGGTAGGCCAGAAATTATACGATTAAATCAATAACTTCAAACTTGCCTCTCTGCACCTTCAAACAATGTCCCAGGGTGAACAACTCCTTGATTCGTGGCAGAGTACAAGGGCTTAGGATTGCAGGCAATGAGGCCAAGGCTAGCAGTTTTTCTCTGAATAAGTGGACGAATTGGTTGTATGAATGGTACAGACATCAGCATATAGACCCTTCCATATAACTCTGAACCCCTCGAACTCTGCAGATGGCCTTTAGGAAGAGAACAACACCTAAAAATGATCGACTACTGTGTTCTTAACAACAAGCGTCAAATGCCAAGATAGCGAAACTTTTCATATGCATATTGATGTGCCTTAGAACTAAATGGATGTAAGTTGGAGTTTTTTTCATAATATTATATTTCATTTAAATTATGGATCAGCGCTTAGGTGTAAACTCCTTGGATCTAAATGTGAGGTTGGAATTGTTCTTTGCATGACTTCAAACCACGATGGAAACTACACGCCTTCAGATGAATATAGTCAAGACAAAGGACGTTTTTTTAACGGTTTTCAGAAAGTGTTTCTTGGAATCGTTCGCTCAGTAACCACAAATGACCACTTGTAATTTTGTGAACATGCTAAGCGGCATTGGAGAACTAAAAGGGGAAGAAATTGTAGACCTGCAGAGTATTGTAATTCATGAATAATGTGTAGTTTCTCTGTTCAGCCCACCAAGTCATACAAACCTACATTATACATTCTAGAGCTAAGTGGGTAAACATGCTATTTTCCTTTTCGTTTTTTCACATTACACTGACATAGGCTTGACAGAATTGTACCAACCTATCACATCAGTGTGTGTGTGTGTGTGTGTGTGTGTGTGTGTGTGTGTGTGTTGTGTGTGTAGAGAGAGAGAGAGGAGAGAGAGAGAGAGAGAGAGAGAGAGAGAGAGAGAGAGAGAGAGAGAGAGAGAATAAAAACCCGATCCATTCTCATTTGTGTGTATTAGAACAATCTGTTCCTGCTTTAGATGTGCTCGTCAGCTGGAAACTGGTGTAGATTGATGTCATTCTTCCCCATACATTCAGTGACAGCACAATGCTTTCCTGTTCAGTAGCAGCAGATCAGTGTGGGAATGCTTACACGTTGATTCAGTCGCTGTTACTGCAAGGAAAGTAATTCGGGTACTCGCGTGACGTCACAGGCTTGGACTTTGGTTCATCGATTTCTGTCACATTGACGATTTGTGCATGGAAGAAGTTAGTAGTTGAGCATGTACTATTTTAATTTTATGCAGCTTTTACAGAAAAGAGAAAATTTCTATACTATGTTATTCTTGTAGACGACGGTTCAAAGCTAATATGCTGTCATAATTGAAATCATAAACTGAATTCAGAAGACAACTGGCTCAAAACTTTTAAACTGATAGAAAAACATTTAGGAAACAAAGTTTAAGTGGTTTCAGATTAGATTAATACACAAAATCCTACCAATACTTGTCATGGTGATGTGCATGGGTGTCATTTCTGATAAAAATGTAGATTTTGCCAGCATGTTAAGGACAGAATAGAGCATATGTTCTAGAAATGTATGTATGTCAATGCTTTTGGTGAACATCTCGAACAAACAATAGAGATAAATGTATTTATGAAACATATTTTCTTAAATTAAAAAATAGCATTTTTCTGGACACGACACAGATTTTATACCTGATTCAGTGTTGGACTTTATCTGGCTGCTGACTAAATTCTACCTTTACAAATGTAAAATTGAAAATGAAATTCATCATGTGAATTTGTTCATAAAGTTATTGAGAAATAGATGTCAAATAGAAAAGCACATCGCTTTTGTAAACTTAAAAACAATCAACTGCTTCACAGACTGGCATAATTATACACATCTATTTGAAAAGAAAGGAATTTGAAAATTATGATATATTCATCATTTAAAGGGTAATTATCAACAAACCTCCAAGCCAGTGAAAACGCAAAATCATCATTCGTGAGTACGGATTAAAAACAAAACAAACAAAAAAAACCCTGTTACTACCAGATAGCATAAAGTAACATCAATATTAGTACTCAAGCCAGCTAGGCCTCCAGTGCAACCCCCCCCCCCCCCCTCCCCGCCTGTTATCATGTCTGGTGTCAAAATATTTCTTGGAGTGTCCTGAACACGAATCTGAAATGTTTCCATCAAAAAGTTGGGATGCACAGGACTTACAGCCCTTGGCGTAACGGTACCCTCTAACATACTCACTTGCGAGATTCAAATGCAACTTGAAATAGCTCATGTAAATGAACAAGAAATCAGCTTTTGCTTATACTAGTTTTATTACTTACTTATCAGTGTGCCTGGTGGTAACTTGATCAGTCTTTTCTCATTCATTGTTTGGGTACAGTAGTGGGTGACTTTCATGTACCGATATTTTCACTGCAACTGTTGTCCACAAAACCAAAAGGCCCAAATCAACTGTTCTGATGAATCATGTTATACTACAATGCCTCTTGGTAGTTTCTGACTGTACCTGGAACCACATGAGTAATGCATAAAGTCACAGTTTCACATTTACCTCCCCTACCCCCAAAATTCAAGATTTCGCCAAAGACACCAAACGACTATTTTGACAGCCATTCAAACCCCGAAATTGTTTGGCTTTGATGGGAGTTTATGTTCTTAATTGTCCAGAATGGTTTTGTTGCTTACAAGTTTAATATTGCTGGCATTCTTGTGTAACAAAATGTAGCATTAACAGTCTTTTAACACATATGTATAGCGTAACACAACATACAGTATTCAAGGTGTCAGGCAAGCACATATCTTGGTCATTTTCAAAGGCATAATTTGTCTGTATTCTCTCTTCATCAGGAGTCAATGAAGCATCAGGAATTTCACTTTCAAGCTTCATCAAATCTTCAGAACTGGAGTCCAGTGAATTGCCCAGGCCGTTTTGTAAGATGCACTTTCTATCTTCTTCATATTCACCATCTGCATCACTGACGTCATTCAGGTAATCAATGACAGCCTGAGGTACAGTCAGCTCTTCGTCTTCCTCTGTCCACAGAGGCTCCAGCACCCCATTGTTCATTTTCCATCCATGGCCTTCTGTGGGACTGGGAATGTCTGGCATAGGCTGGTCTCCATGTTTCCAGATGGCAACCTGGTAATTGCAGCGGTGAACGTGTTGGGTCAAGCTGCGCTGACATGGTGGCAAATTAGCCAGGTCTACATCCTGACTGGCAGTGATGATCTCCTCGCCACATTTCTCATTCAGCATGTGATGTCATCAACCTTGCTGAAGTCATCAACCTTGCTGAAGTGTGCCCTTCCATAGATGCAGCAAGTGAAGGACTCCAGCTTGTCAGCCATCTCTTCCTTCACTTCCCAGGTATCCCCAAGCTGTACAAGGGTCTGCACGAATGCTGGCTTCTGCTGAAGAACTTTCACTGCTTTCACTTTGCGTTTAAAGGCACTAGTTGAGTCACAGCCAGTGAAAGCATGCAGCGACAGAAGAGCGGAGCAGAATGGCTGAGCGAGTCCTCTGGAAAGGTCACTTATGTCTATCAGTCTCTTCTTGCTGCCTTTGCCTGTATCAAAGAGGAGTGTCACACGATCCAGCTGAGAGGCAAAGTTCAACAGGATGAAAAACACATATGTGTCATGACTCTTCACGCGAATGTACTTGAACCCTTGCTCTTGTCCATACTTAGAATACAGAATGACACGTGAGTTTGTCTTCTCTTGGGTAGTTGACAAAGAAAGTATCTCCTCTTTGTCAGTCGTTTCACCATCAGTTGATGTCAGCTTGAATGCTTTCCCTTCACAGACAAGAACTGTGTTCCTTCCCTGGTGCTTTTCAGCAAGAGTCCGTGCTCCAAACAGTCAGTAGCAGTTGCGTGAACTGAACTTTATTCTCATCGTTGACCAGGAAGGCTTTCCAATCTGCAGGTCGCTTTGTGCTATCTCCTTTCAGGATGATCTTGTCAACACACCCTCTTCTGTTTCGTTCCATCGACTTCACTGAAGAGTCTTGGTACATATCTGTGCTGAACACAAAGTCAACAGATGGTGGCACCATGTCGTACAGCTTCTGGCAGATCTGGCGAAAGTTTGGAGGAACTTGCTGCATAGCATGGTATGTTGCATTGACATCGATGATCATTAACGTTTCATGAACAGACGGCAAGTGTGCATCCTCAGCTTCTTTTGTCAGGTAGTGAAATGCAGTGCTCTTGTCAGTCTTTGCCAAATAACCATCTGCTGTCCCCAGGTTGTAAGGAACAGGGGTCTGCTGGTAGGTCTTGAGCTCTTTCAGATCCATGTTTAGATCACCAGTCTGAGACTTGATCAGGAGCTGGAAGGCAACACTTCCTTGGTGCCTGTCCTCAGTCATTTTGTTCTGAGTTGACTTCAGTGTGACTTTCCTCGACATGTCTGCCATAGTTTTCAGCTTCAGCTGCTTGATTGGCTGAAAGAAATGTTCTTTGACTTCTAGTCTCTCAGTGATGAAATTTTCTTTCTGACTTCTGCCTGCTGTCTCTGTACGTAGGACATTCCTTTCAGTATCACCAGGAACTGTGGCACCCAATGACAGCATGATCAGCTTCTCCTTTTCATGTACCTCAAAAGGGTTAGTGAAGTTTTCTACTGCTGCAACTGCTATTGCCACGCTCTTTTCACTGTTGGACGAAGGTCACGGTGCTGGGTGTCCAGATCATTGTCTCTTGACATTTCTGCCATGTCAAATGTCACTTGCATGTATTGTGTTCTCTCGTGAGTTGTTCTCACCCACTTTTGGTAGGCTGGATAGTTTGATGTAATCCCTGTGAGACCGGCACCAGCTGCAGCTGCCCCACCCCTGCTCTTGGCATTGCGCAGCAAGGTCTCTTCCATCGTCTTGTCCACAGCACATCGATTCCCAGGGATGAACTATCTTGCCACACTGAATGCCCAACGCTTCAGCAGTTCTGTAGCACCTGAGTGTGAGACTTCAATGTTGTCAATGAAGAGCCCAAAGAATGTGAGATACTTCACATAGTTCTGACCTCCAAAGCTGAAGAACAGATCAGGCATCACCAGTAGGCACTGGGCATACAGCTCAAAGTCATTCATCTTCACAGCATACAAGAGAGACAGCACAATATGATCCATGTACGACAGCCAGGGGGGGGGGGGGGGGGGTTCCATGCTTCCCTCGTCTCACCTCTTCTCTGTACTGTTCATAGTCTCTGAAGAAGTCGTCCACACTGTTGTCTTCAAGCAGCTGCCTGACAGAGTCATGCACTGAGGATACTGTTGTTGCAGCAAGCAGGTTGTGGTTTCTTCAGACAGGACATGAAAGTTACTGTCAGTTCCTGCCATGCCCAGGTACTTTGCCAACATCACACGTTCCAGACATTTAAGCATTGTCTCATGGCAGTGCAAAGCACGGTCATAATGTTTCCCTGTCTCAATGCCTTTCAAGGAACCTGAGCTGATGATCTCTGCTTCCACAAGAATGTCAGACAGACCACTTCCACTAATTTCTTGCCTATCATTTTGAGATATGCAGAAATGAGGTGAAAGGTGCCAATGAGAATGATGTGTTTCTCGTACCTCTGAGACTGGCTCCAGACAAGGGGAAAGGCCTTCATGCATGCACCCCGATCAAAGGTGGTAATCACGTATTCTTGTTCCACTTCCTGTGTAGCACACTCTGCCTGCCTAAGGCACTCTAGGATGGTTTTGTACTCAGTGATGGGATTGAAGATAACTGGGTAATAGTCTATTGTTTTCTTTTCAGGCTTTTCTACAGTCAAAGAAATATAACCAGCCCAACCAGGGATCTCTTGTTCGGCGAAACTGCTGCGCAGACGTTCACACACAGTATCATACATTAATACACTCATGCTTATTCACTTTCAGCACAGCTTGAAGCACGATTCACTTTGTGAAGGTGGAGGGAAGGGAAGGGAGAAGGGGATCAGGAAGTGGAGGGGGAATCTTACAAAAAGGCCTGGACAATTCACTGGACTCCAGTTCTGAAGATTCTGATGAAGCTTGAAAGTGAAATTCCTGATGCTTCATTGACTCCTGATGAAGAGAGAATACAGGCAAATTATGCCTTTGAAAACGACCAAGAAATGTGCTTTTCTGACACCTTGAATACTGTATGTTGTGTTGCGCTATACATATTTGTTAAAAGACTGTTAATGCTACATTTTGTTACACGAGAATGCCAGCAATATTAAACTTGTAAGCAACAAAACCATTCTGGACAATTAAGAACATAAACTCCCATCAAAGCCAAACAATTTCGGGGTTTGAATGGCTGTCAAAATGGTCGTTTGGTGTCTTTGGCGAAATCTTGATTTTTAGGGGTAGGGGAGATAAATGTGAAACTGTGACTTTATGCATTACTCATGTGTTCCAGGTACAGTCAGAAACTACCAAGAGGCATTGTAGTATAACATGATTCATCAGAACAGTTGATTTGGCCTTTTGGTTTTGTGGACAACAGTTGACATGCTGCCGATGCAGTGAAAATATCGGTACACTCACTACTGTACCCAAACAATGAATGAGAAAAGACTGATCAAGTTACCACCAGGCACACTGATAAGTAAGTAATAAAACTAGTATAAGCAAAAGCTGATTTCTTGTTCATTTACAGGAGCTATTTCAAACTGCATTTGAATCTCGCAAGTGAGTGTGTTAGAGGGTACCGTTACGCCAAGGGCTGTAAGTCCTGTGCATCCCAACGTTTTGATGGAAACATTTTAGATTCGTGTTCAGGACACTCCAAGAAACGTTTTGACACCAGTCATGATAACTCCTAGAGCGGGAGGGGGGGGGGGGGGGTGCACGGGAGGCCTAGCTGGCTTGTGGCCTTTATCTTATCATCCATATTTTCTTCAGTAATGATTTCGACCTAACTAGAACAGATGCAGGAACTCTTACATACTGTTGAATCTGTCCGATAGTTAATGGAATGTTTACAAATCGATAAGGAAACTCGTTTACCCGAGCCCTTACTTTAATCTTCTGCTTGTTCGAAAGATTTTGCTTACATGTTTATCTTCTGAGTGGACTTGATTCTACGGATCTCGCCAAGTTAAAAAGGGCATCATTGTTCACAGTCGTTTCGATCGTTTCAGGAACCTCTCCCGCATGGGGCAGTTTTTGCTCACTGCTCACCTCAGAAATAGAGCCTCAGAAATAATGGTCATTGGCTCAGATGATTTTTCTACTTCTTCCCTTTCAGTACACTTCTTCAGCATATTTTGTGAAATACCTTTGAAAATAATTTGTGAAATTGTATTTTATTTATTTTCTCTAAAGGAAAGGTTGTTTTCCCACCAAATCAATATGTTTATATCTGTGTATATCCTGTTTAGATCTGTAAGCAGGAGCATTAGCATTTTGTTTTCATTCTGTTTTTCCAGACTTTATTCTTGCAGTCGTAGTGTTTCCCACGGCGCCGTTTTTTTCTGAAGTTAATCTCTCTCGAGTAGACGTATTATTTTCAGGCTCTATTTCAACTCAAAGACAGCTTGTGGCCGTTCTGCAGCTGTAATTATTCCACTTTGTTCATCTACTGCTTTTTCAGGATGTGCATTGGTGCTCTCATGACTCTTCAGTGGACATAGAATGCTGACTGACAACAGCTGGTTCTGATTTGGCATCGACTTACTTCCACACAAACGAAAGATGAAAGTTCACACTGTTAACACAACAGAATATACAATGTTTGTGATTATGAACATAAATCTTGATTTCGTGTGGAAAACTATCCAATCTCAGACTAGTTGGAACTGTATGTATAGAATTATACATTTTGTACGTATTGTACCAGCTGCTTCATTGAATTTGTGTGGGTTTTCTATTTCCATCTATTGTCTGTCCATATGAGGCGAGAGGTTTGCACCGCCAAATTCTTTTCCAAATCCCTGAATAGCCCATGAACACCTAGTTCGTAGCTTTCAGCCACATTCATGCTTCTATGATACCCAGTAAATTGTGTCTGTCATGTCTAGAGTCAGCATGCTACAAACTTTACTCGGCAATCCATTCAAAACTTTAGGGATTAGTAAATAGATTGAGCTGTTGAGCTTGTATCTATCTATCTATCTATCTATCTATCTTATCTATCTATATCTATCTATCTATCTATCTATCTATCTATCTATCTAAGGTGCTCAACCTCACAAGTATTTCATTATAATTACACTCAGTGCAAATGCTGCGAAGCTGACATAATGATTGATATGCAAGTGTAAGCCAGATTCAAAAGATCATAGGTCAGGTTATTCTCAGCCGAAAGGAAACAAAAAAAAATTGAAGATGAGGTGATGGCTTTCTGCGAGTTATATAGACTCGACCTATATGAGGCAACTTAAGTATGGTGGCTATGCACGGGTTATCCAGATGATAGCCAGGTTTGCCCGATGAGGCATTGGGGTGAAGGCTTTCAAAGGGTCACCGGCTGCTACCTGGACTTCTCCAGTCAGACATATTGAAGTGATGACTTTCTGAGGAATATCCGACTAGAAACCAAGCTCGCCTGATTAGCCGTTCGGGTGATGGCTTTCAACGGGCTATGCATTTAGGAGTCAGACTCACCAGAATTCAGACTACGTTCATATCTATTATCACACTCACACACCAGTTCCATTGAAGCAAATTGTTCCTCAGTCTTCATGAGAAACATCTCAGTCATACACAGCGCAGTGATGTAGTTAAAATGTTGAAATCCTGTGGTCTAGGGGATCCTATATGAAGCTCCTGAGCACCACAATGCAACGACTACACACAGACGGCCTCCTAGGCTTTCTCTTTTTCAGGCTTTCTCTTTTTCTGTCCAATGCTCTGAGTCACCTCATATGCAAAAAAAATGTACCTGAACTAAATGTAGAAAGCTGTCGATTCTGTATGAGTAGCTAATTTTAATCTAGTTATAACAAATTGGAGACGTCTGTTCATATATTGCACAAGACGCCCGAACTAAAGGTATAGAACTTTAAATTCTGTATGTCATGACACTGCTGTTTCAATGAATCTGAATGGGTTCCCCAGTTTTGCCACCTGCAATCTAGCAATCATTGGCAGAAATGGTTTCTACATTCATAACTTTTTACAACTTCCTGATACACCTATCCGAACGTGTGTCCTAGCTCACAAAGACACCTACACACATTTGTGATACCCAGTTAATTTTGGCTTTTATGTCGAGAAAAAATCATAAAAACTTTCCACGGAATC
>CM065717.1:20539498-20546998 GCA_033310375.1 Conus canariensis | reverse complement strand
CATTTGATCTTCTTGATCATTCCATTCTTCTAAAGAAACTATCTGTCTACTTGAACCATACCCCGACAATCTCATTATTCCAATCATACTTGAACGATAGGACTCAGTATGTGGCGCTTAATGGCAAAACCTCTGCTTTAGACTTTGTTCAGACATGGAGTCCCACAGGGCTCAGTACTAGGCCCCCTATTATTCTGCATCTTCGTCAATGATTTACCATTGTCCGTTTCAGATGAAAAGGTCACGACAGATTTATTTGCTGATGACTTGTCACTCCAAACGAATGGTAGTGATCTACAGACAATAGAAACTTATCTCCAGGAAAGTCTAAACGACGTGTCAGACTGGTGTCATTCAAACTCAATGGTCATACACCCAGCCAAAACCAAATCTATGATTATAGCTACCCGCCAAAACACCAGTTGACTCCTTTTTGCCTAAAACTTCAGTTGAATGGCACTTCTATCAAGCAGGTAGATGAGAATCTGTTTTAGGGTTAACGATAGATAAAGAATTGAAATGGCAACCTCATCTCAATAACGTATGCAAGTAGTCTCAAAACACCTTTTCCTGGTATCTCAATTAAAGCGCTACGTCAACAGTAATGTGCTTAAACTTCTCTTCAATGCACACATAATGTCACGTATCAATTACGCTTCAACAGTGTGGGACGGAAGTAGTGACGTCCACAAAAAAAGGCTGAATTCTCTCCATAGACGTCAGCAAAGCTACTCCATCCAGCTGTATCTCTAACAACAAACGAAAAACTAAAAGTGCTGAACATACTTCCTCTGAATAGGCAATTGGAATTCAACAAGGCATCATTTATGTTTACAATCTTGACAGATACTATGCCATGTTATATCAATGCCCTTTTTACAAGATCGAACAGCTTTTCTGGCTCGACGAAATTCCTTCTTCCCTACACGCATTGATCTATACAAAACAAGCCTAGCTTACTCTGGACCATATGTCTGGAACTCACTTCCACGGAATCTACAAAACATGAATACTTTAAAACTTTTCAAGGAACCTTTGCATAAACATTTTATGTCTCAGTAATTTAATTATACGATTACAATGATTAGCGCCCATTCGCAAAGACTTCTGTGAACCATACTTTGAATAAATCGTCTAAACATAAAACCTACTCCATTAAAATCCTCATCCCCACTCCCACTCTGTCTACCATCCCTTTTCTCCTCCCCCTATCTACCATTCTCTCTTCCCCACCCTCCTCTGACCTCTCTCCTCTGTAGTTTTGTTTGTTTCTTTGTAAGTTTCCTTCTGTTTTACCATCCCCCATCTCATTAGTACTTTTATGAATAGCTTGCTTATCATTGTAGAATTAGATTACCATATTGCTATGTTGAATTGTCAGTATGGATGATATGTGTTGAAATAATGTATGCATGACAAGGACAGATTGTAAGACTAGGCTTTGGCCTAAAATCTTCATCCTTGTGTATTAAAGATTGTGATGAAACGCTTGACAAAACTATCTGACGGTCCCACTGAAACCCCAAACAAAAAAATAGATTTCAAATCTATGCCCACTCTCCTGTCTCAACCCCCCTGTCCCCCTTTCGCTCGCTTAGGACGGGGCGGGCCGCCCAGCCGGCACGATCTATGACAAAGAAAAAGATTGCATCACGGGAAATGCGTGATGCCTGTCGTTCTTGTTGACCTACCCCCTCCCCCCCTTTTTTCTCTACTCTCCTTCCCCACTCTGAATAACGACGACGCAGTGAAATTTCAATTTCATTTTTGGGCAATTGCCCGTCTCACCCCCCCCCCCCCCCTTTCTCCCCCTCCTTCCGGCGCTAGCTTCACACGCCCTCCCCCCTCTATCCCGTGAAACAAAGGCATGTTGCCGCTCGGCACACCGCCACCACCCCCCCCCCCCCCCCCCCCCCCTTTTCTACAGTCCATGCACTGGCTGAACTGGTGACTTATGTCATTGGAGTTTCTCCGTGAGAGTCTGTGTCTATACGGACGCATAAATTAAACCGGCCGCTGAAGTCGTGAGCTGTGCCGATTAGGTTCAAACGGTTTCCGTGGCGACTGGTATTAAGATTAGATCCCTCCCCCTCTCACCCCTGATGTGTGAGTGACAGGTTGTCACAACCGAAATTCCGCAGTTAGAATACATTTATACTAGCCGCACAGGGTGCAATTTCACTGACCCCTCAAGACTGCCTGTAGACCAGACCAGAGGAAGACAAAAGAGACAACTAGAGAAGGCGTGGGACAATCCTAGAAACCTCGTTGATCTCCAGTCATTCACTGTTCATTCCCAGGAAAAAACTGGGATCCAGGTCACGCTATCCTGGTCATGCTACACATTGCGGCTGGACCAGAAGCTGGGACTTCGCCCAACACCAGGGCAACACCAGACAACCAATCTACACCAGTGGGGCAGTCACCAACCACAGGAGAGATCACTACCCTCTCCGAAGCAAAGCTAAGTTAACTTACCACCTGGACTCAAAACCATCAGACCCTTGCCCTCACTTGATGAAGAAAAACAGGGAGACCCCCTGTATGCCAGCTTAAGCTTACTGCACTGAATGCAAGCTAGTAAAGTAGGAGTGAGGGAGGGCCCCTCATTGTGGTAGTCCAATAAGAATTACACCCTAGTCTATAGAACTGACCCGCCAATACTTACCTATGTGTAAACAATAAAAGTTGATGTGTGAAAGTGCACTTAACTTGTGTCAGTTCTCTGTTGTTCAACCAAATGTCGAATGTTTGAACTTCTCTCTTCAATTGTGTCTCTCAGAGCTACAAGTACTTATAAGAGTACAGGCCTAAGGAAAACTATCTCAGAGCCACTGTTAAGTATTTTACCCAGTCCCGGTATAAAATAAAAATTTCTTCGATGACTAGTACCGGAAAGTTGCTCCTTCCACACCACTAGTAAGAGAGGGGTGTAGGTGAAATGTTAAGACAATTCCCATTGAGAAATTATCCCCAGTCCTTCCCCTAGAGGACCCACCTTTAACACATACTCATCTCATCACAAAGATCAATCAATCAATCAATCAATCAATCAATTCTCTCTCTCTCTGCACCCCCATCCCACCCATTTTTCCTTCTCCTTTTGTCAAGGAGTCCTTATCATAATCGATTTTGGATACCTTTTCCCGTAACAATGATATACTGTTCATCAAGTGGCACAATCACGAAATATGTGTACATATCATATGCAATAAATAGATAATCTGGCGTGAAGTGTTTTAAAATTGAACTTAATTAATTCTTGGTTTTTGATACTGTCAATTTGCTTGATAGATATTTCAATTAGCTTCCGAAGGTTAGCAGAGGGATTTATACTTCTGTTAAAAAGAAAGCAGTACAAATACAATGTATCAGAAAACATAATGAAATCAAAGGAGGTGATCACTTTGAAGGTTTAAATCAGCACTTAAAATAACAATTCCTCAAGTTGATCGTGCAGCCATTATGGTGAAACAATACCGGAGCATAGAAAGTTTTGTTTTAAAAAATGACTGAACCACCTTTGTGTGTTCTGCCTTTCACTAAAACTTAGTTTACATGAGCCATTTACAACAATGTCTATTTCCTTTAAACTATAATCCCTTCATAGAAAGCGATGAAGAATCTTCACATGAAATCATGTAAGTTTCACTTCTTGCACTTAAACAAGAGATAATGTACTTTGTTTTCATTCTGTTTCACAATGTAAAGTTGCCTCGTTTATTACACAATATTCATTCTGTTCGTATCGTTTAAGAGAGCTTACTGAAATGCTGCTAATCCTATGAATTGGAAACAAAAAAATGAGTGATTTCGGCAAAAGTGTCCTTTTAGTTTGTAACCCTCATATTTCTTGACAGTGTTTATACAACTTGTGATATGTGATTCGTAGGTTTTTAAGTGACAAGATTTTTATTACACAAATTTCGTTTCTTTCAAATACGTTAAGCAGAATGTGTTTCTGCTATTTCCATGTTGTTGTTACAGAGTAGAGGTTACAATATGTTGGTTCTACTGCCTGTTCAAATGACGTTTTTCGTTTAATTTTGTGATGAGTTTATTTGTTACACAGAAAGATTTACCTAGATAAAAAAAGGTACATGTGATTAAATCTTAAAAGAAAAAGCATCGAATCCATTAACACCCATTGTTCTGTTTATTTGTAACAAGTTTAACAAAAAATATAAACACGTCTTCTTTTGTGATTACAAGGATTGTTGCCTACTCTATGAAAACCACGTCTTTTCCATGCAGTCATGTAGCAAAGAAAACTTAGAACACCCATATCTTCATCTTAACTGTTTTTGTCGAAGTATTCCATCATACAAGATTTTGCTGAACTGATTTCATTCCTCTCTCTCTCTCTCTTCTCTCCTTTCTCCTCTTCTCTCTCTCTCTCTCTCTTCTGGCATGATTAGAATGAAGCAATTATCACCAGTGTGGACAAGAACCCAGATCCATGAAAATATGTAGTGAAAATAGATATAAAAATGGCATCAACGGTTGACAGAGGGACGTTGAAAATATCGCCTCCACGTGTCCCAATGACTGACAATGCGACCTCCGATGGTAATTTCTCAGGATACTGGCAGACTGTTGTGGACAACATATCCCTTCGTGGAGATTGCATCCCTGTTATATTCAGTGAGATGGAATATTTGCCTTGGGACAATCGTGATAACATTGTCAGTGCAGAAGTAGAAAACACAGTGCGCACGATCAAGAACAACGCGCTAGGGCTGCTATTTCTGATTGGTGGGCCGGCTAACGTCATTAACATGGTGGTGTTCTACAAACAGGGACTGAAGGATCGGTTAATCTATGTCTGTTTGCCTTGTCCTTTGCAGATGGTATGTATCTGGCAATGGCGATGTTGCATCAGGGGAACAACTCTTCCCTACAATTCTCTACAAAGGAAAGATTTGGCCCAATTCAAACGTTTTTGGTGAATCTGAATGTTCCAGTTATCTGCTTTCCATTTATGTATATATCACAAATTCTGTCTGCAGTCATTGCTGCAGAGAGGATGCCTGTGTGTTTCAATCCTCTCAAAGTTCCGCAGTCTGTTACGCACAGAACGATGATGGTTTTCATCCTTTTGATATCCGCCTGGTATTTGGTCTGTATTTTATTGTGAGTTTTCGATATCGCATTGGATGTGTATATGATCCAACGTCAGGCGCAATTGTCAATACAGCCATCGAGGGACGATTCTACAAGGCACATAAGGAGTTCATCAATAATCTTGAAAGTTCCGTATTTGGTGTTGGTCTTCCTGGGATGTCGATGATCACAGTGACAGTAATGACAATCAGACGATCGTGAAACTTCGTCAGGCAATGTCATGGCGATCTAAAACTTCAGTCATCACTCTCTCTCGTGAAGTGGCCCTGACCAAGATTCTTGTCCGTAACTCCATCTTCTTTATTGCTTGCTCATCTCCATTCGCTCTAGACCGCTTTGTTCGAATCTTTTTTCCAGAAATGAACGCTGGGCGACAAATCACAACTTCTTATCTATGATATGGATTGTTGAGACATTCAGCTTTATAAATGCAACCTTCAACATCGTCTTCTATTACACTATGGGGTCTCACTTCAGGGAAATATTCTGGACACTGCTTAACAGAAATCCACAGCTGAAAAGTAGGAGGAGCAATGAAAATAGTGAGAAAAAGTAGGAAGTCAGAGACACAAAACAGCACAAATTCACCTGGATATACATAGATCCAGATAAATTCTAGCTTACAAAGGTTGCTGAAAGAAAAAAAAATCCCTTTAAAAGGAAATAAAAATCTGTTAAATTAACTATGGCAGTCACTGGAGCACCCCAGAGTTCTTTCATAAACTTATACACATGCATACGCATACATTTATATGTGTAATCGCACATGTGTGCATATGCATATTCAAATCAAAGAAAGAATGAAATATTCCCTCAACAAGATGTGCAAAGGGAAAAAGAAGAAAGAAGTTCAGTTGATGTTTTTCTTTTTTATCGTTTAAAAAGGTGTTTTAATATTTTGTTTACTTCATTACATACAGTACGACAGCAAGCGGGAGAAAGGAGGAGAGAGAGAGAGAGAGAGAGAGAGGAGAGAGAGAAACAGGGGAAGGGAAACAGAGGGAGAGGATAGACAGAGAGAGGAAGAGAGAGAGGAAGAAGGTGGGAAGAAACAGTTTGAGGTTCGGGATAAAGATAACCGGTTATATATATATATATATATATATATATATATATATATATATATTTAATTATAAACAAAGCTTGCTCTTATGTCTCAGATTGAAGAAATAGGGGGAGATAAGCATTCATATCTGCAGTGGTAGATAATTCTGCCTAACTAACAGTATATGCTTGAGTGGGTGAATGGGGAAAAATAAAATAAATGCTTCTCAAAATGAGCCTTCTGCAAGCTTATAGTCTCCAAGGGGGAGACAATCTCCAATAGGGAGGAAACTCACTAACATATAACTCCTGGTCAGATACCGGTATTTCGAAACCTGATTGTTTCTCCTCAGTGACCGCGGAAAGTGGTAATTTGACTGCTCTGCCTTTTCGGTTTTAAGAAGAATGCTATCCCAGAAAAGGCTGGTGTGCAATACCGTAGTATGTTTGTTGCGTTTTCAAAAAACCAACCAAAGGTGCCACCTAAGAAGCAAAAGGAAATCATGAAGGAACAAAACAAGCTACATTTTCTTATGAAAAGTAGAAAATATAAAAAGATAACCTCTTAAGACACAAGTGCTGAGGGCCAGTTCTTGGAATGAATCCGCAAGGGACTAAATTACAATAAACTACTAAATTCCAAGGATAAATACCGCACCATTCCAGCAATCTACAGAGCAGCTTGGTGTTGCAATGACTGCAAGAAATATTCAATTATAAACAAAGCTTGCTCTTATGTCTTAGACTGAAGAAATAGGGGAAGATAAGCATTCATATCTGCAGTGGTAGATAATTCTGCCTAACTAACAGTATATGCTTGAGTGGGTGAATGGGGAAAATAAAATAAATGCTTCTCAAAATGAGCCTTCAGCAAGCTGATAGTCTCCAAGGGGGAGACAATCTCCAATAGGGAGGAAACTCACTAACATATAACTCCTGGTCAGATACCGATATTTCGAGAGGGTTTTTTTTTTTTTTTTGAAAACTCAACAAACATACTACGGTATTGCACACCAGCCTTTTCTGGGATAGCATTCTTCTTAAAACCGAAAAGGCAGAGCAGTCAAATTACCACTTTCCGCGGTCACTGAGGAGAAACAATCAGGTTTCGAAATATCGGTATCTGACCAGGATTTACATGTTAGTGAGTTTCCTCCCTATTGGAGATTGTCTCCCCCTTGGAGACTATAAGCTTGCTGAAGGCTCATTTTGAGAAGCATTTATTTTATTTTTCCCCATTCACCCACTCAAGCACATACTGTTAGTTAGGCAGAATTATCTACCACTGCAGATATGAATGCTTATCTCCCCCTATTTCTTCAATCTAAGACA
>CM065717.1:20506998-20536998 GCA_033310375.1 Conus canariensis | reverse complement strand
AAGAATTTGCTTGTTTGCGTTTGAACTGAGACAGGAAATTTTTGTAGTTTGACACCACAACGTCACGACTGGAGATGTCAATCTTAAAGCTGACACGGCTAATCTTCAGCAAGAGAAGTACCCAGAAAGTACTCACGTCATTTCAGAGTCACGAACAGACACTGGATCAGAGCCATATAGGGACCTAGTATACACATATCACGCTACCGCTGAAACTGGAACATACTCCAATGTGCACACAGAGACTGCATGGAGAGGGCGGTCACATTCACATGTCACAGAACTACCACCATTACAACTTCGAAAGAAGAAAAGACATAAAAACCAACAAAAAAAAAAAAGGCTAATTTGTGGTTTCCTGACTGTTTTTTTTTTTTTCTCACAAAGGTTTATAACATTCCAAGATGGGGCTCTCACGGCATACAAGAAGACGTTTCATTAACACAACTTCAGCTGACATTTAATTTTCCCAGGGAGCCAAGAATGAACGTCCGTCCGCCATCTTGAAAACCGCTTACCTCTTTTGCTTTTTTTCTTACCCACTTCTGGTACCAAAACACAAACGAGACTCTCCAGAATCACCGAAAGGGGGATAGAACGATGAATATATCGACACCAACCCGATCAGGATTTAAAATCGACTACCAACAATAAGTAATGTACAAGTGGAATTCTCTTGTGTCTCTGGAAGGGAAACTCTCCACAAAGCATGGCATGAAAATCCAACAGGCGAAAAAGGACAGGACACAGACAGATGAATGAACAGAAAGGTACTGTTCCAGTGGATTAAAACGTCAACAAATCCGGACCTGGATTTAAACCATTGTACTAAGGGTATGCATGCTGACTGTTTAAATGACGAATTTGAACAGCCTCCTGGTGTGAAACACGAGACACTCACCTTACACTCACCTTGCACTCTTCAAGTGCTAATGAGGAATTAGGAAAAAATTGATGAAAACTTGATGCGCTGATAGCAAAAAAGCGAACTGGAGCACAATCTGGGCACATTTGGAGACATTGTATACGGAGATTGCAGGGATGATTGATTCGGAATTTCAAGAACCGCCAACGAAGACTGCTTCAGAAAATGATAAAGCAGATTTGAAGAAGTTCCGGAAGACCGCATAACACAACACGTAAAGGAGAATCATCAAGAAGGAGAAATTGAAAAAATGATAACTCGAAGATAGCATCTTCAGAGATCTCCTGTAGTGTTCCAGGAATCTATTCAACTGGCCAAAATCAGCACACTAAGAGTAGAAACATACTGTTGTATAAGAAATATCCCAATGTCCTCAATGGCTCCACACCATGATAGAATCAGAATGGAGGAACATAAAGATCAGTGACAAATCGATAGCAGCTGATGGAGTGTCCAGTATCCCTTCCGAAAGGTGAGGAGAAACTCTTCAGTTAGGCTAACCTAGTACCTCAAAGAAAAAGAGCACTTTGGCACTGTCAGTCCATACAGTTGGGCATCTAGAGTGTGTCTGGCTTTGTAGAACGTACAACTATAATTTGAGAGGAAATACAGAAAGGTAGGGGCAAAGAGAAAAAAAGGCCTCAATGTGGGGTGTCTCAATCTGACAAACGAGTATGTATCAGTTCCACAAACTGGCTATCCAGAAGTATTATGTCCGAAGGAACATCCTAGAAATGTTGAAGAAGACTGTCCATGGTTCTTCAATGAGGTTCTTCATATTCGAATGCACAAAAGACTGTATCAGTCAAGATATTGGGATATAAGTGGGCTGTGTAATTTTTCCAGTATTGTTTTCATTGAGAGCAGAGGTTATTTTGAAGGTAGCAATGAGCCGTTACATGTTACGCACACCTCTGAAATCGATACCAAATGCCTCTTCTAAAAGCTTTCATATATGGGAAAGCAGTTCTTTTCACACACAAAAAAGATTAAGCACACAAACCATTAGAACACTTAGACGAACTAGTTACTTCATTCAAGATAGCTTCAAACCAGAAAAGTCACGAAGCCTCTCCCTGCAGAGTGTAGGAAAGGTAACTGAAGAAGTTACGCTCAATGTAACAAGCAAGCTATCCCAACAGTGATGGAGGAATTAGTCAACAATCTTGGAAAGGGGTGTGGTAACTCCTCGGAAGATAAAGGAAGGATGAGAGACAACAAAGCAAATGGCAAAAAGACAGCATGCACTTAATAGGTCAGTGTGGCTTTCCCAGCAAAAGCATGATCTGCTGCCTACTGTTCATGATTATACTGCAGATTCTTCAGGTTCTACTAATATACAACATGAACACTAGCAGGGTATAATTGATGGTGGCCTAAACAACCGAAACATGAGGAATACTTAATGTTCCACCAGCTCTTATTGACGCTGCACTCTACTGGCTCCAAGCAAAGATGGAGCTACCCAAGAAGTCCTAAAATCCATCCTTGAGGTGTACAAAGTGGGGACAATCGAGGTTGCTTACATAACGACTACCGGATTTAGACAGGTCACTCAGCTGGGAAATAAGCACTTACCTGGAGCTTTCGACAGACCTCCGTCCGTCTTCTTCAGCGGTGGTGTTGCTACTGAGTGAACTGGAGTTCAGTGCACACGACCACGGGTCGAACCCTGGTCATGTGACTGAACAATGAGGGTGTTGTACACTGATGGCAAGGTGTGTCTGCCCTGGTCCCGGTTGAGTGTGGGGTTGTTGGCGGCAATATGAATAGCCTCCTTCACCCCACGCTGGAACCAT
This sequence comes from Conus canariensis, assembly GCA_033310375.1. Taxonomy (NCBI): domain Eukaryota; kingdom Metazoa; phylum Mollusca; class Gastropoda; order Neogastropoda; family Conidae; genus Conus; species Conus canariensis. The sequence continues at coordinate 20,534,274 of CM065717.1, read as the reverse complement.
CTATTGTCACGGTCGAGAACGCTGAAGTTGTCATATTCGAACTGATGTTGCTGGGCGTGTAGGTGGGCGCCTACTGGTGATGATCCCCGTTTGTGTTCTGTCAAGCATTTTCGAAGGTTTCTCTCAGTTTTCACGACATAATTCTCTTCACAGTCACGACAGTCCATTTGGTAGATATCTCCAGACTTGTCCAGTTTGTCCGTTTTGTCCTTGGGGGCGACCAGCTGGCTGCGAATGGTGTTGATAGGTTTGGGATGTACGGAGACGCCAGTTTTCCTGATCTTCCTGATCAAGGCTTCGGTCACACCGCGGACATAGGGGATGGTGACATGTCCTTTATGCCTGGTTTGGTCTTATTTTTTGGTAGGATGCGGTGGGATGTTCCACGCCCACTTCTCATAGCCCGATATGGTGAGAACCAGTTTGAGGTGTTCCATTTCCTGGTCTTTGGCATCCTGAGAGCAGAGGTTGCTAGCCATGCTTGAAAACTTGAGAGACATTGCTGTGAGACCAATCCGGTGAAGTTAACAACTGGCAGAAAATGGAAAGTTAAGGAGACAGCATAAGAAAGACCTCAAGATCTGGAAAATGATATCACACTTGCAAACCAAAACACAGGGACTAGGATCAACAGAAATGAAGTGATGGTCAAACTGAAAAGGGAAAGCAAATCCAGAAAGGAGTCAAGTCAAGCCAACAAGGATATGGACTATGTTACAAAACGCATTCCTAAGAAGCCGTAGTGAGATTTAAATATGTCATAAGGCTCTTTTTAGGATCAGCTTTATCCTCAGATTTTTTTTTATACTTCCTCCCCTTAAATTCAAACCAATTAAAATAGTATCTTCTATTTTCGAAGAAAAAAAGATAAAATTTTGTAAGTTCATACAAAGCAGTTTTATCCCAGAGAATATGATATACAAACACATGTCTCCTAAAGACCTTGAGTGCTTCGTGGTTTTGTCTGTATGCGTCTATCTACCAAACGAACTGACAACTCCAAAGTACGGAGTTTAAAATTATTCAGGTAGGCCAGAAATTATACGATTAAATCAATAATTTTAAACTTGCCTCTCTGCACCTTCAAACAATGTTTCAAGGGGAACAACTCCTTGATTCATGACAGAGTACAAGGGCTCAGGATTACAGGCAATGAGGCTGAGACTTGCAGTTTTTTCTCTGAAGAAGTGGACGAATTGGTTGCATGAATTGTACAAACATCGGCATATAGACCCTTCCATATAACCCTGAACCCCTCGAACTTTGCAGATGACCTTTAGGAAGGAAAAACACCTGAAAATGATCAGCTACTGTGTTCTTAACAGCGAGCGTCACATGACGAGGTAATGCAATTTTTCGTATGCATATTGATGTGCCTTAGAACTAAATTGATGTAAATTGGAGTTTCTTACATATTTCAATTAAATTATGGATCAGCACTTAGGCGTAAACTCGTTGGATCTAAATGTGCTCTTTCCGTGACTACAAATAACGATGGAAACTACACGCCTTCAGATGGGTGTAGTCAAAGACAAAGGACGGTTTTAACGGTTTTCAGAAAGTGTGTCTTAGAATCGTTCGCTCCAGTAACCAAAAATGACCTCTTGTAATTTTGTGAACAGCTAAGCGGCATTGGAGAACTAAAAAGGGAAGCAATTGTAGGTCTACAGAGTATTGTAATTCATTAATAATGTGTAGTTTCTCTGTTCAGCCCACCAAGTCATACAAACCTACATTATACATTCTAGAGCTAAGTTAAGATACATGCTATATTCCTTTTCGTTTTTTCACATTACACTGACATGGGCTTGACAGAATTGTACCAACCTATCACATCAGTGTGTGTGTGTGTGTGTGTGTGTGTGTGTGTGTGTGTGTGTGTGTGTGTGTGTGTGGTGTGCGTGCGTGCGTGCGTGGTGTGTGTATGTGTGTGTGTGTGTGTGTGTGTGTTACACACACACACACACACACACACACACACACACACACACACACACACAGAGAGAGAGAGAGAGAGAGAGAGAGAGAGAGAGGAGAGAGAGAGAGAATGAATTAAAAAAAAATCCTATCCATTCTCATTTGTGCAAGTCCATTCCTGCTTTAGATGTGCTCGTCAGCTGGAAACGGGTGTAGATGATGTCATTCTCCCATACATTCAGCGACAGCACAATGCTTTCCTGTCCAGTAGTAGCAGATCCAGTGTTGGAATGCTTATGCGTTGATTCAGTCGCTATTACTGCAAGGAAAGTAATTCGGGTACTCGCGTGACACACAGGTTCGGACTTTGGTTCATCGATTTCTGTCACATTGACGACTTGTGCATGGAAAATGGTAGTAGTTGAGCATATGTTAATTTATGCAGCTTTTACAGAAAAAGAGAAAATTTCTATACTATGTTATTCTTGTAGACGACGGTTCAAAACCAATATGCTGTCATAAATGAAATCATAAATTGAATTCAGAAGTCAACTGGCTCAAAACTTTTAAACTGATACAAAAACATTTAGGAAACAAAGTTTAAGTGGTTTCAGATTAGATTAATACACAAAATCCTACCAATACTTGTCGTGGTGATGTGCATGGGTTTCATTTCTGATACATATGTAGATTTTGCCAGCATGTAAAGGACAGCATAGAGTATATGTTCTAGAAATGTACGTAAGTTAATGCTTTGGGGGAACAGTTCGAACAAACAATAAGGATCAACGTAATTATGAAACATATATTTTCGTAAATAAAAAAATAGCATTTTTTCTGGACACGACACAGATTTTAGACCTGGTTCAGTGTTAGACTTTATTTGGCTGCTGGCTAAATTATACCTTTACAAATGTAAAATTGAAAATGAAATTCATCATGTGAATTTGTTCATAAAGTTATTGAGAGATAGATGTCAAATAGAAAAGCACATCACTTTTGTAAACTTAAAACCAATCGACTGATTCACAGACTGACATAATTATACACATTTATTTGAAAGGTAAGGAATTTGAAAATTATGATATGTTCATCATTTAAAGGGTATTTATCAACAGGCCTCCAAGCCAATGAACACGCAAAATCATCATTTGTGAGCACGGATTAAAAAACTCTTACTACTAGATAGCCTAAAGTAATATCAATATCTTATCATCCATATTTTCTCAGGAATGATTTCGACCTAACCAGAACAGATGCAGGAACTCTTACATGCTGCTCAATCTGTCCGATAGGTAATGGAATGTATACAAATCGATAAGGAAACTCGTTTACCCGAGCCCTCACTTCAATCTTCTCCTTGAAAGATTTTGCATGTTTATCTCATGAGTGGACTTGATTCTGCGGACTTCGCCAAGTTAAAAATGCAGCATTGTTCACAGACTTTAAGAACGTTTCAGGAACCACTCCCGCATGGAGCAGTTTTTGCTCACTGCTCACCTCAGAAATAATGGTCATTGGCTCAGATGATTTTTCTACTTCTTCCCTTTCAGTATACTTCTTCAGCAGCTTTTATGGAATACCTACGTTTTCCATTGTATTCGATTTATATTCTCCAAAGGAAAGGTTGTTTTCCCACCAAATCAGTATGTTTGTATATGTGTATATCCTGTTTATACCTGTAAGCAGGAGCATCAGCATTTTGTTTTCATTCTGTTTTTCCAGACTTTATTCTTGCAGTCGTAGTGTTTCCCACGGCGCTGTTCTTTCTGAAATTCTCTCTCTCAGTGGACGTATTATTTTCAGGCTCTGTTTCAGCTCAAAGACAACTTCTGGCCGTTCTGCAGCTGTAATTATTCCACTTCCTTCTTCTACTGCTTTTCTCAGGATGTGCATTGGTGCTCTCGTGACCTTCAGTGGACATAGAATGCTGACTGACAACAGCTGGTTCTGATTTGTCGTCGAGTTACTTCCACACAAACGAAACATGAAAGTTCACACTGTTAACACAACAAAATATACAATGTTTGTAATTATGAACATAAATCTTAATTTCTTGTGGAAAATTATCCAATCTCAGACTAGTTGGAACTATATGTATAGATATACATTTTGTACGTATTGTACCAGCTGCTTCATTGAATTTGTGTGGGTTTTCCATTTTCCATCTATTGTCTGTCCATATAAGGCTGAGGTTTGCACCGCCAAATTCTTTTCCAAATCCCTGAATAGCCCATGAACACCTAATTCATAGCTTACAGCCACATTCATGTCTTCTATGATACCCAGTAAATTGTCTCTGTCATGTCAAGAGCCAGCATGCTACAAACGTTACTCGGCAATCCATTCAAAACTTTAGGGATTAGTAAATAGATTAGCTATCTATCTATCTATCTATCTATCTATCTATCTATCTATCTATCTATCTATCTATGTAAAGTGCTCAACCTCAACAGTATTTCATTATAATTACACTCAGTGCAAATGCTGCGAAGCTGACATAATGATTGATATGCAAGTGTAAGCCAGATTCAAAAGATCATAGGTAAGGTTATTCTCAGCCTAAAGGAAACCAAAAAAATGAAGATGAGGTGATGGCTTTCTGCGAGTTATAAAGACTCGACCTATATGAAGCAACTTAAGTATGGTGGCTATGTACGGGTTATCCACAGCCACAGCCCGGCCGGCCTGGCTTGCTGCAGTACCGGCATCAGCAATCCACAGGGAGCAATCAATGTCAAGCCGTCAAGAGGCAGCCCACAGGGGAGACACTGCACTGCTGCCAAGTCACTTCGGTGGTGTTAAGTGGCACCTGTTCTGCTCCAACAGACGCAGGACACCACCTACTTAGCCCCATACTGTCGACAATAATTGCTTAGTCGCGGAGCCGGCGTGAGTAAGCTCTCCCTATGAAGGCCACCACCACATCCATCCAACGACAGCCCCCATGGACTCGCCAGTACCGATGACCACGACGGAATCAAACCAAGGCCACAGACATGGAGAGGACATCAAAACTTAGGGCACCATGAGAGCAGGGCATGAAGGACCACAGGATTTGATACTGTTTTTCATGCTAATCGATGAGAATGAGGATGATGAAGATGATGCAACGGATTTCCATTGCGGTCCGAATTTGCATGACAGGGCTGTACTCTACGCTTACTTTCATGATACATTCCAGAGTCAACCCGCCCCGAGATAAACAGACACCTGCAGTGTTGGTGTAAGCAATTTGAGCAACACTCTCAGAGACGCGTCCATTAAGTGGATGAAACACGACTGTGTTATCCCAGTCTTCACAATTGAACCTGTAGCAAACCCAACTGTGGGTAGGAACCAGTCGGGACAGAAAAATTCCACATGGCTCTGATGGGAATGGATCCCATGACCTCCCAGCCGGGAGTCCGCGACGCTAACCACTTTGCCACGGCGGCTGGTGGCACTCTAATATCAAAGCTGGAATTTTGCCACCTTTGTCTAATGATCTTGTGACAGGATTTTGTTCCTTTTGGTTGTCCATTTATCTGCGTCAGTGCTTTTCAAATGCTTAGATAGAAGTTGTTTTATAAGAGTTACCAGGCTCGAGAAAGTAGATGTGTATGGCTCAGATATAAATAAACCCTTGTGAGACCTTGAGCGCTTTATCACTAGTCTAATCCGCACGTTGATATAACAGTTCAATGCAATGTACTTCTAGACCCAAGATTGTTTCAAATACATGTACATCAAATTCACTTCATCTATACAATTTCTTTGAAACACAAGCACGATGCCAGACATCGCCTTGCAAAAGATTTAAGCTAAATCGCATCCCCTGAGAAGTCAGTCCAGTTTTACAATGTTCACTAATCCTCGTGTAAACACGCGAGTACATGTCTGAATTAACGTAGTACTTCACATACGATCCTCACAATTATGCACAGAAATTTCTACTTTGGTCATTACCGCAGTGGCAACCTGAATGACGACCTGAACTTGAGGTCTGAAGACAGGAGTCGCTGTGTGGGCTGTAATAGAGCTAATGACTTTTGCTGTCGGTGTTGGAACCAAAAATCAGACCATCTCCAAAGACACTTCAATTGGTGCAGAAGACAGACTGCGGTGAATGTCAAGAGCTAGTTCTGATCTTTGGTTGCCTATATCCAGACAGACAAAGAATGGAATCCTCACATTGATATCACAACAGTTTAACAGTTTGTTGACAATATAACCATAAGCATTATTTTCTGAAATAGCTAATCTAAATCTATTCATTACAGACGGGAGAAGTCTATCCATACTCAAAAAGATGTACCTGAACTAAATGTAGAAGACTGTAAATTCTGTATGGTAGCTAATTCTAATCTAATTATAACAAATTGGCGACGTCTGTTCATATTTTGCACAAGACGCCCGAACTAAAGGTATAGAACTTTAAATCCTGTATGTCATGACACTGCTGTTTCAATGAAGCTGAATGGGTTCCCCAGTTTTACCACCTGCAATCTAACAATCATTGGAAAAATGGTTTCTACATTCATAACTTTTCACAACTTCCTGATACACCTATCTAAACGTACGTCCTAGCTCAAAAGACACTTATAAACATTTCTGATACCAACTGATTTTCTCTTTTATGTCAAGACAAGAAAATCATAAAAACTTTCCACGGAATCGATCATTCTTTTTAAGTAGCAAACAGAAGGGTATAATCAATTGTTTTTTAATTCTTTTTAAGCAGGAAACAGAAATTGATAGTGTACGCAGAGAGAGAGAGAGAGAGAGAGAGAGAGAGAGAGAGAGAGAGAGAGAGAGAGAGAGAGACAGACAGACAGACAGACAGACAGACAGACAGACAGACAAACAGACAGACAGAGACAGAGAGACAGAGAGAGATGTTTATGCAGAATGACATTTTGTTTGAAAAATTGTGTGTATGTTTGTTCGTATGCATGAGTGTGAGAATTATGTGTATAGAATATGTATAAGTGAGCGTGCGCGATGTGTGTGTGTGTGTGTGTGTGTGTGTGTGTGTGTGTGTGTGTGTGTGTGTGTGTGGCGCGCGTGGTGTGGTGGTGCGCGCGCGTGGGTGCGTGGTGCATGCTGTGTGTGTGTGTGTGTGTGTGTGTGTGCGCGCGCGCGCGCGTGCATGTGTGTGAATATGAGTGTGTGTGTGTGTGTGTGTGTGTGTGTGTGTGTGTGTGTGTGTGTGTGTGTTGTCTACGCAGGTACTCGGGCGCGCGCGCGTGTGTGTATGTGTGTATGTGTGCACGCGCGCGTGACTAATCTGTGTCTCGGTAAGTGTTCGCACTTACGTATTTCTATGTTAGTGCGTGCGTGTGCGTGCATGTATGTGTGTGTGTGTGTGTGTGTGTGGTGTGTGGTGTGTGTGTGTGTGTGTGTGTTGTGTGTGTGTGTTTTGTGTGTGTGTGTTGTGTTGTTGTGTTGTGTGTGTGTTATGTTTTGTTATGTGTGTGTGTGGTGTGTTGTGTGTGTCTTTGCTCATGTATGTTTGTGTGCCTGTGTATATGTTTTTTTGTGTAAATTGGAAGGATGTGTGCGTCCGTGTGCGTGTGCGTAGTGTGTGTGTGTGTGTGTGTGTGTGTGTGTGTGTGTGTGTGTGGTGTGTGTGTGTGTGGGGGTGCGTGCATGTGTGTATATGGGTATGTTTGTGTGCGTGCATTGACGCGCATGCTCGAGCGCTCTCAAGTGTGTGTGTGTGTGTGTGTGTGTGTGTGTGTGTGTGTGTGTGTGTGTGTGTGTGTAGATTAAAACGAAGACTAACGAAAGCAACGTGTGAAAACTCATAATGACGACTGCGCGATCCCAACTGTTTGAGTGAATAATTGAACAGTAAATGAAAAATGAGAAGTTGGAGAGAGAGAGAGAGAGAGAGAGAGAGAGAGAGAGAGAGAGAGAGAGAGAGAGAGAGAGAGAGAGAGAGAACTTGTTATATCGTTTATTTGTCTGAAGAAGAAAAATTTGTCGAAAATTCACTCATCAGTTCCGGATTGTTTATGAAAATGTGGACCACGTCCATTTTGACTCGTTATCAGTAATGATACAGTCTGTCAGTCATTAATCATCATCATTTTCATCATCATCATCATCATCCTTGTTGCTCTTGATGTTTTGTTGTTTTATTATTATTGTTATTATCATTCTTGCTATTATGGTTATCATTATAATCATTATTATTATGATCATCATCATTATTGTTATTATTATGAATATCATCATAATCATCATCATCATCGTCATTATCAACATCATCATAGTTGTTATTTTTTTCCCTTTTTTTGTGTACCATCTTCTGTGCCACCTCAGTGGCTGTGCACCACTCCAATCATTCCAATACCCTGTTCACAGCCACAACCCGGTCGAACCCGCTAATGCCCCGGAACTGGCAATCCACAGGGAGCAGTCAATGTCAAGTCGTCAAGAGGCAACCCACCGGAGGGTGCACTTCACTGCTGCCGAGTCACTGCGGAGGTGTTCAATGGCGCCTGTTCTGATTCAACATACGCAGGACACCACCTACTAAGCCCCAACTGACGACAATAATTACTCAGTCGTGGAGCCGGCGTGAGTGAGTTCTCCCTCCGGAGGGTGCTACACGTCCGTCCAACGACAGCCCCCATGGACTCATCGATACTAGTGACCCTGACGCAACCAAACCAAGGCCACTGGCGTGGAGCGGACATCGAAACTGAGGTCACCATGACAGCAGGGCATGAAGGGCTACAGAATTTGAGACTTTTTTTGCTGATCGATGAGAATGAGGATGATGAAGATGATGCTACAGATTGCTATTTTGGTCTGAGACTGCATGACAAGGCTGTACTTTACGCGTCCTTTCATAATATATCCCAGCGTGAACGAGGCCCGCGAGATACACGACACCAGCAGTGTTAGTCAGGAAATTTGAGCAACACTCTCAGAGACATATCCATTAAGTGGATGAAACTCAACTGCCTGGGCCCAGGCTTCCCAACTGAGCCCATAGCAAATTCAACTCTGGGTTGGAGCTGGTCAGGGCAGATTATTGTTATTATCATTGTTGTTAGCATTAGCATAATTAAGGTTATTACTGTCAATATCATCATCATCAACATCATCATCATCATTACTATTATCATTGTTATTATTATTATCATTATTATTATTACTATTGTTGTTAGTATTATCATCTTCATTGTTATTATTATTATTATTATCACTATTGTTGTTGTTGTTGTTGTTGCTGCTGTTGTTGTTATTCACCCTTGTGAGAGAAGATGGCCTATTGACAGAAAGAAGGTCAACGAGTGATTCAGAAAGCTTCTGTATCAGTTGGTTGTCTTTTCTTATGGCTAAATATTAATATTCTGTCGTCGTAGTCACCATCATCATCATCATCATCATCATCATCATCATCATCATCATCATCATCATCATCATCCATGTTCATCATCACCATCATGATTGTTACAAATTTCATTACTGTAATTATTATTATTATTATTGTTGTTGTTGTTGTTGTTATTATTTACTATCATCACCATCACCACCATGATCATCATCATGATAATGATGATGATGATGATGATGATGATGATGATCATCATCATCATCATCATCATCATCTCATCATCATCATCTTCATCAAAATCGCGTTACAATTTTCATTTTGATTACCATGATTTTTATCACTGTGGTTATTTATCATCATCATCATCATCATCACCACCACCACACCACCACCACCACCACCATCATCATCATCATCATCATCATCATCATCATCATCATCATTTCATTTCAAATCTTATTTTCATTACCATAATTGTTCTTATTTTCATTGTTTACCATCCTCATTTCTCATCATTATTATCATCATCTTCATCATTGTTATGCATTAAAAATCAAAACTTAAAAAAAAAAAAAAGGCATATTGTGATAGACCGTTTTTGTTCGATCACAGTTTTTACAACTCCGCTTACCGGAGCAAGCTTACCGAAAAACCGGTTGATTAGGTTGGTTGACTGGTGCTCACCTGTACACCGTATAAGCCGAGTGAGCCCGGGTAGCCAACCATCTCTGAAGAAATTCCGGCTAGTTCACCTACCCAGTCCAGCCGACGAGGGATTCAGTTCAGTTGTTGTAACAGCCAGGGATGTTGAGTTAGTCAAATTGAGAGTCTAAATCGAAATCGTTTCTCCCCACGGTTAGGCGTTTGTAACTTCCTCAGCGCCAGTGAAGGTTTTTGTGTTTTAAAAAAGAAAAGAGAGAAAACATCTATGGCTTTGCTATGCTTTTAATTTGCTACGGGGTAGGAGTAAATTATCGTTTAACCTCCGTCGGATAGAAAGAAGAGGAAGCATGCTGTGATCGAAATGAGACATGGCTTATGCTTTATTGTCGTCTCAAAAAGGGAAAAAAAACAAAGTTGTTGTTTATTCTTTGCTAAAGGGTTACGATGGTGAGCTCTGAAGGGGAGCAATGGAAACTGTCGTGTGTTCATGGTGTTCCCGAATTATGCTGATTCATACTGTGGGATGCAAAACGGAAATCCTTTTGATGCATTGTAGATTCCGATGTGGGGAGCTAAATGGAAACTTTTCTCATATGTATGTATTGCTGATGGATACCAGTGATGAATCACCTTTCTCTCATGTATTTATTACTAATGGATAGGAATGTATGGAAATCATTCCGACAGTTAAATTGTTTTGATACATGCTTTCTTATGATAAATAATGGGAATGTATGGAAAGCATGTTGAGAGTTATTTTAAGCCAGCTTATGCTATGTTATGTTATGTTATGGATGTATAGTGAGCATGTACCTGGTGCTAAACAGGAATGCGCAAAGATTGTGTCATGTATGTAAGATGGATATTGATAATGGGGAATAGTTGCTTCTGATTATTTTTTTTATAAAAGATGAATGAAAACGTTTTCTCTTGAGAGGTAGTGATCTTGTAAAATGTTGAAATATTATGTTATGATCTTGTGAAATGATCAAAACCTTTTTTTATGAACGAGATGAGAGAAGGTTATGATACACTAATTATACTTTCGCTCATTGTGAAGGTCTGTGGAAATTTCTGGTTATACTATCGCTCATTACACAAAGGTCTATACGGTAGTCTTTCCTCGCTGACGCGAAGGTTATGATTTTGAAGAAATATGACGTCTCAGCGTGTTGAACTTTTGAGATAGTAATTTTGAAAGAAGTAAAGTGTTTCATTTTGTTGAAACCTTGTCGATTTTTGGCTGTAGATAAAGTGCTCTCCTTACGTAAAAATAGGAAGCATTATTAATTGTGAGTGTGATTAAAAGACTATGGATAGTAGATTAGATAGTCAAAGAAGTTTTCTCAGTTCCCCCAGGTTGAGTTCGACCCTGGTGTCCTTGGGAACTGGTTGTCCCTACCTCGGGTTCGTGGCCTGTTGTGTGTCCCCATTCTCCACTGTGCCGGGTGTGCGAGAGGCTGGTGCATGCCAGTATTGACCCGGCAAGCCAGCTGAGCCAGCGCCTCTTCTGCAAGTGAAGTCGTCGCTTCGGGTTCGAGACCCTAAGTCTTGTTCGCCAGCTGCGCCCCGCACTGGTCCTGCCTAGACAGAACCACCGCCTGTGTTGACAACGACCTGCAGCGTCAGCGTCGTTCCTGCGCGTCGTGAGACCCTTCGTGTCGTCGATCTTGGGCGAAGTGAGACCCTTGTTGCTGTGCAGTAACAGAGCCACAGCTCTTGGAAGTGGAGGCTGGTGCCTCAAAAGTTTTTTTGTTTGGGGGGGAGGGGGGGGTGTAGGAAGTGGTTACTTCCTTGTGGACAGAGACGTCACTGCATCGTTCCGTCATCACTTGCAAGTCACTACCCCTACTGACAGTCACTGCATCGTTTCGCCGACACTTGCAAGTCACTACCCCTAATGACAGTCGCTGTGTCGTCACGTCGTCTTTATTCTTCACCTGCGTCTACCCCTACTTGCAGACTGCGCATCCTTGTAACTCGTTTGTGCCAGATTAGTAACTCGTGCAGAGCTGCTTCGTCATTCTGCGCTCTTTTGCGTAAGAATAGTTTCAGTCGAGGACTGTGAAACCAGGCCAGACAGTGCCTGTGACAGATTGCTAGTGTGTGTGCCACATATACATATTAATAATGTACACCCATAGCTGGGGTGTGCTCCGTGTTGGCTGTTCGTGTTTACTGATGTTTGTTGATGATATTTTGTATGTGTTGGATGGCCCAGGCGGCATAAGTAAAAATAAGAAAAGAATTACGATTGTGTTGCTGGCTGTCTATGTACGGTTGAATGGGTGTGTGTGGTAGGAAAGCACGAACACGCTTCCATATTTCTGGGATAGTCGGACACACAGACACACACACACACACCAAGCACCCATCCGTAACACGTATGGCTCTTTTGTGTATAGCCAGCAGTTAAAGAAATGTCTTTAAAGACAAAGTAGCCCTTGCCATGGAGGTTGGACCAAGAGGGGTCGTAGGTGCATCGGCAGACGATCTCGTGTAACAGCTCTCTACTTCCACTGAGATGAGAACCAGATCCCTGAAGGCAATGGGAAGCCAGCTGAAAAAAAATCAGGGCTGAAACACTTTTCTGAGGTGTGAGGGGGTGGGGAGTATTCACTGAAGACATCCAACCGTCAAACTTCATTAGAATTTCGCTTTACTGACACAAAGCTCGACTGTTGACTTCCAGGAACAGTCTAGAGGGGGTCTGGGAAGAAGCAGGTTTATGGGCTTTGTGAGATTAATCATCATTTTGCTTTTTTCTTACCCACTACTGGTACCAAACACAAGAGACTCTCCAGAAACATCGAAAGGGGGATAGAACGATGAATCTATCGACACTCATCCGGTCTGGACTTGAAATCGACAACTGACCATGAGTAATGTACAAGTGGAATTCTCTTGTGTCTCTGGAAGGGAAACTCTCCATAAAAATCCAACGGGCGAAAAAGGGCAGGACACAGACAGATGAATGAACAGAAAAGTACTGTTCCAGTAGATTAAAACGTCAACAAATCCAGACCTGGATTTAAACTGTAGTGCTAAGGATATTCATGCTGACTGTTTGAATGAGGAATTTGAATGGGCTCTTGGTATGAAACGCGAGAAACTCAGCTTGCCACCTTCAAGTCCTAAAAAGGAATGAGAGGAAAAAATGGACAACAAACTGGATGCGCTAATAGAAAAATGCGCACTGGAGCACAAATTAGACACATTTAGAGGCGGGAATCGCAGGGATGGTTAAAGAGAAAACAACGATAGGTAAAGACACCTCCTCAAATAGCCAGGCACCAGCATAACAAGGATGACATCTGTAGAAAAGCGGAATTTCAAGAAGTACCAACAAAGGCTGCTTCAAAATGAGAAAGAAAGTTCGAAGAGTTTCCGGGATGACCGGAAACACAACACACAAAGGACAATCAGCAAGACGGAGAAATTGAATAAGTAATAAATCCAAGATTGCGTCTTCAGAGATCTCTTCTAGTATTCCAGGACTCTATTCAAGCGGCCATATTCAGGGACACTCAAAGTAGAAAAAAATACTATTGTATAAGAAATTTCTCAATGGCTCTATAATCTGATAGAATCAGAATGGAAGAACTTGAATAGCAGAGACAAATCGATAGCAGCTGATGGAGTGTACATTCCAAAAGAGCAGAACGCGGGTTACACCGATGAGTTCAGTCCAGTATCCCTTCTGAAAGTTGAGGAGAACCTCTTCAGTTAGGCCAACTTAGTACCTCAAAGAAAAAGAGCACTTTACAGAGTCAGTCCAGACAGTTGCGCATCCAGAATGTGGCTGGCATTGTAGAAGATACAACTATGATTTGGGAGAACTATAGAAAGGCAGGGGCAAAGCGAAAAAAAAGACCTCAACGTGGGGTGTCTCAATCTGGCAAACGAGTCTCTATCAGTTCCACAGTCTGGCTGTCGAGAAATATTATGTCCCAAGGAACATGTCGGAAATATTGAAGAAGAATTTCTATGGTTTTTCTTGAGGTTATTCTATCAATAACGAATGCACAAAAGACTGTATCAGTCTAGATGTTGGGATATAAGTGGGCTGTGTAATTTCTCCAGTATTGTTTTCGTTGTTAATCTGAAGGCAGCCATGAGCCATTACATCTTAAGCACACATCTGGAATCGAAACCGAATGCCCCTTCTAAAAGCTGTCATGGATGGCAAAGCAGTTCCTTTTACAAAAAGATTAAACACACAAATTACTGAAGCACTTAGACGAGCGACTTATTTCATTCAAGATAACTTCAAACCAGAGAAGTCACGAAACCTCTCCATGCAGAGTGCAGGAAAAGTAACTGAAGAAGTTACGTTCAATGTAACTAGCAAGCTATCTCAACAGTGACGGACGAATAAGTCAACAATCTTGGAAAGGGGTATGGTAACTCCTCGGAAGATAAAGAAAGGATGAGAGACAATGAAGCAAATGACAGGAGAAGGCATGCAGTTCATAGATCAGTGTGGCTTTCCCAGCAAATACAAGACCTGCTGTCTATGTTCATACTTACACTGCATATTCTTCAGCTTCTACTGATATACAAAATGGACACTAGCAGGGTATAATTAATTGTGGCCTTACTCACCCAAAACATGAGGACATGGCTTAATGTTCCACCAGCTCTTATTGACGCTGCACTCTACTGGCTCCAAGCAAAGCTGGAGCTTCCTATGAAATCCTAAATCCATCCTTGAGGTGGACAAAGTGAGGAAAATCGAGGTTGCTAATCATACTTGAAAATTCGAGTCGAGAGACATTGCTGTGAGATCAATCCAGCCAAGTTAACAACTGGCAGAAAATGGAAAGTTAAGGAGACAGCGTATGTGGCAAAGGAAGACCTCAAGATCTGAAAAATGATATGACACGTGCAAACCAACAGACAGGGACTGGGATCAACAGAAATGAAGTAATGGTCAAACTGAAAAAGAACGCAAGAGAGAGAGAGAGAGAGAGAGAAGAGAGAGAGAGAGAAGAGAGAGAGAGAGAGACAAGAAGAGAGACAGACAGACAGACAGACAGACAGCAGACAGACAGAGAGAGAGAGAGAGACAAACAGAGAGAGAGAGAGAGAGAGAGAGAGAGAGAGAGAGAGAGATGGTAATACATGCGTTGAAAAAAGGACAGGGTGCCAAGAAAATCCAGAAAGCAGTCAAGTCGAGCCAACAAGGGTATGGACTATGTTAGAAAACGCATTCCGAAGAAGCCATAGTGAGAATGAAATAGTCATAAGGCTCTTTTTAGGATCTGCTTCATCCTCAGTTTTTTTATGACTTCCCGCTCTTGAATTCAAACCTAATGAAATGGTATCCGCTTTTTTCCGAGAAAAAAAAAACTGGAAAATTTTGTAAGTTCACGCAAAGCAGTTCTGACACAGGGAATATGTTAGAGAAACACATCAAGTCTCTTAAAGACCATGAGTGCTTCGCAATTTTGTCGCTATGTGTTTATCTACTAAAGAAACTGACAACTCTAGAGTACGGAGATTAAAAGCATTCTGGTAGGCCAGAAATCAAGTGATTAAATCAATAATTTCAAACGTTCTTCTCTGCTCCTTCAATCAATGTTTCAGGGGGAACAACTCCTTAATTCGTGGCAATGTACAAGGGCTTAGGATTACAGTCAATGAGGCAGACGCTTGCAGTTTTTCGCTGAATAAGTGGACGAATTGGTTGCATGAATAGTACAGACACCGGCATATAGACCCTTCCATATAACTCTGAACCCCTCGAACTTTGCCGATGGCCTTTAGGAAGAGAACAACACCTGAAAATGATTGACTATTGTTTTCTTAACAGCAATCGGCGAATGACAAGATAGCGAAACTTTTCGTGGGCATATTGGTGTGCGTGAGAACTAAATTGATGTAAGTTGGAGTTTCTTACATATTTCAATTAAATCTTGGATTGGCACTTTGACATAAATACGTTCGATCTGAATTTAACGTTTGAATCGCTGTTACCGTGACTTCAAACAACGATGGAAAGTACACGTCTTCAGATGGATATAGTCGAGACAAAGGACATTTTTAACGGTTTCGGAAAATGTTTTCTTGCAATCGTTCGCTTCAGTGACCAAAAATAACCTCTTGTAATTTTGTGAACATGCTAAGCAGCACTGGAGAAATAAACGGGAAGAAACGGTAGACCTACAGAGCATTGTAATTTATTAATAATGTATAGTTTCTCTGTTCAGCCCACAGGGTGAGGCAATTGTACATTATACATTGTACACCTAAGTTAGTAAACATGCTATATTCCTTTTCCTTTTTCCACATTACACGGACATGGACTTAACAGAATTGTACCAACCTATCACATCAGTGTGTGTGTGTGTGTGTGTGTGTGTGTGTGTGTGTATGTGTGTGCGCGTTTGTGTGTGTGTGTGTGTGTGTGTGTGTGTGTGTGTGTGTGTGTGCGTGCGTGAATGCGCGCGTATTGTGTGTGTGTGTGTGTGTGTGTGTGTGTGTGTGTGTGACTAAAAAAAAACAAAATAATCCATTCTTATATGTGTGTATTAGAAGAATCTATTTCTGTTTTACATGTGCTCGTCAGCTGAAAACTGATGTAGACTGATGTCATTCTCCCTCAAACATTCAGCAACAGCACAATGCTTTCCTGTCCAGTAGTAGCAGATCCAGTGTTGGAATGCTTATGCGTTGATTCAGTCGCTATTACTGCAAGGGAAAGTAATTCGGGTACTCGCGTGACCTCACAGGTCCGAACCTTTTAAACTGATTCTAATCCAGGACCATCATTAAGGCCGAGCTGCAGAACAAGTGGAAACAGCAGCATCCACACCACAACAGAGCAGACCCGTACTACCTGTTAACTCGTCGAGAGCAGGTAGCCATTTTAAGACTCAGGACAGGCCACAACCGCCTGACACACCACCTATTTATTAAACTCCGCATCGGCAACACAGAGCAGTGCCCCTGCAGAACAGGCAGCCAGACAACAGAACATCTGCTGCAGTCTTGCTCACTCCACCAAGCGCTCCGAGAGAAAACCTGGCCCAACCCAATACCAGTGGCCCAGAAGCTCTACGGAGGACTGGAGGACCTGTGACGTACTGCCACCTTTGTCGAGGAGATGGGGGAATCCATCTGATAAATGACGAACGAGACAACAACAACAACAAACTGATACAAAAACATTCAGAAAACAAAGTTTCAGTGATTTCAGATTACATTGATACACAAAATCCTATCAACTCTTGTAGTGTTGATGTGCATGGGTGTCATTTCTAATATAAATGTAGATTTTGCCATCATGTAAAGGACAGAATAGAACATACGTTCTAGAAGTGTATGTTTGTTAATGCTTTTAGGGAACAATTCGAACAAACGAAAAATGTATTCATGAAACATACATTTTCTTAAATGAAAAATAACATTTTTTGGACTTGAGACAGATTTTAGATCTGATTCAGTGTTAGACCTTATCCGGCTGCAGACTAAATTCTACATTTACAAATGTAAAATTAAAAACGAAATTCATCATGTGAATTCGTTCATAAAGTTATTTGAGAGATAGATGTCAAATAGAAAAGCGCATCGCTTTTGTAAACTTAAAAACAATAAACTGATTCACAGGCTAACGTAATCATGCACATTTATTTGAAAAGTAAGGAATTTAAAAATTATGATATATTCATCATTTAAAGAGCAATTATCAACGAGCCTCCAAGCCAATGAACACACAGAATCATTTATGAGAACGGATTTAAAAAAAAAAACCCACTGTTACTACTAGATAGCCTAAAGTAACATCAATATTTAATCATCTATAATTATTTTCTTTAGGAATTGTTTCGCTCTAACTAGAACAGATGCAGGAACTCTTACAGGCTGCTCAATCTGTCCGATAGTTAACGGAATGTTTACAAATCGATTAGGAATCTCGTTTACCCGAGCCCTCACTTCAATCTTCTGCTTGATCGATTTTTTTTTCCATGTTTACGTTCTGTGTGAACTTGATTCTGTGGATCTCGCCAAGTTAAAAAAATGCATCATTGTTCACAGTCGATTAGAACGTTTCAGGAACCTCTCCCGCATGGAGCAGTTTTTGCTCACTGCTCACCTCAGAAATAATGGTTATTGGCTCAGATGATTTTTATACTTCTTCCCTTTGAGTAGCCTTCTTCAACAGATTTTTATGGAATACCTACGTTTTCCGTCGTCTTTTGTTTGTATTCTCGAAAGGAAAGGTTATTTTTCCACCATTTCAATAACTTGTTAATATCTGTAGGCAGGAGCACTTTGTTTTCATTCTGTTTTTTTTTTTTTTTCTAGACTTCATTCTTGCAGTCGTAGTGTAACGCACGGCATTGTTTTTTCTGAAAGTAATCTCTCTCGAGTTGAGGGGTTATTTTCAGGCTCTATTTCAGCTCCAAGGCAACTGGTAGCCGTTCTCCAGCTGTATTTTTTCCACTTTTTTCTTCTACTGCTTTTTCAGGATGTGCATTGGTGCTCTCATGACACTTCAGTGGACATAGAATGCTGACTGACAACAGCTGGTTCTGATTTGTCATCGACTTACTTCCACACAAACAAAAGATGAAAGTTCACACTGTTAACACAACAAAATATACAATGTTTGTCATTACGAGCATTAATCTTAATTTTATGTAGAAAACTATCCAATCTTAGACTAGTTGAAACTAAATGTATAGATATATGAATTTTGTACGTATTGAATCAGCTGCTTCATTGAATGTGCGTGGGTTTTCCACTTTCCCATCTATAGCCTATCCATACAAGGCAAGAGGTTTGCACCGCCGAATTCTTTTTCAAATCCATGAATTACCCATGAACACCGAATTCCCAGCTTACAGATACGTTCGGGCATTCTATGATACCCAGTAAATTGTCTCTGTTATGTCTGGGGCCAGCATACTACAAGTATTATTAGGCAATCCATTCAAAACTTTAGGGATTAGCAAATACATCGAGCTGTTGGGGTTATATACCGATGCGCGCGCGCGCACACACACACACACAGTGCAAGATTATACACAGACGGCCTCCTAACCTCTCTCTTTTTTCTGTCCAATCTTCTGAGCCACCTTAGTGGCAGTGCACCCGCGCCGCTCCTTCCAACATCCCATCCACAGCCACAGCCCAGCCGGCCCGGCTCGCTGCCGTACCGGCATCGGCAATCCACAGGGAGCAATCAATGTCATGCCGTGAAGAGGCAACCCATCGGAAGAGACACTGCACTGCCGCCAAGTCACTTCGGTGGTGTTCAAAGTCTATAAAAAGAATACCAGTAAATTTCTTTTCATTTATACTGCATAGAAGGCTATCAACGAGCTGTATGAGGGCTGTATGACAAGAATGATTTTCACGGAAACCAGATTGATCTTCATTGAGGAAATTATTTTTAGCAAGGTAAGAATAGAGGAACTTTTGCATGTGCTTTTCAATAGGCTTAGATAAAGCAGATAAAATAGAAACAGGTCGATAATTTGATGGATTGGATGTATGACCACATTTATGGAGCCGGAGAGGGATAACTTTAGCTTCCTTAAATTTTAAAGGAAAAGTTTGTTTCTCTATGCACAAATTGTATAAATAAGTTAACGTGTCAGAGATCACTGGGCATAAAACTTCTAGTATTTTTACATCTAAACTGTCTAAATCGCGTGCACCAGATTGTTTTAAATATGAGAAACTTTTACTGACATCCATAACCGTCATTAGTTGGAGAGTAAAAGGAAAGCAAATATTCTTTGAATCAAGGTAATGTTTTAAGTGGCTGAGATCATGTTCACTGGACCTGTCATGTAATATGATTTTATCTTTGATGTTTGCAAAATGGTTGTTTAATTGATTTGCTGATACGTGTGTAAGAATTTGCTGACTTCTTGATACCTGTTTATTATTCAACATGTTGATAGCTTTCCAGATCTGATGTGAAACCTTTGTAGAAATTAACATCTTTTGGAAGTAATTGCGCTTAGATTTTCGTTTCATTGAGTTTACCTTATTTCTTTGTTTTCGAAATTCTTTTCTTGTTCCGAAATTGCTTAAATGATTTCTTTTATTAATTTCTATATGAATTTCTTTTGTTATCCATGGTGGTTTTTTTTTCTTGTTTGACTCTTTTCTTTATGAAAGGAGCATGCTTGTTATATACAGAAGTAAACGTATTGATCCAATATTCAGCTGCTTCATCAGGATCTCTTATTTGATATATATAATCCATCTGTGCCGTGGCAAGGTCTGAAAGGAAATCTTCCTCTTTAAAGTTTCTAAAGCTTCTGTAATATATAATCTTTTGCCCTACCTTTGGAATTTTAACACGGGTTTTGTACCAAGTAAGACAGATGGGACTGTGGTCACTACATCCACATGGTGGAGCACATACTTCAATAACAGATTGTTTTGTGTTTGTGTAAATGTGATCAATTAAGGTACTTGAATGTTCAGTTACACGGGTTGGTTTGTCAATAAGTTGTTCTAGGCCATGTGAAGTGTAGTTTTGATGCCACTTGGGTTTGGGTTTCGTTAAATCTATATAAAAAATCTCCCAACATGATAGTTTCAAAACTTAGCATTGTTACTTCATTCATAAGGACACTAAATTTATCTTGCCAGTCTGTAGTTTCTGATGGATTTCTGTATAAAAATCAATCCTATCATTAGTGGTTTACTGTTTTTCATGCTGATTTCAATCCATACAGATTCAATGTCATAATTTTCAAGATTGTTCAGTTTTTTGTAGTTTAACGAAGATGCAAGATACAATAGTATGCCTGTGGTTTTGGGTTTATGTGGATCTAGTCGAATTATCTGGTATCCTGGCACGTTCATATCAGCATCAGTTATTTGTGAAGACAAATGGGATTCTGCGAAACAAAATAAATGAAAATTGTTGCCACTGGTGTGAAGAATAGTTGCAATATTGTCTTTCTTGTTTGTTGCATTGTTATTGTTCAAGAAGCCTATTCGAAGTCCTTGTTATATTGGCCATGTATCTAATGTTAAAGACATGTTTCAAATCGTTTGGGAATAACTTCAGTAAGTCTAGAAACGTTTTCTCAATTGTAGAAAGTATATATACCAAGTAATGCAATGTATATCTAAGTTAAAAAAAAATCAAAGAGCAAAAAGAGAAGGACAAATTGTTCGGGTAAGTGAACACACCTTCAGCGTTCCTAGATACACACTGCACACACTATATCTTCTATACTGCACGCAATGGTCAATGCAAAATATGAAGGTTCAATGAATGAGCAGAGAAAGTAAACATGAACAATAACAGAGGGAAGTCTTGTCCGTAAAAAACCTAACACAGGTAATTATCAAGACAGGCACGCTTAAACTGATAAAGTCAACAAATCAAAGACAACAATATTGGGAAAACAATGCAGGCAACATCCTCTGTCATCACAGTAAGACTGGCAAATTTACTAAGGGGGGGGGGGTGGAAGTAAAAGGCTTTATATTAAAACATGGAAACCTTTAGCTGCATAAGAACATGTAATCCAATCAAGACAATATTTAATTGGGCTAGGCCATTCGTCCCGATCGGGACTATACATGGAGAAGGGTGGTTGTGTTGAGCTCTGTGTCAAATAGAACACCACAGTCATAAACTTGGTTATACAAAGGGTCAAAAGTTGACGACCCAAAGACAGCAGTTGAAACAAATTGGGAGGAATGTGAAAAACTAGTGAATGCAAACTATATGTACCGCATCATTGAGCTTAGCCTGGATCCATCCATGCAAGGAGATCTATTTGACGGGACGAAAAAATACCTCAGATTGTCTCTATTTGACACCAGAGCTCAGACACAACCAGCCGTGCTCCATATGAGTCCGATAAGGCCTAGGAGCAGCAATACAAATAGATCTGCCTTCAGAGGGATTGCAATGTTCGCTCATGCAGCTAGGAAGAGTTTTCATATTTATAATACTTTTCTTAATTTCATGTTCCCTTTTCATCTTACACCTCCCCCCACCCCCCTTAAGTCCAAATCTTTGCCAAGTCATTACTGTGATACAGAGGGATTGGTTGGCCTGCAGCTTGTTTTTCCCCACTATTAGATTTTTTTCTTAATTTCATGTTCCCATTTTCATCTTCAACACCTCCCCCCCCCCACCACCCCCCTTAAGTCCAAATCTTTGCCAAGTCATTACTGTGATAACAGAGGGGTTGTTGGCCTGCGCTTGTTTTTCCCCCACTATTAGATTGTTCGTCTTTGTATTTGACTGACTTTAATTCAAGTTTAAAAGGCTGTGCCAGTCTTGAATAAAAGTTACTCTGTGTTAGGTTTTCTTATGGGAGCAAGACTTACCCTACTTGTTTATTGTTCATTGAAAAAGAGATTCTTTGCAAAATAATCTCTAACATTCATACACGCACTCACTCAGATAGGGAAAAATAAAAGTATTATATATATTAGTGTACCAACAGAATAACAGACAAATACAACAATCTTCAAACCAGAAAAAAATACAATAAGAAAAGCAGATAAGGTACAACAGAAATTATCGTAGTCCGCCAAATCCAAGGTTCAAGGGTCCAAAATTAAGTCACTAGGCAGAAGTCACTACAAGTTCCCATATCCGATGTAAAAAACACACATTCACCATACTAAAGAACAGCTTAATATATCGATGTCGATTGTCATGGGAAAAAAATATTTTCACTCCAGTAAAAAAAGGCGTCATAGGGGCACGCATCCGTGTACGCACACACGTATGTACCCGCACACACCCCTCCCACTCACCCCCCCCCCCCTACACACACACACACAAACGCGCGCGCGATAGCGCACATGTGCATACAAGCACTCAGTTACTGAGGTCTCTGTTGGTGGAAAAGCTGTGATGCCATGTTCATCAGCTAAGGGCTATTGTCCGGGATGTGTCGGTAAACCTTCAGGATACCAGTAGTGGCACGCGGGTCATGGAGTAACCGCTGATGGTTTGGGGTACCTGTAGGAGTTTGGTCACCAATGACTGAAGGTGGATACAAGGAAGAGGGGTATGGATGTGACGTAGAGGGGTACCAAGGTCCTTGGAATGGGTAATGGGGTGGGTTGGAGCACAAAGGAAAAGGGACACCATGGTTTCCTGGACAGACAGATTGCCTCTGTCCTGGGGGAGTCTGTGGAAGGAAGGCTGAACGGTCCAACTGCTGCAGTGCAGGAGAAGGACGAACAGGCACAGGACCCTCAGGATGAACTGGATACAGCCTGTCGTTGAATGGCCCACCATCTCTCCGGATGGCAGCAGGGGATAGTGGGCCATGGAAGTGATGGATGGGACGCCAGGAACGTTGCTACTATGACCAGAGGGTCGACTCGGTTCGGCACGCGAGTCCATCCTGCCACTATGTAGTGTGTTGTGGAAGGCATCTGAAAGCTCTTCTACTTGCTGATTACTTCTGGGTTGTCTTCGAGGTGGAAAAGCCCCTTCAGAGTGTTGGCCAGAATTGTAACGGAAGAAACGTGGCAAGTACTTCATAAAGTTAACAGCGAGCTTTGCAGTTCCCTTTGGACTAAGATGGATAGGGTCTTTGTATAAAGCGAGTCTTGGAGCACCACTTTTTGTAATAAAAGTGTCATGGTTATCAATCAAATTGATTTTAGATGTATTACAGGCTGAGTGCAAGGTTCTGTTTGAGGAGGAGATAGCATTATTTAGAACATGGCGTCCTCGTGCTGGAATGACAGAACTAAACGTGATACAAGCTGACGGAAAAGGCCTTTTGCACAGAATAATCAGTTCAGTCCACTGTTTAGCAGACACTGGGCCAGCCGGACAATCGTTGACGCCAACATGAACAATCATGTGTTGGACATGGGTGAGCTTATTGGGCAATAAATGAAGCCACTGAATCATGTTCTGTACTGTCATTTCCGGAATGCACAGTTTAAACACACGATCTTCTTCAGTTCCCAACCGTCTTGGATCAATAAACCTTAAAACAAAGTCTCCGATGAGGACTGAATAAATGTTGTCAGGAATCTTAATTTCGTTAAACACCTGGGAAGGGGATCTCTGTCGTGTGGGTATTTGATTTCTTAAACTGTGTTGGGGAGTATTGTTATCTCCAGGATCAGCACTGCTTTCACTGCATTCAACACTTTCCTGTTTTTCAGACGTACAGTTTTCTTCCTCTAAAATTTTGAAACGATTGTGAGTTGACACAGGAGTTGTTAGTGATAGGTGTGTTTCTAGACTGTTTTGTTTTAGAGATACACTATCTTCTGATATCCTCTCTGAATAAATTATGGCGCTACTTGCTGTTTCACTTTCGAGTGTGTTTTTGTCACCAGTTTGATTTGGAGGATCTTCAATAACAGGAGTAAATTATCTCCTAAATTCAGCTGGGTGGGGGTGCTGCACTTCATATTGAGTTGAAGTTGTCGAGGTAGGACCTTTGTCCATCATAAGCTAAAGTTTTGACTGAAGAGTTCCTATTTGTGTTTTCAAGGAATTGTTTTCTTTGCTCAGAGTTATTATCAGGCTTTCTTTTTGGAAATATGTTCCTTTACCACCTCTATTGTTTGATGAAGAGTTTCAGTTTTTTGGGTGATATGATGCTTAATTTCATTTTTCATAGATGTTTTGACGTCTTCTAGATGGGAGATCAATACAGTTTGAAAATCACTTAACTCAACTGCCATAAGGTCCTGATTGTCTTCTAGTCTTTGGAGCTTTTGATGGGTGGTTTTGTCATACAATCGTTTAGGGAAAAGTACTCGCCTTCTGTCATATTTGCTTGACTTCCAGCGTCTGGCACTTTTTTTTTTAACTTGAAGTAAGATGTTGTGTACTTGATTCACTTCCTTTGTGGAAAAACTCACTGTGAGGAACTGTTGGTGTTGACTGCTTGGTTTCTGTGTGATCCAAAGGACTACTTGTTTTGACTTCTGTTTGTTCTGTCTCTGGGTTTTCACTTCCTTTTATATAGACATCAGTAGAATTAAGGTCTGTTTTTGTTTCATTTCTGCTCTCAATTTCCGGTCATGACCCAGGGGTGAGTGGAATAAGTAAATCTGCAGGTGCTGAAATGGGCGAAGAGAGGTGAATGTCGAATCAGTCCACACTGTAAAGATGTTAAGTCTTCAGACTGATAATAATTTGACACCAAGTCTTTGAGTACCTTGCATTCGTCTTGACTCCACTGCCAGCAATCAGCTCCCTGGCAGAGAAAAGTGCCTGAACCATTTCTGGTAAAGTACAAAGTCAGTGTTATCCTCTTGGAATCGCAGACGAATAATCGAACCACTGATTTACTGAGACATGTGGGAATGGGGTAACAAATCCATGTTGGAACAGAGAGTATTTTGTCTTCATTATCAAAGTCTATTCTTTCAATTCTTACATCACTTTCTACAATTGCAGAATATCGATAACATAAAGAGTTTCTCCATTCTGTCAATTCTTTTTTGTGCAGGTAAACGTTTTTTTGTCGGGAATCTAACGTCGGCTGAAGTTTACTTTCTTTAATCATTGATGATTGTTCCATATTTTGGAATTTATCATGTTCTTGAAATTCATTTCAGTTCTTACCATTTCAAAGTGTTACATACAGACATCGGACCATGGGCCAGCATATTTACTTCACATTTTGTAAGACATGACGCTCGTTATATGATCTGTAAAATCAAGCTGACAAGGAAAGTTTGGTTGTTTCTTCTGGCGCCTGTAGTAGACCGTTTTCTTTTCTTTTCTTTTCTTTTTTTATTACACCGTTGGAGGCTCACGATCCTGTTTCACGTGCACACAAAAAGCAACGCTGGGTCACCTTTGATTCAACGTGGATAACACTGCGTGATCACTGTTTACAGTTCAGCAATTCAGCAAATCCGATTCTTCATTCCGATTTCTTCATTATATATAGCATGATAAATTCGTTAATTACTGACCTTATAATTGTTTACACAACAATAAGAGTGCACACCCTAGAAAAGAGGCAAACTATGCCTTGTAAACCCATTCACATTTTACATACAGTTCTATTTTCTCATCAAAATGTGTGTCTTGTAAACAATAAATTGAATAAGATTTTTGCCTGAGATAATGGAAGATATTTCTCCTTTTTTGCGGATTCCCTAGGCCTTGACAATTCAGTGATGAAACTATCAGTCTAGCCATTCTGCCCTAATATAAAAGCCAGACAGAGATACCAGTAAACATATAAAGAAAAAATGTACAGGCGCTAAGATTGTTTCGAGGAATATTCAACCTCTGACAAATCCACACACTAATCACGCTTAGAAATTCTGACCAAGAGGCAATAACTAGAGATGGATATAAACATGACTCAAACTTACAAACCCAGATATAAAACAAATAAAACAAGTAAACAAATGCACATATCACAAAACAGTACAAATTCACCTGGATGTACATAAATCTAGATAAATTCTATCTTACAAAGATTGGTGAAAGAAAACAAAAAATATATTCAACTTTAGAAAGGAAATCGAAATTTGTTAAATTAATTATGGCAGTCACTGGAGCACCCCGGAGCACTTTCATAAACTTACACACATGTAAACGCATATATGCACACACACACATTATATTTTATACTCCACACATGTGTGTATATGCATATTCAAATCAGAGAAACAATGAAATATTCCCTAGAGCTACACTGTAGATGTGCAACGTTGGGAAAGATGTTCACTTAATGTTTTTATCATTAAAAAAGCTTTTTCAATATATTTTTTTAATTCATCACATACGACAGCAAGCGAGAGAAACTGGGAACCGAGAGGGAGAGAGAGAGAGAGGAGAGAGAGAGAGAGAGAGAGAGAGAGAGAGAGAGAGAGAGAGGCGGGGGGCAGGAGGGAGGGAAACAAAGACAGAGACATGAGAAAGGGCAAACAGAGGGAGGGGAGAGACAGGGAGAGGAAGCAGAGAGAGAAGGGGATGGGGGGGGGGGGGAACAATTTGGGGGTTAAAGACAAAGATAACCAGTTTAGAGATAAAGATAACCAGTTATCCCTGGAAGAATCATACACGCGAGCAGCTGACTGTCACTGTACATGTACAGAATGTCTTTTTTATATATAATATATATATTATTGTTTCTGCACAACTCTGCATAATTCAAACATTATGACTTGCCTTCCAATTTTCTATACATGAAAGCACAATCACACATAAAAACATGGGTCTTTATATCAATACATGACTAAATCCACAAATATGTCTCTTACTTTAGTCTTTGGGCTCTTAAAAAAAAGCAAGAGAGAGAGAGAGAGAGAGAGAGAGGAGAGAGAAGAGAAGACAGAGACAGACAGACAGACAGACAGACAGAAGACAGACGACAGACAGACAGAGTGATAAGAGAGAGGGAGAGAGGACTACATAA
>CM065717.1:20476998-20496998 GCA_033310375.1 Conus canariensis | reverse complement strand
AATTCTGGCTTTTTAATACTGTTAATTTTTTTGAAAGATGTATCAGTTAGCTTCCGAAGGTTAGCACAGGGATTTATATTT
Source organism: Conus canariensis (assembly GCA_033310375.1). Lineage (NCBI taxonomy): Eukaryota > Metazoa > Mollusca > Gastropoda > Neogastropoda > Conidae > Conus > Conus canariensis. Next base: position 20,496,917 of record CM065717.1, on the reverse strand, counting down.
CTGTTAAAAAGAAAGGGTACAAATACAATGTATCAGACAGCACAATGAAATCAAAGGAGGTGATCACTTTGAAGGTATAAAACCACACTTAAAATCACAATTCCTCAAGTTGATCATGCATCCAGTGTGGTGAAACAATACCGGAGCATATGAAAGTTTTTTGTTTTTTTTCCAAAATGACTGAACCACCTTTGTTGTCTTCTGCCTTTCACTAATAGAACTTAGTTTACATGAGCCATTCACAACAACATCTATTTCACTTAAACTATAATCCCTTCATAGAAAGCGATGAAGAATCCTCACGTGAAATCATGTAAGTTTTACTTCTCGCACTTAAACAAGATATAATGTATATTGTTTTTCATTCTGTTTCACAATGTAAAGTTGCCTCGTTTATTACACAATATTCATTACGTTCGTATCATTTAATACAGCATACTGAAATGCTGTTAATCCTATGAATTGGAAACAAAAAAATGAGTGATTTCGGCAAAAGTGTCCTTTTAGTTTGTAACCCTCATATTTCTTGATCAGTGTTTATACAACTTGTGATATGTGATTCGTAGGTTTTTAAGTGACAGATTTTTATTACAACAAATTTCGTTTCTTTCAAGTACTTTAAGCAGAATGTAGTTTCTGCTATTTCCATGTTGTTGTTACAGAGTAGAGGTTACAATATGTTGGTTCTACTACTGTTCAAATGACGTTTTTTGTTTAATTTTATGATAATGTTATTTGTTACACAGAAAGATTTTGACCTAGATAAAAAGGTACATGTGATTAGCTCTTTAACAGAAGAAGCATCGAATCCATTAACACCCATTATTCTGTTTATTTGTAACAAGTTTTATCAAAGAATATAAACACGTCTTCTTTTGTGATTACAAGGATTGTTGCCTAATCTATGAAAACCACGTCTTTCCATGCAGTCATGTAGCAAAGAAAGCTTAGAACCCCATATTTCCATCATAACTATTTTTGTCGAAGTATTCAATCATACAAGATTTTGCTGAACTGATGATTCTCTCTCTCTCTTCTCTCTCTCTCTCTCGTCTCTGTCTCTGTCTCTCTCTCTCTCTCTCTCTCTCTCTCTCTTCTCTCTCTCTCTCTCTCCTCTGGCATCATGAAAATGAAGCAATTATCACCAGTGTGGACAAGAACCCAGATCCATGAAAGTATGTGGTGAAAATAGAGATAAAAATGACATCAACGGTTGATAGTGGGACGTTGAAAACATCGCCTCCACGTGTTCCAATGACAGACAATGCGACCTTCAATGCTAATTTCTCAGGATACTGGCAGACTGTTGCGGACAACACATCCCTTCGTGAAGATTGCATCCCTGTTATATTCAGTGAGATGGAGTATTTGCCTTGGGACAATCCTGATAACATTGTCAGTGCAGAAGTAGAAAACACAATCTGCACGATCAAGAACAATGTGCTAGGGTTGCTGTTTCTGATTGGTGGGCCGGCTAACGTCATTAACATGGCGGTGTTCTACAAACAGGGACTGACGGATCGCGTTAATCTATGTCTGTTTGCCTTGTCCTTTGCGATGGAATGTTTCTGGCAACGGTGATATTGCATATCGGGGAACAACTCTTCTTACAATTCTCTACAAAGGAAAGATATGGCCCATTTCAAACGTTTTTGACGAATTTGCATTTGTCAGTTATCTGCTTTCCATTTATGTATATATCACAAATTCTTTCTGCAGTCATTGCTGCAGAGAGGTGCCTGTGTGTTTTCAATCCTCTCAAAGTCCGCAGTCTGTTACGCACTAGAACGATGTGGTTTTCATCCTTTTGATATCCGCCTTGGTATTTGGTCTGTATTTTATTGTGAGTTTTCGATATCGCATTGGATGTGTATATGATCCAACGTCAGGCGGATTGTCAAGACAGCCATCGAGGGACGATTTTACAAGGTACATAGAGAGTTCATCAATAATCTTGAAAGCCGTATTTGGTGTTGGTCTTCCTGGGGTGTCGATGACCACAGTGACAGTAATGACAATCATGACGGTCTGAACTTCGTCAGGCAATGTCATGGCGATCTAAAACTTCGTCATCACTCTCTCCTCGTGAAGTGGCCCTGACCAAGGTTCTTGTCCGTAACTCCATCTTCTTTATTGCTTGCTCATCTCCATCGCTCTAGACCTATTGTTCGAATCTTTTTTCCAGAAATGAACGCTGGGCGACGAAATCAAAACTTGTTCTTATCTCTAATGTGGATTAATCAGACATTCAGCTTTATAAATGCAACCTTCAATATCGTCATCTATTACACTATGGGGTCTCACTTCAGGGAAGTATTCTGGACACTGTTTAACAGAAACCCACAGCTGAAAAGTAGGAGGAGCAATGAAAATAGAGAAAATAGGAAATCAGAGAAACTGGAAAAGTGCTAAACAGTTGACAAAAATTATGACTAATCAATGAATATGTTCTTTAAATTGTTGTAAGCATTTTTTGTTTGTAGTATGCACACGCGTATTGTTTGGAATAATTTTGGCAGCCTTAATCAAAAAAAAAGTGTATATTGCATGTTCAGGAGTTCCTGTCTCTGTTCATTACATGTTGCAGCTTGTGTGCATTGCTCTTTATGTTTGTAATTTGCTAGAGTAGTGCGTTTCTTTTCTCCTCTTTTGTGGTTTGCAGAAGCTGTGTGTTTTCCTCTATTTGTTTCGTAGTGAAAACGTCTTTTTCCTGCCTTCCTTGAAAATTCTCAAAGTGTTCCAAACGCTAAAGCATATCAATCAAAGTACATGACATCTGAACTTGATGGGGGGAGCATTCTGAACCTGAGGTAGAACTGATCCCCTCTCCCCCACCCCGTTCCAACACCAGATTTCAATGAATGTTTTTGGACATTATCGAGAAACCCCTCAGAGTGGGTATAAATGCAAGTGCCAATATCCATTTCTCCGTCAGATAGAACGGATAATGATAGATCTTTTCCCCCGGGGCGAGGGGGAGGGTGAATTTGGCCATATGCCTTTTTCCACCAACCGAACAGTAAATTTTGGCGTGATGTGATAATGGAATATTTTACTGGGTCTAAGATATTCCAAGTGATGTATTGTACTGCAGACCCTATCGCTGCATGCACACGGAACAAAATTTCAAAACAGGCATTCGGCCTGTCTCATCTCCATTCTCTTGTGCTCCATGGGATGGGCTACTTTCGGAGAGAATAATCTGGAATGAGCTTATGCTGTCGTCTGTGATAGGTCCGCCTGTTATCTGCTGTGCATTTTGCAACTGCTGTAAAGGGAGTGAAATATTAATGAAAAAAGTTAACACTTAAGTGTGGCAGACATATCAGTATAAGACCAAAACGAAATTGTGAGAAACTGGTCTTCAAAGAAGGTTGAGCTGGAAGTAAACATGGCGTATGGTAGGGAGTGTAACAGGCCGGTGGGGAGAGAGAAGCAAGGAAGCAGGCGATTACCAGGAAGAATGATATCAGTCTGACATGCTGATTCCAGCACTACATCAAGATATACCGTCAGATCATAAACTTGCCTCTAAAATTCACAAAGGTTAAAACGAAGACTAACGAAAGCAACGTATGAAAACTCATAATGACTACGCTGTCTGATCCTTGCATCGTGAATAATTGAACAGTAAATAAAAAATGAAAGAGAGAGAGAGAGAGAGAGAGAGAGAGAGAGAGAGAGAGAGAGAGAGAGAGAGAGAGAGAGAGAGAGAGAGAGAGACTTGTTATATCTGTGGTTTGTCTGAAGAAGAAATATTTGTCGAAAATTCACTCATCAGTTCCGGATTGTTTATGAAAATGTGTCATATCAGTACCACATGCATTTTGACTGGTTATCAGTAGTGATGCGGTCTGTCAGTCAATAATCATCATCATTTTTATCATCATCATCGTCCTTGTTGCTCTTGATGTTTTGTTGTAATATTATTATTGTTATTATCAATCTTGTTATTATTATGATTATCATTATTATCATTATTATTATGATCATCATCATTATCATTATATTACTATTATGAATATCATCATATGATCATCATCATCGTCATTATCATCATCATCATCATCATCATCATAGTTGCTGTTGTTATTTTTTTTCCTTTCTTTTGTGTACCATCTTCTGTGCCACCCCATGCCGCTCATTCCAACATCCCGTTCACAGCCACAACCCGGTCGGTCCCGCCAAGACCCTGGCACCGGCAATCCACAGAGAGCAGCGAATGTCAAGTCGTCAAGAGGCAACCCACTGGATGGGGCACTTCACTGCTGCCGAGTCACTTCGGTGGTGTTCAATGGCGCCTGTTCTGATCCATCATACGCAGGACACCACCTACTAAGCCCCTACTGACGACAATAATTGCTCAGTCGTGGAGCCAGCGTGAGTAAGCTCTCCCTCCGGAGGGCGCCACCACGTCCGTCCATCGACATCCCCCATGGACTTGCCGATACTGGTGAACCCGACGGAACCAAACCAAGGCCACTGACGTGGAGTGGACATCAAAACTTAGGCCACCATGAGAGCAGGGCATGAAGGGCTACAGAATTTGAGACTTTTTATGCTGATCGATGAGAATGAGGATGATGAAGATGATGCTACAGATTGCCATTTTTGGTCTGAGACTGCATGACAGCGCTTTACTCTACGCATCCTTCATAAATTTATCCCGGCGTAAACTAGACCCGAGAGATACAAGACACCTGCAGTGTTGGTCAGGAAATTTGAGCAACACTCTCAGAGACACATCCATTAAGTGGATGAAACTCGACTACCTGGGCCCAGCCTTCCCAACTGAGCCCATAGCAAATTCAACTCTGGGATGGAGCTGATCGGGGCAGATTATTGTTATTATCATTGTCGTTAGCATTAGCATAATTAAGGTTATTTCTGTCAATATTATCATCATCAACATCATCATCATCATCATTATTATGATTGTTATTGTCATCATTATTATTATTATCATTGTTATTATTATTACTATCATCATCATTATCATCATTATTATTATTATTATTATTATTATCATCACTGTTGTTGTTGTTGCTGTTGTTGTTATTCAGATAGCGAGAGAAGATGGCTTATTGGCAGAAAGAAGGTCAGAAAGCTTCATCGTCGCCATCATATTGTTACAAGTTTTATTACTGCGTTATTATTATTATTATTAATTTCATTATTATTTATCACATCACCATCATCAGTCGATCATCATCATCATCATCTCATCATCATCATCATCAAAATCAAAATCGTCACAATTTTCATTTTGATTACTATGATTTTTATTACTGTGGTTATTTATCATCATCATCATCACCACCAACACACCACATCATCATCATCATCGTCGTCGTCGTCGTCTCGTCGTCGTCGTCGTTTCATTTCAAATTTCATTTTGATTACTATAATTGTTCTTATTTTCGTTGTTTATCATCCTCATCTCATCATCATTATCATCATCCTCATCATTGTTATACATTAAAAATCAAAACTTACAACAACAAAAACATGGCGTATGGCTCTTTCGTGTAAAGCCAGCAGGTTAAAGAAATGTGTCTTTAAAGACAAAGCAACCCTTGCCATGGAGGTTGGACCAAGAGGGGTCGTAGGTGCATCGGCAGACGATCTCGTGTAACAGCTCTCTACTTCCACTGAGATGAGAACCAGATCCCTGAAAGCAATGGGAAGCCAGCTGAAAAAAATCAGGGCTGAAATACTTGTTTAAGTTGAGATGAAGGGGGGGGGGGGGGGGGGGGGGGCGTATTCACGTATTCACTGAAGACATTCAACCGTCAAACTTCATTAGAATTTCGCTTTACTGACACAAAGCTCGACTGTTGACTTCCGGGAACAGTCTAGAGGGGGTCTGGGAAGAAGCAGGTTTATGGGCTTTGTGAGATTGCTCATCACTTTGCTTTTTTCTTACCCGCTACTGGTACCAAAACACAAGAGACTCTCCAGAATCATCGAAAGGGGGATAGAACGATGAATCTATCGACACTCATCCGATCAGGATTTGAAATCGATAACTGACTATAAGTAATGTACAAGTGGAATTCTCTTGTGTCTCTGGAGGGGAAACTCTCCACAAAGCATGACATGAAAATCCCACGGGCAAAAAAGGGCAGTACACAGACAGTTGAATGAACAGAAAAGTACTGTTCCAGTGGATTAAAACGTCGACAAATCCAGACCTGGATTTAAACTATAGTGCTAAGGATATTCATGCTGACTGTTTGAATGAGGAATTTGAATGGGCTCTTCGTATGAAACGCGACAAACTCAGCTTGCTATCTTCAAGTCCTAAAAAGGAATGAAAGGAAAAATGGACAACAAACTGGATGCGCTAATAGCACAACGCGCGCACTGGAGCACATATTAGACACATTTGGAGACATTGCATGCGGGAATTGCAGGGATGGTTAAAGACTAAAACAACGATAGGTAAAGACACCTCCTCAAATAGCCAGGCACCTGCATAACAAGGATGACATCTGTAGAAAAGAGGAATTTCAAGAAGTACCAACAATGGCTGCTTCAAAAATAAGAAAGAAGGTTCGAAGAGTTTCTGGGAGGACCGGAAACACAACACATAAAGGAGAATGGGCAAGACGGAGAAATTGAATAAAAAATAAATCCAAGATTGCTGCTTCAGAGATCTCTTCTAGTATTCCAGGACTCTATTCAAGCAGCCAAATTCAGGGACACTCACCGTAGAAAAAAAATACTATTGTATAAGAAATATCCCAATGTCCCCAGTGGCTCTATAATCTGATATCCATGTGTCTGTGGAAAGCGTTTCGCTACCACCCGTGGCATGAAGATCCACAGAACAAAGATGGGATGTGTGAAGACTCATCTGAATGAGCAGCAGCGCACTGCATCAGCAGATAAGACGTCGGAAGACCAAGGCCAGGATTTAAACCACAGTGCCAAGGACATCCACGCTGTTGGTTCGGATGAGGAATTTGCACAGGCCCTCGATGCCAGGCGCCTGAAACTCAACCTGCCACGAGCAAACGAAACTGAAGATTGGGAGAAACTGGATGCAAAAATCGTCCAAAGACTCGATGCACTGAAAGGGAAAAGCACCCTGGAACACAAACTAGCCACATATGGGGACATTGTGTATGCCACATGTAGAGACGCCTAGCCTATGGAGCAAAACTACCCAAAGAGAAAACACCTCCAAAGAAATCCAGACGCCAAGAAAAGATGGACAAGATCAGGGTCCAAAAGAAAAACCTCAAGATGCAAATGAAGACCGCACTGCCAGCTGAAAAACAAGGCTTGGAAAAACTGTGGAAAGACCTGAAAGAAAAACACAGCGCCCTCAGCAAAGCGGAATCTGCGAGGAAGAGGAAGAGCAAAAAGAAGAAGACACAAGAGCGCTTCTTCAGAGACCCCTTCCAGTTAGCCAGAACACTGTTTGAGCAGCCAAAATCCGGGACCCTAAGTGTGGACAAAGGAGTTCTTGAGCAGCATCTGAGGAAAACATACTCTGACCCACAGAGCAAAGCACCACTCGACATTCAAGGTCTGGTGTGGCCAACCAACCCTGAGGAACAGTTCAATGGCAAGCCTCCAACGTTGGCGGAAATCAAGAAGGTGGTCGACAAAGCCAGAGCCAAATCATCACCAGGGCCAAACGGAATACCTTACCAGCTTTACAAGAAATGTCCCAAGGTGCTGGAGTGGCTCCACAGGCTGCTGCGATCGGCTTGGAGAAACCAGAAGATCAGCGGCCAGTGGATGACGGCAGATGGTGTGTACATCCCCAAAGAGCAAAACTCAAGTGACATCAGCCAGTTCAGGCCAATATCACTACTGAACGTCGAAGGGAAAATCTTCTTCTCTGTCATGGCAGCAAGGCTGACCAAGTACCTGATGGAAAACAAGTACTTGGATGTGTCAGTCCAGAAAGGTGCCATCCCAGGCGTGGCTGGCTGTGTAGAACACGCCACAATGATCTGGGACGCAATCCAAAAAGCAAAAACAGAAAAGAGAGACCTGGACGTAGTGTGGCTTGATCTGGCAAACGCATATGGATCTGTGCCCCATGAGATGATACAGTTGGCTCTTGAGATGTACCATGTGCCAAAGAACATCCGCGACATGCTCAAGAAGTACTTCAATGGCTTCTCAATGCGGTTCTCTACCAAGGAGTACACAACAGACTGGACGAACTTGGAAGTGGGTATTGCAATGGGCTGTGCAATTTCCCCAATACTGTTCGTGCTGGCAATGGAACTCATCTTGAAAACAGCAACAAACAACGCGAGACAAACAGACCTTGGCGATGGATACAAGATGCCTCCTCTCAAGGCCTTCATGGATGACACTACAGTGATTTCATCCAGAGAAGACGAGACACGTCATGTGCTGGAGAGGCTGGACGACATAGTTGCCTCATCCAGAATGAAGTTCAAGCCAAAGAAATCACGGAGTCTCTCACTGAGGAAAGGAGAAGTGGCCGGATCTGTGGTCTTCAGTGTTGCCAACCAGGCCATTCCAACAGTCACAGAAGAACCAGTCAAGAGCCTTAGAAGATGGTATGATGATACGCTGAAAGACACACAAAGAGCAAAAGAAACCAAGCAGATGGCGGAGGAAGGCTTGGAGACCATTGACCAGTGTGGGCTCCCTGGCAAATACAAGGTCTGGTGCCTGCAGTTCATGCTGATACCAAAGCTCCTATGGCCTCTGATGATATACGACATCTGCACCAGCATAGTGGAGGCAATGGAAGCCAAAATCAACAAGTTCACAAGGAAATGGCTTGGTGTCCCACCCTGTCTGACTGACATAGCGCTGTACTGTCGCCAAGCAAAGCTGAAACTACCACTGAAATCCATCCTGGAGGAATACAAAGCAGGGAAGATCAGACTTCAAAGCATGTTGGAGGACTCAGGAGACAAGGTGGTAGAAGCAATCAAGCCCCAGCTGAAGACAGGTAGAAAATGGAAAGTTCAAGAGGCGATGGATTCTGCAAAAGAAAGTCTCAGGATCAGAGAAATAACAGGACACACACAGACCAACGGACAAGGACTGGGGGTGACCAAAACTGAATGGTGGTCAAAGGCCAAAGGAAAAGCCAAAAGAGACATGATGATTCAGGAGATGAGAAAAGAAGAAGACCAAAAAAGACTCCAAAAAGCAGTCCAGCAGAGCCAGCAAGGGCAATGGACAACGTGGGAGAATGCACTCCAAAGAAGTCTCACTTGGAATGACATTTGGCACATGGCCCCTCTCAGGATCAGCTTCATTCTCAGATCTGCATATGACCTTCTGCCCTCAAATGCAAACCGGGTGAAGTGGGGGAAAACAGACGATCCTCCATGCCCCCTCTGCCATGAAAAACAAACAGTGGAGCATGTCCTAAGCTCATGTAAAGTAGCCCTGGCTCAAGGAAGGTACACATGGAGGCACAACCAAGTGCTCAAAGAGATTGTACAAGGAGTCTGGGCTAGTACCAACACCACAAAAGGGAAAATCAGGACTCCAAAAGCACCCGCAACATTCTTCACGGCAGGAGGCAGCAAATCATGGCCAAGAACAACAGTGCCACTCGAAACATGCAGGCAGAGTCTGCTGGACGGGGCAGATGACTGGGAGTGCACTGCAGACCTCCCAGAATGGAAGAGTCACCCAGAGATCATCAGCAAGAGTGGCATGAGACCAGACAGTAGTCCACTCTAAGTCAACCAAGCAGCTGATCATGATCGAGCTCACGGTGCCATATGAGAACAGAATGGAGGCAGCTCAAATCTACAAGACTGAAAAGTATGCTGATCTGGCAAACAGCCTGAGGAGAGAAGGCTATCAGGTCAAAGTCCTCACTGCAGAAATTGGAGCTGGGGGGTTTGTAGGAACGTCTGCATACAGCCTCATGAAACAGCTCTCAGTTGCAGGGAAGGAAAAAACCAGAGCCCTGAAAGCAATGGCAGAAGCGGCAGAGAGGTGTTCAAGCTGGATCTGGTCAAGGAGGAACAAAAGTGAACTTCATAAGGCTTAATTTCCCTACAAATATCAGGTGTCCCTGTGGCTCAGTGGTTAAAGCGCGAGTCATTAAGTGGAAAAAAAAGCATGTCCAGAGGGTCATGGGTTCGAATCCCAGCCATGGCTCGTCCCAAGATGGGAAAAAAAGGGGCAGCAGAGGGACATCCGGAGTCATGAACCGGGTGTGGCCCAACCCCCCTAGAGTGTCAGGAGATAAGGGCCGAAACACTTGCTTGAAGGGGGCTTCTCTTCTGAGGACTCTCTGCTGCCACGCTCTCCACGAGTTTCTTTCTACTGATAGAATCAGAATGGAAGAACTTGAAGAGCAGAGACAAATCGATAGCAGCTGATGGAGTGTACATTCCAAAAGAGCAGAAGCCAAGTTACACCGATGAGTTCAGTCCAGTATCCCTTCTGAAAGTTGAGGAGAACCTCTTCAGTTAGGCCAACTTAGTACCTCAAAGAAAAAGAGCACTTTGGAGAGTCAGTCCAGACAGTTGGGCATCCAAAATGTGTCTGGCTTTGTAGAACGTACAACTATGATTTGAGAGAACTATAGAAAGGCAGGGGCAAAGCGAAAAAAAAAGACCTCAACGTGGGGTGTCTCAATCTGGCAAACGAGTCTCTATCAGTTCAACAGTCTGGCTGTTGAGAAATATTATGTCCCAAGGAACATGCCAGAAATATTGAAGAAGAATTTCTATGGTTTTTCTGTGAGGTTCTATATATACGAATGCACAAAAGACTGTATCAGTCTAGATGTTGGGATATAAGGGGCTGTGTAATTTCTCCAGTATTGTTTTTCTTGTTAATCTGAATGCAGCCATGAGCCATTACATGTTAAGCGCACATCTGGAATCGAAACGGGATGCCTCTTCTAAAAGCTTTCATGGATGGCAAAGCAGTTCCTTTCACAAAAAAAGATTAAACACACAAACTATTGAAGCACTTAGACGAGCGAGTTATTTCATTCAAGATAACTTCAAACCAGAGAAGTCACGAAACCTCTCCATGCAGAGTGCAGGAAAAGTAACTGAAGAAGTTACGTTCAATGTAACTAGCAAGCTATCCCAACAGTGACGGAAGAATAAGTCAACAATCTTGGAAAGGGGTATGGTAACTCCTCGGAAGATAAAGAAAGGATGAGAGACAATGAAGCAAATGACAGGAGAAGGCATGCAGTTCATAGATCAGTGTGGCTTTCCCAGCAAATACAAGACCTGCTGCCTACTGTTCATACTTATACTGCAGATTCTTCAGCTTCTACTGATATACAAAATGGACACTAGCAGGGTATAATTAATTGTGGCCTTACTCACCCAAAACATGAGGACATGGCTTAATGTTCCACCAGCTCTTATTGACGCTGCACTCTACTGGCTCCAAGCAGAGCTGGAGCTACCTATGAAATCCTAAATCCATCCTTGAGGTGGACAAAGTGAGGAAAATCGAGGTTGCTAATCATACTTGAAAATTCGAGTCGAGAGACATTGCTGTGAGATCAATCCAGCCAAGTTAACAACTGGCAGAAAATGGAAAGTTAAGGAGACAGCGTATGTGGCAAAGGAAGACCTCAAGATCTGAAAAATGATATGACACGTGCAAACCAAGACAGGGACTGGGATCAACAGAAATGACGTAATGGTCAAACTGAAAAAGAAACGCAAATGAGAGAGAGAGAGAGAGAGGAGAGAGAGAGAGAGAGAGGAGAGAGAGAGAGAGACAGACAGACAGACAGACAGACAGAGAGAGAGGGAGAGAGAGAGAGACAAACAGAGAGAGAGAGAGATGGTAATACATGCGTCGAATAAAGGACAGGATGCCAAGAAAATCCAGAAAGCAGTCAAGTCGAGCGAACAAGGGTATGGACTATGTTAGAAAACGCATTCCGAAGAACCCATAGTGAGAATGAAATGTCATACGGCTCTTTTTAGGATCTGCTTCATCCTCAGATTTTTCTTATGACTTCCCGCTCTTGAATTCAAACCTAATGAAATGGTATCTGCTTTTTTTTTTCGAGAAAAAAAAAACTGGAAAATTTTGCAAGTTCACGCAAAGCAGTTCTGACAAAGGGAATATGTTTAGACAAACACATCAAGTCTCTTAAAGACCATGAGTGCTTCGCAATTTTGTCGCTATGTGTTTATCTACTAAAGAAACTGACAACTCTAGAGTACGGAGTTTAAAATCATTCTGGTAGGCCAGAAATCAAGTGATTAAATCAATAATTTCAAACTTTCTTCTCTGCTCCTTCAATCAATGTTTCAGGGGGAACAATTCCTTAATTGGTGGCAAAGTACAAGGGCTTAGGATTACAGTCAATGAGGCAGACGCTTGCAGTTTTTCTCTGAATAAGTGGACGAATTGGTTGCATGAATGGTACAGACATCGGCATGTAGACCCTTCCATATAACTCTGAACCCCTCGAACTTTGCCGATGGCCTTTAGGAAGAGAACAACACCTGAAAATGATTGACTATTGTTTTCTTAACGGCAATCGGCGAATGACAAGATTGAAAATGATTGACTATTGTTTTCTTAACAGCAATCGGCGAATGACAAGATAGCGAAACTTTTCGTGGGCATATTGGTGTGCGTGAGAACTAAATTGATGTAAGTTGGAGTTTCTTACATATTTCAATTAAATCTTGGATTGGCACTTTGACATAAATACGTTCGATCTGAATTTAACGTTTGAATCGCTGTTACCGTGACTTCAAACAACGATGGAAAGTACACGCCTTCAGATGGATATAGTCGAGACAAAGGACATTTTTAACGGTTTCGGAAAAAATTTTTTGCAATCGTTCGCTTCAGTGACCAAAAATAACCTCTTGTAATTTTGTGAACATGCTAAGCAGCACTGGAGAAATAAACGGGAAGAAACGGTAGACCTACAGAGCATTGTAATTTATTTATAATGTATAGTTTCTCTGTTCAGCCCACAGGGTGAGGCAATTGTACATTATACATTTTACACCTAAGTTAGTAAACATGCTATATTCCTTTTCCTTTTTCCACATTACACGGACATGGGCTTAACAGAATTGTACCAACCTATCACATCAGTGTGTGTGTGTGTGTGTGTGTGTGTGTGTGTGTGTGTGTGTGTGTGTGTGTTGGTTTGTGTGTGTGTGTGTGTGTGTGTGTGTGTGTGTGCGCGCGCGCGCGCGCGCGCGTGCGTGCGTGAATGCGCGCGTATGTGTGTGTGTGTGTGTGTGTGTTGTGTGTGTGTGTGACTAAAAAAACAAAACAATCCATTCTTATGTGTGTGTATTAGAAGAATCTATTCCTGTTTTAGATGTGCTCGTCAGCTGAAAACTGATGTAGACTGATGTCATTCTCCCTCAAACATTCAGCGACAGCACAATGCTTTCCTGTCCAGTAGTAGCAGATCCAGTGTTGGAATGCTTATGCGTTGATTCAGTCGCTATTACTGCAAGGGAAAGTAATTCGGGTACTCGCGTGACCTCACAGGTCCGAACCTTTTAAACTGATTCTAATCCAGGACCATCATTAAGGCCGAGCTGCAGAACAAGTGGAAACAGCAGCATCCACACCACAACAGAGCAGACCCGTACTACCTGTTGACTCGTCGAGAGCAGGTAGCCATTTTAAGACTCAGGACAGGCCACAACCGCCTGAAACACCACCTATTTATTAAACTCCGCATCGGCAACACAGAGCAGTGCCCCTGCAGAACAGGCAGCCAGACAACAGAACATCTGCTGCAGTCCTGCCCACTCCACCAAGCGCTCCAAGAGAAAACCTGGCCCAACCCAATACCAGTGGCCCAGAAGCTCTACGGAGGACTGGAGGACCTGTGACGTACTGCCACCTTTGTCGAGGAGATGGGGGAATCCATCTGATAAATGACGAACGAGACAACAACAACAACAAACTGATACAAAAACATTCAGAAAACAAAGTTTCAGTGATTTCAGATTACATTGATACACAAAATCCTACAAATTCTTGTAGTGTTGATGTGCATGGGTGTCATTTCTAATATAAATGTAGATTTTGCCATCATGTAAAGGACAGAATAGAACATACGTTCTAGAAGTGAATGTTTGTTAATGCTTTTAGGGAACAATTCGAACAAACGAAAAATGTATTCATGAAACATACATTTTCTTAAATGAAAAATAGCATTTTTTGGACTTGAGACAGATTTTAGATCTGATTCAGTGTTAGACCTTATCCGGCTGCAGACTAAATTCTACATTTACAAATGTAAAATTAAAAACGAAATTCATCATGTGAATTCGTTCATAAAGTTATTTGAGAGATAAATGTCAAATAGAAAAGCGCATCGCTTTTGTAAACTTAAAAACAATAAACTGATTCACAGGCTAACGTAATCATGCACATTTATTTGAAAAGTAAGGAATTTAAAAATTATGATATACCCATCATTTAAAGAGCAATTATCAACAAGCCTCCAAGCAATGAACACACAGAATCATTTATGAGGACGGATTAAAAAAAAAAACACTGTTACTACTAGATAGCTTAAAGTAACATCAATATTTAATCATCTATAATTATTTTCTTTAGGAATGGTTTCGCTCTAACTAGAACAGATGCAGGAACTCTTACATGCTGCTCAATCTGTCCGATAGTTAATGGAATGTTTACAAATCGATTAGGAATCTTGTTTACCCGAGCCCTCACTTCAATCTTCTGCTTGATCGATTTTTTTTCCATGTTTACGTTCTGTGTAAACTTGATTCTGTGGATCTCGCCAAGTTAAAAAATGCATCATTGTTCACAGTCGATTAGAACGTTCCAGGAACCTCTCCCGCATGGAGCAGTTTTTGCTCACTGCTCACCTCAGAAATAATGGTTATTGGCTCAGATGATTTTTATACTTCTTCCCTTTGAGTAGCCTTCTTCAACAGATTTGTATGGAATACCTACGTTTTCCGTCGTCTTTTGTTTGTATTTTCGAAAGGAAAGATTATTTTCCCACCATATTAGTAACTTGTTAATATCTGTAAGCAGAAGCACTTTGTTTTCATTTTTTTTTTTTTTTTTTTTTTTTTTTTTTCTAGACTTTATTCTTGCAGTCGTAGTGTAACGCACGGCATTGTTCTTTCTGAAATTAATCTCTCTCGAGTTGAGGGGTTATTTTCAGGCTCTATTTCAGCTCCAAGGCAACTGGTAGCCGTTCTCCAGCTGTATTTTTTCCACTTTTTTCTTCTACTGCTTTTTCAGGATGTGCATTGGTGCTCTCGTGACACTTCAGTGGACATAGAATGCTGACTGACAACAGCTGGTTCTGATTTGTCATCGACTTAATTCCACACAAACAAAAGATGAAAGTTCACACTGTTAACACAACAAAATATACAATGTTTGTCATTACGAGCATTAATCTTAATTTTATGTAGAAAACTATCCAATCTTAGACTAGTTGAAACTAAATGTATAGATATATGAATTTTGTACGTATTGAATCAGCTGCTTCATTGAATGTGCGTGATTTTCCACTTTCCCATCTATAGTCTATCCATACAAGGCAAGAGGTTTGCACCGCCGAATTCTTTTTCAAATCCATGAATTACCCATGAACACCGAATTCCCAGCTTACAGATACGTTCGGGCATTCTATGATACCCAGTAAATTGTCTCTGTCATGTCTGGGGCCAGCATACTACAAGTGTTATTAGGCAATCCATTCAAAACTTTAGGGATTAGCAAATACATCGAGCTGTTGGGGTTATATACCGATGCGCTCGCGCGCCACACACACACACACACACACACACACACACACACACACACACACACACACACACATATATATATATATATATTATATATAATATATATATAATATTGAATTATAAACAAAAGCTTGCTCTTATGTCTTGGATTGAAAAAATAGGGGGAGATAAGCTTTCATATTTGCAGTGGTAGTTTATTCTCTCTCTCTCTCTCTCTCTCTCTCTCTCTCTCTCTCTCTCTATATATATATATATATATATGTATATATATACATATATATATATATATATATATAGAGAGAGAGAGAGAGAGAGAGAGAGAGAGAGAGACATATAGGTGTGGGTCGGAGGGGGGCGGTGTGTGTGTGTGTGTGTGTGTGTGTGTGTTGTGTGTGTGTGTGTGTGTGTGTGTGTGTGTGTGTGTGTGTGAGACAGAGAGAGAGAGAGAGAGAGAGAGAGAGAGAGAGAGAGAGAGAGAGAGGATTCCTTCCATATCTATTTGTTTACTTCTTTCAATTGTTTAACTATTATTATGATCCGTATCAATGCAAAGCTGTTTTTGCTCAGTAGAGAAAAAGCGCTCAACAATATTCCATTATAATTATACCCAGTGCAAATGCTGCGAAGCTGACATAATGATTGATATACAACTGTAAGCCAGATTTAAAAGATCATAGGTCAGGTTATTCTCAGCCTTAAGGAAACAAACAAACAAAAATGAAAATGAGGTGATGGCTTTCTGCGAGTTATCCGACGGAAGGTCAGACTCGACCTATATGAAGCCAGACTATTTGCAACTTAAGTATGGTGGCTATCTACGGGTTATCCAGATGATAGCCAGGTTCGCCCGATGAGGCATTGAGGCGATGGCTTTCAAAGGGTTCACCAGCTGGTACCTGGACTTCTCCTGTCAGACATATTGAAGTGATGACTTTCTAAGGAATATCCGACTAGAAACCAAGCTCGCCTGATTAGCTGTTGGGGTGATGGCTTTCAACAGGCTATCCATTTAGGAGTCAGACTCACCAGAATTCAGACTACGTTCATATCTATTACTCACACTCCACACACCACCAGTTCCATTGAAGCAAATTGTTCCTCAGTCTTCATGAGAAACATCTCAGTCACACAGAGCGCAGTGATGTAGTGAAGTTGTTGAACTCCTGTGGTCCAGGGGATCCTATATGAAGCTCCTGAGCACCACAAGCAAGACTATACACAGACGGCCTCCTAACCTCTCTCTTTTTTCTGTCCAATCTTCTGAGCCACCTTAGTGGCAGTGCACCCGCGCCGCTCCTTCCAACATCCCATCCACAGCCACAGCCCAGCCGGCCCGGCTCGCTGCCGTACCGGCATCGGCAATCCACAGGGAGCAATCAATGTCATGCCATGAAGAGGCAACCCATCGGAAGAGACACTGCACTGCCGCCAAGTCACTTCGGTGGTGTTCAAAGTCTATAAAAAAGAATACCAGTAAATTTCTTTTCATTTATACTGCATAGAAGGCTGTCAACGAGCTGTATGAGGGCTGTATGACAAGAATGATTTTCACGGAAACCAGATTGATCTTTTTTTTTTTTTTTTTTTTTTTTTTTTTCTCTTTTTTTGTGGCATCAGTTATCGGATCAATGGAGCACCTAAGGCGGTGATTTTTTTTTTATTTATTATTTTTTTTTTCCCCTAAGGCCAAAATCCACCTCTTCATTTTTTGGTGCTTCACACTGTCCTCTTCATCTGCCAAAAAAAAACAAAAAGCGAAGAAAAAAAAAATAAAAACAATTTCCACAACTAAGGTTGTTGTTGTTTTTTTTTGTTTTTTTTCCAACAGTCTCTTACACACCATGCATAGTCTGTATGTTCTCTTACAAATGGACACAGTGTTGCAGATTTTAGTATTTTGGCGTTTGATACAAAGTGTCTGGGTTTGTTGATGTTCTAATGTGTGGTGAACTGGCACACTCACTCTGATCATGTTTTGTACATACAAAGGAAACAGCATATATTAAACAAAAAATATAATCATTTTCGGTTTTTCATTTTGTTTTACACACACACACCCACAGAGAGAGAGAGAGAGAGAGAGAGAGAGAGAGAGAGAGAGAGAAGAGAAGTGAGAGAAGAGGAGAGAGAGAGAAAGAGAGAGGGACAGAGGAAGGAAGGAGAGAGACAGACAGCCAGACTGATCGGCCGTCAGGCAGACAGATGGACAGAGACGGCGTCTTTTAAATGAATTTAGGTGTTAGTTACATTAGAATGGTTGCTTCTGAATATGTATTTTCTTCTCATATTTAATTGTTGATCGAACATGATTTGAAGCGAAGACAGTGCTTTTGTTTTCCGCGCTATACTTATACACATTTTGCCCAACAAAATGATATGATTAACTAACACAGACTCTTTTTGGTTCAGTTCCTTTTTACAAACACCAAATAAGACATCCAAAACCAATAATTTTACTGGTTTTCCAATTTCAAGCCATAAAAGTACTTCAATTTTTTTCCAAAATAGACTCACATTTGGGCATTCAAAAAAGAAATGCTCAATGAAGTCAATCTTATCACTACAGTAATCGCATTTGTTAGAGTCTTACTTTATTTTTTCAAGAATGATATTTGTAGGATAGATATTATGGTTTATTTTCCATTGTAGTTCGTGTAACCGAACTTCTTTTGAAACTTTTCTCGGCAAGATCCAGAAACTGTCGTTGAGAACAAAATTGAATTTTCTTTGCCAGACTTCATAAGCGTGAGGTTTTAGATTGATTTCATCTCCCGCTTTTAATAATAAGGTCTTTATTTTCTTTGGTTTTACATTAAACTCACTTGCAATGCAGGACTCCACATGGATGTTTTCACGACTCATTTCGCCACGTTGAATCCAGTTCATCCATTGTCTTGGAATTGCGTTGCAAAGAGCGTTGTATTCAAAAAATTACATTTGCTTTATTTTTATCTATTACAGTTGAAACTTCTTCTAAACTCAAGAGTCGGTTTTCATGTGCATGCACTATGTTTTGAACACATTCAAATCCATTTTCGAACCAATTTTGAAAATACAAAACCTTGCTCTTATATTGTACTAAAGTGTTATGAAATAGCATTTGACTATGAACGTTCTTGCTGTCTACATCCTCTAATTTAATTTCTTTCTTATTATCTAGATATGTAATAATGACTTCTTTCCAAAAGTCGTTTTCTATTTCACTCACGTTTTGTAGCTGCTTTGATCTGCAGTTTATCCTGAAAATATTTTGTTCTGTAGTAAGTTTACCCAAATGCCATTTGGGTATAAAGGTCCAGTTCTCGTTAGTAGCACAAAGCAGCTTTCCAGCCCATTGTAAATACAAACATTTTTGAAATTCTAACATATTAATCATTTGAAGTCCTCCTTCACTATAGTCACTTTCCATTGTTTTTCTTTTCACCTTTTCGAAAGCTTTACGGTTGCTAAATTTTCTTTGCCAAATAAACCTATACAACAATGTGTTCACCTGCCTAAGAATTACTTCCGGGATACCGATACATTGCATAACGAATGTCAACTGGCTGACAATATAGGATTTAACTATAACAATTTTGCCATGTATACTGAGATCCCTTCTACTCCACTGTTTTATCAAATTATGGATTCTTTTAACTCGACTTTTCCAATTATCTTCAATATTTCTAGCCATTGTTTCTGTTTGGAAATAAATTCCCAGGATTTTTATTTTATCAACGATGGGAAACGGTAAATTCCGTTCTTCTCCTCCTTTACCTAGTCGTATTGCTTTGGTTTTGTGTAAATTCAGTTTAAGTCCTGAAAAGTTTTCAAACGAATTGAGTATGTTTAAAGACATTATCATATCCTCTCTATTTTCAAGAAATAGTGTCGTGTCGTCAGCTAATTTTCTTTGGGCCCAAAAAAACCCATACAACAATGTTTCCCCCTTTTCCTAAGAATTACTTCCGGGATACCGGGTACATTGCCCTAACGAATGTCAACTGGGGGTGACAAATAGGATTTAAAAATATAACAATTTTGCCATGTTTTACTGAGATTTCCCCTTTTACTCCCCCTGTTTTTTTTCAAATTATGGTTCTTTTTTCTCGACTTTTCCTTTTTTTTCAAATTTTTAGCCATTGTTTCTGTTTTTGGGAAAAAAATTCCCAGGTTTTTTTTTTTTTATCCCCAAAATGGGGGAAAAGG
>CM065717.1:20456721-20476898 GCA_033310375.1 Conus canariensis | reverse complement strand
ATACTCTAAATTTATAAAATAACGTTTTTTAACGGTCAATTTTAAATTTCGGTTCGTAAAAGTTGTATATCATTTTTCGCCATTTAAAACTGCACATGTATACCGAATTTCATCAAGAGCAACCTAAATTTTGAAAATATCGGTTTTTAGCGGTTACATTTAATGGTCATAATGACTATCTAATGACCCTATGTTACCCGCTGGATGTTCCTGTAGGCTTACGTCAAGTTTGGTGGCGATCCGATGACTCTCGTGGCCGCCAACCTCAGAAGATCGGGTTTTAAACAGTTTTTATAGGGTTTGGTGTTTTTAACGGTTTTGAACTGTTATAAATAACGTTTCTTAACTGCCAAATAACGGTTCTAATTTTCGAGAAGTAGTCCTGTACCTGTGCAATGTCACAACGGCCATTTGATGAAAAGCAGAGGAAAAAGATGTCTTTGAAACCGTTATAACAGTTTTTTTTAACGGTTTTTAACGGTTTTATTTTTTTAGAGATTAGCCCAAAACCATCCTCGGGTCACAATAGACGTACCTGCTAAATTTCAAGAAGATCGGGTTTTAAACAGTTTCTTTTATAGGGTTTGGTGTTTTTAACGGTTTTTAACTGTTATAAATAACGTTTTTTAACTGCCAAATAACGGTTCTAATTTTAGAGAAGTAGTCCTGTACCTGTGCAATGTCACAACGGCTATTTGAAGAAAAGCAGAGGAAAAAGGATGTCTTTGGAACCATTATAACAGTTTTTTAACGGTTTTTAACGGTCAATGTTAAGTTTTGGTTCGTAAAATTTGCATAACATTGTTCAGCGCTTAAAACTGTACGTGCATACGGAATGTTATCAAGAAGGGTGAAAATTCAGAAATTCAGAAAATAACGGTTTTTAACGGTCAATGTTAAGTTTCGGATCTTGAAAATTGTATATCATTGTTTAGCGTTCAAAACTGCGCATGTATATCGAATCTCTTCAAGAATACTCTAAATTTATAAAATAACGTTTTTTAACGGTCAATTTTAAATTTCGATTCGTAAAAGTTGTATATCATTTTTCGCCATTTAAAACTGCACATGTATACCGAATTTCATCAAGAACAGCCTAAATTTTAAAAATAACGGTTTTTAACGGTCAAATTTAATGGTCATAATGACTATCTAATGACCCTATGTTACCCGCTGGATGTTCCTGTAGGCTTATGTCAAGTTTGGTGGCGATCCGATGACTCTTGTGGCCGCCAACCTCAGAAGATCGGGTTTTAAACAGTTTTTATAGGGTTTGGTGTTTTTAACGGTTTTTAACTGTTATAATAACGTTTCTTAACTGCCAAATAACGGTTCTAATTTTCGAGAAGTAGCCCCGTACCTGTGCAATGTTACAACGGCCATTTGATGAAAAGCAGAGGAAAAAGATGTCTTTGAAACCGTTATAACAGTTTTTAACGGTTTTTAACGGTTTTATTTTTTTAGAGATTAGCCCAAAACCATCCTCGGGTCACAACAGACGTACCTGCCAAATTTCATGACAATCGGTTGAGCCGTTTTTGAGTCTATAGCGTACACAGACACACACACACACACAGACAGAATTTGCCATTTATATATTAGACTAGCAGGGGCACCCGGCGTTGCCCGGGATATGAACATTCTTTGCGATACCAGCCGCCGTGGCAAAGTGGTTAGCGTCGCGGACTCCCGGCTGGGAGGTCGTGGGTTCGAATCCCATCAGAGTCATGTGGGTTTTTCTGCCCCGACCGGCTCCTACCCAGAGTTGAGTTTGCTGCGGACTCAGTTGGGAAGACTGGGACCACACAGTCGAGTTTCATCCACTTAATGGATGAGTTTCTGAGAGTGTTGCTCAAATTTCCTGACCAACACTGCAGGTGCCTGTATCTCTCAGGCCTGGTTGACGCCGGGATATATTATGAAAGGAAGCGTAGAGTACAGCCCTGTCATGTAGTCTCAGACCGGAATGGAATTCCGTAGCGTCATCTTAATCATCCTCATTCTCATCGATCAGCATAAAAAAAAATGTCTCAAATTCTGTGGTCCTTCATGCCCTGCTCTCATGGTGACCTCAATTTCGATGTCCTCTCCACGTCTGTGGCCTTGGTTTGGTTCCGTCGGGGTCACCGGTATCGGCGAGTCCATGGGGGCTGTCGTTGGACGGACGTGGTGGCGCCCTCCGGAGGGAGAGCTCACTCACGCCGGCTCCGCGACTAAGCAATTATTGTCGTCAGTAGGGGGCTTAGTAGGTGGTGTCCTGCGTATGTTAGATTAGAACAGGCGCCACTGAACACCACTGAAGTGACTCGGCAGCAGTGCAGTGTCTCCTCCGGTGGGTTGCCTCTTAACGACTTGACATTGACTGCTTCCTGTGGATTGCCAGTGCCGGGGCTGCGGCGGGGCCGACCGGGCTGTGGCTGTGGACGGGGTGTCGGAATGAGCGGCGTGGGTGCACTGCCTCTGATGTGGCGCAGAGGTTGGGACAGCAAAAAAAAAAAATCCAACCAAAAAAAAAACAAAAAAAAAACATTCTTTGCGATACTCACATGACGGCAAACATGTATTAATTGTTTTGATTTACAATCAATCCCCCCTCCCCCCCCCCCAACATCTTCCCACCCCTCCCCCCACACAAACACACATTCTCTCTCTCTCTCTCTCTCTCTCTCTCTCTCTCTCTCTCTCTCTCTCTCTCTCTCTCTCTCTTATACATTCTATTGTTTTCCGCCTGCCTCTGGCCCCTTTCCTCTGGATCTTCCCTAGCACGTCGAGATGCTTTTCTCGTTCGATTTTCCGCCTGCACTCACTGTTCCCATTCCCATTCCTCTGATTGCCCTTAATTTTGTAGGAATAGACTTTGTGCAGAAGTAGTTTATTTCAATGGGTCTGTGTCTAATGTAAAAATAGTGTATAAGGCTTTGCACTGTACAATCATTTTTCTGGCCCCTCTCATTCCTCCCTTTTCATCCCCCTACCCTGTCCCATCCATGTTGCAAAATTACTTACCGTTACTGGACATACGCATACTGAATTTTATCAATAGCGGTGTAAATTTAGAAAATAACGGTTTTTAACAGTCAATGTTAAGTTTTGGTTCGTAAAATTTGCATAACATTGTTCTGCGCTTAAAACTGTACGTGCATACGGAATGTTATCAAGAAGGGTGAAAATTTCGAAATTCAGAAAATAACGGTTTTTAACGGTCAATGTTAAGTTTCGGATCTTGAAAATTGTATATCATTGTTTAGCGTTCAAAACTACACATGTATATCGAATTTCTTGAAGAATACTCTAAATTTATAAAATAACGTTTTTTAACGGTCAGTTTTAAATTTCGGTTCGTAAAAGTTGTATATCATTTTTCGGCATTTAAAACTGCACATGTATACCGAATTTCATCAAGAACAGCCTAAATTTTAAAAATAACGGTTTTTAACGGTCAAATTTAATGGTCATAATGACTATCTAATGACCCTATGTTGCCCGCCGGATGTTCCTGTAGGCTTATGTCAAGTTTGGTGGCGATCCGATGACTCTCGTGGCCGCCAACCTCAGAAGATCGGGTTTTAAACAGTTTTCATAGGGTTTGGTGTTTTTAACGGTTTTTAACTGTTATAAATAACGTTTTATAACTGCCAAATAACGGTTCTAATTTTAGAGAAGTAGTCCTGTACCTGTGCAATGTCACAACGGCCATTTGATGAAAAGCAGAGGAAAAAGATGTCTTTGAAACCGTTATAACAGTCTTTTTTTAATGGTTTTTAACGGTTTTATTTTTTTAGAGATTAGCCCCAAACCATCCTCGGGTCACAACAGACGTACCTGCTAAACCATCCATGTTGCAAAATTACTTACCGTTACTGGACATATGCATACCGAATTTTATCAATAGCGGTGTAAATTTAGAAAATAACGGTTTTTAACGGTCTGTGTTAAGTTTTGGTTCGTAAAATTTGCATAACATTGTTCAGCGCTTAAAACTGTACGTGCATACGGAATGTTATCAAGAAGGGTGAAAATTTCGAAATTCAGAAAATAACGGTTTTTAACGGTCAATGTTAAGTTTCGGATCTTGAAAATTGTATATCATTGTTTAGCGTTCAAAACTGCACATGTATATCGAATTTCTTGAAGAATACTCTAAATTTATAAAATAACGTTTTTTAACGGTCAATTTATAAATTTCGGTTCGTAAAAGTTGTATATCATTTTTCGCCATTTAAAACTGCACATGTATACCGAATTTCATCAAGAACAACCTAAATTTTGAAAATAACGGTTTTTAACGGTCAAATTTAATGGTCATAATGACTATCTAATGACCCTATGTTACCCGCTGGATGTTCCTGTAGGCTTACGTCAAGTTTGGTGGCGATCCGATGACTCTCGTGGCCGCCAACCTCAGAAGATCGGGTTTTAAACAGTTTTCATAGGGTTTGGTGTTTTAACAGTTTTTAACTGTTATAAATAACGTTTCTTAACTGCCAAATAACGGTTCTAATTTTCGAGAAGTAGCCCTGTACCTGTGCAATGTCACAATGGCCATTGGATGAAAAGCAGAGGAAAAAGATGTCTTTGAAACCGTTATAACAGTTTTTTTAACGGTTTTTAACGGTTTTATTTTTTTAGAGATTAGCCCAAAACCATCCTCGGGTCACAACAGACGTACCTGCTAAATTTCAAGAAGATCGGGTTTTAAACAGTTTCTTTTATAGGGTTTGGTGTTTTTAACGGTTTTTAACTGTTATAAATAACGTTTTTTAACTGCCAAATAACGGTTCTAATTTTAGAGAAGTAGTCCTGTACCTGTGCAATGTCACAACGGCTATTTGAAGAAAAGCAGAGGAAAAAGGATGTCTTTGAAACTGTTATAACAGCTTTTTAACGGTTTTTAACGCTTTTATTTTCTTAGAGATTAGCCCAAAACCATCCTCGGGTCACAACAGACGTACCTGCCAAATTTCGTGACAAACGGTTGAGCCGTTTTTGAGTCTATAGCGTACACAGTCACACACACACACAGACAGAATTTGCCATTTATATATTAGACAAGAACAGCCTACATTTTGAAAATAACGGTTTTTAACGGTCAAATTTAATGGTCATAATGACTATCTAATGACCCTATGTTACCTGCTGGATGTTCCTGTAGGCTTATGTCAAGTTTGGTGGCGATCCAATGACTCTCGTGGCCGCCAACCTCAGAAGATCGGGTTTTAAACAGTTTTCATAGGGTTGGTGTTTTTAACGGTTTTTAACTGTTATAAATAACGTTTCTTAACTGCCAAACAACGGTTCTAATATTCGAGAAGTAGCCCCATACCTGTGCAATGTCACAATGGCCATTTGATGCAAAGCAGAGGAAAAAGATGTCTTTGAAACCGTTATAACAGTTTTTTAACGGTTTTTAACGGTTTTATTTTTTTTAGAGATTAGCCCAAAACCATCCTCAGGTCACAACAGACGTACCTGCTAAATTTCAAGGAGATCGGGTTTTAAACAGTTTCTTTTATAGTGTTTGGTGTTTTTAACGGTTTTTAACTGTTATAAATAACTAGTTGCAAAGCGAGAGGACTGCAGGCGGAAATCTAAACAAATCTTAAATAAATGTTAGCGAACCGCCCAGAGAACGTGGACAAACGAGTCACAAGACGAAACACAACTAGTTTCGACCTCTTAGGTCTTCATCAGGTGAGACATTAACGAATAAAACAATGAAAATTCACTTAGCAAATTCGTTAATGTCTCACCTGATGAAGACCTAAGAGGTCGAAACTAGTTGTGTTTCGTCTTGTGACTCGTTTGTCCACGTTCTCTGGGCGGTTCGCTAACATTTATTTAAGATTTGTTATAAATAACGTTTTTTAACTGCCAAATAACGGTTCTAATTTTAGAGAAGTAGTCCTGTACCTGTGCAATGTCACAACGGCTATTTGAAGAAAAGCAGAGGAAAAAGATGACTTTGAAACCGTTATAACAGCTTTTTTACGGTTTTTAACGCTTTTATTTTTTTAGGGATTAGCCCAAAACCATCCTCGGGTCACAACGGACGTACCTGCCAAATTTCATTACAATCGGTTGAGCCGTTTTTGAGTCTATAGCGTACACAGACACACACACACACACACACACACACACACACACACACACACACACACACACACAGAATTTGCCCTTTATATATTAGATATATATATATATATATATATATATATTGAACTATAAACAAAAGCTTCCTCTTATGTCTTGGATTGAAAAAATAGGGGGAGATAAGCTTTCATATTTGCAGTGGTAGTTTATTATCTCTCTTTCTCTCTCTCTCTCTATCTCTCTCTCTCTCTCTCTCTCTCTCTCTCTCTCTCTCTCTCTCTCTCTCTCTATATATATATATATATATATATATATATATATATATATAACAAGCGATAAGAGGAATATTAAAATTATTAATTTTAATATTCCTCTTATCACTTGTTTTAATGTTGCTCCCTAAGGGGTTGAGCACTTGTAGAACTATTTTAGGCTTTTTAACCACACTGATCTATATATATATATATATAGAGAGAGAGAGAGAGAGAGAGAGACATATAGGTGTGGGTCGGGGGGGGGGGCGCGCGTGTGTGTGTGTGTGTGTGTGTGTGTGTGTGTGTGTGTGTGTGTGTGTGTGTGTGTGTGTGTGAGAGAGAGAGAGAGAGAGAGAGAGAGAGAGAGATTCCTTCCATATCTATTTGTTTACTTCTTTCAATTGTTTAACTATTATTATGATCCGTATCAATGTAAAGCTGTTTTTGCTCAGTAGAGAAAAAGCGCTCAACAATATTCCATTATAATTATACCCAGTGCAAATGCTGCGAAGCTGACACAATGATTGATATGCAACTGTAAGCCAGATTTAAAAGATCATAGGTCAGGTTATTCTCAGCCTTAAGGAAACAAAAAAAAATTGAAAATGAGGTGATGGCTTTCTGTGAGTTATCCGACGGAAGGTCAGACTCGACCTATATGAAGCCAGACTATTTGCAACTTAAGTATGGTGGCTATCTACGGGTTATCCAGATGATAGCCAGGTTCGCCCGATGAGGCATTGAGGCGATGGCTTTCAAAGGGTTCACCAGCTGGTACCTGGACTTCTCCTGTCAGACATATTGAAGTGATGACTTTCTAAGGAATATCCGACTAGAAACCAAGCTCGCCTGATTAGCCGTTGGGATGATGGCTTTCAACAGGCTATCCATTTAGGAGTCAGACTCACCAGAATTCAGACTACGTTCATATCTATTACTCACACTCCACACACCACCAGTTCCATTGAAGCAAGTTGTTCCTCAGTCTTCATGAGAAACATCTCAGTCACACAGAGCGCAGTGATGTAGTGAAGTTGTTGAACTCCTGTGGTCCAGGGGATCCTATATGAAGCTCCTGAGCACCACAAGCAAGACTATACACAGACGGCCTCCTAACCTCTCTCTTTTTTCTGTCCAATCTTCTGAGCCACCTTAGTGGCAGTGCACCCACGCCGCTCCTTCCAACATCCCATCCACAGCCACAGCCCAGCCGGCCCGGCTCGCTGCCGTACCGGCATCGGCAATCCACAGGGAGCAATCAATGTCATGCCGTGAAGAGGCAACCCATCGGAGGAGACACTGCACTGCCGCCAAGTCACTTCGATGGTGTTCAAAGTCTATAAAAAGAATACCAGTAAATTTCTTTTCATTTATACTGCATAGAAGGCTATCAACGAGTTGTATGAGGGCTGTATGACAAGAATGATTTTCACGGAAACCAGATTGATCTTCATTGAGTAAATTATTTTTAGCAAGGTAAGAATAGAGGAACTTTTGCATGTGCTTTTCAATAGGCTTAGATAAAGCAGATAAAACAGAAACAGGTCGATAATTTGATGGATTGGATGTATGACCAGATTTATGGAGCCGGAGAGGGATAACTTTAGCTTCCTTAAATTTTAAAGGAAAAGTTTGTTTCTCTATGCACAAATTGTATAAATAAGTTAGCGTGTCAGAGATCACTGGGCATAAAACTTCTAGTATTTTTACATCTAAACTGTCTAAATCGCGTGCACCAGATTGTTTTAAATATGAGAAACTTTTACTGACATCCATAACCGTCATTGGTTGGAGAGTAAAAGGAAAGCAAATATTCTTTGAATCAAGGTAATGTTTTAAGTGGCTGAGATCATGTTCATTGGACCTGTCATGTAATATGATTTTATCTTTGATGTTTGCAAAATGGTTGTTTAATTGATTTGCTGATACGTGTGTAAGAATTTGCTGACTTCTTGATACCTGTTTATTATTCAACATGTTGATAGCTTTCCAGATCTGATGTGAAACCTTTGTAGAAATTAACATCTTTTGGAAGTAATTGCGCTTAGATTTTCGTTTCATTGAGTTTACCTTATTTCTTTGTTTTCGAAATTCTTTTCTTGTTCCGAAATTGCTTAAATGATTTCTTTTATTAATTTCTATATGAATTTCTTTTGTTATCCATGGTGGTTTTTTTCTTGTTTGACTCTTTTCTTTATGAAAGGAGCATGCTTGTTATATACAGAAGTAAACGTATTGATCCAATATTCAGCTGCTTCATCAGGATCTCTTATTTGATATATATAATCCATCTGTGCCGTGGCAAGGTCTGAAAGGAAATCTTCTTCTTTAAAGTTTCTAAAGCTTCTGTAATATATAATCTTTTGCCCTTCCTTTGGAATTTTAACACGGGTTTTGTACCAAGTAAGACAGATGGGATTGTGGTCACCACATCCGCATGGTGGAGCACATACTTCAATAATAGATTGTTTTGTGTTTGTGTAAATGTGATCAATTAAGGTACTTGAATGTTCAGTTACACGGATTGGTTTGTCAATAAGTTGTTCTAGGCCATGTGAAGTGTAGTTTTGATGCCACTTGGGTTTGGGTTTCGTTAAATCTATATTAAAATCTCCCAACATGATAGTTTCAAAACTTAGCATTGTTACTTCATCCATAAGGACACTAAATTTATCTTGCCAGTCTGTAGCTTCTGATGGATTTCTGTATAAAAATCAATCCTATGATTAGTGGTTTACTGTTTTTTATGCTGATTTCAATCCATACAGATTCAATGTCATAATTTTCAAGATTGTTCGGTTTTTTGTAGTTTAGCGAAGATGCAAGATACAATAGTATGCCTGTGGTTTTGGGTTTATGTGGATCTAGTCGAATTATCTGGTATCCTGGCACGTTCATATCAGCATCAGTTATTTGTGAAGACAAATGGGATTCTGCGAAACAAAATAAATGAAAATTGTTGCCACTGGTGTGAAGAATAGTTGCAATATTGTCTTTCTTGTTTGTTGCATTGTTATTGTTCAAGAAGTCTATTCAAAGTCCTTGTTATATTGGCCATGTATCTAATGTTAAAGACAAGTTTCAAATCGTTTTGGAATAACTTCAGTAAGTCTAGAAAAGTTTTCTCAATTTTAGAAAGTATATATACCAAGTAATGCAATGTATATCTAAGTTATAAAAAAGATCAAAGAGCAAAAAAGAAAGGACAAATTGTTCGGGTAAGTGAACACCGCCTTCAGCGTTCCTAGATACACACTGCACACACTATATCTTCTATACTGCAACAGCAATTGAGTTCAATGAAAAATATGAAAAAGAGATTAAAAATGAAATGAGGCAGAGAACAGTAAACAATGAACAATAAACAAGTAGGGTAAGTCTGGCTCCCGTAAAAAACCTAACGCAGAGTAACTTTTATTCAAGACTGGCACAGCCTTTTAAACTTGAATAAAGTCAGACAAATACAAAGACGAACAATCTAATAGTGGGGGAAAAACAAGTGCAGGCCAACAACCCCTCTGTCATCACAGTAATGACCTGGCAAAGATTTGGACTTAATAGGGGAGGGGGGGGGGGGTGAAGATGAAAACGGGAACATGAAATTAAGAAAAGATATTATAAATATGAAAACTCTTCCCTAGCTGCATAAGCGAACCATTGTAATCCCTCTCGAAGGCAGATCTATTTGTATTGCCTGCTCCTAGGCCTTTCGTCCGCTGGATCAGACTCATCAGGGAGACACGGCTGGTTGTGTCTGTGCTCCTGGTGTCAAATAGAGACACACCACAGTCCGTAATACTGTGGTGTTCTCACCACCAAGGGTTCCAAAAAGAATGCAACAGCACCCCCAAAGCAGCCAGCGAAGGGTAGTAAATGAAACAAAACGAAAGTGTGGGGAGGAAAAAAAGTTGCTGAAAAACTAGTGACATTATGCAAACAGTATAAAATGTAGGGGACAATCTTTGAGCTTATGCCTGAGGATCCATCCAAGAATGCAAGGGAGATCAAAAGACAAACCCAAAGACGGACAGAAACAAATAACCTCGATTGTCTC
Organism: Conus canariensis; assembly: GCA_033310375.1. Taxonomy (NCBI): domain Eukaryota; kingdom Metazoa; phylum Mollusca; class Gastropoda; order Neogastropoda; family Conidae; genus Conus; species Conus canariensis. The sequence goes on along the minus strand of CM065717.1, from coordinate 20,466,500 downwards.
TATTTGACACCAGGAGCACAGACACAACCAGCCGTGTCTCCATGATGAGTCCGAAAGGCCTAGGAGCAGGCAATACAAATAGATCTGCCTTCGAGAGGGATTACAATGGTTCACTCATGCAGCTAGGGAAGAGTTTTCATATTTATAATATCTTTTCTTAATTTCATGTTCCCATTTTCATCTTCAACACCCCCCCCTCCCCCCACCCCCCTTAAGTCCAAATCTTTGCCAAGTCATTACTGTGATGACAGAGGGATTGTTGGCCTCGCTTGTTTTTCCCCACTATTAGATTGTTCGTCTTTGTATTTGTCTGACTTTATTCAAGTTTAAAAGGCTGTGCCAGTCTTGAACAAAAGTTACTCTGTGTTAGGTTTTCTTATGGGAGCAAGACTTACCCTACTTGTTTATTGTTCATTGTCTACTGTTCCCTGCCTCATTTCATTTTTAATTTCGTTTCAATTATATCGAGGTTATTTGTTTCTGTCCGTCTTTGTGTTTGTCTTTTGATCTCCCTTGCATCCTTGGGCGGATCCTCAGGCGTAGGCTCAAAGATTGTCCCCTACATTTTATACTGTTTGCATTATGTCTTTAGTTTTTCAGCATCTTTTTTCCTCCCGACACTTTCGTTTTGTTTCATTTACTACCCTTCGCTGGCTGCTTTGGGGGTGCTGTTGCATTCTTTTTGGAACCCTTGGTGGTGAGAACACCACAGTATTATGGACTGTGGTGTGTCTTTATTTGACACCAGGAGCTCAGACACAACCAGCCGTGTCTCCCTGATGAGTCTGATCCAGCGGACGAAAGGCCTAGGAGCAGGCAATACAAATAGATCTGCCTTCGAGAGGGATTACAATGGTTCGCTCATGCAGCTAGAGAAGAGTTTTCATATTCATAATATCTTTTCTTAATTTCATGTTCCCATTTTCATCTTCAACACCTCCCCCCCCCCCCCCCCCCCCCGCCCCTTAAGTCCAAATCTTTGCCAAGTCATTACTGTGATGACAGAGGGGTTGTTGGCCTGTGCTTGTTTTTCCCCCACTATTAGATTGTTCGTCTTTGTATTTGTCTGACTTTATTCAAGTTTAAAAGGCTGTGCCAGTCTTGAACAAAAGTTACTCTGTGTTAGGTTTTCTTATGGGAGCAAGACTTACCCTACTTGTTTATTGTTCATTGTCTACTGTTCCCTGCCTCATTTCATTTTTAATTTCGTTTCAATTAAATCGAGGTTATTTGTTTCTGCCGTCTTTGTGTTTGTCTTTTGATCTCCCTTGCATCCTTGGGTGGATCCTCAGGCGTAGGCTCAAAGATTGTCCCCTACATTTTATACTGTTGGCATTATGTCTTTAGTTTTTCAGCATCTTTTTTTTCTCCCCACACTTTCGTTTTGTTTCATTTACAATATTCGCTGGCTGCTTTGGGGGTGCTGTTGCATTCTTTTTGGAACCCTTGGTGGTGAGAACACCACAGTATTATGGACTGTGGTGTGTCTCTATTTGACACCAGGAGCTCAGACACAACCAGCCGTGTCTCCATGATGAGTTCGATCCAGCGGACGAAAGGCCTAAGAGCAGGCAATACAAATAGATCTGCCTTCGAGAGGGATTGCAATGGTTCACTCACGCAGCTAGAGAAGAGTTTTCATATTCATAATATCTTTCCTTAATTTCATGTTCCCATTTTCATCTTCAACACCCCCCCCCCCCCCCCCCCCCCGCCCCTTAAGTCCAAATCTTTGCCAAGTCATTACTGTGATGACAGAGGGGTTGTTGGCCTGCACTTGTTTTTCCCCCACTATTAGATTGTTCGTCTTTGTATTTGTCTGATTTAATTCAAGTTTAAAAGGCTGTGGCAGTCTTGAATAAAAGTTACTCTGTGTTAGGTTTTCTTATGGGAGCAAGACTTACCCTACTTGTTTATTGTTCATTGAAAAAGAGATTCTTTGCAAAATAATCTCTAACATTTATACACGCACTCACTCAGATAGGGAAAAAAATATGTATATATATATAGTGTACCAACAGAATAACAGACAAATACAACAATCTTCAAACCAGAAAAAAAATACAATAAGAAAAGCAGATAAGGTACAACAACAGAAATTATCGTAGTCCGCCAAATCCAAGGTTCAAGGGTCCAAAATTAGTCACCAGGCAGAAGTCACTACAAGTTCCCAGGTCCGATATAAAAAACACACATTCACCATACTAAAGAACAGACTTAATATATCGATGTCGATTGTCATGGGAAAAAAATATTTTCACTCCAATAAAAAAGGCGTCATAGGTGCACGCATCCGTGTACGCACACACGTATGTACACACGCACTCCCCCCCCTCCCCTCCCCCTCCCCCCCCCCCCCCCACACGCACACACACAAACGCGCGCCCGATAGCGCACATGTGCATACAAGCACTGAGTTACTGAGGTCTCTGTTGGTGGAAAAGCTGTGATGCCATGTTCATCAGCTTAAGGGCGTATTGTCCGGGATGTGTCAGTAAACCTTCAGGATACCAGTAGTGGCACGCGGGTCATGGAGTAACCGCCGATGGTTTGGGGTACCTGTATGAGTTTGGTCACCCATGACTGAAGGTGGATACAAGGAAGAGAGGTATGGATGTGACGTAGAGGGGTACCAAGGTCCTTGGAATGGGTAATGGGGTGGGTTGGAGCACAAAGGAAAGGGACACCATGGGTTTCCTGGACAGACAGATTGCCTCTGTCTTGGAGGAGTCTGTGGAAGGAAGGCTGAACGGTCTGGTCCATGGCGTCCAACTGCTGCAGTGCAGGAGCAGGACGTACAGACACAGGACCCTCAGGATGAACTGGATACAGCCTGTCGTTGAATGGCCCACCATCTCTCCGGGATGGCAGCAGGGGATAGTGGGCCATGGAAGTGATGGATGGGACGCCAGGAACGTTGCTACTATGACCAGAGGGTCGACTCGGTTCGGCACGCGAGTCCATCCTGCCACTGTGTAGTGTGTTGTGGAAGGCATCTGAAAGCTCTTCTACTTGCTGATTACTTCTGGGTTGTCTTCGAGGTGGAAAAGCCCCTTCAGAGTGTTGGCCAGAATTGTAACAGAGGAAACGTGGCAAGTACTTCATAAAGTTAACAGCGAGCTTTGCCGTTCCCTTTGGATTAAGATGGATAGGGTCTTTGTATAAAGCGAGTCTTAGAGCACCACTTTTTGTAATAAAAGTGTCATGGTTATCAATCAATTTGATTTTAGATGTATTACAGGCTGAGTGCAAGGTTCTGTTTGAGGGGGAGATCGCATTATTTAGAACATGGCGTCCTCGTGCTGGAATGACAGAACTAAACGTGATACAAGCTGACGGAAAAGACCTTTTGCACAGAATAATCAGTTCAGTCCACTGTTTAGCAGACACTGGGCCAGCCGACAATCGTTGACCCCAACATGAACAATCATGTGTTGGACATGGGTGAGCTTATTGGGCAATAAATGAAACCACTGAATCATGTTCTGTACTGTCATTCCCGGAATGCACAGTTTAAACACACGATCTTCTTCAGTTCCCAACCGTCTTGGATCAATAAACCTTCAAACAAAGTCTCTGATGATGACAGAATAAATGTTGTCAGGAATCTTAATTTCGTTAAACACCTGGGAAGGGGATCTCTGTCGTGTGGGTATTTGATTTCTTAAACTGTGTTGGGAAGTATTGTTATCTCCAGGATCTGCATTCCTTGCACTGCATTCAACACTTTCCTGTTTTTCAGACGTACAGTTTTCTTCCTCTAAAATGTCAAAACGATTGTGAGTTGACACAGGAGTTGTTAGTGATATGTGTGTTTCTAGACTGTTTTGTTTTAGAGATACACTATCTTCTGATATCCTCTCTGAATAAATTATGGCGCTACTTGCTGTTTCACTTTCGAGTGTGTTTTGTCACCAGTTTGATTTGGAGGATCTTCATTAACAGGAGTAAATTTCTCCTATTTTCAGCTGGGTGGGGGTGCTGCACTTCATATTGAGTTGAAGTTGTCGAGGTAGGACCTTTGTCCATCATAAGTTTAAGTTTTGACTGAAGAGTTCCTATTGTGTTTTCAAGGAATGGTTTTCTTTGCTCAGAGTTATTATCTGGCTTTCTTTTTGGAAATATATTCCTTTACCACCTCTATTGTTTGATGAAGATTTTCAGTTTTTTGGTGATATGATGCTTAATTTTATTTTTCATAGATGTTTTGACGTCTTCTAGATGGGAGATCAATACAGTTTGAAAATCACTTAACTCAACTGCCTAAGGTCTGACTGTCTTCTAGTCTTTGGAGCTTATGATGGGTGGTTTTGTCATACAATCGTTTAGGGAAAAGTACTCGCCTTCTGTCATATTTGCTTGACTTCCAGCGTCTGGCACTTTTTTTTAACTTGAAGTAACATGTTGTGTACTTGATTCACTTCCTTTGTGGAAAAACTCACTGTGAGGAACTGTTGATGTTGACTGCTTGGTTTCTGTGTGATCCAAAGGACTAGTTGTTTTGACTTCTGTTTGTTCTGTCTCTGGGTTTTCACTTCCTTTTATATAGACATCAGTAGAATTAAGGTCTGTTTTTGTTTCATTTCTGCTCTCAATTTCCGGTCATGACCCAGGGGTGAGTGGAATAAGTAAATCTGCAGGTGCTGAAACGGGCGAAGAGAGGTGAATGTCGAATCAGTCCACACTGTAAAGATGTTAAGTCTTCAGACTGACAATAATCTGACAACCAAGTCTTTGAGTACCTTGCATTCTTCTTGACTCCACTGCCAGCAATCAGCTCCCTGGCAGAGAAAAGTGCCTGAACCATTTCTGGTAAAGTACAAAGTCAGTGTTATCCTCTTGGAATCGTAGATGAATAATTCGAACCACTGATTTACTGAGACATGTGGGAATGGGGTAACAAATCCATGTTGGAACAGAGAGTATTTTGTCTTCATTATCAAAGTCTATTCTTTCAATTCTTACATTACTTTCTACAATTGCAGAATATCGATAAAATAAAGAGTTTCTCCATTCTGTCAATTCTTTTTTGTGCAGGTAAACGTTTTTTTTGTCGGGAATCTAACGTCGGCTGCAGTTTACTTTCTTTAATCATTGATGATTGTTCCATATTTTGGAATTGATCATGTTCTTGAAATTCATTTGCAGTTCTTACCATTTCAAACTGTTACATACAGACATCGGACCATGGGCCAGCATATTTACTTCACATTTTGTAAGACATGACGCTCGTTATATGATCTGTAAAACCAAGCTGACGAGGAAAGTTTGGTTGTTTCTTCTGGCGCCTGTAGTAGACCGTTTTTTCTTTTCTTTTTTTATTACACCGTTGGAGGCTACGAACCTGTTTCACGTGCACACAAAAAGCAACGCTGGGTCACCTTTGATCCAACGTGGATAACACTGCGTGATCACTGTTTACAGTTCAGCAATTCAGCAAATCCGATTCTTCATTCCGATTTCTTCATTATATATAGTCATGATAAATTCGTTAATTACTGACCTTATAATTGTTTACACAACAATAAGAGTGCACACCCTAGAAAAGAGGCAAACTATGCCTTGTAAACCCATTCACATTTTACATACAGTTCTATTTTCTCATCAAAATGTGTGTCTTGTAAACAATAAATTGAATAAGATTTTTGCCTGAGATAATGGAAGATATCTCTCCTTTTTTGCGGATTCCCTAGGCCTTGACATTCAGTGATGAAACTATCAGTCTAGCCATTCTGCCCTAATATAAAAGCCAGACAGAGATACCAGTAAACATATAAAGAAAAAATGTACAGGCGCTAAGATGTTTCGAGGAATATTCAACCTCTGACAAATCCACACACTAATCACGCTTAGAAATTCTGACCAAGAGGCAATAACTAGAGATGGATATAAACATGACTCAAACTTACAAACCCAGATATAAAACAAAATAAAACAAGTAAACAAATGCACATATCACAAAACAGTACAAATTCACCTGGATTACATAAATCTAGATAAATTCTATCTTACAAAGATTGGTGAAAGAAAACAAAAAATATATTCAACCTTTAGAAAGGAAATCGAAATTTGTTAAATTAATTATGGCAGTCACTGGAGCACCCCGGAGCACTTTCATAAACTTACACACATGTAAACGCATATATGCACACACACACACACACACTATATATATATATACTCACACATGTGTGCATATGCATATTCAAATCAGAGAAACAATGAGATATTCCCTAGAGCTACACTGTAGATGTGCAACGTTGGGAAAGATGTTCACTTAATGTTTTTATCATTAAAAAAGCTTTTTCAATATATTTTTTAATTCATCACATACGACAGCAAGCGAGAGAAACTGGGAACCGAGAGGAGAGAGAGAGAGAGAGGGGGGGGGGAGGGAGGGAGGGAAACAAAGACAGAGACATGAGAAAGGGCAAACAGAGGGAGGGGAGAGACAGGGAGAGGAAGAGAGAGAGAAGGAGATGGGGGGGGGGGACAATTTGGGGGTTAAAGACAAAGATAACCAGTTTAGAGATAAAGATAACCAGTTATCCCTGGAAGAATCATACATGCGAGCAGCTGACTGTCACTTTACATGTACAGAATGTCTTTTTTTTTTATATATATATTTTGTTTCTGCACAACTCTGCGTAATTCAAACAATTATGACTTGCCTTCCAATTTTCTATACATGAAAGCACAATCACACATAAAAAAGCATGGGTCTTTATATCAATACATGACTAAATCCACAAATATGTCTCTTACTTTAGTCTTTGGGCTCTTAAAAAACAAGCAAGAGAGAGAGAGAGAGAGAGAGAGAGAGAAGACAGACAGACAGACAGACAGACAGACAGACAGACAGACAGACAGACAGACAGAGTGATAGAGAGAGAGGGAGAGAGGCTACATAATACAACTTTCCCCTTATCAATGCACCAATTTCACTGGTTAACTATCAATTTCTATGTACACGTACATCTTCTATTAACGAGAGTACAATCTCTCATACTAAATCGATGCATAACAAAATAGTACAGCAGTCTCTCATAGAGGGGGGGGGGGGGGCACTATTTAGGAGTTAGGGATAAAGATAACCAGTTTTCAGTGTACACAAATCATACATGCAACCACCTGACCATCATGTACATAATGTCCTTTCTCCATCTTTTGTTTCTGCACGATTCGAATATAAAGGATTTGCCTTCCAATTTTCCATATACAAGAGTACCTTCACTCATGAGAATTATGGGTCTTTATATCAACACATGGCATATGTGTCTCTTATTTTAGTCTTAAGGCTGTAGAAAGAACAAAACTACGAGAGTGAGAGAGAGGCGGGAGGGGGGGGGGGGAACAGAGAGAGATGCTACATAACTCAGACCATCTCTTCTCAATCGATAATTTCACTAGTTACTGTCAATTACTAGGTTTAACAAGAGTACAATCTCATATTATGTCAATGCATAACAAAATAAGTACAGTCGTCTCTTGGAATTGCATGGGAAGAAACAGGAGAGAGAGAAGAGAGAGAGAGAGAGAGAGAGAGAGAGAGAGAGAGAGAGAGAGAGAGAGAGAGAGAGAGAAGTCCCAAACATCCTTTTGGAATGCCGTTGTATAATCAAAACTTCTGTTTTTGTACCTTTTCGTGTACACACACGATATAGCACCTATTCATGCCTCTCTCTATATAAATGTTTAACCATCTGTACGTACGCCTGTGCAACACATCCCACTCCACCCCCCTCCCCCAGTGCCGTCGCAATCGAACAAGGAGCATAAAAGCAATTTGAACAGAGGAGGGAAAAAACAAATCACATGAACACAAAAATTTACTGGCCAAGGAGAAAGAAGTTCACAGTTCCAGCCATTTTGAATTGATGGAGAGGCGATGGAGGAAGGGGAGGAGGAGGGAGGAAATCCTACCCTTCACTGGTCCTATTCGTTCATCATTTTTATTGGCACATAGCGCTGTCCATAACTTAATCCCCACCCTGCCCACCACCCACCCCATCCTCCACAGACTAAAGCTGTGGACCAGCGATAATTTTGAAAAATTTACATAGCACGGCGCAATACCTTGTCAACGTCCATGTCTATCTCCAATTTCTATGTCCTTCCATTTTTTAATTTTGCAATAACTTTTCCATGACTGCTCCAGGCATCCATTGTCGAAGTGTGTTCTTTTTGCTTCTTTTAACAGTTTATAATTTATTGATGTCAAATTCTCGGAAATCGATATCTTTTGAACGTTGCCTTTTAAGTTCCTACGTTTTGCGAGGAGTTCGTCTTTTGTTTCCCTGGAGTGGAAACGGGCGATCACAGGCCGAGGTCTGGCATGCTGCGGGGAACGGGTGCCAATCCTGTGAGCTACCTCAATGTCCATGTCGGTCACTGCCACTCCCACTTTAGTTGTGAAAACGTCACACAGTTTTTTTATGCCGTCGGTTCCCGTTTCTGGCTCTCCTGGTTTTGATTCCGGCACATTATAGATCCGGAGATTCCATCTGCGACCGTATTGTTGTGCATCATTGTTTTCTTTTCGCAGGGTTGACATCTGTTTGTTCTGTCGATTAAGTTGATCGAAAGCTCGGCATTGACTTTTTAACAGCGCTCTCTTTGCAGCTGTCTTTTTCGATCTCTACACTAGGATCCGTTCTTCTAAAGCGTCAAATTTTCTCAAGAAACGAGAGGACAAATTTTCTTTTTCTATCTGAATATCGGCTTTCAGTTTGGAAACGTCATCTTTAGACGCTACATTTTGCTGTATTTTGTCTAGTCGCTGACTAATCTCACTCATGCACACAAAAAGTTGTGATTCCGAGTCTTTCTCTTCCATTTCGAGTCGCACACCCTCACTTTCACATTCAAGATTTGGCTTTTTACTAACGTGTTTTGAATCTTGTGGGCTATCACCGTCACTGCTAGATGAAGAGTTTGTTTGTTTACGTTTGAACTGAGACAGGAAGCTTTTGTAGTTTGACATCACAACGTCACGACTGTAGATGTTAATCTTGAAGCTGACACGGCTAATCCTCAGGAAAAGTATCCAGAGGGTACTCACATTATTTCGGAGTCACTAACAGACACTGAATCAGCGCCACACAGTATACACATATCACACTACTGCTTAAACTGGAACATACTCCAAGGTGCACACAGAAAGTGCATGGAGAGGGCGGTCACATTCACATGTCACAGAACTACCACCATTACAGCTTCGAAAGAAGACAAGAAAAAATAACCCGGCTAATTTGTGGTTTCTTGACTTTTTTTTCACAAAGGCTTATAGCATTTCAAGATGGGACTCTCACAGCACACACGAAAAAGGCGTTTCAGTAACACAGCCTCTGTTGACATTTAATTTTCCCGGAGAGCCAAGAAAGAACGTCCGTCCGCCACCTTGAAAACCGCTCAACCCCGACCTTGAGCGCTTTATCACTAGTCTAATCCGCACGTTGATATAACAGTTCAATGTAATGTACTTTTAGACCCAAGATTGTTTCAATTACATGTACATCAAATTCACTTCATCGATTCGATTTCTTTGAAACACAAGCACGATCGACGTAAATCAAATGCCAGACATCGCCTTGCAAAAGATTTACGCTAAATCGCATCCCTGAGAAGTCAGTCCAGTTTCACAATGTTCACTAATCCTCGTGTAAATTAACGTAGTACTTCACATACGATCCTCACAATTATGCACAGAAATTTCTACTTTGGTCATTACCGCAGTGGCAACCTGATTGACGACCTGAACTTGAGGTCTGAAGACAGGA
>CM065717.1:20424221-20451721 GCA_033310375.1 Conus canariensis | reverse complement strand
AGACACGTCTTTTCCGTGCATTCAAGTGGCAAAGAAAACTTAGAATACCCATATCTCCATCTTAACAATATTTGTCGAAGTATTCCATCATACAAGATTTTGCTTAACTGATGACTCTCTCTCTCCTCTCTCTCTCTCTCTCTCTCTCTCTCTCTCTCTCTCTCTCTCTCTCTCTCTCTCTCTGGCATCATTAAAATGAATCAATTATCACCAGTGTGGACAAGAACACAGATCCATGAAAATATGTGGTGAAAATAGATATAAAAATGGCATCAACGGTTGATAGAGGGACGTTGAAAACATCGCCTCCACGTATTCCAGTGACTGACAATGCGACCTTCAATGTTAATTTCTCAGGACACTGGCAGACTGTTGTGGACAACATATCCCTTCGTGAAGATTGCATCCCTGTTATATTCAGTGAGATGGAGTATTTGCCTTGGGACAATCGTGATAACATTGTCAGTGCAGAAGCAGAAAACACAATACGCATGATCAAGAACAACGTGCTAGGGCTGCTATTTCTGATTGGTGGGCCGGCTAACGTCATTAACATGGCGGTGTTCTACAAACAGGGACTGAAGGATCGCGTTAATCTCTGTCTGTTTGCCTTGTCCTTTGCTGATGGTATGTATCTGGCAATGGCGATGTTGCATCACGGGGAACAACTCTTCTTACAATTCTCTACAAAGGAAAGATTTGGCCCAATTCAAACGTTTTTGGTAAATCTGAATTTGTCAGTTATCTGCTTTCCATTTATGTATATATCACAAATTCTTTCTGCAGTCATTGCTGCAGAGAGGTGCCTATGTGTTTTCAATCCTCTCAAAGTCCGCAATCTGTTACGCACTAGAACGATGTTGGTTTTCATCCTTTTGATATCCGCCTTGGTATTTGGTCTGTATTTTATTGTGATATTTCGATATCGCATTGGATGTGTATATGATCCAACGTCAGGCGCGATTGTCAAGACAGCCATCGAGGGACGATTCTACAAGGTACATAAAGAGTTCATCAATAATCTTGAAAGTATCGTATTTGGTGTTGGTCTCCCTGGGGTGTCGATGACCACAGTGACAGTAATGACAATCATGACGATCGTGAAGCTTCGTCAGGCAATGTCATGGCGATCTAAAACTTCGTCATCACTCTCTCCTCGCGAAGTGGCCCTGACCAAGGTTCTTGTCCGTAACTCCATCTTCTTTATTGCTTGCTCATCTCCCTTCGCTCTAGACAATTTTTTTCGGATGTTTTTTTCCAGAAATGAACGCTGGGCGACGAAACCAAAACTTCTTCATATCTATGATATGGATTGATCAGACATTCAGCTTTATAAATGCAACCTTCAACATCGTCTTCTATTACACTATGGGGTCTCACTTCAGGGAAATATTCTGGACACTGCTTAACAGAAACCCACAGCTGAAAATTAGGAGCAATGAAAACAGTCAGAAAAAATAGAAAATCAGAGAAACTGGAAAGATGTGCTAAACATTTGACAAAAATTATGACTAATTGATGAATATCGTTCTTTTAATTGGTGTACGCACTTTTTATTTGTAGTATGGACACGAATATTGTTTGGAATAATTTTGGCAGACTTAATAAAAAAGAAGGGTATACTTCATGTTCAGGCATTCCTGTCTCTGTTCATTACATGTTGCAGCTTGTGTGCATTGCTCTTTATGTTTGTAATTTGCTAGAGTAGTGCGTTTCTTTTCTCCTCTGTTTGTGGTTTGCAGAAGCCAGTGTGTTTTCCTCTATTTGTTTCGTAGTGAAAACGTCTTTTTCCTGCCCTCCTTGAAACTTCTCAAGGTGTTCCAAATGCCAAAGCACATCAATCAAAGTACATGACATCTGAACTTGACAGGGGGCGCGATTCTGAACCTGAGGTAGAACTGATACCTCCCCCCCCCCCCCCCCCCCCCCCCCCCCCCCCCCCCCCGGTTCAAGACCAGATTTTGATGAATGTTTTTGGACATTATCGATAAACCCTCAGAGTGGGTATAAATGCAAGTGCCAATATCCGTTTCTCTGCCAGATAGAACGAATAATGATAGATCTTATCCCCCGGGTCGAGGGTGGGGGTGAATTTGGCTACGTGCCTATTTCCACCAACCGAGCAGTAAATTTTGGCGTGATGCGATTATGGAACGTTTTACCGGGTCTAAGATATTCCAAGTGATGTATTGTACTGCAGACCCTATCACTGCATGCACACGGAACAAAATTTCAAAACAGGCATTCGGCCTGCCTCATCTCCATTCTCTTGTGCTCCCTGGGATAGGCTACTTTCGGAGAGAATAATCTGGAATGAGCTTATGCTGTCGTTTGTGACAGGTCCGTCTGTTATCTGCTGTGCATTTTGCAACTGCTGTAAAGGGAGTGAAATGTTAATGAAAAAGTTAACACTTAAGTCTTGCAGACATATTAGTATAAGACCAACAGGAAACTGTGAGAAACTGTTCACCAAAGAAGGTTCATTCAACATTTCATTATGTCCATCGCTCCCGGTGGAGCATAGGCCATCGACGACCCTTCGCCATCGCACTCTGTTCTGGGCTGTTCTGGCCATGTTGGTCCCTAGTTGCTTCAGCTCCGCGTCAGTGTCTCGCCTCCAGCTGTTGAGAGGCCGGCCTTGCTTCCTCTTTCCTGCGGGTTCCAGGTCAGGGCTTGGCGTGTGGTGCTGGACGCTGGCTTCCTGAGGGTGTGTCCGATCCAGCCCCACTTCCTTCGCAGTATCTGCTTGGCCACTGGTTCCTGTCCCGCTCGCTCCCACAGATCTTCGTTTCGGATCTTCTCCTGCCATCGGATTTAGTAGATGCGCCTCAGACAGGTGTTGAAGAATGTCTGAATCTTTTGTTGCATCGTCCGTGTTGTCCGCCACGTCTCGCATCCGTAGAGCAGGATTGACTTCACATTGGAGTTGAAGATGCGGAGTTTGGTTCTTATGCTGATTCCTTTAGATGCCCAGATGTTCTTGAGCATGACGAAAGCTGATCTTGCCTTGCCGATTCTGGCTGTGACGTCTCGGTCCGTGCCTCCCTGTTGGTCAACCACGCTTCCCAGGTAGACGAAAGACTCCACCTCCCTGATGGGCTCTCCACCAACTGTGACTGATTTGTTGGTAGTGGTGTTGATTTTCACCAGCTCGGTCTTCTTCCTGTTCATCTTGAGCACTGTCCTGGCTGATGTGGTCTCCAGGCGAGTGGTCTTGTCCTGCATCTGGCTGTGGCTGTGTGGCAGGAGCGCCAAGTCGTCAGCGAAGTCGAGGTCGTCGAGCTGCGTCCAGAGTGTCCACTGTATACCGTTGTTCCTGCCTGTTGTAGTGGTCTTCATGATCCAGTCGATGACCAGGAGGAAGAGGAACGGCGACAGCAGGCACCCCTGCCGAACTCCGGTCTTCACCTCGAAACTTTCGGACAGCTGGCCGGCGTGGGCAATCCTGCCGTTCATGTCCTGGTAGGTGCACCGGATAAAGGAGATGATCTTCTCGGGGACTCCGTAGTGCTTCAGCAGCTTCCACAACATCTCTCTGTCCACACCGTCGAAGGCCTTCTCATAATCTATGAAGTTGATGTAGAGGGGGGAGTTCCACTCCAGCGACTGCTCCACGATGATGCGCAGGCTGGCGATCTGGTCGGCACATGATTTGTTCCGCCGGAAGCCTGCCTGCTGGTCTCGGAGCTTGGGGTCGACAGCTTCCTTCATCCTCTCTAGTAGAACCCCGTTGAGAACCTTGCCTGTCGTTGACAGGAGCATGATCCCTCGGTAGTTGCTGCAGTCCCTGAGGTCTCCTTTCTTCGGCAGCTTGATGATGATTCCTTCTTTCCACTGGGCCGGTACCTCCTCCTTCTCCCAGATCTTGCTGAAGAGGCTGTATAGTATGTTGACAGCTGTCTCTGTGTCTGCTTTGATGGCTTCTGATGGTATCTCGTCCGGCCCTGCAGCCTTCCCATTTTCCAGAGTCATGATGGCCTTCTTGATCTCTGCCTTTGAGGATTTGTCGCAGCTGATGGGTAGTTCTGACTCTGCGGGTGGGATGTCTGGTGGTGCGTCAGGGGCGGGGCGGTTCAGCAGCTCCCTGAAGTGTTCGGCCCATCGTTTTAGCTGTTCCTCGGTTTTTGTCACTGGCTTTCCGTTCTTGTCCTTCACTGGCTTGTCTGTCTGCTGGAACTTGCCCGTCAGCTTCTTGGTCACCAGGTACAGGTCCTTCAGGTTCCCCTGTCTGGCTGCTGCCTCTGTTTGACTGGCCAGGTCGTCAAAGTAGTCCCTCTTGTCCTTCTTGATGCTCCTCTTTACTTCTCTGTTCGCCGCTGTGTGCTCTTCCTGTGCCTTTGCCTTAGCTGCTCTTGTTCGGCTAGTGCTCAGTGTAGTTTTCTTCACTGTCCTTGTTTTCAGCTTGTGGATGGTGTCGGCAGAGATCCATTCCTTGTGCTGGGTCTTCTTCTTGCCAAGGATCTCTTCAAATGTGTCGTTCCAGAGCTTCTTGCAGTGTTCCCACTGTGTCTTGATGTCCGTCTCACCATCTTCTATCAGCTCTTGTAGCGGCTGGAACCTGTTGGAAAGGCTGATCTGGAATGCTGCTTGTGTGTCCCTGTTTCTGAGCAGTCCAACATTGTACCTTGTCCGTGTGTTGCTGGTGTTGGTGAATCTCTTGAGGCGAAGTCTCACTGTTGTTAAACGAAGGTGGTGGTCTGATGACACGTCAGCACCTCTCATCACTCGTACATCCCGCCATGTTCTCCTGAACTTGCGGCTAATGCAGATGTGGTCAATCTGGTTCTCCGTGACGTGGTTCGGGGATCTCCATGTGGCCTTGTGGATGCTCTTGTGTGGAAAGATGCTTCCTCCTATCACCAGCTGGTTCAGGGAAAACAGGTCTGCAAAGCGCTCACCATTTTCGTTCATCTGTCCCAGTCTGTGTGTCCCCATGATGTCCTCGTAGCGTGTGTTGTCCATTCCAATCTTGGCGTTGAAATCTCCCATCAGTATGGTTATGTCCTTTGCTCCTCTTCTGTCTATCACTGTCTGTAGCTGCTGGTAGAATTCATCTTTCTTCTCTTCTTCCGCATCATTGGTGGGAGCATAGCACTGGATGATGTTCAGCCTGATGTCATTCTTCTTCGTGGTAAACATGGCAGTGATGATGCGGGAGTTGACAGGTTCCCATCCGATGAGTGCCCCCTGTGCCTCCGGTGCCAGCATCAGGGCCACACCCTCAGTGTGGGGGGCTCCATCCTCTGTGTGTCCTGAGTACAGCAGCTGTTCTCCAGATGAAAGTCTCAGCTGTCCTGACTGTAGCCACCTTGTCTCACCCAGTCCTAGCACTCGGATCTTGTAGTTTTTCATCTCTCTCGCTACTTGGATGGTTTTTCCTGTTTCGTACATCGTCCTGATGTTCCATGTGGCTACTCTCGTTGTTTTCCTAGGTGTTAGAAGGGGAGTCAACCTTGCAGCTTCCTTTCGGCTTTCACTGCACCGCGTCATAAGTCTCCGGGATGGAGACCCTTCCTTGTCCAGGTGAATGTTTTGGTTCATTGCCGTCGATGCTTCTGTAACTGGTCTTTTGTTCAGCTGGAAGTAAACATGGCGGGAGCGTAAAAGGCCGGTGGGGAGAGAGAAGCAAGGAAGCAGGCGATTACCAGGAAGAATGATATCAGTCTAACATGCTGATTCCAGCACTACATCAAGATATACCGTCAGATAATAAACTTGCCTCTAAAATTCACTTTTAAAACGAAGACTAACGAAAGTAACGTGTGAAAACTCATAATGACTACGCTGCATGATCCCTGCCGTTTTCGTGAATAATTGAACAGTAAAAGAAAAATGAGAAGTTGGAGAGAGAGAGAGAGAGAGAGAGAGAGAGAGAGAGAGAGAGAGAAGAGAGGAGGGAGGGAGGGAGAGAGAGAGAGACAGACAGACAGACAGACAGACAGACAGACAGACAGAGACAGAGGGGGAGAGAGAAGAGAGAGAGAGAGAGAGAGAGAGTGAGAGAGAGAGAGAGAGAGAGAGAGAGAGAGAGAGAGAGAGAGAGAGAGATCATGTCATATCTGTGTTTGTCTGAAGAAGAAAAATTTGTTGAAAATTCACTCGTCAGTTCCGGATTGTTTATGAAAATGTGTCATATCAGTACCGCATGCATTTTGACTGGTATCAGTAATGATGCGGTCTGTCAGTCAATAATCATCATCATTTTTATCATCATCATCGTCCTTGTTGCTCTGATGTTTTGTTGCATTGTTATTATTGTTAATATCATTCTTGCTATTATTATGATTATCATTATTATCATTATCATATCATTATCATTATTATGAGTATCATCATAATCATCATTATCATCGTCATTATCATCATCATCATCATCATCATCATTGTTGTTGTTGTTGTTATTTTTTTCCTTATTTTGTCTACCATCTTCTGTGCCATCCCAGTGGCTGTGCACCCATGCCGCTCATTCCAACACCCCGTTCACAGCCACAACCCGGTCGGTCCCGCCAATGCCCCGGTACTGGCAATACACAAGGAGCAGTCAATGTCAAGTCGTCAAGGGGCAACCCACAGGAGGGGGCACTTCACTGCTGCCGAGTCACTTCGGTGGTGTTAAATCGCGCGTGTTCTGAATTAACATACGCAGGACACCACCTACTAAGCCCCCTACTGACGACAATAATTACTCAGTCGTGGAGCCGGCGTGAGTGAGCTCTCCCTCCGGAGGGCGCCACACATCCGTCCAACGACAGCCCCCATGGATTCGCCGATATCGGTGACCCCGACGGAACCAAACCAAGGCCACTGACGTGCAGCAGACATCGAAACTTAGGCCACCATGAGAGCAGGGCATGAACGGCTACAGAACTTGAGACTTTTTTATGCTGATCGATGAGAATGAGGATGATGAAGATGATGCTACGGATTGCCATTTTTGGTCTGAGACTGCATGACAGTGCTGTACTCTACACATCCTTTCATAATATATCCCGACGTCAACGAGGCCCGAGAGATACACGACACCTACAGTGTTGGTCAGGAAATTTGAGCAACACTTCTAGAGACACATCCATTAAGTGGATGAAACTCAACTTCCTGGACTCAGGCTTCCCAACTGAGCCCATAGCAAATTCAACTCTGGGTTGGAGCTGGTCAGGACAGATTATTGTTATTATGATTGTTTTTAGCATTAGCATAATTAAGGTTATTACTGTCAATATCATCATCATCAACATCAGCATTATTATCATTATTGTAATTAATATTATTATCATCATCATCATCATTATTATCACTATTGTTGTTGTTGTTGCTGCTGTTGTTATTCACCCTTGTGAGAGAAGATGGCCTATTGACAGAAAGAAGGTCAACGAGTGATTCAGAAAGCTTCTGCATCAGTTAGTTGTCTTTTCTTATGGCTAAATATTAATATTCCGTCGTCGTCGTCATCATCCTCATCCTCATCCTCATCCTCATCCTCATCATTATCACCATCATCATCATCATCATCATCTTCTTCTTCATCTTCATGTTCATCATCACCATCATGGTGGTTACAAATTTTATCACTGCAATTATTATTAATATGATTATTCATAATCATCATCACCATTACCATCACAATCATCATTATCATCATCATCATCATCATCATCATCATCATCATCATTGTTGTTGTTGTTGTTATTTTTTTCCTTATTTTGTCTACCATCTTCTGTGCCATCCCAGTGGCTGTGCACCCATGCCGCTCATTCCAACACCCCGTTCACAGCCACAACCCGGTCGGTCCCGCCAATGCCCCGGTACTGGCAATACACAAGGAGCAGTCAATGTCAAGTCGTCAAGGGGCAACCCACAGGAGGGGGCACTTCACTGCTGCCGAGTCACTTCGGTGGTGTTAAATCGCGCGTGTTCTGAATTAACATACGCAGGACACCACCTACTAAGCCCCCTACTGACGACAATAATTACTCAGTCGTGGAGCCGGCGTGAGTGAGCTCTCCCTCCGGAGGGCGCCACACATCCGTCCAACGACAGCCCCCATGGATTCGCCGATATCGGTGACCCCGACGGAACCAAACCAAGGCCACTGACGTGCAGCAGACATCGAAACTTAGGCCACCATGAGAGCAGGGCATGAACGGCTACAGAACTTGAGACTTTTTTATGCTGATCGATGAGAATGAGGATGATGAAGATGATGCTACGGATTGCCATTTTTGGTCTGAGACTGCATGACAGTGCTGTACTCTACACATCCTTTCATAATATATCCCGACGTCAACGAGGCCCGAGAGATACACGACACCTACAGTGTTGGTCAGGAAATTTGAGCAACACTTCTAGAGACACATCCATTAAGTGGATGAAACTCAACTTCCTGGACTCAGGCTTCCCAACTGAGCCCATAGCAAATTCAACTCTGGGTTGGAGCTGGTCAGGACAGATTATTGTTATTATGATTGTTTTTAGCATTAGCATAATTAAGGTTATTACTGTCAATATCATCATCATCAACATCAGCATTATTATCATTATTGTAATTAATATTATTATCATCATCATCATCATTATTATCACTATTGTTGTTGTTGTTGCTGCTGTTGTTATTCACCCTTGTGAGAGAAGATGGCCTATTGACAGAAAGAAGGTCAACGAGTGATTCAGAAAGCTTCTGCATCAGTTAGTTGTCTTTTCTTATGGCTAAATATTAATATTCCGTCGTCGTCGTCATCATCCTCATCCTCATCCTCATCCTCATCCTCATCCTCATCATTATCACCATCATCATCATCATCATCATCTTCTTCTTCATCTTCATGTTCATCATCACCATCATGGTGGTTACAAATTTTATCACTGCAATTATTATTAATATGATTATTCATAATCATCATCACCATTACCATCACAATCATCATTATCATCATCATCATCATCATCATCATCATAATCATCATCATCATCAAAATCGTCACAATTTTCATGTTGATTACTATGATTTTTATTACTGTGGTTATTTATCATCATCATCACCACCACCACCACCACCACAATCATCATCATCTTCATCATCATCATCATCATCATCATCATCATCGTTTTATTTCAATTTTCATTTTGATTACTATAATTGTTCTCATTTTCGTTGTTTATCATCCTCATCGTCATCCTCATTATCATTATCTTCATCATTGTTATGCATTAAAAATCAAACCTTAAAAACAACATGGCGTATGGCTCTATCGTGTAAAGCCAGGAGTTAAGGAAATGTGTCTTTAAAGACAAAGCAGCCCTTGCCATGGAGGTTGGACCAAGAGGGGTCGTAGGTGCATCGGCAGACGATCCCGTGTAACAGTCCTCTACTTCCACTGAGATGACAACCAGATCCCTGAAGGCAATGGGAAGCCCGCTGAAAAAAAATCAGGGTTGAAACACTTATCTGAGGTGGGAGTGGGGGGGGGGGTATTCACTGAAGACATTCAACCGTCAAACTTCATTAGAATTTCGCTTCACTGACACAAAGCTCGACTGTTGACTTCCGGGAACAGTCTAGAGGGGGTCTGGGAAGAAGCAGGTTTATGGGCTTTGTGAGATTGCTCATAACTTGGCTTTTTTCTTACCCACTACTGGTACCAAAACACAAAAGAGACTCTCCAGAATCATCAAAAAGGGGATAGAACGATGAATCTATCGACAAAACCCGATCAGGACTTGAAATCGACAACTGACCATGAGTAATGTACAAGTGGAATTCTCTTGTGTCTCTGGAAGGGAAACTCTCCATAAAAATCCAATGGGTGGAAAAGGGCAGGACACAGACAGATGAATGAACAGAAAAGTACTGTTCCAGTGGATTAAAACGTCAACAAATCCAGACCTGGATTTAAACTATAGTACTAAGGATATTCATGCTGACTGTTTGAATGAGGAATTTGAATGGGCTCTTGGATAAAATGCGAGAAACTCACCTTGCCATCTTCAAGTCCTAAAAAGGAGTGAGAGGACAAAATGGACAACAAACTGGATGCGCTAATAGAAAAACGCGCACTGGAGAACAAATTAGACACATTTGGAGACACTGTAAGCGGGAATTGCAGGGACGGTAAAAGAGTAAAACAACGTAGGTAAAAGACACCTCTTCAAATAGTCAGGCACTAGCATAACAAGGATGACATCTGTAGAAATGAGAAATTTCAAGAAGTACCAACAAAGGCTGCTTCAAAAACGAGAAAGAAGGTTCGAAGACTTTCTGGGAAGACTGGATACACATCACACAAAGGAGAATCAGCAAGACGGAGAAACTGAAAAAAATAATAAATTCAAGATTGCGTCTTCAGAGATCTCTTCTAGTATTCCAGGAGTCTATTCAAGCAGCCAAATTCATGGACACTTACAGTAGAAAAAATACTATTGTATAAGAAATATCCCAATGTCCCCAATGGCTTTATAATCTGATAGAATCAGAATGGAAGAGCTTGAAGATCAGAGACAAATCGATAGCAGCTGATGGAGTGTACATTCCAAAAGAGCAGAAGCCGAGTCACACCGATGAGTTCAGTTCAGTATCCCTTCTGAAAGTTGAGGAGAACCTCTTCAGTTAGGCCAGCTTAGTACCTCAAAGAAAAAAAGCACTTTGGCACTGTCAGTCCATACAGTTGGGCATCCATAATGTGTCTGGCATTGTAGAACGTACAACTATGATTTGAGAGGAAATACAGATAGGCAGGGGCAAAGAGAAAAAAGACCTCAACGTGGGGTGTCTCAATCTGGTGAAGGAGTCTATCAGTTCCACAGACTGACTGTCGAGAAGTATTATGTCCTAAGGAACATGCCAGAAATATTGAAGAAGAATTTCCATGGTTTTTCAGTGAGGTTCTATATATATGAATGCACAAAAGACTGTATCATTCTAGATGTTGGGATATAAGTGGGCTGTGTAATTTCTCCAGTATTGTTTTCGTTGTTATTTTGAAGGAAGCCATGAGCCATTGCATGTTAAGCACATATCTGGAATTAAAACCAAATGCCTCATCTAAAAGCTTTCATGGATGGCAAAGCAGTTCCTTTCACAAAAAAACTGAAACACACAAACTATTGAAGCACTTAGACAAGTGAGTTATTTCATTCAAGATAACTTCAAACTGGAAAAGTCACGAAGCCTCTCCCTGCAGAGTGTAGGAAAAGGAACTGAAGAAGTTACACTCAATGTAATTAGCAAGCTATCCCAACAGTGACGGACAAAATTAGTCAACAATCTTGGAAAGGGGTTTGGTAACTCCTTGGAAGGTAAAGAAAGGATGTGAGACACTGAAGCAAATGACAGAAGAAGGCATGCAGTTCATAGATCAGTGTGGCTTTCCCAGCAAATACAATACCTGCTGCCTACTGTTCATACTTATACTGCATATTCTTCGGCTTCTACTGATATCCAAAATGGACACTGGCAGGGTATAATTCATTGTGGCCTAACTCACCCAAAGCATGAGGAAATGGCTTAATGTTCCACCAGCTCTTATTTCTGTTGCACTCTACTGGCTCCAAGCAAAGCTGGAGCTACCTATGAAGTCCTAAATCCATCCTTGAGGTGTACAAAGTGGGGACAATCAAGGTTGCTAACCATGCTTGAAAACTCGAGAGACATTGCTGTGAGATCAATCCAGCCAAGTTAACCACTGGCAGAAAATGTAAAGTTAAGGAGGCAGCGTATGTAGCAAAGGAAGACCTCAAAATCTGGAAAACAATGTGACACATGCAAACCAAAAGACAAGGACCTGGATCGACAGAATTGAAGTGATGGTGAAACTGAAAAGGGAACACAAAAGAGAGAGAGAGAGAGAGAGAGAGAGAGAGAGAGAGAGGACGGAGGGAGGGAGGGAGGGAGATGGTAATACATGAGTTGAAAAAAGTAAAGGATGCCATGACATTTCAGAAAGCAGTCAAATCAAGCCAACAAGGATATGGACTATGTGAGAAACACATTCCAAGGAAGCCATAGTGAGCGTGAAATGTGTCATAAGGCTCTTTTTAGGATCAGCTTCATCCTCAGATTTTTTATGACCTCCCGCCCTTGAATTCAAACCTAATGAAATGGCATCCGCTTTTTTCGAGACAAAAAAACTGGAAAATTTTGTAAGTTCACGCAAAGCAGTTCTAACCCAGGGAATATGATAGACAAACACATCAAGTCTCTTAAAGACCATGAGTGCTTCACGATTTTGTCTGTATGTGTTTATCTACCAAAGAAACTGACAAGGTTATTCTCATCCTTAAGGAAATCAAAAACAAATTGAAGTTGAGGTGATGGCTTTCTGCGAGTTATCCGACGGAAGGTCAGGCTCGACCTATATGAAGCCAGACTATTTGCAACTTAAGTATGGTGGGTGTCTACGGGTTACCCAGATGATAGCCAGGTTCGCTTGATGAGGAACTGGGGCAATGGCTTTCAAAGGGTTCACCAGCTGGTACCTGGACTTCTCCCATTAGACATATTGAAGTGATGACTTTCTAGGGATTATCCGACTAGAAACCAACCTTTCCTGATTAGCCGCTGGGTTGATGGCTTTCAACAGGCTATCTATTTAGGAGTCAGACTTACTTGAATTCAGACTACGTTCATATCTATTACTCATCCTCCATACACCACCAGTTCCATTGAAGCAAATTGCTCCTCAGTCTTCATGAGAAACATCTCAGTCATGCAGAGCGCAGTGATGTAGTTAAGTTGTTGAAATCCTGTGGTCCCGGGGAGCCTAAATGAAGCTCCTGAGCACTACAAGGTAGATTATGCAAGTAGGTTAACCAACACTTGGCTACTTTGCATGCATTCATCTGCTGCACTTTGTGAATTATCATATGTTAATCTAGGTGCCATGGCACACGTGTAGTTCAAACGTTCAAAATTAGTCCAATCCATGGTGAGTAGTGGGAGGAACAAAACCCTACCCCTCTCCCTTTCAGTGTCTTGATTTACACCCTGTCAGCCAGATCAGAAACCTGATTTGACAGTTTAGCATACAAATAGAAGACACATGGTGTCGCACATTCACTGATTCCTCAAGACCAGCTGTAGATCAGAACTAAGTAACAAGACAGACGCCAGGGGAAAACCAGAGAGGAGGCACGGTTATCTCTTCCACTCTAACCCGGTCTGAGTTCTGATTTTCCCAGAAATGTAAGTTGAAACTATGTTTCTACAATTTTAATCTATACATTGATTGTACGTATGCCTTGTGGTTTAGCAGTGTAAGTTTGTGCCAGTACTTGGTGACATTTATCAAAATGATGAATGAGTATTCTGTTGTGGTAGATTGCCTGCCACCATGCGGTAAAAGCTATCACCATGTGTTTAAGATTCTTTGTTAACAATCTGACCACGATTCTTTGTGTACAATCTGACTTTTGCCAGTATGCAATTCTATCTGTTAAGATAATAACTGAATGATAAACTTTGATCAGATAAACAGTATGCCTGTACTATGTGAAATCTGTGAAGTTTATTTATGAATACTGGTGATTGTTGGAATGTTTTGTAGTATATGACTTTAAGTCTACATCACATGTGTATATGGGTTAAGTGTATTCCAAGTTAATGTAGTTTAATTCATAAGAAACATTGAAGAGTCATTTGACTGAAATTGTTAAGCATTGTATTACTGTCTCCTACTCTTCTGTAAACTCCACTCCATCTCTAAACAAAGTGGAGATTGATAATTATAGTAGAACCTCTACACTAGGGTAATCCTTTGTTGGCTGAGTTCTCACACTCTTCTGAAAGGTAGAGGGCAGATATGTGAACTCGACAAGCCAGACTTTCAGCTACTTAACTACTGACCAGGTTCTGTTTATCGCAGATCTGGGACCATGGCATGCTACATACGGTGGCTATGCTACATACCGTGGCTACGCTACATCCCGTGGCTACGCTACATACCCTGGGCAAGACAGGTTGTGAAGACACACCACTGCCCAGCACTACAGCAACAGGTCTACATAGCAGGATGTGTCACCAGCCACAAGAGAGAGATCAGCTATCCTCTGCAATATCAGTTAAGGCTGTTATTCCAAGTGGACTTCAATTCAACTCGGCTCATTCAGAACTTTCCCTCACTTAATGATGAAACAGTGAGAACCAAAACTCAGCCTATAGGACAGGCATGTCTATTGTAAACTAACGTAAATACTTACCCGTGTGTAAGCAGGTAAAGCTGACGTGGGAAGTTGCACTTAACTTGGGTCAGTTCTTTGTCGTTCACTCAGTGTTGAATGTTTGAACTTCTCTCTAATTCTGTCTCTCGGAGCTACAAGTACTTTTAAGAGTACAAGCCTAAGGAAACTTATCCCAGAGCCACTGTTGAGTATTTTAACAGTCCCGGGAACAAATACAAATTTCTTTCGGTGACTAGTACCGGAAAGTTGCTCCTTCCACCACTAGTAAGAGAGAGGGTGGAGCTGAAATTTTAATATAATTCTCATAGAGAAAATATATCAAGTCCTTCACCTAGAGGACCCACCGACCCACTTCCAACTCTCATCACAACCTTGCACACCAGAATTGATTTCTTAGCCAGGCGGCAAACAAAGCTTTTTCGTCAGACGAAGCAACAGGCGAGGTGAAAATATCAGCCATTCTTAGTCTGTGCGGTGTTAGGGTACTAGTGATCCTCCCCCTCCCCCACCCCCCACACACACGCACCTGTGCCCCTTCCGTGGCCCCCACTTCCCAACACCAAGTTCTTCCCTCCGCCCCCTCCGTTTCCCCCAGATCTCCTTCCCTGATCATTGTTTACGTCTTCTGTATGAAGAAGGATGTGTGGATGAAATGAGGTATAGAAAACAAATCATTGGTAAACATATATAGGTACCATACATAACATGAAAGTATTGTTAATAACTACAATAACAACAACAACGAAAACAACAACATATAAACAAAAACAACAACAACAACAACAACAACATAAACAAAAACAACTACAACAACAACAACAAGGAGAAATCTGGATGAAAACAGGGAGGTAAAGACCGTCATGCTGGATTTTTGTTTCTCTAATTCAGTCTTCACGCTAAATTTCCAAGATATCAGGAATGTGTCCCTCAGATTATCTATTTCCGTGTCTGTGTTTTTGGCCTGTGTCTGTGTGTCTGTTTGTCTATCTATGTGTGTGTGTGTGTGTGTGTGTGTGTGTGTGTGTGTGTGTGTGTGTGTGTGTGTGTGTGTATGTGTGTGTGTGTGTGTCTGTCAGTCTGTCTCTCTCTCTCTCTCTCTCTCTCTCTCTCTCTGGCTTACTCTCCCTCCCTCCCTCCCTCCATCCATCCATACATCCCTCCCTCTCTCTTTCCTCTCCCTCCCCCTGTCCCTCCACCCTCCATATCTGTCCCTCTATTCTTCTTCTTCTTCTTCTTCTTCTTCTTACTTTCACTTCAAGAAATATTTTTCTTTAATCAAACCACAATGAATAAAACAACAATGATATCAGTTCAGATCGTCCCCGGCCAGGGCAACGTTCGTATGCGTACAGTCAACATCTAAGAAGAGAAGCATGTTTGTGGCGGAGAGTTTTGCGCCTGGGGTTAAAGTTTGAGAGGGGAGCACCCAGAGGAAGAAGAGACTGTTGCGGATTAATGTGAAGAAGGTCGTCAGGCACAGCAAGGAACAAAGGGCAGAACAAACACTGACATTACCAACACCTTGTTTGTCCGTTCTGCCTGTCAGTTTGCTTGTTTGCCTGTCTGCCTGTCCCCACGTGTGTCCGAGTGCGTGTTTGTATCCTCTCTCTCTCTCTCTCTCTCTCTCTCTCTCTCTCTCTCTCTCTCTCTCTCTCTGCATCTGCTCCTGCACCCATGCCCTCCACCCTCCTCCGTTCCCAACACCGCACATCTCTCTCTCTCCTCCTCTCTCTCTCTCTCTCTCTCTCTCTCTCTCTCTCTCTCTCTCTGTTGCTGACCAGAAGTGAGTCAACTCACGAAGAAGGACGAGCACCCTGTCCACCCCCCCCCCCCCCCCCTCGCATGATTGTGCACCATCTTGGCACTCAAAAAAGACTTTCCAATTTAAACTCGCAGTTTTCTCGTTATTGGAACATGCTCGCCTTCACCTTTATATCCTCCTCCCCCCCCCCCCCCCCCCTCCTTTTCTCACGTTCCCCTAGTTTAAGCGAACGGAAATCAGATATCTGACACACTAATTCTGACATCATTAATTGGCACTGTTTACCGAATTGTACGAAGAAAAAGTAACTGCTTTTTAAAAGAAATAAATGAAAATGTAATCAACTGACACAGGTCAAATTTGATGAGGCAATTTTTTTTTTTTCAGTTTTTTTTTTTTTATATCCTTGTTCTTTTTTCTTCTTTGAATTCTTTTGAGAAACTTGAACTGGACGTAAAGCAGGGGGGGGGGGGGGGGCGGCATGTGTGGAAGGGGGGTGAGGAGTGAGGGGGAGGTTAGGGAATATGGGAAAGGGAGACTAGAACGAAAGATAATGAAGTATTGGGAGAGAGGGTAAAGAAACAGAATTTGAGAAGAAAATAAATACGAGACAATGACGAGGGCCACAATAAAGAGGAGGAGAATGGGAATCTCTCTCTCTCTCTCTCTCTCTCTCTCTCTCTCTCTCTCTCTCTCTCTCTCTCTCTCTCTCTCTTTGCCCAAACAGAAACTTAATTCGATTTTCAATGTAGCAGAAGAGCAACATATGCATCGCATAAAAATAAAAACAATCATTACCCAAACAAGCGACACACACACACACACACACACACACACACACACACACACACACACACACACACACACCACACACATACGCACGCACGCACGCACGCACGCACGCACACACACCACCCATACATATCAAACACACACACACACACACACACACACACACACACACACCCGTCTAATATCACTATGTGGATAGACGTTAAATTGAAGACACACACACACACACACACACACACACACACACACACACACCACACACACACACACGCATGCACGCGGGACACACACAAACAGAGACACAGGCACATGCAGGTAAACGCAGACACACACACACACACACACACACACACACACACACACACACACAACACACACACACACACACACACCACACACACACACACGAGCGCGCGCGCTCGCGCGCAGCCACAAAAGGCAAAAATGACAAAAACGGTCCTTGTGTATTATCACAACACACAATCAATTAAGAGTAACAATAACAAGTGAGTGCATACAAACAGAGAATCGTACATGTCCATGTCCATGTACATTCACCAATCAAGCTGAGTTTAAAAAAAAAAAATAGGGGCGAAACCATTGTTATCTATCTGCATATGAGATTATAAGCTCTTGAAAAGTCCACTTCCCATTGAATTTTGAACAAATTATTGGCAAACAGTATGATGACATTCAAAAGCTCTGTTTACAACAGTCATCGACAGCAAAAAAGTATGATCTTTGCGAGATCTGTTGACAGCAATGCATTCCACATTCTTCGTAAACAGGTTTTAAAAAAATCCAAAATCATCAGGAAAATATGCCGCTCCACAAAAAAAGTTCAACTGACATCTCTTGTATCATTGCGTAGTGTTGCATGTGATACACCCATTACATTCAGCTTACAGTTGGTAGCAATAGTTTTGTGAATTATTTTCAGCTGAAACCATTTAGTACATTTAATGATTTTAGTACATTTAATGATTTGGACATGTAAGATGACTTTTTCACATTCCAGTTTCATGTTAAGTGTTTTTGTCCACCTACATCAGAAATTTGGCACCAGCAACTGTGGTGTTCTGGTTAGCGCTGCGTATTCACTGTTGGGAGGTCATGGGTTCGATTCCTTCCAAGGCCATTCATTTGAGGGGGTTTTTCTGGCTCGAGTGGCTGCTACCCAGAGCTGAATGTATATGGGCTCAGTTGGGAAGACTGGGACAACACAGTCCACTTTTATCCACTTAATGGATGCGTCTCTGAGAATATTGCTCAAATTTCATGAACAACACTGCAAGTGTCTGTCTCGGGCGTGGTTGACGTCGGGATATATCATGAAAGTTAGCGTAGAGTACAGCCCTGTCAGGCAGTCTCAGATCTGAATGGAGCATATTTCCATATATCACATTCATCATCCTCATCCCCATCGATCAGCATTTGAAAGTCTCAAATCCTGTATCCCTTCGTGCCGTGTTGTCGTGGTGAACTCAGTGACGATCTCCTTTCCATGTCTATGCATTCAGTGAGTTCGTGTTGAGGTCGCCGGTTACAGCAAGTTCATGGGGGCTGTCGTTAGAAGGACGTGGTAACGCCCTCCAGAGAAAAACGCTCAATACCACTAGCTCCACGACTAACTAAATATTAATGGCAAAGTGAGGCGACTGCAGGCGGAAATCTTTACTAATCTTAAAAGGCATTTATAATAACTCCGACAAAAATGAAGAACGAGCCATCACTTATTTTTGTCAAATTCGGCGCAAGATGTGCGTTGAACGTGTCTACATTTTCGTTGTCCTGAGTGTTGTTTATCTTGCCTGAAGAAGAGTTAAGAGGTCGAAACGCGCCGTGTTTTGTCTCGCAAATTTTAAACTGATTAACCCAATAATTTCTAGCTTTTGATTTTGAAACAACTACTGTTCCACGATATTCTAAATTGTCAAGAATGGGATGCAATATTAAATTGTAGTATACTTTTATTCATGGTTATTAGTTTTATATGAGGGCAAAAGTATACTTTCTGACCGCTGAAACATTTTAGTTTTTCAGTGCATTTTAATGTTTTTCCCGCAGAGTTTATCTTGGTTTTGATTCCAAGATAAATTTAAAACGTTGTTCGGCGTGATATTTTAATAATGCGTCCCGGTGGATCTGATAGCAGTCTTGCTATGTTGTTGTTTTCGTTGTTCTGGTGTGTATTCTTATTGTTCTTGTCCTCGTTATATTTGTTGTTTTTCACGTTGTCTTGTCGGTTATGCTGTTGATTTTCTCGTCGTTCTTGTTTTCTTTATCTTGTTGTTTTCCACGTTGTTGTATTGTTGATGTTGCTGATGGTCTCGTAGTTGGGTTTTTGTTTTGTTTTGTTTTGTTTTTGTTTTTTTCCTGTATCAAAAATATCGTGAGATCGTTGTATGGTAAACCTGGGTGTGGCTGCCTATGAGTGAGCCAGAATGAGCAGAAATGGATTAATGCCACCGACGGTAGATGAGATAACGACGACAACAGCAATAACAACAACAACAACAACAACAACAACAATAATAACGACGACAACAACAACAGTAACAACAAACAACAACAACAGAAAGAAACAGTCACCACCAACCGGTAGAGTCTTGTGTCTGGGCTCCAAACAGTTCTACTTTCCACACAAAAGAGGTAAACAACAACAAGCCCAATGTGTATCTAATGACCCTTGTCTCGCGTCTTCCTTAACAGCCTGCTCTCGCGCAGGACTCGGGATTTCATCACTGCACACTAACTGATTAGCACTTGCTGAACTTGTTTCTTTCTTCTCATCGTCTATAGCCTCTTATCAGTGGTATCGTTCCTCGCATTCTCAGTTCCGTGTCTCCGCCATACAGTGAGTCACTCACTCGAGTGAGTTCTGAGCACTCTAAGCATCAGCAGCACACAGCGACTATCAATTTCAAGTCGCCGTGGGGTAACCCATGAGATGAGACACTGCACCGCTACTGAGTCACTTCTAGTATTGCTTCCAGCAGTTCGATCAGACTCGCTCTTCCGGATCAGGAGTAGATAACCCGTGCGAGGCTCACCTCGCTTTCCAAATGGCGGTTCTTTTCGCTGATTCGGTTATAAATTCGATCGCAGCGAGTATCAATTCGTTCAAACATGCAGAGATATGAAAACTATAAATCGCGTGTATAAATCCGAAGCGCATGCGGCCACTTAAAATCAGCTATGTGAGAAAATTGGTGGAAAACTGGTTTTGTCAAGTGTGAGCCTATGTGAGACGACTTTAGGACATAAGTGTAGGCTACCTCCATATAGTGACTATCGATAACCGTGCACGTACATGTCAGCTGGGTCGTATACCAAAGTTTATGGGTAGTTATCTACGTAAATATCAAAAGGAATATTATCTTACTTTTTACTGCGACTGAAACCAAAGTTTTATTCTATATTAATGTTACAATGACTTCGATTTATTTGTTTGATTGGGAACTTTTCGAGCAGTGTGCGCACATACAGCAAGGTGAAAGGTCAGATGTGCGAATAACCTAACAGTGTATAACAAACAAGTAGGGTAACTCTAGCTAACATGATGTAATATTTACAGGCCCATAACTCCAAACGAATGCAGCTTACGACACCAAGATCGCCTAGCAGAAATGACAATACAGAGCACACAGAACAAACACAGACACATCCTCCGAAAAGGACGTTCTAAACTTGCTCATATACCCTGTATGTGACACATTTACACCGCAACAACAACTGGAGAAATGAACAAAAACAAATCAACATTTATTGAAGACCGGCATAGCCTTTTCGATCTTGAATACAGTCAAACAAACACACGAACGAACAGTAACAAACACATGCAGCCTCAGTTCGATTGGTATGAAAGGAATTCTTAAGTGAGGCAGGGAACAGTATACAGGAAATAACAAGAGTCACCCGACTTGATTGTGTTATGCTGTTTACTGTCGCCTGCCTCATCTAAGATTTCCTTTCAGCCTCACAGTGTTTTTGTATGTGTAGCTGGCTACATATACGAGGAGTAGATTGTCTGAACAATGTCTCTACAAAGTAATTATTTCCTACATCTGCAGGTCGCCATAGTGTGCCTTGAATGAAATAACAAATCGTTAGTGTGCCAAGATTGAAGTATCATTTTGTTGTGTGCCGTGGGTGAACTGGCAGCTCGTTGGTAGGCCAAAGTAAAAAAAAAAAAAAAAAGAAAAGAAAAGTCGAAGCATGTCGTTGTGCCAAGGGCGAGGCAATAGCTGTTCGACATGTCATGGTAAGGTGGGTACTTCGTTGCTGTGACGAAGGCAGCTTATTGCTATGCCTAGGATGAGGTGTCAACTCAATGGTGTGCCATACTGTAATAGGTCGCTCATTGGTGACCAAACATGTGATGGCAACTTGCTGGTGTGGCAAGGGTGAGGTGGACGTTCGCCTTTGAGGTTCGTCGAGTCGAGAACTCGATCAACTGGGTGGCACAGAATTTCTTCCTCGTCATATGAATACTGCCTGCTCTTCAAAACAAAAAGAGGAAAAAAAAATAGC
The DNA here is from genome assembly GCA_033310375.1 of Conus canariensis. Lineage (NCBI taxonomy): Eukaryota > Metazoa > Mollusca > Gastropoda > Neogastropoda > Conidae > Conus > Conus canariensis. The sequence continues at coordinate 20,430,465 of CM065717.1, read as the reverse complement.
TTCTAGCGGCACGGGGTAAGTTTGCTACGGCTCACATCGTGCCCTGCTCTCATGATGACCTCAGTTTCGATGTCCTCTCCGCGTCTATGATCTTGGTTTGATTCCGTTGGATCAACAGTATCGGCAAGTTTATGGGGGCTGTCGTTGGACGGACGTGGTGGCGCCCTCCGGAAGGAGAGCTCACTCACGCCGGCTCCGCGACTGCGCAAATATTGTCGTCTGTAGGTGCTTTAGTAGGAGGCGTCCTGCGTGTGTTGGATCAGAACAGGCACCACTGAACACCACCGAAGTGGCTCGGCAGCTGTGCAGTGTCTCCTCTGGTGGGTTGCCTCATGACGACTTCACATTGGCTGCTCCCTGTGGATTACCGGTGCCGAGACTGCAGCGGGTCGGGACGGGCTTTGGCTATGGACTGGAGCTCAGAATGAGCGGCGTGGATGTAATGCCTCTGAGGTGGCATAGAAGACAGGACAGCAAAAAAAAAAAAAAAAGAAAAAAAGAGAGAGAAAAATCTGCCGCTCGTTGTGCCTCCTGCGGTTCACGGTTTTACCAACTTGACGATGGTGGCAGAGTGAATGACCCTTGTTTGAGGTGAAGTACTGAAGACCAACGCCAGGTGTGGCTTCAGCAGAGGTTCGGCTCGGCTGATTCGTGGCCTGCCGTTCCTATATCCGTCGGGGAATTGGGAGCCTGTGGATTCAGCTGGCTGCCTCTGGAGCATGAAGTCAGGCTGCCAGGTGGCCCTGAAGACAGACTGCCACGTGGCCCTGAAGACGGTCTCTAGAAATGCCTATGGCTCACTTCAAATGAAAGACTTTCAAGAGACTTTCAAGGGAACTTGGTTGCATCCTCCTGAGAATCCCTGATCCATGAAGCAAGACATTATAAATCACACTACGCAAAAAAAACCTACTGAACCGAAAGCAAATGACTGGGCCGCCCAACTAAGGAACGAATAAATTACAAAACAAACACACCTGGTTTCAGCCTACTGGAATTCTTTAGGCAGGACAAATCATATTCAACACAATGAAAACAAAGGACGAACAGTCACTTACCTCATTGATGTGTTTCCAAGAAAATATTGCACCTAGATCGAAGATATAAGTGACTGATCTTTATGAATGAAGAGACGGACTACACACATCACCTTATTTGACATCAACCGTGCAGTTGATATAATCAGTAAAGTTAGCACCACAGTAACTCTACATTTAATATTATCAGACATGCTTTCAATACATATGTGCAGTTTACCATTGATGCCGGTTTTTGTTGTTGTTGTTGTTGTTTTTGTTTTGTTTTGTTTTTTGTTTTGTTTTTTATCAGAATAGGCCACAGCATATTTCTAAAAAATGCCACATACAACTTACGATCATATGAAAACTCTTTTTGCACAAGTGCTAGTAAGTAAATATATGATATACACTGGAGTTTACTTTTTTTTTTAAACCTGTTTGATGTTCGCCAGTGATCTTATTTTCATCGATCCATTCTTGCAATCTCATATTGATAAACGAACTGTAACGTTTGCAATTCATGTAACTCTGAGAAACATCCCCATGCTCATTGGTATTATTTACGTCATCTTTCTGTAACAATGGTAAAATAGTGGACTCAGTCTGAATTTGAGGAAATTCGCCATATCAAAACAAATTTGAGGAAATTCGCCATATCAAAAAACTGTTAAACAATTTCAAGAAAAATATCAACCTGCTAGCTATTTTCGTTTATCAACAGTTCGCTAATACTGCCATCAGGATCAGCTGACTTCCGTTTATAAGCTTTCTAAAAGCTAACAACACTTCTCCTTTGGAAATTGGATGATTTATACGATCGTTTACGTCATCATCTTGCATTACATCACTGGTATCAATATTGTTGACATTCTTTTCTAACAAGAATTGAAAATATCTAAACCATTCATCCATTGTAATGTTGTTTCTGGATTGCCTCTTTAAGAGACCTTATGAATGGCATCCCAAAATTCCTTCTGTTTTTTGTTCGTTTTTTGTTGTTTTTAGTATTGTTGTTTTGATGCTTTAAGTTAAAAAATTACAACATTAACCTGCTTTCTTTTTCGTTACAGATTATTCTCATACTCACGGCAAGCGAAATTGCACGATAATCTTCAATCTTAGATGAACGACGACTAAATCTGAACAATTTTGTAGCCTCTCATTTATTATTTTTTGACACTCTTGGTCATACCAACACCTGATCACCCACTGTTACCAAGCAATACTTTACATGTCATTTTCATTTACATTGTCATCAAATAGATTGATAGCAGGATCAAGCTTATCCTGCATTTCTTGGTTACATAGATTGTCAAAACAAATGCACATTTACATCACTCCAGACATATATTTCTCTAACTTCCAAGTCGTTTAATTTCTTTATTGACTCGTGCTCTAAATTTAGTATCGTATAGAAAGGCAATTCGAGCTTCAATAGGCATTTGATCAGAATAAAACTTATCACCAACATAGAATTTACTATAGTTATAAACATGTGACAACTCCTATCTGAACATATAAAACAGTCAAGCACACTAACTCCAAAGTCTGATATGTATCTATAGCGACCCTGAAGTAGTATCCAGGTTCAAAAGTGATTTTTCCATTGTTACTTAAACTGCAACTCCGAGAAGAATCTCAAGGCGTGCGAATGATTTGTTTTGAGAATCAGTTAAACTATAGTCAGAATCACTTTGTAGAAATGTTTGACATTCATTCTGCTGTTCAAAATACTGCATATAACCGTACAAACATCCAGAAGAGAGTGGAAAAGTACGTGCGGTAAAGCCTGACAGAGAAAGAGAGAAATGCAGGGAGCAAATGGGAGGGGCAGACAGCGTGAGATAATGGGACTTGGTCAAGCAGACCGAGAGACTGCCTGAAAAGGAAGAGAACGCATGCAGAGAAGACAGTCTGACAGGCAAACAGAGGGAGCGATAGAAAGGGCGAGATATACAGAGAGACAGACAGACAGACACACAAGCAGGCAAACCCACAGGCATTCAGAAGGCAGACAAACAAAGAGATCGACAGACAGACACACACAGACAGAGAGAGAGAGAGAGAGAGAGAGAGAGAGAGAGAGAGAGAGAGAGAGAGAGAGGCAGACAGACAGACAGTCTGACAGGCAGACAGAAGGCAAACATACAAATAGAGAGAGAGAGAGAGTGGGAGAGAGAGAGAGAGAGAGAGAAACAGGCAGACAGACAGACAGACAGGCAAACAGACGGACAGACAAACAGACAGACAGACAGACAGACAGACAGAAGACCGACAGGCAGACAGAAGGCAAACAAACAAATAGATTGACAGAGAGAGACAGACAGACAGACAGACAGACAGACCGACAGACAGACAAACAGACAGACAGAAGGCAGACAAACAAATAGGTCGACAGAGAGAGAGAGAGAGAGAGAGAGGGGGGGGGGGGGCAAAATTATCAACATTCCCATGACCTGCTTCACCAACTACCTAAGTCCACAATGGTCAAAAGCACTGGAAATTAGTGCGTCGTGTTCCAAAAGTTTACACACCATCCATGACCTTTAATGGACACGTGACTTGTCACGTGACTTGTGCATGCAGTTTGAAACGAACTTGAAGCTAGACGGGAAAAAACCAACATAAAACCCGGGACTGACTAATAAACAAGCAGCCAGATCGCGTTTATTACAGTCCAGTCTGACTGAATTGCGTCCCTTACTGTGACACATGCCACCAACATGTTCAACACCAAGCAATGTCTCAAAGCTGTCTGGACGTAGGAGTATTGCGTGAATTAGTGTTGACAACGGTCCCTTTAAAACCAGGCTTTAAAAGTTTCTGGCAATTGCCTGAAACGACAAAGGTTAGGAAATGACCGAGATTTCTTTTATTTCATTTCTTCCTTTCTTTCTTTCTTTCTTTCTTTCTTCCTTTCTTTCCTTTTCTTTTCTTTTTTTCTTTTTTTTGTCTCTCATTTTTTGTTGTTGTTGGGTTTTTTTCTCTTTCTTTGTTTCCTTTTTTCTCGTTGTTTACTTGCATGCTTCCATCCCCTTTACTTTTAACATTGTACTTTTTTTTGCCTTTTTGTTTCGTATTGCTTGTTTGTTGATTTTTACTGTTTGTTTTTTTTTTCTCTTTTTTTCAAATTCTGACCGCTTTTTGTTTTGACCTTTACGATAACAAACATTTCACCTATCTCCCAAGTTCTCTCTGCCTCAATCCCGCCTCCCTCCCTCTCTCTCTCTCTCTCTCTCTCTCTCTCTCTCCTCTCTCTCTCCTTCTCTCTCTCTCTTGCACGCGCGCGCGCGCAAGTGTGTGTGTGTGTGTGTGTGTGTGTGTGTGTGTGTGTGCTTCTGTATGTTTTTATGTGCGTGGGCGTGCATGCGTGCATGCGTGCGTGCGAGATTACTAGGGTTAAAGCAACCATGCGTGCGTGCGTATCTGTGTGAGTGTGTGTGTGTGTGTGTGTGTGTGTGTGTGTGTGTGTGTGTGTGTGTGTGTGTGTAGAGATACAGTTGAAGCCGCTTAAAACGAAGTCGGATATAACAAATGCCGGATATAACGAAGCAAAAAGGCTGGTCCCGGCAAGAATCCTTTACACGACTAAAAAAAACTCCGTCGGATGTAAAGAGGTTTGATGTAACGAAATGCCGCTTATAACGAAATGGTTTTAGTGTCCCCAGTGGGCGATCACGCCTGTTATAACGAAGCAGCCGCCTATAGCGAATCATTACCTTCAGAGTTCAAGCCGGATGTAATGAAGAGGTTACTTTTCTCGGAAATGGTTGTTGATTAGTTTGCTGCGATGTACATTGCTTCATACGGTCGCATGCTAGTCTTTGTTTTGTTTGTCCAGCTGTGGCAACAATCAGCCGTGTCTGTTCTGTCAAAGAGTGTGACATTTTAGGGATTTTTTTTCCGTCCAGTGTGGTAACAATCATCCTTATCTATTTTTTCACAGAATATGAGAATATGTGGAATTTCTTTTTCTTATTTTTTTTTTCCGTCCAGCTGTGGCAAAAATCATCCTTTTCTGTTGTTTCACAGAATGTGAGAATTTAAGGGGTTTTATTTTTCGTCCAGTGTGGCAACAATCATCCTTTTCTGTTATTTCATAGAATGTGAACATTCACTTATCAAGACCATATAAGTGCCATTCCATTAACTGTACTGTAATATGTAATGCTACTAATAAAGGACTCTTGATTGTATACACTAAGACATAATAACACACCTGTGACTTTTGCTGCAATGATGGATAAAAGTCATAAATCAGAATTTTCTTTTCAAAACCTTAATAACACACTAATTATTTTTGGTTATTGTGATTTCTTGTCAAGCGGTGACAAGCACCAAAAAAATTATTCTCCAGTACGGCTGAGCGCGTGCATTTCATAATCAATTACTTAAGTGTTTATTTCCATACCAGTGCACTCAATAATGACCCAACAGTGTAAAACAGTAAACGAACGTTGCAGACCCCCCTCCCCCCCCCCCCCCCCCCCCGCCTCCCCCCTCCTTCCCCATCACACCTTCAAATCGTGACGTTGTGTAATTTCTTCTGACAATCTATTCATCTGAAGTCTTCAGAATAATACAGTGAATTTTGTTCGACTGTTTTACTTATTATCGGTTTCTAAGCCGTCAAATTGCAACATAGGCCTATGTGATCTGTTTGTATTAATTTACAGCCAATTTTGGAAACAATTTTTCAAAGATCATTTTTATTACAGAATATAACAGCCCAGGAAACGAGCTTAATTACTACCCATGTATGCGGGCGCGCTCATGTGTGTGTGTGTGTGTGTGTGTGTGTGTGTGTGTGTGTGTGTGTGTGTGTGTGTGTGTGTGTGTGTGCGAGATTACGCCCGCGCGCGCATGTATGTGTGTGTGTTTGTATGTGTATGTCATGTGTGTGTGTTATTTACACTCTATTTAACACCCACTCTCCAATTTTCTCATACACTTCTCACTCTCATTCTCTCTCTCTCTCTCTCTCCTCTCTCTCTCTCTCTCTCTCTCTCCCTCTCTCTCTCCTCTCTCCTCTCTCTCTCCCTCACTGTGTGGGCTTGAAAGACACGTCTTTTTAATCTCCTCACCTCTTTGGCGGCCACGCAATTTGTCTACGATGCTATTGGGTCAGTTTTCAAACCATCGATTTTCTTCTCCTTCTTCCTTCGCCGTTCTCCCCACCCCCACCCTACATCCCTTCTCCCTGCCCCTTTGCCTTCCTCCCTCTC
>CM065717.1:20406721-20416721 GCA_033310375.1 Conus canariensis | reverse complement strand
CATTTCTCTGAGTTTAGTTATTCCCCTCCCTGGGTTGCCGTGAACTATCCCTCGGAAAAGGATTACTGGGATGTAGAGGAATCTCAGCACACGCTTCGCCTTCATACACATCAACAGTCCTGATCCTGTGACTCCTTCAAACCGTTACAAGAAAATTCCATCTCAAGAAAATTTCTTGTGATTGTTGTTTCTTCTATCTTTTTCTCTCTTCTTCTCATTTCTTCTCATTTCTTCTTCTTCTTCTTCTTCTTCTTCTTCTTCTTCTTCTTCTTCTTCTTCTCCTCCTTCTTTCTTCTTCTTCTCCTTCTTCTTCTTCTTCTTCTTCTTCTTCTTCTTCTTCTTCTTCTTCTTTTCTTCTTCTTCTTTCTTCATCTCATTGCTCTCCATTTTCTTATTCCCGTGTCTTTGTTTGTTTGTTTTCTTCCTCCTTCTTCTGTTGCTCCTTCTTCACCAACCTTTTCCTTCTTTTCTCTCGTTTTTCTCTTTCTCTTCCCGTTTTCCTTCTCGTCCTTTTTCTTTTTTTTCTGTAATTTTCCCCTTTTCCTTCGTCTTCTCATAAACTGTGTTTTTTTTTTTGTTTGTTTTTGTTTTTGTTTTTTGTTCTCTTCCTCTTCATTGTTCTCCTGCATTCTATATTTTTTCTTCTATTTGTCTCCCCTATTTTTTCGTTTTTGTTTTGTTTTTCCTTCAACATCTCTTCTTTTTCTTCTTCTTCTTCGTTCTCATTATTTTTTTTCATCCTCGCCTCCTTTTCTCCCCCTCCTTCCTGCTTGTTTGTTCTGTCAATCCTCCTCTTTCGTCTTTTTCTCCTTTTCGTTCTGTAACTTCTATTCTGCTCCTCTACTCTCTCTCTCTCTCTCTCTCTCTCTCTCTTTTCTCTCTCTCTCTCTCTCTCTCTCTCTCTCTTCTCTCTTCTTCCTTTTTTCTTCTCTGCGAAATGATTAGAAATCAGTCAATAAACTCAATCCTGTTGCTACAGAGAGCAAACTGGATGATGATAACAGTATCAGTCTCACCGATCTAGACAGAAGACCACAGGCGTCCAGCACCGACTTCGATAAGATCAGTGATTGCTCGTTCTTTGTTGTCACTGTCCTGAATGTTGTTTATCTTGCCCAGATCGGAAACCAAAAGATCATGCAATTCAGAACAAAGAAAAAAAACCTTGCCGAGATAGCAGAACTAGACGGACTAGATTCTCCATGTAAGAGTTCGTTCACGTAAGGACGGTTAAAAAGACAGGTCCGGAAGTGTGGTGGTGTTGGAGAAGAAGAAGAAGAAGACGGAGAAGAAGGAAGAGGAGGAGGAGAAGAAGAAGAAGAAGAAGACGGAGAAGAAGAAGGAGGAGGAGGAGGAGGAGGAGGAGAAGAATGAATGAATGAATGAATCTTTAATGGGTTGAGAATTAGGCTCATTGAAGGCCTTTTTACAATTCTGCCCAACAACAACTACAATTTAAAAAAGTAAGGTAACATCGAATTACAAAATAACATCAATATAACGATTTCATGCTTAAAATCTCTCTCTCTCTCTCTCTCTCTCTCTCTCTCTCTCTCTCTCTCTCTCTCTCTGTCCTCCCCCCTCCTCTCTCTCTCTCTCTCTCTCTCTCTCTCTCTCTCCTCACACACACACACACACACACACACACACACACACACACACACACACACACACACATCTCAATCAACTGCATCGTTTATCAGCAGTACACTTTTTTTTGTCTCCGGTAAGTATGTATAGTCTACGCATAGGTCAGTCATGAGTATCAAAAAGAAGTAACTTTACTTCATTTTTGAAAGCTGATAATTGGGAAATATTCCTGTGTTTTGCTGGAAGTGTGTTCCATTCTTTACAGCCACAGAAGGAGAAACTTGTTTTGAATAAATCTAAATTAGCTTTAGGAATAATGAATCTGAGCGAATCATGATGGTGATGTAAATGTACTATTGATTTTAAATAATCTGGGCATGCGTCATGAACAATTTTGTGCATAAGAATCAGAGTGTTGAATGTTATACATGAGTGAAGAGGCAGTATTCTATTGTACCTAAATACATCACGCATAGAAGGATCGGATTGTTTCTGACAGCTGATCATCTTAATTGCTCGTTTTTGTAATGAACAAAGTGGTTTTAAAGTAGATGGCGCACATTTACCCAGATAATAGAGCAGTAGTCTAATCGAGCCTGAACAAAAGCAAAATAATACATTTTTCGTGAATGTTCGTTGAGAAAGTGTTTTATCTGTGACAGCTGGAACACACAACACGAGACTTGTTTGATTAGGTTATGGATCTGATCGTGCCAGGAAAGATTTTCATCGATGACGATGCCTAATAATTTGTGCTTTGTAACTTGTTTTATTGTTTTATCTTTGTACATTATTTTTAATTTTGCTTCTTTTATGACTTGTCTTTTTTGACGTGCACATATTAACATAGACTCGGTTTTATGAGGATGAACAAGCATGTCATTTGAATCACACCAGCCTTCCACTGATTTCATGCTTGCATTTAAATGATAATTAATTTCATCGATGCTATGACTAGAGTATTGTAAAGATGTATCATCAGCGAACAAATCACACACTGCATTTTGAATTGATAAGGGGAGATCATTTATGTAGAGGGAGAACAACAGGGGACCTAAGATTGACCCCTGTGGCACGCCTCTTGGCAACAGTCTTTTAGAAGAAATAACACCTCGTGAAAAAACAGATTGCGTACGGTTCGACAAATAAGATCTAAAAAATGATTCCGTATTGTTGTCGACGCCGTAAACATTAAGCTTTTTTAGCAGTATATTGTGATTAATTAAATCAAAAGCCTTTGTTAAATCAATAAAAACTACACCAACTGCTTTCCTGTTGTTGATATCTTTTAGCCACAAATTTGTGATCCGACACAAAGCCGTTTCACATGAATGTAGTTTCCTAAATCCTGACTGATTGATATACAACAGTTTATGTTTCTCAATAAAAGATGATAGATGGTGATGGATATGACGTTCTAATGGCTTTGAGACGGACGATAGCAGCGAAATTGGTCTGTAGTTATTTGGATCATCTAAATTCCCTTTTTTGTGCAGAGGGATAATTTTTGCATGTTTAAATGCTTCTGGAAAGTAATGTTTAGATAAACATAGATTAAAGAGGTATGTAAGAGAATCTACAATATATGGTACAGATAGTTTTAATATCTTGGGACTGATTCCATCAAAGCTGTATGAACTTTTATTTTTCAAAGTTGATAGATATAAAAACACTTCATTAACAGATATTAGGGGGATAGAAAACTTTGCGTGCATATTTCTTGCATCACAAAATTTCTGTAAATTCGCAGTGTCAAAAATGCTAGTTTTATCTTTCCCTATGTTTAGCTTGTTACCAATATTGGCAAAATGATCATTTAGGGTTTCTACTGGAATGGAACATTCCTGTCTTGATGAACACGGTCCGGTAAGTTTATTAATAGCTTTCCAAATAGAGGCTCCGTTGTTTTTATTTTGGACCAACTTTCTGAAAGAATCACATTTAGACTTTCTAATCATGTACTTCACAATGTTGCGTTTTCTCTTATACTCTTTGTCAGAGCCTACACTTTTTAAATTGTCCCTCTCGTCCATGGCATTCAGAATATCCTGAGTGAGCCAGACAGGCAGGATATCTGATTTGACTCGCTTCTGGATCAATGGGATGTGTTTGTCGACAATATTCAGAAAGGTTCTCGTCCAAAAGGCAAGGGCATCATCTGGATCGGTGTAGCTATAGATGTTTGCAAAAGGCGAGGAAATGAGATCAGATTGAAAAGCGTGTAAGTTGAAGTTTTTGAATGAACGAAATGTGATTACCAAATGACATGCTTTTGGAACTTTAAAACCTTTTTTGTTCCAAGTTACGCAAACAGCATTGTGGTCACTTGCACCAGTAGGCGGTACACATATTTCTGTAAGTGCAGCAATGTTCGACGAATATATGTGGTCTATAAGGGTATTAGATTTTGAAGTAACTCTAGTCGGTAAAGAAATGCACTGATGAAGATTATATGAATTAGCAATGTTGGACCATTGAGAACAAGACTGAAACAGATCTATATTGAAATCTCCCAATAATAGTATTTCTGTTTTCAAAAGCCATACTGTGTCCATCATCTCACAAAAATCGTTATACCAGCTGGACTTACTTTTAGGATGTCTGTATACAAATCCGACAAGAATTGACGCTAATGTTTTACTTTTTGACTGAATTTCAAGCCACGTTATTTCAATATTTTTGTGACAAAGATCGTTACGAATTTTGTATGGGACATCTTTTTGGACGTAGACAGCAATACCTGTTTCAAGAATATTTTCAGGATTTCTCCGGACTATTGAGTATCCAGGAATTGATATAGAATTGTCACCAACGCGGCTGTTTGTCCATGCCTCAGAAAATCCAAAGACATGGAAAGGTTTATGATTATTATGAATGATTTTTGATACGTCAGACATTTTGTTTATGAGATGACAAATATTTAGGTGACCTATGCGCAGACCGTCATTGACGGGCCAGTCTGATACATTCACATTGGTTGACATTAGTGAATGGAGGGAAGCAGCGCTACCTGGAGATATACAGAATTACCACGTGAAATAGAGAGGATACGGAAATAATCAGTTCAGAATAATTATAGTTCAACTAAGTGCATTGGTCATTTCATGGCTCACAATAGACACTCAAGTTGCAGGGAAGTCCTGATGATTGCTAATGAGTGGAATAGCATGCAATCCGAACCCCTACTAAATAAGAGAATTAATTTGGGGTGGGGCATCAGAGGGGGAAAGCAGTCTGCTGAGAAACAGAGAGGCAGGCTGGAAAAGGGAGTTGGATGTCCGGGAAACAGGTCAACATTTATATTTTGGTGACCAAGACTTGAATCACAGAACTGATTTACTTGGTCTAAATTGTGACTGTCGTTTCTTCTGTTTGATGACCGCGAGTAGATGTTGTAGCGCCGCCCCACACGGTGAGGGGACGTCTGTTGAAACACACGGTGAGCGGCGGCTACAGGGTTGTCATGGTGAGCGGCAGCTGGACGGTAATCATGGCGAGGGGCGCCTGCACGGTAGTCATGGCGAGGGGCGCCTGCACGGTGGTCACTGTGAGCGGTGCCTGCACCGTAGTCACAGTGAGCGGCGCCTGCAGGATAGACACAGTGAGCGGCGCCTGCAGGGTAGTTACGGTGAGCGGCGCCTGCAGGGTAGTTACGGTGAGCGGCGCCTGCAGGGTAGTTACGGTGAGCGGCGCCTGCAGGGTAGTTACGGTGAGCGGCGCCTGCAGGGTAGTTACGGTGAACGGTGCCTGCAGGGTAGTTACGGTGAACGGCGCCTGCAGGTAGTTACGGTGAGCGGCTGCTGCACGGTAGTTACGTAGAAGAAGAAGAAGAAGAAGAAGAAGAATATGATGATGATAATGGTGATGATGATGATGATGATGATGATGATGACGACGACGACGGCGATGATGATGATGATGATGATGATGATGATGATGATGATGATGATGTTTAACCACTCCTCCTGTGTGAAAGATGCTTAACGGCCGGGCCATTGGCTGTGTATAATTACCTCTCTCTCTCTCTCTCTCTCTTGCTTTGTTTTGTTTTGTTTTGTTTTGTTTTGTTTTACGCACGTGTTCGCGTGTGCGCGGGGACAATTGCATACGCATGCACCAAGTTTCGTTTTCTTATTAATCTCGCAAAACAATTGCAAAGCGTCCATGTTTTTTTTTGTTTTTTTTTAACTTAAGCGTCTTTTTTATCAATAAATTAACAATTGATAAGCAAATGGTAGATTTGTTTTTCTGTTTGATGGAATGTAAAAGGAAAACAGCAGAGTGGATAAGAGAAATGAAAATAACGATGATGGGGGAGGGGGGGGAGGGACGGAGGTGCGCGTGTTGTTGAATATCAATAATAATAAGAAAAAGAATATTGACGATGAAGGTATAATACTGACACTACTACTACTACTACTACTACTACTACTACTACTACTACTACTGTATGCTTCTACTTCTACTATTACTACGATGACGACGACTACGACGACGACGACGACGACGACGACGACGACGACGACTATTGCTGCTGCTGCTGCTGCTGCTGCTGCTGCTACTACTACTACTACTACTACTACTACTACTACTATAAAGAAAAACCAGAACAAGAAGAAGGATTATCATCGTAATTATCATCAGTATCATATTCATCATTATCATCATCATCATCATCGTCTTCGTCGTCGTCGTCGTCGTCGTCGTCGTCGTCGTCATCATCATCATCATCATCTCTATCAACATCATCATGATCATCATCATATCCATCATCATCAGCATCATCGTCGTCGTCGTCGACGTAGTCGTCATCGTCATCATCATTATGTTCGTAGTAACAACGACAAATGAATGACAATAACAACAACTACAACAACAACGATAACAACAACAACCACAACAACAACAACCACAACCACAACAACAACAGCAACAACAAGGACTAACACGCCTCCATCCAATCTTTCCCTCCAGGGTATTACCAGATGTAGGGGGGTCTACTTTTTAACGTGGATTCCGGAAGAGCCTATCAGCCAGCCATGTCCTCGATGACGTCTTGTCACCTTGGGGGGCACAGACATCTGTAATGACATTATCACAATGATGTGTCTTGATATATGGGCCAAGGCTGACGTGGGAACACTGCTGGTGACGACAAAGAAACTGCTAACATTTCTGTCGCAGTTGCCACGGAAACAAATGCGGACACTAAATGATGCGCCAGACAAACTATCGCGGTTCTTCTGAAGAGAGGAAGCTTCTCTTTGAAATGGCACAGAAGAAAACAAAACAAAAACATTATTTGAAATGAAAACAAAAACACCGTCCTTCTTTTTTTTCTTTTCTGTATATACGCGTACGCACGTTGTTGTGCATGCATGTACGAACACGCATACGCACACACAGCGCAGCAAACTAGAACTCTGCTTTTCAAACAGGCAATAGGTGCATAGCAACAACTAAGTGTAGACACGTTTATCGACGGAAAAGACAATAAACGAATAAACTAAGAGAAAGCAATCAATCGACGGGTAAGAAGCTCCTGAATTGTTCCTTGGGCTTCTTTCCGTCAATACATTATCTTATCCGTAGCTGCGCTGCTGCCACGGTCGTTTAAAAGGAATAGCTCTCACAATCGCGAGGCCTTCAGGGAAGACAGGGAGGAGCTTGGTCTTCGCTGTTGCCACAGGCGCATGCTTCCCTCAGTTATTGGAGTACGCCTTTTCTTTATATTTTTGCCTGAAGTGTTCGCATTGATTCAGTGGAAGCGGGCTGGATGAGCGAGAATGGTTTTTGTCCTCAGGAGTGACAAGTCTCTTGTCCAGAATAGTAAACGTTGGTAGGGATCGTGTCAAAGCTTTAGCGGCAGAGCTCTCTCTCTCTCTCTCTCTCTCTCTCTCTCTCTCTCTCTCTCTCTCTCTCTCTCTCTCTCTCTCTCTCTCTCTCTCATGCTTACTTTACAGTTTAAGCGCAATAAGTCTATAAGGCATGAGGTCTATGTTGGTCAGTTAGTCTAATTGAAACGTCGTTGAATATCTTCTGATGTTCTACATTTCTTACCATCCTTCGGTTTGAGTCTGCTCCTTCTCTTCCTGGGTTTGTATTGCTGTGATGTTCCTGTGTGTGTTTGTGTGTTGGTAGTAGTAGTAGTAGTAGTAGTAGTAGTAACTTCAGTTTAACCTCTTCACATATGTGATATTAGACGAATAGAGAGAGAGAGAGAGAGAGAGAGAGAGAGAGAGAGAGAGAGAGATGCATAAATGTCTGTGACTATGTAAGTGTATGCATAATGTGGTTATCTAAGTGCATATATATGTCCCTCTAAGCATCCCTACAACATACCTGCAAATAACCTTAAAGTAAATGCTTAACTGGACTACAAATTAAAGAGAAAACAACATTGAAGGCAAGCTTTAAATCTGAAAGACATCACACAAAGACATGCCTGATAATGGTGGTAAATGAGGTTGAAGAGGTAAACAGTCAAACAGCAGATCTTGCTGGTTATTCTTCGTTCTCCACAAATACATTTTGCTTCGTTTCTATATTTAGTTTTAAGGCATCAAGTTTTAATTAATAAAATATTGAAATGAAATTTCTGTATTGGTACATATTTTTCACTTGTTATGAGGAATGCTGTTTACATGTTCATAATTAATTAAATGAGTGTTTTTATCAGCCACACCAAGCAACGTATTTTTGTAGTGTTTTCTGAATCGGCACCAGACGGTTTGCTTTAATAATTGATTGACTTCAGGTAAAGAAAAGATATATTCAATACCGTGGCGCACTTTCATTTCTGGCTCCTCTCTTTGCACATATATCAGCCAGCTCATTACCCCAAATACCACAATGCGATGGAATCCAACAGAAGGTGACATCAGTTCCTTTACATATCAAGACATGAATAAGATGACATATTTCATTTACAAGAAAGTTGTTCGAAACAGTATTTGGAAATTTTATGGTTTGCAGAACAGACATTGAATCCACACAAATAACTACTTTAAATTTTGATTGTGGCAAGTCAATGAAATGTGACAATGCCATAATAATAGGTATCATTTCGGCGACAAATATTGATCTCCCTTTTCCGATGGTGTGATGGTATAACAAAAGCAGAACATGACTGATTATTAGACAGTACTGAACCATCTGTGTAAACTTTAAGATGTTGAGGATATTTCTTTTGTATATGCATCTTTACAGAATAAGATCAAATATTTGGTTGATCAGTTTTGCTCACATCAGTGTAATAAGGATCAAAATGTGCCCTGTTTCTTTCCCAAACTGGAGGGGAAATCAAGGCCACCTTCGCTAAAGTCTCAGAACTCTGTGTGTGTGGTGTGTGTGTGTGTGTGTGTGTGTGTGTGTGTGTGTGATGGGTGGACGAATCCAGTCACCTGAAACGAGTGGAAATGCAGGTGCACGAGTGGATTTCAAAACTCAGAAGGCGGTGATTTGACTTGAAAATCAGCTGTCTGCACCGATGATTTCTCTGAAAATTCGTGAAAATTAAGCGCTTCAGTTTTCATCAGAACTGGCCCTTAGCGTCATCCCTGTTCCTTGCTACAACGCAAGGCTGATATCTCCGTTCCATTCCATTCCATTCCGTTCCATTCCATTCCATTCCATTCCATTCCATTCCATTCCATTCCATTTGTTGTCCTCTAACAAAAGGAAAATGTTCTTGCAGTGATCTTAAGATATTCAACAATATCAAAAAGCATTCATATGTAAAATATAAAATGTTATTAACATCGATACATACACTTACACCCATAGTCACACCACACAAACCACCACTTCATCACACACACACACACAGACTCTGAAGAACCGCGCACACACACGCACGCACACGTACACATACACACACACGAGCGCGTGCGCGCTCATACACTTTCACAGGCACTCGCAATTACGCACCCATACACGCACAGAGAGAGAGGAGAGAGAGAGAGAGAGAGAGAGAGAGAGAGAGAGAGAGAGAGAGAGAGAGAATTAGGTAAAAACTAAATCGTGCATGAAGTGAGGACAAATAATAACAATAATATATCACATTTGTATGTATGCGCACACACACGCGCGCGCGTGCACACACACGCACACGCACACGCACGCGCACACCACACACAGCACACACACACACACACACACACACACACACACACACACACACACACACACACTACCCTCCACTTCCCCAATTCCTTCCCTCCCTCCCCCTCTCCCCTCCCCACATCCCTGCCGCTTCTCGACACACCAACACGCACAAACATGTACACGCACAGCGTCCACACATTAAGCATTGTTATTGTTTGGAACAGACATTTATTCGTAGATAAACATTAGACCATATCGAATTGTCAGGCGGGTTTCTCATTCATCTACGAGCTCAGTTGCCACG
>CM065717.1:20386721-20391721 GCA_033310375.1 Conus canariensis | reverse complement strand
CCACTTATTGCATAATCATGATTGACAAACACAGCCTACATATTCAGTTTTTTCTCTCTAAATCGAAAAGCTTCCACCACAAACTTAGGAAATGAGTTAATGATGTCCACATTTTCAGAGGATGAAATACCAAAGAGGTTTTGAGTTTGACCGAAAAGGGACTTAAAGGCAGAACAATCATTTCTAAATGTATTATACTCTGGGCACTTAAAGGCAGAATAATCATTTCTAAATTTATTATACTCTGGGGAGAAGAGAGAGAGAGAGAGAGAGAGAGAGAGAGAGAGAGAGAGAGAGAAGAGAAGAGAAAGAGAGCGACAGACAAATGGTCAGACAGAGACAGAGACAAACACAGAGAAAAAGGGACAGAGATAGAGATCACACTTACAAAAATGAAGGCCCTGTGTCAAGACCGGATGACATTGTCAAGTTTTACCCCATACAGGCAAAACGGGCATGGCAGACAGGCGAAAAAGGAACAAATGTTCAAAGAGGACATGGAGGCCTCTCAGTCTCTCTGAAGAGGCCGCACCATTAAGAGGTAAGCGAATCAGGAGTAGACAACAAGAAACTGTTTCTATCAAGCGCTGCTGGGGGTTATTAAAGCTGTATGGATTTCATGTATTACGATGTTCCAGCATTTTCCAATGCTAGTTGATGTTACAGTCACTGTCTTTATTGAATACATGTTACCCCAACATTACTGAATCCATTCGCTCACTCCTTTATAGCAAATCTTAGCTGCTTCCCTACCTTCCACCCCACTTCACACATTCACTCCCTCTACCCCTGCTGTCTACTGACTCTTCCCTGCCCCCTCACTCTCATCCCTCCTCGCCACCCCCATCCTTTCCCTGACACATACTGTTTTATCCATCCTCCACCCCACCCCCCTTCCCTGATTCACCCCTCTCCTCTTGCTCTACTGTTTCCCCCACCCTTCTCCAACCTGTTCCCCGGTTCCCCCCATTCCCCCAGTCATCACAGCTAATTCCTGGAGGTCTGTCTGGCCGTCTGTCTGCCCTATTGGTCTCATCCCAACTCATCCCCACTCAGACAATGGAAGATTCCCTTGTTCTCACACACAGAGGGCTGCCTGCATTTCCCTGAGGAAGGGGAGGAAAGCACAGGTGACATCGGGCTTATTCAGTGCTTTGATTTTGAACCTCTCCTCTCTCTCTCTCCTCTCTCTCTCTCTCTCTCCTCTCTCTCTCCTCTGTATTAGAGAGTGTGTATGTGTGCATGTCTATCTGTCTGTCTTTCTTTCTGTTCGTGTGTGTTAGATAGATAGATAGATAGAGAGAGAGAGAGAGAGGAGAGAGAGAGAAGAGAGAGAAACAGATATATATGCATATTCAGAAAGACCAGACGAAAGACAAAGAAATACAGACACAGAGACAGACAGAGATGGACAACGACAGAAGAAGAGAGAGAGAGAGAGAGAGAGAGAGAGAGAGAGAGAGAGAGAGAGAGAGAGAGAGAAGAAGAAGAAGAAGAAGAAGAAGAAGAAGAAGAAGAAGAGAGAAAGAAAGAAAATGCACTCACAAAAAATAATAATTTTGCCCTGTGTCAAGACCGGCTGACATTGTCAAGTTTTACCCCATACAGGCAAAACGGGCATGGCAGACAGGCGAAAAGGAACAAATGCTCAAAGAGGACATGGAGGCCTCTCAGTCTCTCTGAAGAGACCGCACCATTAAGAGGTAAGCGAATCAGGAGTAGACAAATGGAAACTGTTTCTAGCAAGCGTTGCCCGGGGTTTATGAAAACGATATCGACGTCACATGTTGTGATGCTCCAGCATTTTCCAACGCTAGCTGATGTTACAGTCACTTTCTTTATGGAACGCATGTTACCTCATCATCCCTGACTGTTCACTCACTCCTTTATAGCAAGAATCGGCTGTTCCCCTCTCTCACACCCCACCTCGCGCACTCGCTCCCTATACCCCTACTCTCTACTTTCTCTTCCCTGCCCCTTCACTCTCACTCCTCCACGCCTCCCCACCCTCTTCCTGACACACACTGTTTCACCCTTCCCCTCCCCCTCCTTCCCTGATTACCCCTCTTCTCTTGCCCTGCTGTTTCCCCCCACCCTTCTCCAACCTGTTGCCCAATTCCACCCATTCCCCCAGTCATCACAGCTATTTCCTGTAGCTTTGATTCGAATCCCAGTCTGTCTGTCCATCTGTCTGCTCCATCGGTCTCAGCCCCACTCAACCCTCTTCATGTCCACTCAGACAATGGAGGATTCCCGTGTTCTCACACACAGAGGGCTGCCTGCATTTCCCTGAGGAAGGAGAGGAAAGCACAGGTGACATCGTGCTCACTCAGTGCTTTGATTTTGACCTCTGTGTTAGCCTGTCTGTCTGATTCTCTGTGATTCTCTGTGATTTCTCTCTCTCTCTCTCTCTCTCTCTCTCTCTCTCTCTCTCTCTCTCTCTCTCTCTCTCTCTCTCTCTCTTCCCTCTCTCTCTCTCTCTCTCTCTGTTTGTTTGTATGTGTATGAGAGAGAGTGCGTATGTGTATGCATACATATTTGTTTATTAGTGTGTCTTAGACAGACAGACAGAGATTCAGAAAGCGAGGTAAAAAGACAAAGAGAGAACAGACAGAGAGAGACAGAGACACACAAGAGAAGAGAGCGAGAGCACGAGACAGACAGACAGATGCAGACAGACAGACAGACAGACAGACAGACACACATAGACAGAGAGAAAATACAGAGAAAGGGAAAGATAAAAGACACTTACAAAAATTACTATGTTGGCCCTTTGTCCAGACCGGCTGACATTTTCAAGTTTTACCCCATACAGGCAAAACGGGTATGGAAGACAGGCGAAAAGGAACAAATGCACAAGACAATATGGAGGGTTAGTGAATCAGGAACAGACAGCTAGAAACTGTTACTATCAAACACTTTTGGGGTTAATGAAACTGCATCGACGTCACGTGTTCTGATGCTCCAGCACTATGGAACGCTAATATTGATGTGACGGTCACTTTCTTTATTAAACGTTTGTGTCCTTCCTCAGCATTACAGAATCCATTCTCTCGTTCCTTTATAGCCAGAATTACTGTACCCCTACCTCCCACTCCTCCTTGCGCACTCGCTTTCGATACTCCTACTCTCTACTTTCTCTTCCCTGCCCCATTCACTCTCATTCCTTCTCGCCTGCCCACTGTGACTGACATACTGGTTTAACCATCTTCACCCTGAAGATGGTGAAGAAATGCACCCTCAACAACAGGTGAATTGCCGTTTTCTCATGCAGCAAATCCGAGGAGGTTGACAGAATTCGACAACTCATGTGGCCCAACATATATATTGACTTCTTCCCTACCTGTCGCCCACTCGCTGGCTCCAGTGCCGGGGTCTGCTTTCAATATATCACCCAGAACTGGACTCCACAGACTAAGAGCACCACTACACAAAAACTTAATCTAAGACGAATTTTAGACATTAAACATTGAATGTATCCCTCCTGAAATGCTGATCATCAAACTAGGTCGGATATTTTATGTAGAAATAAAGCCTTAGCATGCGGGCTAAGCGGGCTATGTTCACACTAATGATGCGATCATGCACAGTGATTGTCTCCCCTGGTACCTGAAAGGAAAGGGTTAATATCTAAGAAACAAAGACAGCGAAATAAAGATAATGTCTCTGATTCAGGTTTCCCCCCATTTCAAGTCCACTTCGTCTTCTACGCAAACAAGACAGGTGTTGTCATTAGATGAGAGAGGTCAGAAAGGATTTGTTTTCCTTATCGCGTACAGCCATTCATCTTTTTCTTCTTGCAGCATACATAAATAGTAGCCTTCTCTGATTGGTGGAGAAAACGACGGAAATTCTCATTCTCATGATACAGAGGTTTGCCGCGGTGTCATTAACACGTTAGCGTTAAAAGGGTGAATACAAGTATTTCGATTCAGACTCGCGTGTGTGTTCTATTTTGGAACGAATACCAGCGGGCCAGCAATCTCACCATCAGAGAAACCGGTGTGACCGATTGGCAGCCAGGATCAGAGTGCCCTTACTACTGCAGAATGTCACATAGCTGGGCCTCCGAGATTCCAATCAGACACATACCCAACACGAGTGTGTTAAAACAAAACAAACCGAGAGAGAGAGAGAGAGAGAGAGAGAGAAGAGAAGAGAGAGAGAGGAAGAGAGAAGACAGACAGACAGACAGACAGACAGCCCAGACAGACAGACAGAAGATTGATTCAGATTAATCAGATGTTTTACTCATTTATAGGCCTGACGCTGTGATACATGATACGATTCAACAAGATAACGAAACGAAAATAAAAGACTGTCGATATTTCAATGCTTTACAACTTTAGTGAAAGCTGAAGACATCAGCTAGTACAATTTGAACAGAGAAGGCCATGAGCGAGAGAAGAAAGAAAGAAAGAAAGAAAGAAAAAAAAAAAAAGAAAACAAAATGAATGAATGAATGAATGAATGAATGAACACGTTTCTTTGTCCATACGCAGACGCTGATGGTTGTAATGATACGGTGACAGTCAAGTATTATTCTCCTTCCAGAACAGACTCAGAGAAAGGAAGAAAGAAGAAAGAAAAGAATGAATGAATGAATGAATGAATGAATATGAATGAATGAATGAATGAATGAATGAATGATAAAACGTTTCCTCGTCTATTCGCAGACGCTGATAGTTGTAATGATATGGTGAGAGTCAAGTATGTTCGTCTCTCTTCAGAACTGACACCGAGAGAATTCGCTGACAAAAATAAAAAGGAAGCAAATCAAAACACAAAGCTGCGTATAAATCCTGAAAGTGATGTTCACAACTCTGTGTGTGTGTGTGTGTGTGTGTGTGTGTGTGTGTGTGGTGTGTGTGTGTGTGTGTGTGGCGTGTGCCCGTGTGCGCGCGCGCGCGTATATGTGTGTGCGGGTTTTTTCCCACGTGCGTACTCCGATCTCCAAGTTTTTCCACACTACCTTTTTTTTTTAAGTGGGGCATCTATCC
>CM065717.1:20379221-20381721 GCA_033310375.1 Conus canariensis | reverse complement strand
GTTTACAGAACTGACAGTTTCTTTCATTTTGATGCTGAAGAGAGCAGGAGAAAGAACGCTCCCTTGGAGTACACCAAACTTCTGATTGTGGATGTCAGACAGCACGGTGCAAACTTGGAACTGCCGCTCAGACAGCAAGTTTTTTTAAAATAAAAACGAGGGCAACGACAAAAAAAACAACTCTTGGTTATGAAAATCCATGAGAATTCCAGATGTCCACGTAATGATTGTAACCTTGACTGTACAGGTTAGAAAAAAAAAGATAACAGCCATATGTTTTTGTTAATGAAGGCCTCGTGAGTTGTGGTTTCAAGACGGACTCCATGGCCTACAATAGAATGTTACGTGCAGAAACTGCACTGCTCATCGATTCCAGCTCCTCTGTCAACAGCTGGAGCTGGCCGTGAGTACTCTTCATGAGATGCAGATTCACAGTAAGAATCTTTACCGTTTCTGATTTTAAAGCATTCTAAAACCAGCACGACCCACTGAAGGTTACGACAGGGAGGAGTCTCATTACTCATCCACAAATCTCCTTTGATCAGCCCTGTTCATTTAAATACTTCTCTTCGAGCTTTAGCAGCAAGAATAAGTTTGTGGCCTTTTTTTGTTCTCCAACCTCACTATTATTTATTTAATTTTTCCCCTCTTTCTTTCTCCACTGACTCTCACGCACCATGCAGATCTGTCGGTTCCATCACTAATAGATATTCTAATATAACTTTAGTATTTTGATGTGCGATACAGAGAACTTTGTGGCCATAATTCGCTCTTGATCTCAACCTCCGAAACGCTTTTGAGGTCAGGATATTGATGACTCCATCGGAAGAGTTCAGCTGCTTCTGTAGAGACACCTTGATCCCCTTGTCAGCCAAATATTAGCACTCCGGAGCTGTTCTGATTGCCGTTTTGACTGACACTCGATGAGGAAAGAGACGTTTTGAAGCCTTTGGGTGGATTGAAAATCGTCTTCAATATGTTGGATTCCTTTCTGGATAGCAAAAGAGCCTAGAGCAGATGAAAGTTTTTCCTCCTCAGTTCCTTCCACCACCAACCTCGAAGCCCCCAAACCTGTCTTTTTTTCTCCATCCAAGTCGCTTTGAAGATCGGAGTCCTGGGACGGAGGTCTACAAGAGTTCATCTGTACTTTACGTTTTTTTAAGGGGAAGGGGAAAGGGAGTTAAGAAGTCAGGTTGTATTGTTTTGAATTTCATCTCTCCATTATCCACCCACCATGGAGCCCAACTAAGGGGCCAGAGCCAGAGATTTAGCTCTTAGCCCCTTCCAGGTTTCGGGGGGGGGGGGGGGGGGGGGATATACAACAATAAAAGGATGCAACCAATCTTCTCCCCGCTGATCATGCTCAGCTTCCAGGCACAGAGAGCTGAGCACCGCAGGGGTTACATTGGCCAGCCGGAAAACTGCCTGTCTTGACCCAGCCCCATGCTGGGGTAGCCGACTGATACAGCCGGGCCTGTGTGTACCTCCTGTCTAAGAGAGGTTCGAGCCAAAGAGACGTGTTGAGAGCACCTGCCCTCTCAATCACCAGGATCTCATTCCCCTCCATCACAGGTCGCACTGCACGGCAAACGCAGCGGATCTTAAGAAGATCACAGAGAAAAGGAGAGTGTGGAAAAGAAGACTTGAAGGGGAGAAGAAGTTAGGCAAGACCCTTTAAGAAAGGGTTACATTTTGCCACGACCCTTACCCTTTGCCTGTCTGACATGTTAGACCCTACCAGGGGCATCAACTCCTGCCTCGTTGTGGCTGGGCCAGTCAGTAACTTGGCTGTGCAGGTCTAAAAGCGTTTCCCCAAACTATCCTTCCGTCCAACTATTGATGTCCTCATCAGCGGAGCTTAAGGGATCACTGAACCACACAAGCACTCCAACCATGACAAGGTCGCATTCCCGGAAGAGAGAGAAGAGAGAGAGAGAGAGAGAGAGAGAGAGGAGAGAGAGAGAGAGAGAGAGAGGGGGGGGGGCTGGGGTAGGGAAGATAGATACACAGAGAAAAGGTGGAAACAGAGAGAATGAGAAAGAGAATGGCCTTCATTTAGAGACAGACAGACGAACAGACTGACACAGAGAGAGAGAAGGGGGGGGGGGGGGGGGGGGCTGGGGTACGGAAGATAGATACACAGAGAAAAGGTGGAAGCAGAGAGAATGAGAGAGATAATGGCCTTCATTTAGAGACAGACAGACGAACAGACTGACAGACAGACAGACAGACATACAGAGAGAGAGAGAGAGAGAGAGAGAGCGAATGAGAGAGAGTGACAGACAGACAGACAGAACGGGGGCTTGGAGCGGGGGTATAGAGACACACAGAAAGGGAGGAAAAGATGGCAGGGGGAGAAAGAGAGAATGGCACACAAGAGAGAGAGAGAGAGAGAGAGAGAGAGAGAGAGAGAGAGAGAGAGAGAGAGAGAGAGAGAGCGAGGTTTCCCTTAAGAGTCACTAAGACAGGTCTTTTCCCTAAACACCCACCCAGACAAAAC
>CM065717.1:20366721-20374221 GCA_033310375.1 Conus canariensis | reverse complement strand
AGTTCTGAACGAATTTTACTTTTGACCGAAATTGGCTCTCGTCTTCTTTTCTTACTTCTATGATACAGGGGGTTCTGTTTTCGTCTGTGTCTGTTAGTGTGCTCAGTTTGTTTGTCGGTGTGGTCGTGTCTGACTGTGAGCAAGATTATGCATCAAACTACGGGAACACGTTTGAGCCAAGGGTTGTCAAAAGATGGGATGTGGTCTGAAGGATGACGAACCCATTAAATTTGGGTCTGGATCTGTCATGTTGTTATGATAACTGAAATTGTCGTTATTGGTCAGTAATAACAAAGTTATCTCGTTATTGGTCAATAATAACTAAGTTATCTTCGAATAGCCATTCCCCACAAATAACCAAACACACACACACACACACACACACACACACACACACACACACACACACACACACAGAGAGAATGCTGCTTATAGCCCCGCCGACCGCAAAGCGCCAGATCAGAGCTGTCACCGCGTTCAAGTCAACTCACGTACACACGCAGCATTGTAGTAGGCCTAGCATATATATACAGTATTAGCCTAGGAGGTAGTTAGTCAGACCAGCGCGTTGGACTAATTAATACACAGGTCCAATATCTGCTGATAAGTCATATCCACGAGACCCACTTCTCAAATCCTTTCATCTCAGCAATTAATCTACCCCGGGATCTATGCAGCTGTAGACCTACATCTTGCGTAAAGTTAGGCTATCTCAAAGCTTAGCAGATGTAGTATTGTACATGTAGCGTAGGCCTCCGTGGAGAAGTCCGTACGCCGTGAGACCTCCTTGATAAAGCTGAACCTGTGATTTAGATCTAGATCAAAGAGTGATTCCAGAGTCATTCAGCAAGACTATTATTAAAAATTTTATAACGCAAAAACTGATGGATCTATTTGAACGGAACTTTGGGAATGTGGCCCGAATATAGTCACTAGACGTTGGTGTCGATCTGCGGATCTACAGAGATCAAAGGGCAGATCAACAATCAGACCACATCAGTTGATGATCAGGTTATAACAAATGTTCCATTAAATATGAACTCTATGAGGTTTCTATAATGAATATTAACTGTCTACGATGTTAACCTATTTGCATGGAATATATGCAAACTTTCGAGAGATACAATCATTGAATCAGCCCTTTATTTTTTTTTTCCTAACACAGGGGAAGTAACTCCTCAGTCTGTATCAACAATTACTGCCCTTGGCGGGAAAATAATAATATTATTTTCACTCATGAACTATCTCAAAGGGCGGATCGAAGATTAGTTTGACTTTGGCGGAGGTCTTAGCTCTTCCGAGTGAACTTTTGTGTATGTGTGTGTGTGTGTGTGTGTGTGTGTGTGTGTGTGTGTGTGTGTGCGCGCGCGCGCGCGGCGTGCGTGCGTGCGTGTGTGTGTGTGTGTGTGTGTGTGTGCGTGTGCGTGCGTACGTATGTGTGTGTGTGTGTGTGTGTGTGTGTGTATGTGTGTGTGTGTGTGTGTGTGTGTGTGTGTGTGTGTTTAACATCAGTTACACTCATGTTTTAAGACGTCACACTCGCTTCAGGTGACTGGACATATACGTGATTGAAAGTCATCTGAGAAGAGTAGAGAATTGAAAGTCATCTGAAAAGAGTAGAGAATTGAAAGTCATCTGAGAAGAGTAGAGAATTGAAAGTCATCTGAAAAGAGTAGAGAATTGAAAGTCATCTGAGAAGAGTAGAGAATTGAAAGTCATCTGAGAAGAGTAGAGAATCGAGACCTAACTCTGTACTGATACGTCTGGCACCCGAACCACGACACCTAAAGTCTTTCCTGTGTTTGCTGGGTCACCAACCACACACACACACACACACACACAACACACACACACACACACACACATACACACACGCACGCGCGGGGGGGGGGGGGGGGGGGGCGCACACACGCACACGCACATGCACGAACACACACCACACACACACACACACAACACACACACACACACACACACACACATCATAACATATCTTATGGTGTTTAATATTTTCTACTGAACTTTGGGTTGTCAAAAAATCCAGTTAACTGTCAGCTGATTTGGGTGTATGCGCATTGACAGGGAAATCCAGTTAACTGTCAGCTGATTTGGGTGTGTGCGCATTGACAGGGAAAGAGAAATTGATCAGCTGCCTCATTGGAACTGAACTCTTCCGATGATTCGGGTGGTGGGAGACACATACGTTTATTAAAGGGCGGTAATCGGATACGGCAGCACACTGGTTATGGGTCTTGGGCGACCGTCGTCATCGGTTACGTCTACCAGTTGTCTTCCTTGAAATGTTTACACTCAGTAACACATCCTTGAAATGCTTACATCCAGTAACACATCCTTGAAATGTTTACATTCAGTAACATATCCTTGAAATGTTTACATTCAGTAACACATCCTTGAAATTTGTTCTTACTGTCACTGTTTCAGCAAAGTCAAACTTTTCTTTTTTCTTTTCTTTTTTTTTTTTTAAGATTAGATTCTGCACATTCCTGTACAAATTCAGAATACAAAAACATTTACGGCATATTCTTACAGACAGACATATTGTCCTGCATAATGTTCATTTCAATGTCAGTACGCTGACAAAAGTTTTCATCACCAAGATGTCTGAACTGGTCAAAGTTTAAAAAATAAAAACTCTTGAGGACTCTTTAAAGAGTATGGATCATGTACAACACATAATTATTGCCTGAAGAAGAATAACTGCAGGGAAAACACAACACAGTAAAGTCTCTGAAAACTGTATGGGCGATGATTCACACGCATCGTCGTGAATGTTTAGAGTCAAAAGCGACGCTCGGTAAAGGCTTCAAGATGGACAGTGAATGAAAAACAAAATTTTTTTTTTTCCAAAGCTTATGAATCTGTACAATATGAGTATTAACAATTTTAAGTGAACAGTCACGTCAGATGCTCCTCATACATTGCTGTACGGTGAATGGGACCACCCCCCCCCCCCCAGCCCCACGACACCCCCCTCCCCCCTCCCCCACCCTCCCCAAACAGTCCTTGTGTTTGTGTGAGTGTGTTTTTTTTTCTGTTTGTTTTTGTTGTCTTCGTATTTTTCCTCTCTAGTTATCTAAGTTTTTTTTTTTTTTTTAAATATTTTTGTCACCAGATAATTTGCTTTACCACTACTATTTTGCGAAGTATATGCTGTTTGTTTTGTTTTGTTTGTTTTTCGTACTAAACTGACAAATCCATAGCATTTGTACGCACTTGAGGTAGCGGCATATATATATATTATATTATATATAATATAAATAATATTGAATATAAACAAAGCTTGCTCTTATGTCTTAGATTGAAGAAATAGGGGGAGATAAGCATACATATTTGCAGTGGTAGATAATTCTGCCTAACTAACAGTATGTGCTTGAGTGGGTGGATGGGGAAAAATAAAATAAATGCTTCTCAAAATGAGCCTTCAGCAAGCTTACAGTCTCCAAGGGGAGACAATCTCCAATAGGGAGGAAACTCACTAACATACAACTCCTGGTCAGGTACCGATATTTCGAAACCTGATTGTTTCTCCTCAGTATATATGTATATCATTGTATGTTTGCTGGTGTATGTAGACACATATATCTATGCAGTATGGATCAAATTAAGCATATAAATCTGCGCTGGTTTATGTACATGGATGTACATTTATATATAAACGCGGAAAAAAAAATGAATTAAAAAAAACCGCCATCTTTTAGATTTCGGCGCTTGCATGATTCCAGCTGACTTGCAAAGATACCCTGTGGCTGCGAACTCTGCTGCGCTTAGTTCGTACGCTTTTGAGGAAGTTTGCAGACGACTTTTCTTCCCCCCCTGAGAGTATTATGGTCTGGCTATCACTCATGGGTATATCGGGTATTCATTAGCGCCTAGGGGCTGCTAGTGCTACATCGTTGATTTTTTTTTTAAATTTATACTGTGTGTCAGGTAGATGACTGCTTCGAGATAGCTAACCACGGTGAGACTTAGTTTGCAAAATTTACTGGCTCGAGTGCTCTCCAAATTTGGATTCTTACATTCTGGATTGCACGCAGACACTAATACATTTACAGATATAACTACAAACACACGCGCGCGCAAACACACACACACCACACACACACACACCACACACACACACACACACACACGTACACATACACATACACAGAGAGAGACAGACAGACAGACAGTCAGGAAGACAGACAGAGACATAGAGAGACAGAGAAGGAGAATACATACATATGTATATGTATGTACTTCATACTCAATAGAGAAGGAGAAAGAGACACAGACAGACAGAGAATGACAAATGTTTTATTTTCCATTCACCAATGAAGCCCTTCAAGACAGAAGGGATGGGGTGTGGGGTGTGAGGGGAGTTGATCAATCTCCAGTAAAAAAAAAAAAATGACACACTCCAGCACATTCAGTTTGTTCTTTTTCAGATGTGTTGGCACTACATTTCACTAGACAAATGGTCAGCATCAGCATCTGCCAGCGTCTGCTTCTGCCTAGCTTTCCCAACGAGTTATTCGGTCCGTTTGTCTAAAAAAAGAACCAGATCAACTCTACTCCAGTCAGTATACGAGGAGTTATACGTTTTCATACATACATACATATCCTTTAGAGTTTGTTTAGGATACTGTAAGAAAACTCTCTCTCTCTCTCTCTCTCTCTCTCTCTCTCTCTCTCTCTCTCTCTCTCTCTCTGTGCGTGTGTGTGTGCGCGTGCGCCTGCATGCGTGCGTCCATCACGTGTGTGTGTGTGTGTGTGTGTGTGTGTGTGTGTGTGTGTGTGTGTGTGTGCGTGCATGTTGCTGCCAAAAATAGACATTTTCCGAATTCCGGAGGTTTGTATTACAGGGTCTGCTGACCCCTTGCTTTCAATGTTCGCTCTTTCTAATCCTTGAACTTGAGTGAATGAGGTTGATACCTGTACGAAATTGGAAGAGTGTGAGGGTATGTAAGAACGTGTGGCGGAAGCTTGGCTGTTTCTGGAGTTGGACTGGTTTCACCTATCAGCGAAACAGCCACGAGTAGAATGCACGCAGCAATTTGCATGGTGGTGGCGACTTTTGCTGGTGGATGGGCTCTGCGGTCATGAAATACGGGCTGGTACACACCCGAGAACGCTTCTCTGGGGGTTGTTCTGTTATGTCGTGTGCACTGGCCATCAGACAATAGCATTGGCCATGGAGCAGGTATGTCCCTGGATGTCTTAATGGAATGCCCCGTGCGTGCCTGCTTCCCATGTCAGCACAGCGCGGGCTACTAAGACTGTTGCAGCATTGCTCTAGGCTGGTTTGGTTCGGCAGTGATGCTTCTTGGGATCCCACTGGCACCTGCGAGTGCATCTTTTTCCTGTCTAATTTAAAGGATTCATTGCTTCATCTGAGTACTGACGCATGTGGAAAAAGAAAAGAAAGGCAGTCATTCTGTCCATGACGTCATTTGCATCATGTCGACAGCTTAAATCACCAGTCCTAAGCGCTTTCTTTTTAAAGATTTCAAACTCGGAAAACATCATGTTTTGGTGTTAAAAAAGTATTTTTAGGTCTTCTTTAACCATATCAGGAATTTTCAGAAAATTGATATACATTCCAGCCAATAAAATCAGACATTTAAGGACGCCAATTTTAGTGACGTTAATTTCAACGCCCATCGTGTGCCGAATTCGACAAAGATAAATGATTGCTCGTTCTTCGTTTTCGTTGTCCTAGGTGTTGTTTATCTTGCCTGAAGAAGATCTAAGATGTTGAAACGCGCCGTGTTTTGCCTTGTGATTCGTTTGTCTACGTTGTTTGGCGGAGTCATTATAAATAGTTTTTTGAATTTGTTTAGGATTTCCGCCTGCAGTCGCCTCACTTTACAACTACCTTTGGCTTAAGTTGGTGTCAGGCAGGTAAGGAGAAACTAGATACTCGGGCATTGCTCGTTGGCAGACAGATAGCGATAAGCTAGATATTTAAGAATCATATTGATAAGCTAGATACTTTGGCGTCGTTGGTGCCAGACAGATAGTGATAAGATAAATACTATGGCATCAGTTTTTTTGTCAAGCAGATAGTGAGCGATAAGCTGTAATATAAGATAAGCTATAATACTTTGACATTATTGATGCCAAACAGATAGTGCGAAGCTAGATACCTTGGCATCAGTTGGTGCCAGACAGATAGTGATAAACGAGACACTTGGGCATCGGTTAGCGCCAGACAGATAGTGATAAACGAGACACTTGGGCATCAGTTAGCGCCAGACAGATAGTGATAAACGAGACACTTGGGCATCGGTTGGTGCCAGACAGATAGTGATAAGCTAGATGCTTGGATGGACCTGTAATCAGTGTGGTCATGAGTGACGCCAGTAACTTCCCTGCTGCGGCACAGAGTTCAAGTTGATAGTGGTGATGGCAACAATCCTTAACCACTGCAAACACTCTGATCATGTGTGGTCACGTGTCGCATGTGAACGTCTATTTAAGGCAGGTCATCAAGTTAGGTTGACTCCATTTGGCTTCACCTGTTCTTGTTGACATTGATTCGAGTGGACTTGGGCTTCTGCAGAGTTAAATTGGTGAGTGGTGGCAATTGCTTTGTTATTGTTGTTGTTGTTGTTGTTTCCTTTTGAAAGCAGTTTGAACTGGTTGTCCCTCATGGAAACATGGAGCATTTACTAGTGCCTGGGCACTGCTGTTAGAATGTACATGATTGTTTTTCTATTTACCGATTTTTAGGCGAATGTCTGTGCTCCGGGAGAGCTTAGCAAGAAAAGATGTAGTGTGTAAGGTGAGTCAGTTCGAACAGTGTTTCATCAATTTGGATATCTGTTCTGGTTTGTGCGTGCGCTGTAAGACATTGACGTAGACACAGACTCTCTCTCTCTCTCTCTCTCTCTCTCTCTCTCTCTCTCTCTTCTTCTGTTGTGTCTATCTGTCTGTCTGTCTGTCTGTCTGTCTCTCTCTCTCTCTCTCTCTCTCTCTCTCTCTCTCTCTCTCTCTCTCTCTTCTCCTCTCAAATTACAGAATCTTCAGGGAAAAACTAATTACACATTTCACAGCAGACCATTGCTATTAGGGACAAAATACATATACCAGGGCACACCCTCTGTTTTGCTACATATTAAACTGATACGCCGTTTCCTTTCCACTGATGTTTTCAAAACCAGATAATGATAAATGAGAGATATGGTTACTATCGGTTTTATTTATGATTGAAATTATATCATGATGGATGACTGTTGTGGTCGCTGGTTTTGTTGGTGCATTGTCACTAATTGATGTCTTAATACTTTGATTTCTTCGAGCACTGCAACTGCAAGGTGATAAATGTGTGTCCGGATTACTGTTGATCATAGTGATGTATTGCTCTTTATTCAAATTGATAGTAATGTTTAACATGTGATATTTTGGATAGAAAAATGGAATTATAATCTCTCTCTCTCTCTCTCTCTCTCTCTCTCTCTCTCTCTCTCTCTCTCTCTCTCTCTCTCTCTCTTCCTT
>CM065717.1:20356721-20359221 GCA_033310375.1 Conus canariensis | reverse complement strand
CTGGAAATAACCAACTCACACACAGATTTCGGTCAGGAAGTACCTCGTCCTTATAAGGATCCCAAAGGAGTAGGTCGTAAATCTTACCATTCATCATGCTTTGTGTGACTGATGGGTGACTGCTCGCTTACATTTGACATGGTTTCCAGTCTTTCGGAGGAGACTGACAAACTACTAGCCCCGTAAACAGTAGCCAAAAATTGCGCTCAGAGCGCACGTAAAAGATTCCACGGCAACAACAATGGAATTCTCGTCCCTGGCAAAAGTTTTGTAGAAAAAAAATTACTGTAGTAGGTAAACAAAAGCATGTACACGGAAGACGGAGAGGGAGGGGTGGGGGTGGGGGTGAGGGACGGGTAGCGGCGTTCGATGGCGACACGTTTCTCCATAGGGGTCAGGATAGTCAGGGTGAGATTTACCGCCGGAGGCCCTTAAGGACAAGTTGCAGACCGAAGTCTGCATATTTCGCGACAGTTGTTGTCGTGGGCAGTGGTGTGTCTGGCTCCGTGTGGGGGCTGTCGTCTGTCGCTCTCTCAGCTCTAGTTCCTTGTGAACTCTGGTTGACTTCCTGGTGTTGGTCGGCCGACGACGGCCATCGGCTTTCTTTTTTCTCTTTCCCCCTCAAAAGGCCTGTCGTCAGGGCCTCCAGGCGGCCTTCTTCATGCTCGGGTGGCGATGGTCCTGTGCCGCGTGAGGCCACCTCAAAAGGACGAAAGTCGCTGGAGTGCTGCACGAGTCCCTGCTATGGTGTCCATGCTGACTACGGCCGAGAGGGCAATTTTTCAGCCCAGTCCTAAGAGGGGTGCCCACCATGCCCAGTCCTCAATAGCATGGTATTCCAGGCCACGGTAATCGTAGTCAGGCAGCGCTCCATCGCCGATCGCCCCACATGTCCAGGAGTCGTCCCCCGGCGACACAGGATAGACCCGCCGCCACCCATAGGCTGGAAGGTTCGCTGCGCTCCCCTGACACTGACCTCTCACATCAGTGTTCCTCAAAGGCGAGCTCCATGGGGGCGAGCAGTTGGACTTTTATAGCGAGAAGCTGTCGTGATGATGAAGTGATGCAATATAATGGAACACAGCACAGCATAGCGCAGCACAGCACGGCACAATACAATACAATACAATACAACATACAATATCAAAAACGCATTTGTCCATAGAATACGCGCGCGCGCGCGCGCGCGCGCGTGTGTGTGTGTGTGTTGTGAGTGTGTGTGTGTGTGTGTGTGTGTGGGTGGGTGGGTGTGGGTGTGGGTGTGTGTGTGTGTTCAACAGAGAGAAGCGTTCAAAACGAGTAGTAAATGTTAAGTACACAGAAATGCGGAGCTTTGCAATGATAAAATGATTTCCATAGGGGTCAAAAATTGCCCATTCAAACAGGCACTAGGTTGAGCAAGGACAGAGAATATAGATTCCATCGACACGTCACCTGGGAGCCGATAGGTTGAATTGAATTTCATCTTGTTTCAGACTGTCCAGAAAAAGAAAAAAAATATTCTGAGAAACAGACTGATTCCAAGAAAATGCCGACCATGTTTTTTAAACGCACAATCTCCATAGCTTGCTTCGAAAATTCGACTTAATTTTAGCAAATATATAAATTTTGGTAAGAGCATATGATTTTGGTTGAGAAGTGAGCTTTGGTCATTTGAAACGTGTTTAACTTCTATTCACTTTCTGTATGTATAAGAAGGCCACACCAAAGAATTCACACCTTCGCCAAGGTCAAAGGAAATCCCCGCCCCCATCCATCCTGTCCCCGTTCTCCTTCCGTCCTCCTCCACCCCCCCCCCCCCCCCAGCCCCACCCCCTCTCTCACATCTCCACTCTGTCCGCATCCTATAACTTCTCCGAGCAGGTCATTTTGTCTTTGAAAACAAAATTACTTTTTTTCCCCCTTCCATCAGGGGAAGTAATTAGTAGCTACGGCCTGAAAGAGTTACTTGCCGTGTATTACATTTCTAAATCGGATATGGCTACTTCAATCTGTTTATGACAAGAAATGTTTGCATTTCATAAAAGTATATTTCTTCGTGTACAATAATAAATTTGTAAGGAGTAACTGTGCAGTTGCTTACTACAGATCCACAGCAAATTTAATGGGCAATACTTCATCTTTCCACCATGTTTGGTAAAACTCCGTTCAGAAGGTTGTTGTGTGATCTCGCAGGCAGAGGGGCCAACAATCAAACAAACCGAGAGATGCGCGTGAAAATACAGTCTGTTTCCATGGTGTTGAGATATAGGGATATCTCGATGGGGTTTTTTGGTGGGTTTTTTTTTTATCACATAGAAGTAGGCGTCGAATCTGTGCTCATTGTTATAGTCGTCTGCCCATGCTAACAGGTGGCGAAAGAGTTATATCTCTTTGAATCTGTTGAATCCTCATTTGGAAGTAGGGAAACAGATTGCCTCTGTGTGTGTGTGTGTGTGTGTGTGTGTGTGTGTGTGTGTGTGTGTGTGTGTGTGTGCGCGCGCGCGCGCGCGCGCGCACT
>CM065717.1:20346721-20349221 GCA_033310375.1 Conus canariensis | reverse complement strand
CTAAGCCCCCTACTGACGACAATAATTGCTTAGTCGCGGAGCCGGCGTGAGTGAGCTCTCCCCCCGGAGGGCGCCACCACGTCCGTCCAACGACAGCCCCCATGGACTCGCCGATACCGGTGACCCCGACGGAACCAAACCAAGGCCACAGACGTGGAGAGGACATCGAAACTGAGGTCACCATGAGAACAGGGCATGAAGGGCCGCAGAATTTGAGACTTTTTTTATGCTGATCGATGAGGATGAGGATGATTAAGATGATGCTACGGATTTCCATTTCGGTCTGAGACTACATGACAGGGCTGTACTCTACGCTTCCTTTCATAATATATCCCGGCGTCAACCAGGCCCGAGAGATACAGGCACCTGCAGTGTTGGTCAGGAAATTTGAGCAACACTCTCAGAAACGCATCCATTAAGTGGATGAAACTCGACTGTGTGGTCCCAGTCTTCCCAACTGAGTCCGCAGCAAACTCAACTCTGGGTAGGAGCCGGTCGGGGCAGAAAAACCCACATGACTCTGATGGGATTCGAACCCACGACCTCCCAGCCGGGAGTCCGCGACGCTAACCACTTCGCCACGGCGGCTGGTGCTCAAGCCATCCTGCTCTACAATTCTTGATCCTGCAGTCTTGTCTCTCTTTTTTTTTTCAAGTTCTTGTTTTATACGTATTCCAAATATTTTGAGCTCACAGATTTTTTTTCAAAGCCTTAAACTAAACTGGAATTAGGAGATGGGCTTGGCTGTTAGTCTGAAACCTGGTGGTATTAATACAACATACAGTGTACGAAGAAGAAGAGTGTTCTATATATAATATATATATATATATATATATATATGTGTGTGTGTGTGTGTGTGTGTGCGTGTGTGCGTGTGTGTGTGTGTGTGTGTGCGTCTCTCTCTCTCTCTCTCTCTCTCTCTCTCTCTCTCTCTCTATATATATATATATATATATATATATATATAATTCTTCAGGCTAAAACCTGAAAAGTTTCATATCCGAACAACCTAGATCAGTCAGCCAAAAGAAACTTGCCGTGGCAATGAATGCTATTCCAATCTGTATGCTGTATATTGTTTGGCGGGCGTGGACGGGAAATCTAAATGTAACATAATACGAGTGATGGACAGTTAGTCGCGTCCTGATCGATGAAGATTATATATGGCTGCCTGACTTGAAGGATACTCTTCCCCCCAACCCCCTGACCCCCCCCCCCCTCCCCCGCCCCTCCCTCTCCCCACCTCCCACACTTCCCATCCATATCCTACCAGCACAATCCGTTTCTTTCTGGTCGGGAGACGAGACGTAGGCGAGAAGGGGACCATCATTGTTTTTTTTAGGATCACTGGGGACTGTGCACCGCTGGTCTTCTTTTTGGTGGGGGGGCCGGGGGGTTTTTATGAGGTGTGTGTGTGTGTGTGTGTGTGTGTGTGTGTGTGTGTGTGTGTGTGTGTGTGTGTGTTTTGCCCCTGAAATTATTTACTTATCGTTGGCTCAGTGCCAGGGGCAAGGAATAAGTCATTTGCAAATCCTTGTTATTTCTTTCTCACTGGCTTTAAAACATGATACAAATGGCAGTTTGCTCTACCCCATTTTTGTGTTGTCGTTCTGGTGATGCTAAAATATTGACAGGTAGCCCCCCCCCCCCATTCCCCCCCAAACCCCTACACTCTTTCTCTCTCTCTCTCTCTTTCTCTCCTCTCTCTCTCTCCCCTCTCTCTCTCCCCTCTCTCTCCCTTCCTATTTCCCCAATTTGCCCGGGGTGTTTACCCCCCGTCTTTTCATATCTCCTGAGCTGGGGTGGGTGTTAACCTGTTAATTGATCACTGGAGAGAGCGTTCACTGGGGGGAAAAACGCGCGCTTTGGTGCCACCATACACACACACACGCACACACACACACACACTCTTTTCTCTCTCTCTCCCCTCTCTCTCTCTCTCTCACCACACACAGACATACACAAATACGCACGCACGCACACTCGTACATATACAAAACCCACAGAGAGAGAGGGGGAGAGGGGGGTGGGGGGAAGGCTTGTAAAGACTACAATTTTTCTAGTGCTAGGAGGGAATAGACCCCCGGGAAATACGTAGTTCCAATTTCGGTATTGTTCCTTCTTTTTTTTCTCGACTTTTAGTTTCGCTGAGTACTAATCTCCTGGATGGACAGGGAAAATCGTGTGTTGAGGGGAAAGAAAAGACCCCCCCCCCCCCCCCCCCCCCCAGGCAGAACAATTTAAAAATACAGGAAAATTTTACCTTGGCAAATAAACCAAAACATACGCCCGGGCTGGAGCCAAAAAGTGGCGCCATTCACTGAGACGTACTGGTGTACCCTGTGAAGAGTTTAAACCCGATTTTTGCCAACAACAAGAAAAAAACAATGCCGTGGCATTGACTTTATTGGGAATATCATCTCTCCCTTTGGGGTTGTAGCTTTCAACCGTTTTGATTTGGCATATAAGCCCTGTGTGTGTTTTTGTGTGTGTGTGTGTG
>CM065717.1:20335619-20340619 GCA_033310375.1 Conus canariensis | reverse complement strand
CCCAGATGCCAGAAAGGGGGAGGGGGGGAGAGTGTTTAGAAGTTCACCAGATTGAGAGGGGGGGGGAGGGAGAATGTTTTATGATCAGTTCCAACCCAGATTGCCAGAAAGGGGGGGGGGGAGGAGGGAGAATGTTTTATGATCAGTTCCAAACCAGATTGCCAGAAAAAAAAGGGGGGGGGGGAGGGAGAATGTTTTATGATCAGTTCCAAATTGCCAGGACCAGTTTTTAGATTGTCCAACCAATGGAGGGGGGGGGGGGGTGTTTGGTTCCAAGTGGTTTATATTTTCAGAGGAAAGGGTAGGGGAGAATGTTTTATGACCAGTTCCAACCCAGATAGACGAAGGAAGGGGGAGGAGGGAGAATGTTTTATGATCAGTTCCAACCAGATTGCCAGAAAAAAAAAGGGGGGGGGGGGGGGAGAGGGGAGAATGTTTTATGATCAGTTCCAACCCAAATGCCAGAAAGGGGGTTGGGGGTTGGGGGGGAGGGGAGAATGTTTTATGATCAGTTCCAACCCAGATTGCCAGAAAGGGCGGGAAAGGGAGGGGGGGGGGGGGGGGGGGGGGCGGCAGTTCAGCTGCGTGGAAGAATTTTGGGCTTAATGGAAAAAAAAAATTTTTTAATGAGAAACGAAAAAAAAATCTCTCTTTGTCCACAAACAGTTCACTGAGTAGGAATACCTGACACAGATCAGGGAGGGGTGGGGGGGGGGGGGGAGGGAGAGGGTGGTGCTCTGCTTTGCAGAAACCCCGAGCCTTAAACCATGAACATCTACACGCGCACGGCTCCAACGAGTATTAGATTATAAGGCTTCGACCTTTCACTATAATCTGTGAAAGAGATTGGCAGACAGCCCTTTTAGCCCTTTTAAACACCAGTGCAACAAAAAACGTTACGGCCTAGACACCCAAATTAACGGCAGATAGATGTGACCCTTTCCATGCAAATCTAACAGTGAATGCTACAACGTAGAACAGACACATTTTTCCCTTTTAACTCCATTGTAATGAATATGCTACAATCAAGGCGGATAGATTTCAACCCTTTCAAGTCTAACAAAAATGCTACTGCTCAGGCAGACAGATTGACCCTTTTGCCGCCAGTGTGATGAAAATACTACAGATTACCTCTTTCAGTGCCAGTGTAACAAACATTCTACAGCCTACGCAGATATATTGACCCCTTTCAGTCCCAGAGTGACAAAAACATTTACAGTCAGTGGCAGACAGATTAACACTTTCAATTCAAGAGTAATAAAAAATAGAAATGCTACAGCCTCGGCAAACAGATTTAACTTTTCAAACACCAGTGCAACAACAACAACATAATACTATACAGTTTAAGCTGACAGATCTAACCCTTTAAACGCCAACCTTACAAAAATACTGTCCTTTGGCAGACGGATTTAACCCTTTTAACGCAAATGTAACAACATTAAATTGCAACAACGCAGGCAGTCAGACTAACACTTTTAATACCAGTATAACAAAATGCTACAGCCAAGGCAGACAGAGTAACTCTCCGTTCAACGCCAGTGTAACAAAAAGAGAAGAAAAAAAATGTTAAAGTAAGGCTTTACGTCAATGTCTGCCGATATCAAATCCAGTTCAAGCGGCACAACTCTAAAACTGAAAGACCAGATCTTGAAAGATCAAACAGACCGTGACAGATTAGAAACGGCAATGGAGTATTGTGTGTGTGTGTGTGTGTGTGTGTGTGTGTGTGTGTGTGTGTGTGTGTGTGTGTGTGTGTGTGTGGTTTTTTTGTTTGTTTGTTTTTTTCCATTACTTCAAAATATTAGAGGGGAAGTTAGCAGGCCTTTGAAGACAAAGCAGTTTAGGTTCGGACTGAGCACTGACTGTCAGTACGCTTGGCGCCAAAAGGGTGAAGAGGAACGGACAGACGAGGTGGGTGGGTGGAGGGGGGAGGGGTGGGGGCGAGATTTTGACTGCGTGGATGGCAGGGTGATCTTTTCTTTTCCTCTTTTTCTTTCCTTTTTTTTTTTTTTTTTTTTTTTGTCCTTTT
Source organism: Conus canariensis (assembly GCA_033310375.1). Classification (NCBI taxonomy): domain Eukaryota; kingdom Metazoa; phylum Mollusca; class Gastropoda; order Neogastropoda; family Conidae; genus Conus; species Conus canariensis. The sequence goes on along the minus strand of CM065717.1, from coordinate 20,338,590 downwards.
CTTTCCTTTTCCTTTTCTTTTTTTTTCTTCACTCTTTTTGACCTTCCGTGTTTCTCACCCTAATTAGTGCACTCAGTGATATCCGTCATTCGCTTATAAGGGTCCACAGATAGATAGATAGATAGATAGATAGATAGATAGATAGATAGATAGATAGATAGATAGATAGATAGAAGAAAGAAGAAAGACAGACAGGCAGGCAGGCAGGCAGGCAGGCAGCAGACAAGTGCAGGCAGACAGAGGGACAGGTAGACAGATAGACAGACAGACAGATAGAAACCCTCCCGCCGCCCTCTCTCTCTCTCTGTCTCTCTCTTCTCTCTCTCTCTCTCTCTCTCTCTCTCTCTCTCTCTCTCCTCTCGCTTTCTAATAGAGCAGCTGGAGAACATAAACAAACAAAGATAATGAAAAGGTTAAATCAGGTTTGAGAGAGAGAGAGAGAGAGAGAGAGAGAGAGAGAGAGAGAGAGAGAGGAGGAGAGAGGGGGGGGGGGGGCAAAACAGATAGAAACTGTCAAACCAACTGAATTTGAAACACAAGGGATGACAGTTTCTTCTTTGCTTTCCCTGGCGACTCACGCAAATTCTGCAGCATTAATAAAGCAAGCCAACGCACACACACACACACACACACACGCGCGCGCGCGCGCGCGCGCACGCACGCACGCACGCGCGCGCGCACGCACACATGAAAAGTGACGCGTATTTTTGATAAATATTAAGAAACAGACAAGTACATTTGCGTAAAATATGTCTTTAGCAGACGATAAACACAACAGACATTTAAAAATACAACATGGATCATAGTTTGCTTGGAAATACGAGTAAACGAATCTGTTCAGCCCGCACCCTGTGACGAATAAGTTCAATGCGCATTTTGTGACGAATCTGTTCAATGCGCATTTTATGACGAATCTGTTCAATGCACATTTTGTGACGAATCTGTTCAATGCGCATTTTGTGACGAATCTGTTCAATGTGCACCCTGTAACGAATCAGTCCAATGCGCATTTTGTGACAAATCTGTTCAATGCGCATTTTGTGACTAATCTGTTCGATGTGAATTTTGTGACGAATCTGTCCAATGCACATTTTGTGACGAATCTGTTCAATGCGCACCCTGTGAAGAATCAGTCCAACGCGCATTTTGTGACGAATCTGTTCAATGCGCATTTTGTGACGAATCTGTTCAATGTGAATTTTGTGACGAATCTGTTCCAAGCGCATCTGTTCAACGCGCATTTTGTGACGAATCTGTTCAATCCGCAATTCTGTGACGAATCTGTTCAAAGCGCATCCTGTGACAAATCTGTTCAAAGCGCATCCTGTGACCAGTCTGTTCAATGTGCATCATGTGACCAATCTGTACAGATCTTGTGACTAATCATCTTCAGTGCGCGTCCTGTAACAAATCTGTTCAGTGTGCATCATGTCACGAATCTGTTTGATGCGCATTCTGTGACCAATCTGTTCAATACTCACTATGTGATCAATCTGTTCACTACACACCATTTGACGAATCTGTTCAATGTGCATTTTGTGACGAATCTGTACAATGCGCATCGTATGACGAATCTGTTCAATGTGCATTTTGTGACGAATCTGTTCAATGCGCATCGCATGACGAATCTGTTCAATGCGCATTTTGTGATGAATCTGTACAATGCGCATTTTTTGACGAATCTGTACAATGCGTATCCTGTAACGAATGTGTTCAATGCGCATCCTGTGACCAATCTGTTCAACGCGCAATTTGTGACGAATCTGTTCAATGCGCATCCTGTGACCAATCTGTTCAACGCGCACTTTGTGACGAATCTGTTCATTGCGCATCCTGTGACCAATCTGTTCAATGGGCATCCTGTGACCAATCTGTTCAGTGCGCATCCTGTGACCAATCTGTTCAGTGCGCATCCTGTGACCAATCTGTTCAATGCGCATCCTGTGACCAATCTGTTCAATGTGCATCCTGTGACCAATCTGTTCAATGCGCATAATGTGACCAATCTGTTCAATACGCATAATGTGACCAATCTGTTCAATACGTATAATGTGACCAATCGGTTCAATGCGCATAATGTGACCAATCAGTTCAGTCCGCATCCTGTGACCAATCTGTTCAATGCGCATCCTGTGACCAATCTGTTCAATACGCATCCTGTGACCAATCTGTTCAATGTGCATCCTGTGACCAATCTGTTCAATGTGCATCCTGTGACCAATCTGTTCAACGCGCACCCTCTGACCAATCTGTTCAATGCGCACCCTGTAACCAGTCTGTTCAATGCGCATCCTGTGACCAATCTGTTCAATGTGAATCCTGTGACCAATCTGTTCAATGCGCATAATGTGACCAATCTGTTCAACGCGCACCCTGTGACCAATCTGTTCAATGCGCACCCTGTGACCAATCTGTTCAATGCGCATCCTGTGACCAATCTGTTCAATGTGAATCCTGTGACCAATCTGTTCAGTGCGCATAACGTGACCAATCTGTTCAATGCGCATCCTGTGACCAATCTGTTCAATGCGCATAATGTGACCAGTCTTTTCAATGTGCATCCTGTGACCAGTCTGTTCAATGTGCATCCTGTGACCAATCTGTTCAATACGTACTATGTGACCATCTGTTTCAATGTGCATCCTGTGACCAATCTGTTCAATACGTACTATGTGACCAGTCTGTTTAATGTGCATCCTGTGACCAATCTGTTCAATACGTACTATGTGACCAGTCTGTTCAAAGTGCATCCTGTGACCAGTCTGTTCAATACGTACTATGTGACCAGTCTGTTCAATGTGCATCCTGTGACCAATCTGTTCAATGTGCATCCTGTGACCAATCTGTTCAATGTGCATCCTGTGACCAGTCTGTTCAATGTGCATCCTGTGACCAATCTGTTCAATGTGCATCCTGTGACCAATCTGTTCAATGCGCATCCTGTGACCAATCTGTTCAATACGCATCCTGT
>CM065717.1:20328119-20330619 GCA_033310375.1 Conus canariensis | reverse complement strand
CAGGTTCATAAAGTGAAGGGTGGTATGTTAATGATGCACAGGTTCATAAAGCGAAGGGTGGTATATTAATGATGCACAGGTGCATAAAGTGAAGGGTGGTATGTTAATGATGCACAGGTGCATAAAGTGAAAGTTGGTATGTTAATGATGCACAGGTGCATAAAGTGAAGGGTGGTATGTTAATGATGCACAGGAGCATAAAGTGAAGGATGGTGTGTTAATGATGCACAGGTGCATAAAGTGAAGGGTGGTATGTTAATGATGCACAGGTGCATAAAGTGAAGGATGGTATGTTAATGATGCACAGGTTCATAAAGTGAAGGATGGTATGTTATGATGCACAGGTTCATAAAGTGAAGGGTAGTATTTAATGATGCACAGGTTCATAAAGTGAAGGATGGTCTGTTAATGATGCACAGGTTCATAAAGTGAAGGGTGAAATGTTAATGATGCACAGGTGCATAAAGTGAAGGGTGGTATGTTGATGCACAGGTGCATTAAGTGAAGGATGGTATGTTGATGCACAGGTTCATAAAGTGAAGGGTAGTATTTAATTATGCACAGGTGCATAAAGTGAAGGGTGGTATGTTAATGATGCACAGGTGCATAAAGTGAACGGTGGTATGTTAATGATGCACAGGTGCATAAAGTGAAGGGTGGTATGTTAATGATGCACATGTGCATAAAGTAAAGGGTGGTATGTTAATGATGCACAGGTTCATAAAGTGAAGGATGGTATGTTAATGATGCACAGGTGCATAAAGTGAAAGGTGGTATGTTAATGATGCACAGGTGCATAAAGTGAAGGGTGGTATGTTAGTGATGCACAGGTGCACAAAGTGAAGGGTGGTATGTTAATGATGCACAGGTTCATAAAGTGAAGGGTGGTATGTTAATAATGCACAGGTGCATAAAGTGAAGGGTGGTATGTTAAGTGTCAGCGTAAGAAAGACCGTCGGCAGGAAGTAAACTGGACAGATGTGTCTGATATAGAGGTGAAGTGGCCGCACGTGCGCGCGCGCGTGTGTGTGTCTGGGTGCGTGTGTGTGTGTGTGTGTTTTGTGTGTGTGTGTGTGTGTGTGTCTGTATCTGTGTGTGTCTGTGTGTATGGATGTCAGCATGCATGTACGGATGGAGCAGAGGCGGCGTGTTTGACTTTTTGAAAGACATTGAGAATTTCTGATAATCATTCTGCACACAGACGCTGAAAGAAGTCGTCACCACATGGTCGTAAACACTGAGAGATGGTGTAACATTACTTCACATGAAGGGTGGCATGTTGGAATTTCATATCAAAGTCAAGATTTACACCATCATTTAGTTTTAGTCAAACTGTATACTTCCATTTCCTGAAATAGATTCACCGAGACATCAGCTACCATAGCATAGTGAACAGCGTCTGAATTCTCGGCTGGAAGGTCGTGGGTTCGATTCCCATCAGAGCCATTTGTCTGTTGGATTTTTCGGCTCGCATCCAAGCTGACTTCGCTATGGGCTCAGCTGGAAAGGCTGGAATCATATGATCGACTTTCAGCACTTGAAGGATGTGTCTTTGACAGTGTTGTTCAAATTTCCTGTCTCACTCGGAATTTGTTGATGCCCAGATGTGCTGTAAAAGTGAGTGTAGAGTACAACCCTGTCATGCTGTCTCAAGCCAGATTGGAACTCGATAGCATCATCTTCATCATCTCATCTGTAAGCCATAACAAAGCCCCAAATTCTGAGGCCCTTCCTGCCATGCTAACGTGACGACCTGTTTCGATTTTCTCTCTAGGTCTATGTCCTTTGTGGCTTCGTGTCGAGGTTTCCGGCATTGGCAAGTTCATGGGGCAGTCACTGGATGGAGGTAGTGACGCCCTCCAGAGGAGGACGTCCATTCATGCTGGTTCCGCCACAAAGTAATTAATGTCATCAGTAGGGGGCTTAGTACGTAGCAGTGTTGTCCTGCATGTTTTCATCAGACCAGGCGTCAGTGAACATCACTACAATGATTCAACAGACATGCAGTCTCTCTTTTGTGGGTTGCCTCATGACGACGTGTGGGGGTAACACCACAGAAATGGTCTGTAACATGAGACGGTTAACCCCCTTAACTGCCGGAGAGTTGTTGCCCTTTGGTGGTATTCCCATTCGATCCCTTGGTGTTGTAACAGCTCACAAGAGAGAGCCAACTGGCTAATCGTCATGTTCTTTACACACAACTGAAACGCAAACCCCCATTTTTTTCCACTACTTTGTGCTCAGCAAGTGCCCACATAAGGGTGGACCTTCCTTCCCCTTTGACACCAGTTCGAATGAAACGTTTACTGTCTATGTCAAGCTACTGTCAGCAGACTTAGTTCAGCCCTATGCCGGTTAGTTCTGCCCACTTTGTAAGAAGACTGTGGTCATATAACCACCGTCTAGTAGCCAGTTTCATTTTTACCAAGGCAGACATGTAGGGTGGGGGTACTCAATTACCAACAGCATCAAACGTGCGGCAGCTGCGTTCCGTTTGTTA
>CM065717.1:20308119-20318119 GCA_033310375.1 Conus canariensis | reverse complement strand
TTGCCCGGAGAAGATCTAAGAGGTCGAAACGCGTCGTGTTTTGTCTTGTAATTTGTTTGTCGGTGTTAACCGGCGGAGTGACTTTAAATTCCTTTTAACAATCCTTTCCCTTTAAGTAAGCTTCATTGTATCTGCGGACACGTTCACCAGCGTTTGTTTGTTTGTTTTTTCCACACTGTGTGGTTATTTCTGTTGTTTGTTTGTTTGTTTGTTTTTTTGTTTGTTAATGTCTTGCCTGAAGAAGACTAGCAGGTCCAGGCTCGTGACTTCAATGTTTGTTTTCTTTACATGGCGTCTCAGTACGTCAACATTTTGTTTACAGGTTTTGAGTTTCGCCTGCTGTTATCATACTTTCAAAGCTTTGTTCAAACTGACTATATAACTTTTGTTTTATTGTTTGTTGTGTCCCAAGTGATTTCTATTTCATTTGTTTAGGATCTTCAAGCATAGGCCTACATGCAATTCTTTATTTTTGATATTTATGAGTCACTCTTTTGATAGTTTCATTCTTGATGTCTCTTCATTCGCCTTGTCTATCCTTCACTGGCCCCTTTTGGAAATTTGTCTTACACACACACACACACACACACACACACACACACACACACACACACACACACACACACAAACACACACACACACACACACACACACACACACACACACACACACACACACAAAGATTCAAAGATTTTAATCCTGCGACCCCTTTTGGGGCATGGAGGACTTGAAAAAAATCAAACAAATAGAAATGAAACAAATCAAACATCAAAATTTTCCCTATAATTAACATACCGAATGTAATGTTACACAACTTTACTAAGTTTCAAAAACTTCGCTAAGTTTAGCAACACTTTCTTACTACCACAAAGCAAACGACAATAGTTAAATACGGACTTTGTATATGTAAATTATCTAGGTATAAACTGATTTCTAATGTCGTTATATTTGTTACATTTCATTACAAAATGAAATTCATCACCAAGGTCATTCTGGTCACAGTCCCGACAGAATCGTTCATCGTGAGGTATTCCAAATCGTCTGCCAATTTCTATCATGAGTTTATGATTGCCACAGCGAAACCGAATCAGTGGGTATATATAAACATCAGGTAACATCTTAATATATTTTTCACGGCGAAACTCTGTTTTAAAATTTCTGTAAAATAAACACTTATTACTAGATTCTAAAGCATCATTCCATGCACGTTTGTAAATGTCTTCTAATGAACTACGAACATTTCTACAGAGACTGTGAACAGACGAAAACTTTTGTGTCTCCCACACACAGTCGAATCCTGTTTCTATTAGGATATCCCGTATACACATCAACCACCTGGATGTAAAACCCTGATTTCTGTATAAATCATATAATACCTGATACAATCTAGATGAATATTTGTTTGTTTGTGGAGAAAGTAAGGATGACCAGAATTTTATCATTCGTGCATGTACTTGAACTGACACAGGATACATTCCTAGTTCTCCATATATCAATTCTGTTTTGGTAGAACGATTTAAATGAAAAAGATGCTTAAAGAATTTAAGCTGAAAACTTTCCATTAGCTTTAAATCACTATATCCCCAAACTTCACAGCCATATAAAAGCACAGGCAGTACCATTGACTGGTATAAGTCCAGTACAATGTTTATAGGCAAATCTTGAAATCTTGCCATCTTTAATAAAGAAAACATTGCACATTGCGCTTGGTCATACAAATACTTCTTACATTTATAAAAATTTCCTGTTCTGCTAAAGATTATACCTAAATATTTGAAAGTGTGTACTATTTCTATACACTGGTTTTTGAATTTTAGTTTTTTTCTTGAGCTATTGCGTCCATTAAAGACTACACCCTTTGTTTTTGCTACATTAACATTAAGCTTCCATGTACTACAATACTCGCTTAATACATCAAGAGCATGCTGCAAACCGCAAAAAGAATCTGCAATAATAACAATATCATCAGCATACAAAAGTAAAAGTAAACTAATGTAACTTAGTAAATCTGAGTCAGGAAGATTTAAATCAATATTTAAGAAAGCACAGTTACGATCTGTGAGATATAGTTCAAGATCATTCAAATACAAAGAAAATAGCAAAGGTGAAAGATTTTCACCTTGACGAACACCTCTAAAACTGCCAAAATATTCAGATTGACTTCCATTTATAAATATACAAGATTTTATCTGCTGATACATATTCGTGATTACTTGCAAAATCTTTCCATTTACACCTTCTTTGATAAGCTTTTGCCATAATCCCTGCCTCCAAACTGAATCGAACGCTTTTGTGAAATCAACAAAAACACAAAATAATTGCTTTTTACGACTATTGAAAATATCAATTAAACTTTTTAAAACAAATATATGATCTGTCGTAGAATGACTTCGTCGAAAACCAGCTTGATTTTCCGAAAGTGTGTTGTTATTCTCGATAAAATTTGTCAAAGGTTATTCAAAATTGTTGTGAACAGTTTTCCAACACAACTCAAAAGTGTTATACCTCTATAATTGTTACAGTCCAATTTACTACCTTTTCCTTTGTATATTGGCAGAATAAGTCCAATCAACCATTCTTCTGGTATGGTCCCTGTATCAAGAACTTTATTGAAAAGTTTACAATAACTTGTTTTGAGAACTGGGATGCTTTGTTTTATATATTCATTTCGTATTCTATCTATCCCACAAGCCTTTCCATTCTTAAGTTGCTGTACAGCTTTTTCAACGTCTTCGTCACTTATTGGTGCATTTAGAAATTCAAGATCATATTGCAAGTCACAGTCAATATCACTTTCATTCTCAACACTATCTGGTTGTACATTCAATGATTTAAAATGTAAGAAAAGATCATCCATACTAACAGGGCATTCATTTCTCTTTTTGATTTTAATGTTTTCCCAATATTCTCTTGGTCTGTTAGCTTTTAGATTACGAATCTTCTTATGCCAGTGTTTTGTGTAAACTCTATACGATTTTCTGAGAACTTTTTTGTATTCTTTACTGCTAATTTCAACCTCTCTACGGTTGGGACTAGAATCATTTAATTTAGTTCTATGTTTGGCTGTAAAATACTTTTTTCTATGTTCCCTGCATGTGGCATCAAACCACGGCTTATTTTCATGGCTTTTGTCTGACTTTTGCTTTGTACCTTTTGATACACACACACACACACACACACACACACACACACACACACACACACACACACACACACACACACACACACACACCCGAGAGAGAGAGAGAGAGAGAGAGAGAGGGAGAGAGAGATTTACTTGTGTACACACACACACACACACACACACACACACACACACACACACACACACACAACATACACACACACGCACGCACGCACGCCCACGCGCGCGCGCGCACACACACACCACACACACACACACACACACACACACACACACACACACACACACACTCACATGCGAAAGAGAGACAGACAGACAGATTTATTTACTTGTACACACAAACACACACACACACACACACACACACACACACACACACACGCACGCACGCACGCACGCACGCACGCACGCACGCACGCACCACACACACACACACACACACAAACACACACACACACACACACACACACACACACACACACACACACACACACACGCTCCGGGGAGAGACAGAGAGCGAGAGAGAGTGAGAGACAGACAGACAGACTGACGGACAGACATGCAGGCGGACATCGTGACAGAGATATTAGCGTGTTCGGAAGCAAGCGAACGTAAGGCGACGCAGATAGATGAGGTTGCGAATCTATCAATATGCGCATTCGACCGCTTCCCTGACACGAAGACTGCCACAGGCCGAACCAATCATGACGAAAGACTTGACCAAACAGGTCTCTACCAAGGCCCTGGTAGTGGCAGTTTACAGTTGTTGCTTCGCTGAGGCTGTTGTTGTTGTTGTTGTTGTTGTTATTCTTGCAGTTTCTGTTGTTTTCGTTGATGGCGCGGGGTTGGGTGGGTTGCTGTTGTTGTCTATGTTGCTATTTCTGTTGCTGTTTTAAAATCCTAGCTTTGACGACATTCAAGTTAGACGTGATTGTGGAGAAAAAAAAATAGAAAGAGAGGGGGTTAGTTACCGCCGTGATTGTGATTGTGAAAAATAACGTTGGTTGATGTTGTTGCTGCTGTTCGGCTCGTGTTGTTCATTTGGTTTTGGTTTTGTTGTTGTTTCTGCTGACGTCAATACGATAGGAAATGTAGCTGAAAAAAAAATTTTTTTTAACGTATTTACTTTTCTCCCCCACCCCCCTCCCCTGCACTTCTATTCATTCACCCACCCATCTACCCCCCCCCCCCTCTGCTTTCACCCTCCTCCTGCTGCGTCCTGCTTCCCTTCCTTCTTTCTCTTTGTTTTCTCGTGAAATTAGGTTTTAGTCTCTTTTTTTTTCACTCTTGTGTAAAATAAAGTTAGTCTATGTAATTACTCTGTTTCGGTTGTGTGTGTGTGTGTGTGTGTGTGTGTGTGTGTGTGTGTGTGTGTGTGTGTGTGTGTGTGTGTGTGTGTATTGGCGTGAGGGTGTGCATGTGTATGTGCGTGCGTGCGTGCGCGCGCGAGTGTGTATATGTGTGCGTGGGCGTGCCAATGTTTGTTCGTAATGAGCTTTCTCAGTAATGACAAGTGTGTGTGGTGTGTGTGTGTTGTGTGTGTGTGTGTGTGGGGTGTGTGTGTGTGTAATGACAAGTGCTAGCAGCACAAAACGTGGCAGAATCGTAGCGATTAGAAAGACCGTTCCTTCCATCCCCTGTGTGAAGATGTCACCACATGGAAAAGGATGTAGATATGAGATAGAGGCGGTTTCGGCAAAATTTCTCATTATCGTGTAAGTGACATTTTCTTGGAAATTGTGATCAGTTATAAAAACTGCTTTGCCTGTTGATAAAAGAAATGTTACATAGTGCCTGATCAAGTATTTCATCACACATGTTACATAGTGCCTGATCAAGTATTTCATCACACATGTTACATAGTGCCTGATCAAGTATTTCATCACACATTAAGTCTCTTTATATCGAGATCAGCTGGCCCGCGGAACAGGAAATCAAGAAACGACGTTGGGGCTGGATTGGACATACGCTGCGGAAGCCTGCAAGCAACATCACCAGACAAGCCCTAACGTGGAACCCCCAAAGAAAACGAAAACGAGGTCGGCCAAGGAACACCTGGCGCAGGGACCTGGAAGCAGACATCAGGAACATGGGGATGACTTGGAACCAGCTGGAGAAAAGAGCCCAGGACAGAGATGCCTGGAGGTCCTTGGTTGGCGGCCTGTACCCCAGGAGGGGTAACAGGCGATGATGATGATGATGATGATGATATCGAGATCGGACAATTTATCGTAATTTTTTATCAAGCGGGGTTTGGATACAAAATATCATGCTAAATGAAAATGAAAGATCAGCTACATATAAACATATCTTGATCAAACAAAAAAGAAAGATTGTTTTATTTATAGTGGATCATGCAAGACAAGCAACATGAAAGCAGCAAATTAAGCATTCGTTTTCACAATAGGTCTTCACAACTTATCAAGCAGAGCCAAACTATTAAGAAAAAAATGCATATGTGGCTGTATGAAACAAAAATCTCATTAGCGCCGAGAAATGTAGGGAAAATCTCAAATGAATGCATCAAATATACATCATATATTACGTAGGTCCAAAAATGATATCAAACATTTGGAGCAAACCGGTGTGAAAAGGAGGCTGGCCTTGCTTTGAAGTGCATCTCTTCCAGGCTTGTCCTGCATAAACGACTCTCACTCAGCTCTCCACCATCCCTTCTCACCCTTCCCCACCGCCTCCCCTTTCATTGCACGCACGTGTTGACCTTCTCATACCCACTGTCTGACCTTATCATACCCACTGTCTGATTGAAACTGAATACAGGCTTCCTTCATATTCACTTGTCATGGTGAAAAAAAAAAGGGAGGGGGGGTCTTTTTTCTGATTATGTCCGTTCATGGCTACAATAAACTCTGATTGTTATATCAAAAGTGGTCCACATGTCAAGAAAAAGATATTGACAGAAGTGTGATTTTGTAAGCTAGATTAAGAATGTGGGCAGCTCTCACCCTTTCTTTTCATTAGCCGAGCTCTAAAGGTATGGAGTGAACCTAATGACAGACACGGTGTTTTTCTGGCAGCGCATTCCAGTCCCTGATGAATCTTGGGAAGAATGAGCATTCCTGGAGGCTGTGTTGCAGGAAAGAATCCAGTGAACTAGTTCATGAGTGTTATGTGACTGCGTTCTTTGGCGGGACAAGTGGACCTTATTTCAGTGGTGCTGAAGACTGTTGGAGATTCTACACATCATGACGAGATTTGCCTCTTCTCTCTGCTCTGGAGTTTCCTTTGATACTGATTAAAGTTTGCTGACAGCTATTTTTAATCACCTGAACCATGTGTTTTGCCCACTGCCGTGTCCTTTGGTAAATCCGTGGTAGGAAAGACATTATCACTTGTGGGACGCTGTGATAGGGAGCTGAGGAAAGAAACAGGTGTGGGAAAACCAAGCAGTTGCACTTTGTTAACATAAATTAAGTCTGTGGACCAATTCAATTTAGAAAAATCACAATGCCACTCATCATTGATGAGTGGCATTGTGATTTTTCTATAATGTTTTCTTCCCTTTGGAGGACTATTGCTTTTGTTTCTTACAATTCAATTTAATTTGTATTGTTTACTTCCGAGCCAGTGATAGGGAAAGGTAGGTGGGAGCAGGAGGCGCACAGCGCATATCATGGCTGTTAGTATCATCATGTGTGAACTGGTTCCATAATTGGCATGTTACCAACAAAAATAAAGAGGACGGTTCATTTCAAACTTAATTTCGCTTCAGCTAACACCCGTTTTTGCGTCGAAACCCATAGTGAAGAAATTCCAAATATGGGAGTGTATATTGTCATGTGTTTATGTCCTTTCATTCGATTATTAGTTCTACCAGTGAGTGATTTCTTATTTCAAAGTTTGATGTAGCTTTGATCCCATTTGAAAGCTGCGTTATGTGAAATCTAGTGTTTGTGCACTCTCTCTCTCTCTCTCTCTCTCTCTCTCTCTCTCTCTCTCTCTCTCTCTCTCTCTCTTCATTTTCATTATGGTAGTAGTAGTGGTGGTGGTGGTATTGTGGTGGTGGTAGTGGCAGTAGTAGTAGTAGTTGTTGCAGCAAGAGGAAAAGGAATACTTGTTAGAGCAGTAGTCGTAGCAGTAGTATATTTATCAAATGCGTTAACTGTGCAAGCTTTCTTCGGTTGTCTGCTAACCATGACTATTATATCTTTTCATAATGTTCTGCTGACGTCAGCTTTTTCCATCTGACCATAAAGTCATTCGGAAATGGAATTTTTCGTTCAAAAATAACATCTCTGGCAAATCGATCTCTTGCCTCTCCTCCATCCCATAGTTCTTCCCTCAGCTGACACAGTAGCCAATCAGCGACGTTCACATCAATTCTCTTGTGCCAGATGTGACGGGACATTTTCACCCAAATAGCCCAAATTAAGGCCACTCTGGTCATCTGTGTGGCACGGCCATAATGCGCGCGAAAAGGGAAGTTACTCCGTTGATTTGGCGCCGCCTGCCAGAGTAAGTTAGAGTGGTCGCCTTTCTTCCCGCCCCGTTTTGTGTTCCTGATTTGGGTCTGAATTCGATTTGCGTCACTTCCTTTCTTTTTTTCCATCCCTCGCGTCGCCACGGTACTGTCCCGTTCTGCTGCTGAAGAATGCTGTTGGGGATTCCATTTTCTCCTGCGAGTATAAGAAGACTGGCGTTTAGCTTCGAATGGTTTAAGGGCAGACTTGCTATAGTCAAATCTCCACCATAAATATCTCTCTGTCTCTGTTTTTCTCTCCTAGTCTGTCTGTCTGTCTGTTTGTCTCTCTCTCTCTCTCTCTCTCCTCTCTCTCTCTCTCTCTCTCTCTCTCTCTCTCTTCTCTCTCTCTGTCTCTCTCTCTTTCTCTCTCTCTCTTATTCAGGAATGGTTTTGCTTTTTGTCGATAAGTTGACTTTTAATTTGTACATTTATCTCATGTAGTTCTTACCCTAATTAAAAAATATGTTATGTAATATAGGTCTTACCCTATTTGAAAGATATGTGAGATCAAGGAACATGTGAACACACACGTTCTCTCTCTCTCTCTCTCTCTCTCTCTCTCTCTCTCTCCTCTCTCTCTCTCTCTCTCTCTCTCTCACACACACACACACACACACACCACACACCAAACAACACTCTCTTTCTCTCTATCTTATTCATGATAGTAGTAGTAGTAGTGGTAGTAGTAGCAGTAGTAGTAGTAGCAGTTGTAGCAGTAGGAAAAAGAGTAGTTATTGGAGTAGTGCTACTATATTGATCATCTGCGCTAACTGTCGAAGCTTTCTCCTGTTGTCTGTTTACCATAACCATTACAGTTTTTCTTTGTGATGCTCTGCTGACGTCAGTCTTTTCCATCTGACCACAAAGTCTTTCAGAAATGGAATCTGTCATTCAAAAAGATCATCTTTGGCGAATATCAAACTCTGGCAAATCGATCTCTTGCCTCTCCTCCATCCCATAGCTCTTCCCTCAGCTGACACAGTGGCCAATCAGCGACGTTCACATCAATTCACTGGTGCCAAATTTGACGGGACATTTTCACCCAGATAGCCCAAATTAAGGCCACTCTGGTCGTCTGCGTGGCACGGCCATAATGCGCGTGAAAAGGGAAGTTACTCCGTTGATTTGGCGCCACCTGCCGGAGTAAGTTAGAGTGGTCGCCTTTCTTCCCGCCCTGTTTTTGTGTTCCTGATTTGGGTCTGAATTCGATTTGCGTCACTTCCTTTTCTTTCTCTATCTTTCACCTCACCTCGGTATTGTCCCGTTCTGCTGCTGAAGAATGCTGTTGGGGATTCCATTTTCTCCTGCAAGTATGAGAAGACTGGCGTTTAGCTTCGAATGGTTCTAGGGCAGACTTGCTATAGGCAAATCACCACCATAAATCTCTCACTGTCTCTGTTTTTCTGTCCTGTCTGTCTGTCTGTTTATTTCTCTCTCTCTCTGTCTCTCTGTCTGTCTCTGTCTCTCTCTCTCTCTCTCTCTGTCTCTCTCTGTCTCTGTCTCTGTCTCTCTCTCTCTCTCCCCTCTCTCTCTCTCTTTCATTTGTGGTTGTAGCAGTAGTAGTAAGAGGAGGGGGAGGAGGAGAGGAGAAGAAGGAGTAGTTGTCGTAGTGGTAGTAGCAGTGGTATTAGTAGTGGTTGTTGCTGTTGTAGCAATAAGAAGAGTAGTAGCAGCAGCAGCAGTAGTAGTAGCAGCAGTCGTAGTTGTTTATTTATCAATATAGTTAACTGTTCATTTTTTTTTCTCTCCTGCAGTCTGTTTAGCATAACCATTACACTTTTTGTTTCATAATGCTCTGCTGACGTCAGTCTTTTCCATCTGACCACAAAATCTTTCAGAAATGGAATCTGTCATTCAAAATAACATCTCTGGCACATTTCAAACTCTGGCAAATCGATCTCTTGCCTCTCCTCCATCCCATAGTTCTTCCCTCAGCTGACACAGTAGCCAATCAGCGACGTTCACATCAATTCTCTGGTGCCAAATTTGACGGGATATTTTCACCCAAATAGCCCAAATTAAGGCCACTCTGGTCGTCTGCATGGCACGGCCGTAATGCGCGCGAAAAGGGAAGTTACTCCGTTGATTTGGCGCCACCTGTCGGAGTAAGTTAGAGCCGTTGCCTTTCTTTCCGCCCCCTTTTTGTGTTCCTGATTTGGGTCTGAATTCGATTTACGTTACGTCCTTTTCTTTCTCCATTTCTCGCCTCGCCTCGGTACTGTCCCATTCTGCTGTTGTGGAATACTGTTGGGAATTTTTATTTTCTCATGCGAGTATTAGGAGACGGGTGTCTGGTTTCGATGGTTCTACGAGAGACTTGAGGTAGAAAAATCACCACCATAAATCTCTGTCCGTCTGTCTGTCTGTTTGTC
>CM065717.1:20288119-20303119 GCA_033310375.1 Conus canariensis | reverse complement strand
GAACATGAGTTCCGTCTTATCGTCGTTTAGTTGGAGTTTGTTGGTTGTCATCCAGTCCTTCAGGTCTGCAATGCAGCCCCGCGTCCGAGAAATCAGTGAGTCAGTTTCAGCAATGGGAGCCGACTGATGAAGCTGAGTATCGTCAGCAAAGCTTTCATGCGACATGGCGTGACCACTGATGACGTCAGACACAGGACTAGCATACAGCACAAAAAGGACTGGCCCAAGTACAGAACCCTGAGGCACACCGTACCTAAGAGGAGAACTGTCTGAGTATCTTCCCTGTACACACACTGTCTGAGTCCGTCCAGTCAAGTAAGAGATAATCCAGTCGAGAGCTGTGTCTTTGAATCCAAAGGAAGTTTGAAGCCGTGAGAACAAAATATTATGATCGATCGTGTCAAATGCTGCAGAGAGGTCTAACATCGCTAATAAGGAAACATTCCCATCGTCAAGCCCGCAGAGGAGGTCATTGACTATACGGAGGAGTGCTGTCTCACAACTATAATATAATGAAAAAGAAAAGGCTAATTTGTAAAATCTTGCTTCTGCTTGTTCCCACAAAGAAGTATTCTGTTATATTAGAAGATGATGATGATGATGGATGATGGTGATGATCATGATGATCATGACAATGGCGATGGTGATGATGATGGTGATGATCATGACGATGACGATGGTGATGATGATGATGTTTGATGATGATGATAATGATAGTGATAGTCATAATGAAAATAATGATTATGATGATGATGATGATGTTGATGACGATTAAGATGATGATGACGAAAGTAATGATAATAATAGCAGCAGGATACTTAAGAGCCCTTTATCTTGAATATCAGAGTTCTTGCATAAAGAACAAAATAAATGAGACGGTGACGGAAACAACGCTTACAAATTGGTCAGATAGTGCACTCATTATTGCATACGCTCACAAGGACAAGCATTCACCTACGCATGCATACAAGACTTTGCGTTCGCTTACACACACACACACACACACACACACACACACACACACACACACACACACATGCACGCACGCACGCACGCGCACGCGCGCGCGCACACACACACACACACACACACACACACACATGCACACACACACACACACACACACACACACACACACACACACACACACACACATACAGAGACAGACAGACAGACAGACAGAGATACAGAGACAGAGGCAGAGAGAGAGAGAGAGAGAGAGAGAGAGAGAGAGAGAGAGAGAGAGAGAGAGAGAGAGGTCCACTAATTAGAATAATTAGAATAGAAAGAACTAATTAGAATAATTGCGAGCGAAAGGCGTACGGGTTTTTTTCAGTGCAAACTTCAACAATAACAGACACTGTGAATGCAATGGCGGACATAGAAAACGAATTGCACCAAATGACAGAGCCAATAGAAGACATGGCACGCATCTCAGAGCAGTTTATAGCGTCTATCAGGAAGACGAATGATGCGGGTATCAGGGCCGTAAGTGCGGGTATCACCGCGTTGGAAGGCGTAGGGGTGGGGGGTGGGGGATCGGGGAGGGGGAAGGGTGTTGAGGTGGAGCGTAAAAGTTGAACAAGTTTCTAAGAACAGGAAGGTGTGGAGGCGGAAACGGTGCTCAACAAACAGAGGCCATCTTGCTTTCTACTCTCAGAGATATAGGCAACCAGTGCAGTTCCGCTATAAGTTAGGATGATGCGGTTTCTCTTCTTGTTCTGTCCTTTCGAACTATGCTAGACCTTCGAGGATGTCAGACTCGCTCATTGGTAAAGCACCAAATTCGTAGTCAAAGGTTGTAGATTCGAATTCTGCTGACCCCTGTCCAAAATTATAAAAAAAGAACAATTTTTTGCTGCCGGTTATAACTTTTGTCGGTCTTGTGGTATTTGTCAGATAGGCCCACTTCCCCCTCTCCCTTCCCCTCTCCCCCGCACCCCAATTCTCACCCCTGCAATTCCCCGGGGTTGGTTATCTCCCCTCCGTCTGTCATGTGACCAGACCCGCCGTGGACGTGGAAGCTCAATGTCAACAACCATCCACACACACACCCTCAGGACTGTTACGCAGCATCTCCAACACCACCACTAACACCTAACGATAAAGAACGACGAGTGTCACGTGCTGTCACAGGATTTGAGAGAAGCCTATAGAGGTCATTGGTCGGACGTGTTACACGAACGCGGGTATGGGGGAAGGGAGGAGGGGATGGCATGGGGGGGGGGGGGGGAGAAGAGAACATGATAATGTCGTTAAAAGGATCAACGCGCTCTCTGTTCTGACCTGAGTTACTCAAGAATTCTCGTGGGCAGGGAGCTGTCAAGCAAACACCTGAAGCCCTGGTCAAATATTGTCTAGCCCTAAGTCTCTCGTGTTGCCAGGATTCCTGCCTTCGTATCATGAAGTGTCCTTTTGAACATCAGTCCCGACAATCAGTTCCAAGGTCCACACCCATCAAATGTGATATACAGATATACATGATCATCCCAGGAGAGTAGAGGAGATACGAGACGTACTGTCCTACTCTGAGATCGCCGGAGCAACACACACGTTACCATGGGCATCGAAAAGGGTTATTCTTAATACAAGGCTCCAGCGGGGATTCAAACTCGCGACATCTGACGGCGAACTCGGTGCATGCTTTGCTGCTTAGCCCAGTAGAGGGAAATCCCGATTTGGCCTTTTTTCGTTGTAAGTTTCACCATCTCTTCTCCACAAACAGCATAAAGACTATAATTATTAAGTAAAGTCCATTTCATCAAAGATTGTGTGTGTGTGTGTGTGTGTGTGTGTGTGTGTGTGGTGTGTGTGTGTGTGTGTGTGGTGAGTGATGTGTGTGTGTGTGTGTGTGTGTGTGTGTGTGTGTGTGTGTGTGTGTGTGTGAGAGAGAGAGGACAGACAGACAGACAGAGAGGGAGGGAGGGAGGGAGAAGCTTGCGCGCCTACGCGCATGTCGTGCAGTTGTAACTACATTACCTTCATTTATTGATTTTCAACATCTCTCATCAAAATGTATGTTGAATTTGTATTACAAGGTTTGTTGTTATTGTTGTTGTTGTTGTTGTCTCTATTTTCTCAGATTGACTGTATGCATGTTCAAAAGTACTTTCCGCGTTTGAATTATGTACACGTTCTCTTTTGCCCTAAGAGAGTCATGGAAATAAGAACTGGAAGCTCGGTTCGCCCCTTCTTATTTCGCCCTGGTGTCTTTTAGCCCTGTACCATAGCGTCCCGCCTGTGTGTTGTTTCATCCTGAATCAACCATCCCAATGACTGAACGCAATATCAGAATGCCGTTTTGTGAAGGAAATGTATCCATCTTCCTGTTTAAATCGCATAAAACACATATGCATGCACGCACCACGTATGCACGTACGCAGATGCATTCACACATATGCACTCACATGCATGTATAGAAGGTATTTTAGCACGCTTTGGTACCGTAAGTTTTTGTTGTTGTTTTTTTTGCTTAGAAGGGGTGAGGGGAGGGGGGCGGAGGAAGGGGGTAAGGGTAATGGGGTGAAGCGAGAGGAACTGTAAAAAAAAAAAAAAACGAGAAAGTAGTGTGTATATAGTGTGCGATCTTGGTTTGATCTTGCACGCGCGCGCAGCGCGCGCGCGCTGTGGGGCGTGTGTGTGTGTGTGTGTGTGTGTGTGTGTGTGTGTGTGTCGTGCGTGCGTGCGTGCGTGTGTGTGTGTGTGTGTGTGTGTGTGTGTGTGTGTTTTACATGGAGTTGGATTGTGAAAACAAACCTGTGAGACGGATTAAGAGCTAACGGAAAACAGAGGGACTCTGAACTGAGGTCGTTGTACTGTAACCTAGCAGCGGATTTATAAAATCTGGGAGAGGGGGGGGGGGGGGTGGTGGTGGTGATATAGAAGAACGAGGAATTTTTGTGTGTGTGTGTGTGTGTGTGTGTGTGTGTGTGTGTGTGTGGTGTGTGTGTGTGTGAAAGCGGGAGGGGGACGCTGATTTTAAGAAAAAGAAAAGAAAAAGAGGGGGGGAGGGGTGGAGGGAAAGAAGGGGGGGGGGTGATGTAGAAGAACAAGGAATTTTTTTTTTTTTTTTTTTTTTTTTTTTTGTAAAAGCGAAGTGGGATGCTGATTTTAACAAAAAGAAAAGAAAAAGAGGGGGGAAGGGGTGGAGGGAAAGAAGGGAAGTGTGTAGGGGGGGGGGGGGGGGGTCCAACGTAGTCCATAGGTTATCAATAGGTGCCTTAGAGGCCTGTCCTGACAGATAACAAACATCGTGAACAAAGTATCTATCGTGAACCCAGAACCTCCTCTCGTGCCCGCCGGCCCCTCCACCCCCCCCCCCTCAAACCCCCACCCACTCACCACACACACAGCCCCCTGCCCACCTCCTCCCAACCCACTTTTCCTGAACTCTATCCAACTTACTCCCCCCCCCCCCCCCCCCCCCTTCAGTTCAGGGAAAGAAAGGGGGCTGAACTCTGACTTCCCGTATCATGCTGTGCCTCCAACGTGGTAACACTCTAACAGCTCACTGCCCTTAGTGGCCGTTTGGCCGTCGCACATTAACCCCTTTGCGGGTGGGTAACGTCAGCAGTTGTGGATAACGGTAACCACCGGCCTTTATTACCGTAATGGGTGCTAGATCACAGCTAGTTTACTTCTCCACCAAACCATCTTCTATCTCTCTATCTTACTTTCCCCCTCTTTATCTTTCATTCTTTCTCCCCCCCCCCTTCTCCCCTCTCTCTCTCTCTCTCTCTCTCTCTCTCTCTCTCTCTCTCTCTCTGTGTCTCTCTCGCTGTGTCTGCGCGACTGCGCTCTCTCTCTCTCTCTCTCTCTCTCTCTCTCTCTCTCTCTCTCTCTCCCATATTTCTCTCTCTCTCTCTCTCTCTCTCTCTCTCTCTCTCTTCTTATACTCGCCTCTTTCCCCCGCCTCCCCCTAAGGCATCCTACTCCCTCCACTACACCGTCTGTCACTATCCTTCTTAGTCACCTCTCTCTTCCCTTTCCTTCTCTCTCCCACTCTACGTCTCGCCCCCTTTTACTTATCCCCACAATCTCTCTCTCTCTCTCTCTCTCTCTCTCTCTCACTCCACACACACACACACACAACACACACACACACACAACACATCACACACACACACACACACACACACACACTGAAAGACAGCGGAAGGTGGGCGGAGGGGGGGGGAGGGGGGGGCGTGTCGGGGAAGGGGAAGGCGGGAGAGAAAGATCGATGGGATTTTTGCCCGGGATGTGCACAGTCCTGGGCTCTTGAACGATCGCTGGAAATTTGACTGTCAGTTCAGATCGAGACTTTTTTTTGTTGTTGTTGTTCGTCTGGAATGGGATTAGGTGATTTGGGGAAGACGATCGAAGAATGAGGGTCGGGAGGTAGGGGGATGGAGCTGGTGATGGGGTGGAGGGGGTGGGGGGCAGAGTGGCTTGAGGGTGACGGGCGGACCTGCCTCCCATACCTTCCTTCTTCCTTCCTTCCTCTTCTCTTCTCTCTCTCTCTCTCTCTCTCTCTCGTCCCCTCCTCTCTTCTCCTCTCGCGCTGAATATAAGCTGAAAGTTGCAAATTACTGCTTGCCATTTTTAAAATTTTTTTCACTCTGGACTATTAGTCTTTTAATATCTATCTATCTATCTATCTATCTATCTATCTATCTTTCTCCTATCTATCTATCTCTGTCTATCTGTCTGTCTGTCTGTCTATAAGTGTGTGAGCGCGCGCGCGCGTGTGTGTGTGTGGGGGGGGGGGGGGCGTCTAGGTCTGTGTTTGTATCTCTGTATATGTCTGTTCAAATTTTTATCGATATATCTACTCTCTCTCTCTCTCTCTCTCTCTCTCTCTCTCTCTCTCTCTCTCTCTCTCTCTCTCTCTCTCTCTCTCTCTTGAAGCTGTAGATACACGGAAGAAAATTATGAATGAATAAAAGTTCAAAACTTTGAGGGGATATCAATTATATTTCCTTTTTATTGTTGGGAATACTTATTTGACCTTGAAGCTTGATGGTTCAGTGCACGGTTCTCATACTATCAAGCCAGGTGAATTATCTGTACAGAGAATATGTGTGAATGGGGAGAGGGGAGGATGAAGGTACAAATACGTGCGTGCTAGTCGATGGGAGATAGGATGGATCAGTGTGCGTATGTGAAGGGAATGGTTGTTGGGTGAGAATGATTTCGTACCAGAACATAGACAAGAAACACAAATGAGTGATGGAAATGGAAATAATTTCTTATTTTTGCTTAGTTGTGTAGACACCTCATTTGCAATTTTTTCTTTTGTGGTCTGTTTCTTCTGTGCAAAAAAAAAAAAAAAGTCATTGTACCCCCTTGACAAAAAGGCTGTTAGCCAATGTCAATAAAGGATGTCAGTGTCAGTGCCAGTATGTGTGTATGTCTCTCTCTCTCTCTCTCTCTCTCTCTCTCCTCTCTCTCTCTCTCTCTCTCTTCTCTCTCTCTCTCTCTCTCATATGCATGCACGTAACGGCACAGCACGGCTCACTACAGGCGCTAGTCCATTCGTTCAACCTGTTCTCCAATGCCCTCTGTTTCAGGTCGTGTCAAGGTGGGAGGCAGAACGCTGCACCTGCAGATTATCGACACATCAGAGACGGGGTGAGTCTCTTGGTTACTTCTTTCACTTGACGACCAATGATCTCACACGCCCAACTTTGAACTTTGGACGTATGACGTGTGACGTGTAGCACAACACGTGAAAAAGGTTCACACTTTTTGTTTGTTTAGGTTGTTGTTGTGTTGTTGTTGTTTTCCATGAAATAGAGGGTGACTGATTCATCCTGGAAGCGGATGGCGGTAGGCGATGGGGGTGTGGGGGGAAGGGTGGGCAGATGAGGGAAAGACGAGGGTAGAGGAGACGGTATGGCAGGAGGGGGGGGGGATAGGGGTGGGGGGATGGTCAAATAGTCTTCAATGGCCGAAAATCGCATAAGCAATGTAGGTCGAAACAACGAAGGCTGCTACTAGAACTTCCTAGGAATCAACTGATTTCTAAAATCTTTCGAAGCAGGACAATAAAATACAAAATGGACTTCATCTTCCCGTGCACTTTTACATAATGGATAAATAACATCACGTTCAGTATGCTCTTTGTGGCGAAAACGAAAATTGAGAGAGAGAGAGAGAGAGAGAGGGGGGGGGGGAGGGGGAGCGGGGGGATTTTATATAGGGGTAAGGTGAAAAGGGGAAGAAGTAGAGGATTTATGAAAACCCTGTCCCCCTACCCCCATCCCAACACCACCACCACCACCTCCTCCACCATCTTCCCGAACCACCCACAGACTATGGATGTATTCTTGGACATTGAAACCAAAGGCATCATCATCATCATCATCATCATCATCATCATCATCATCATCATCATCATCATCATCATTCATGGTGGTGGTAGTAGTAGTGGTGGTAATTGTTGTTGCTGCTGTTGTTGTTGCTGCTGCTGCTGCTGCTGCTGCTGTCGTTGTTGTTGTGTGTTGTTGGTGGTGTTATTTTTGTTGCTGGTTGTTGTTGTGCTGCTGCTGTTATTGTTGTTGTTGCTGCTGTTGTTGTTGTTGCTGCTGTGTGTTATTGTCTGTTGTTTTGTTGATGCTGCTGTTGTTGTTGTCTTTGTTTCTGTTGTTGTGTTGTTGTTGCTGTTGTTGTGTCGTTGTTGTTGTTGTGTTGTGTCGTCGTTGTTGTTGTTATGAAGTGTGCAGCATGTGGGTGGTCGAAATAAACTCTTTTTTTCTTCTTTATTTTATTTTTTTTTTATTCCACATTTCTCATTTGAAAAAAAGAAAAAAGAAAAGAAAAGTAGGTTTTGAAGAAGTGGAGGGAGGGGGGGGGGGGACTCAAAAAAAAAGACTCAAAATTTTATTCAGATAAAGGCCTAGGCCCCTTACTGAAGGGGGATGCACATAAACTGAACTAAACAATAAAAAGAATCCAATGACATCAACGAATACAATAATCAATAACCAAATAACATTTTTCTTGAAATATATTGAAAAATACCATTCTACGAGCTCACGATTTGCAGCCTGTTGAGAGCTTGGTAAATGTACATAGTTAAATCTTTTAATGTGGTCTCATTCCTAGTTGACATTAGCAAAGTTAATTTAAAAATACATGGAACCTTGTAGTATTTTGGCTGGATAAATTTTACCCTAAGATCACTCAGGGCAGGGCAGCAGAATAAAAAGTGTACTTCATCTTCTTTACCAATGTTACATAGACGGCAGGTAAGCATATTTTCATTTCTAACATTATATATAAAACAATGACAAGCAATACCAGACACACCAAATCGAAACTTGGTCAATGCGCTCTTAATGTATCTATTCATTTTCAATTCAATATAAGGTTCTTTCAAATGAGTGGTTTTAAACAACCTGTACCAAGAAAATCTATCGCTAGTATATATTATGATCATGCCAGTCCTGCCATCTACAATCAATAATTCTTTGCTTAAAAGATGTTAGAAAACCTGATATATTTTGAACACCCTGATTATCCCAAACAAATGAAAATCCATAAGAATTTAAACAGTGGCGGACATTTGAAACCCCATGTCTTCTTACCATTGGCATCTAACTTAAATAACATTTTGTACGCTTTAAAAGGCAATCTGTCTTGATTCATTCTTGTCAGTTTCAGCCAGTATTTGATACATTTCACATATGAATTGAGGTAAATAGGGTATCTACCTAGTTCGCCATAAACAAGGTCATTTGGCGTTCGAATGTCGACATTAAGGAAGCGTTTCAATGCAAACAAATGTACTTTTTCTATTTCCGTAGTTTTCTCAAAAGCCCATATTTCCGCACCGTACTGTAACACTGGCTGGATCTGAGAGTCAAATAGTTTACTAAACACGCTGAAAGCATTGCAATCTAGTTTATACAGAATGTGGAATAAGAGAATAAGTGCTTTCTTTCCTTTGTTAGCTATATTTTGACATGCAAAACTGAAACTAAGTCTTGTTGAGAAATATATTCCAAGATACTTATATGCATTTACTACCTGAACTTTCTCATTTCCATAGTTCCATTTCTCACTCGCTGACAAATATCCACCCTTACGAAAAACAATAATATTACTTTTGTCCATGTTTACTTTTAGTTCTAATTTACTTGCAGCATTATATAAGCTATTCAACTGCCTTTGTAAACCGACTACTGTTATAGACAATAAAATAATGTCATCAGCAAAAAGTAGAATAAACAGTTCTATGAAATCGAACGTAACTCCATGAAGACCATTCTCAATTATTTCCAAAGCCAGTTCATTTATAAATAGTGAAAACAAAACGGGACTACAAACATCTCCTTGCTTAACCCCACGTGTACATTTTAACGCATCAGACAATGATGCCCCAGATCTTACTCTTGCCTTTACTTCTTCATACATACTTTTAACACAGCGATACAACTTACCCTTGATTCCGTTCTTGATCAAAACTGGCCACAACAACTTTCTAGAAATAGAGTCAAATGCCTTTTCAAAATCCACAAAGGCAACATACAATTTTTTGTTATAGGCAAATTGTTTTTGGATAGCAGCAAATAAAGTAAAAATATGGTCAATCGTTGAATATCCCTTCTTAAATCCGGCCTGGTGCTCACCTGTAATATCATTCTGGCTAATCCATTCTAGTAATCTGTTATTAATAATTGAACTATATAACTTACTACTTACGTCACATAAAGAGATACCTCTATAGTTGTTTACGTCATTAACATTACCTTTCTTAAATAAAGGAATAATTATGGATTCTGTCCAGTTTTTCGGATAAATTCCATTTTCAAATAAATGGTTAAATAATGTTACGAGGAAATTAACAACAAACTCACCGGAATTTTTGAAAAACTCACTTATAAGTCCATCCGGTCCAGCAGACTTACCATTCTTGAGTTTTCTAATGGCATGTAAAACTTCTTCTTTAGTTATTGGCCTATCAATTACATTCTCATCATTGTCTTCAATGGAGATACCTTCAGTTATCTCTGTTTCGTCTTTTTCTAAGACAGTTTTGAAATGATCAAACCATTCATTTACAGATATATCATTTGAAGGCTGGGATTTCCTTTTTGAAATCTTGTGTACTGTGTCCCAGAAATCCTTTTGACTTTTTACAGAATTTACCAATTCATTTACTAACGAATCGTTACGATCTTTTTGTTTTCTTCTATTTAGATTTTTATATTCACGTCTCGCAATGCAAAGTCTTTTTCTAATCTTTACATCTAACGTTTTTCTAAACCTTCTCAGCAAGCTTCGTACTTCACGTCGCGCTCGTCTACATTCATGATCGAACCAACCCTTCTCTTTGATTTTTCTATCTACCTGTATCTTTCCTTCCATGTGACTGGCTTGCTCTTTAACAATCTGATTAAACATGTTCAGAGATTCATTTACATTTCTATATACAAGAGCTTCTGCAATTTCTAATTTCTGATGAACATGATGTGAATTCATGGCAAGAGTGAAACGTTCAGCATAGGTTTCTTTCCAACAATACTTAGTTATAAATTGAGCACTTTCTATAATAGGCCTGCGACTAATACATTCTTTTTCTGTTTGCATTCGAATACACAATAAAAGAGGTAAATGATCAGATTCAATTCTTTCGACAACCCTTAATGTTAGACGATCATACAAAAAATCAAACAAGTTTCCAGATGACAGAAAGTAATCATTGACACTACTTCCTGTGTCTGAAATATACGTATAACGGCCTTCAAGGTCACCAATACATACACCATTACAAATACATAGGTCCAAAACAGTGCACATGCTTAGTAGCTTTTTTCCATAAGAGTTGAATACAGTGTCTTCAGAATATCTCTGTGGTTGATTATTTACATCCTTAGTATGGTTGACATGGAGTTCGTAATCATGTAAAGTTTCAGGAAAGATATTAGAAGTCCTAGCATTCATGTCACCACACATTAATACATCAGCATCATCTAAACACAGTAATTTCTCGACAACACACTCCTCCAACATATCTATTCCGTTATCAAAACCATACAATGAGTAATATGGAGCATTTTCTGGAGGTACATAAGCACAGGCAAGCAGGACATCTTTATTTAGTCCTAAAAGATCTTTTTCCAACATAAACAATAGACAATACTTGTTGTCACAATCAAGTGGATTAATGAAAGGGATGAAGAGATTTACGAATCAAAACCATAATGCCTCCAGAACATCTCCCTTGCGTTGCCAATTTTACAGCAGGTTTGAAAAATATTTCATGATCATGAAAAATTTTATCATCAAAATTTTCTACAAACGTTTCTACTAACGATACAAAATCAAAGGAAGAGACAAAGTTAACAAAATCTGCATCATTCAATTTTGATAATAAACCACACACGTTCCAATGCAAAAATGATACTGTATTTACAGGAGTATCTACGTTTCCAGAGTTTTCACTCAAACAACTATCTCCATCCGCGCCACTTGCATAGCTTTCATCACCCGTTCGCTCAAGGTCATGGAGATTGTCATCCGTTTCTTTTGATTCCTTATTACTGTTTTTACACAACGCATCCGTTTTACGTTTGCTTTTATACTTACTTACATTTCCAACAATCACAAACTTACCATTTTCACAACCATCATCAGAGTATATTTCCTTACCATGAGTATGGGATCCGTTATTTTTATTATCATTTTTAGATGTACAATTGGCAGGTAAACTCGCACAGTACGCTTCGATTTCCATATGTTCCGGAGGGGGGGGGGGAGAAAAAGAGAGAAGATGAGAGAGAGCGAGAGTGAGAGAGGGGGGGGGGGACAGAGACAGAGACAGAGAGAGACAGAAGAGAGGGACACGCTGGATGGATTACATTCAATCAATATGTTGACACAAGTTACTTTCACAAAATAAATCACACTGGCCAGAAAACAAAAACATAACCATCAATAAAAGAGATAATAATGATGTCAGAACAGACATATGGGCTGACTCATCTGCAACATTAGGTAGTCTGTGTGTGCAGAGATCAAAGCATAACAGGTTACTAAAAGTTGACAAAGCGTTTAAGTCTGTGAATATGGGTCATAGGATACAGATCGAGCGATGTTTAAATAGTTAATCATTCACAAATAATGGTTTGTACACTGACCATTTCACAGTGAAATCTACATGGTTTAATTTTAAGCATGCGATGTGTTCTTCAATTTTATACCGATTCCTTAGTTTCCTTATAAATGCACTTACTTGTGGTAGACTGTTTTGTACTTTACATGTGTATATATAGTATTTTGCGAAGAGAATTGTAAAATAAAAGATTACATCACTAGAAATTGCTGCATCATTACCAAATAGTATCAGTGACTCTGTTAGTCGCACATTTTGTGCATTCATACATCTTTCTTTCATCAAATCAGTGAGATTATTCCAGAATAATTGTGCATAATGACACTTCCAGAACGCATGATCAATACTATCTTTTTTTCTTTTTTTATTGACACACAAAAGCTATTGAGACCGAAAACAAAAATAGAGCAGCTGTCTCGTGTTATACCAAACCCACACTAGTGGCACCAATGCCAAGTGACATGCTCTGCAACATATTGCATCGTTATTGCTAAATATGAGCATGAAAGCATGAATAGGAAAAGACAGTCACTGGTGTGGCATGCCAGGCTGTACCCCGTCCAGAATAAGCCCCGTATAAAATGGCCTAGTCCGGTATATGCCCCCATTTAAACTGGCCTACTCCAGAATATGCCCCTTTTTTAAACTGGCTTAGGTCAGAATATGCCCCTTTTTTAAACTGGCTTAGGTCAGAATATCCCCCGTGTAAACTGACCTAGTCCAGAATATACCTCTGTATAAACTGACCTAATCCAGAATATGCCCCTGTATAAACTGACCTAATCCAGAATATACCTCTGTATAAACTGACCTAATCCAGAATATACCTCTGTATAAACTGACCTAATCCAGAATATACCTCTGTATAAACTGACCTAATCCAGAATATACCCTGTTAAACTGCCTTAATCCAGAATATGCCCTTTTATAAACTGAGTAAATTCAGTAGTAATGACCCCAATATTTATAAACTGACCTAAGTCCAATATGCCTCCGTATAAACTGACAAATCCAGAATATCCCCCTGTATAAACTGACCTAGTCCAGAATATACCTCCTGTATAAACTGACCTATCCAGAATATACCTCTGTATAAACTGACCTAGACCAGAATATACCTCTGTATAAACTGACCTAATCCAGAATATACCTTTATATAAACTGACCTAATCAGAATATACCTCCTGTATAAACTGACCTAATCCACAATATGCCTCAGTATAAACTGCTTAGTCCAGAATATCCCCTTATAAACTGACCTAGTCCAGAATATACCTCTGTATAAACTGACCTAGTCCAAATATACCTCTGTATAAACTGACCTAACCAGAATATACCTCTGTATAAACTGACTAGTCCGAATATACCTCTGTATCAACTGACCTAATCCAGAATAACCTCTGTATAAACTGACCTAATCCAGAATATACTCCATATAAACTGACCATAGATACCCGATAATACTACCAGAATATACCTCTGTATAAACTGACCTAATCCAGAATATACCTCTGTATAAACTGACCTATCCAATATACCTCTGTATAAACTGACCTAGTCCAGAATAACCTCTGTATAAACTGACCTAATCCAGAATATACCTCGTATAAACTGACCTAGTCCAGAATATACCTCGTATAAACTGACCTAATCCAGAATATACCTCTGTATAAACGACCTATCCAGAATATACCTCTGTATAAACGACCTAATCCAGAATAGACCTCTGTATAAACTGACCTAATCCAGAATATACCTCTGTATAAACTGACCTAATCCAGAATATACCTCTGTATAAACTGACCTAATCCAGAATATACCTCTGTATAAACTGGCCTAGTCCAGAATATACCCCGGATGTGAACTGGCCTAGGCTACTTTATACCCGAGGTACGGTTTGGCCTAGGCCACTTTATATTCCTCGTGGCTATTTTATACGCCCCTCTTGTTTCCTTGAAATACATTGATATTTGAATATTGCCCATAAATGCAACCTTAGGAAATAGGCTAGTTGTAGTATGAGGGATTTTTTTACTTTTTTTTTTTTTTTTTTTTTTTTTGCTGTCCCAACCTCTGCACCACCTCAGAGGCAGTGCACCCACGCCGCTCCTTCCGACACCCCGTCCACAGCCACAGCCCGGTCGGCCCCGCCGCAGCCCCGGCACCAGCAATCCACAGGGAGCAGTCAATGTCAAGTCGTCAAGAGGCAACCCACCGGAGGAGACACTGCACTGCTGCCGAGTCACTTCGGTGGTGTTCAGTGGGCCTGTTCTGATCTAACATACGCAGGACACCACCTACTAAGCCCCCTACTGACGACAATAATTGCTTAGTCGCGGAGCCGGCGTGAGTGAGCTCTCCCTCCGGAGGGCGCCACCACGTTTCGTCCAACGACAGCCCCCATGGACTCGCCGATACCGGTGACCCCGACGGAACCAAACCAAGGCCACAGACGTGGAGAAGACATCGAAATTGAGGTCACCATGAGAGCAGGGCATGAAGGGCCACAGAATTTGAGACATTTTTTTAATGCTGATCAATGAGAATGAGGATGATTAAGATGAGCTACGGATTTCCATTTCGGTCTGAGACTGCATGAAAGGGCTTTACTCTACGCTTCCTTTCATAATATATCCCGGCGTCAACCAGGCCAGAGAGATACAGGCACCTGCAGTGTTGGTCTGGAAATTTGAGCAACACTCACAGAAACGCATCCATTAAGTGGATGAAACTCGACTGTGTGGTCCCAGTCTTCCCAACTGAGTCCGCAGCAAACTCAACTCTGGGTAGGAGCCGGTCGGGGCAGAAAAACCCACATGATTCTGATGGGATTCGAACCCACGACCTCCCAGCTGGGAGTCCGCGACGCTAACCACTTCGCCACGGTGGCTGTTTTTTTT
>CM065717.1:20278119-20280619 GCA_033310375.1 Conus canariensis | reverse complement strand
AGGGGCTTCCAAGGGGAAGAATTTCCCACAAATTCACCCTGTTTCGATTGTTCCCGAGGGCGTGCGGGTGCGCGCGCGCACACACACACACACACACACACACACCACGCGCACGCACGCACTCACGCACACACACACACACACACACACGCGCGCGCGCGCGCGCGCGCACGCGCAGGCGCACTCATACATACACACATGCACACACACACACACACACACACACACACACACACACACTCATGTGGAGACACACACACTCTCTCTCTTTCTCCTCTCTCTCTCTCTCTCTCTCTCTCTCTCTCTCTCCTCCTCTCTCCTGACAAAGGCAGAGGGAAAGGGGGAAAAATAAAGAGAGAGAGAGAGTGGCATCACTATAAGTTTTGAACGTGAGAGAGAGAGAGAGAATGTGTGTGTGTGTGTGTGTGTGTGTGTGTGTGTGTGTGTGTGTGTGTGTTGTGGTGGTGTAAAGAGAGAGTGAGAGAGAGAGAGTGTGTGTGTATGGTGTGTATTTGTCTGTGGTCTGTGTATAAGTGGTGGATGTGGATGTGCGCATGCGTGCGTGCGTGTAAGCGTACGTGCGTGCGCGCGCGCGCCGCGCGCGCGCGCGTGTGTATGTGTGTGTGTGTGTGTGTGATTTCCTACTTTAGTGTCCTGACTTCCTGAACGCCGTTTCTGGGTCACGATTAAAGAGTCTTCCAGACATCCTAAGTCCTGCTAATGGATGTTGTGACACTGTTTCAAGGGTCCTGGGCCTAACTCACGTAGTTAGTGGAACTGTACGCTTTCCTTTTATAGCTTCAGTCTCCTGTTGAAGAGTCATCCTGTATGTTCTTACCTCGACTGTCTGCAGTATTGATGGAAAGGTGACCCAGAGAAAAAAACAAACAAACAAACAAACCGCATTTGCTTAGATTCGTTTAGGGAGGTGGGGCTGGGAGTAGAAGGGGAGAGGAGGAGGGTGGGCGCACCTGAATGAATGATTAGGGCGTAACGCCACAGAGAGAGCGAGAGAGAGAGAGCACGGAAGATGATAATGAGAGGAAGAACAAGAAGAAGAAGGATGATGATGTTGATGATGATGATGATGATGATGATAGCAACAATAATAATATTAATGATGATGATGATGATGATCATGATGATGATGATGATGATGGTGGTGGTGGTGGTGAAAGAAATTTTTTTTTAAATGATAAATAGAATAAAATGAAATAAGATGAAATAAAATTAAATAAGATGAAAAACGAAATAAAATAGAAACAAATAAACAAAAAACAAAACAAAGATTTTTCAAGCAAAAATGCTCGAAAACTGTCGTCAAAGAACTTGAAAAACTTTTGATCTAAAATAGGAAACTGGACATACTTTACAAACCCACTCAGTAAGACAGACCGACACAAACGGGAGGGGGGGGGGGGGGAAGACAAAATGAAAGGGGGAGGGACATAAAAAAAGGAAATGAAGAGAGAGAGAGAGAGAGAGAGAGAGAGAGAGAGAGAGAGAGAGAGAGTAAGCGAACAAAAATGAAAATAACAAAACTAAAGAAGATAGATATTGAACGAGTTGCAAAGTGAGACGACTGCAGGCGGAAATCTAAACAAATCTTAAATAAATGTTAGCGAACCGCCAAGAGAAACGTGGACAAACGAGTCACAAGACAAAACACGACGCGTTTCGACCTCTAAGGTCTTCTTCAGGCAAGATGCAAACAAATAGGACAACGAAAATTTACGTAGCTTTGATCGCTTCAGAGTTCAGCGCAAGGATGGCGTTGAATGAGAACGAGGCTGTTGGAAGGGAAATAATGTGTGAGTCAAGGTCGTAATGATGATAATTATGTCACTGATAGGAATACCAATAATGGTCAAAATATTGAAAAAATAAATTAAGACAGGATTACTACCACTCTCGGTGACAATAAGGCAATAGCAGCTGTAGTATGGGAGAAAGGAGAGTGGGCTAGAGGATTCTTAAAGAGCAGGGTTGCTGTGGCAACAGTCCCAGCGGCGAAGGCGATGGCGATGTCAATGCTAGTGGTGGTAGTATCAATACTAGCAATAGTATTACTGATGATACTGCTAACAACCATTGTGAAGGTTAAGGTAATAAAAGCATGATACAGAAATGTATTTAGAAAATACATTTTTATAATAATCAAATAAAATAAATAAATAAATGAAACATAAGTTGTAAAAAAAAAAAAAAAGATAATAAATGCATAAATAAACAATTGAAAAATAATAATGGTAATAGAATAAATATATAAAAATAATAATAAATACAAAATAATAATAGTAATGATACTAAAGGTATGAATACTAATACTAAGGGGGAGGGGGGAAAAACAACCAACAACAACAACAAAAGCCAAGGGCAGGAGGGAGAGGGGAGGACAGGAAGAACAGAAAGGAAATAGAAGATATAAGTTATGGGAAGGATGGAATCTAATAGGTATATTATTAATTATATTAATAGTTTTGTTAATAATTGTGATTGT
>CM065717.1:20273119-20275619 GCA_033310375.1 Conus canariensis | reverse complement strand
ACCATGCAGGCGCTCCTCGCCATGACTACCGTGCAGGCGCCCCTCGCCATGATTACCGTCCAGCTGCCGCTCACCATGACAACCCTGCAGCCGCCGCTCACCGTGTGTTTCAACAGACGTCCCCTCACCGTGTGGGGCGGCGCTACAACATCTACTCGCGGTCATCAAACAGAAGAAACGACAGTCACAATTTAGACCAAGTAAATCAGTTCTGTGATTCAAGTCTTGGTCACCAAAATATAAATGTTGACCTGTTTCCCGGACATCCAACTCCCTTTTCCAGCCTGCCTCTCTGTTTCTCAGCAGACTGCTTTCCCCCTCTGATGCCCCACCCCCAAATTAATTCTCTTATTTAGTAGGGGTTCGGATTGCATGCTATTCCACTCATTAGCAATCATCAGGACTTCCCTGCAACTTGAGTGTCTATTGTGAGCCATGAAATGACCAATGCACTTAGTTGAACTATAATTATTCTGAACTGATTATTTCCGTATCCTCTCTATTTCACGTGGTAATTCTGTATATCTCCAGGTAGCGCTGCTTCCCTCCATTCACTAATGTCAACCAGTGTGAATGTATCAGACTGGCCCGTCAATGACGGTCTGCGCATAGGTCGCCTAAATATTTGTCATCTCATAAACAAAATGTCTGACGTATCAAAAATCATTCATAATAATCATAAACCTTTCCATGTCTTTGGATTTTCTGAGGCATGGACAAACAGCCGCGTTGGTGACAATTCTATATCCATTCCTGGATGCTCAATAGTCCGGAGAAATCCTGAAAATATTCTTGAAACAGGTATTGCTGTCTACGTCCAAAAAGGTGTCCCATACAAAATTCGTAACGATCTTTGTCACAAAAATATTGAAATAACGTGGCTTGAAATTCAGTCAAAAAGTAAGACATTAGCGTCAATTCTTGTCGGATTTGTATACAGACATCCTAAAAGTAAGTCCAGCTGGTATAACGATTTTTGTGAGATGATGGACACAGTATGGCTTTTGAAAACAGAAATACTATTATTGGGAGATTTCAATATAGATCTGTTTCAGTCTTGTTCTCAATGGTCCAACATTGCTAATTCATATAATCTTCATCAGTGCATTTCTTTACCGACTAGAGTTACTTCAAAATCTAATACCCTGATAGACCACATATATTCGTCGAACATTGCTGCACTTACAGAAATATGTGTACCGCCTACTGGTGCAAGTGACCACAATGCTGTTTGCGTAACTTGGAACAAAAAAGGTTTTAAAGTTCCAAAAGCAAGTCATTTGGTAATCACATTTCGTTCATTCAAAAACTTCAACTTACACGCTTTTCAATCTGATCTCATTTCCTCGCCTTTTGCAAACATCTATAGCTACACCGATCCAGATGATGCCCTTGCCTTTTGGACGAGAACCTTTCTGAATATTGTCGACAAACACATCCCATTGATCCAGAGGCGAGTCAAATCAGATATCCTGCCTGTCTGGCTCACTCAGGATATTCTGAATGCCATGGACGAGAGGGACAATTTAAAAAGTGTAGGCTCTGACAAAGAGTATAAGAGAAAACGCAACATTGTGAAGTACATGATTAGAAAGTCTAAATGTGATTCTTTCAGAAAGTTGGTCCAAAATAAAAACAATGGAGCCTCTATTTGGAAAGCTATTAATAAACTTACCGGACCGTGTTCATCAAGACAGGAATGTTCCATTCCAGTAGAAACACTAAATGATCATTTTGCCAATATTGGTAACAAGCTAAACATAGGGAAAGATAAAACTAGCATTTTTGACACTGCGAATTTACAGAAATTTTGTGATGCAAGAAATATGCACGCAAAGTTTTCTATCCCCCTAATATCTGTTAATGAAGTGTTTTTATATCTATCAACTTTGAAAAATAAAAGTTCATACAGCTTTGATGGAATCAGTCCCAAGATATTAAAACTATCTGTACCATATATTGTAGATTCTCTTACATACCTCTTTAATCTATGTTTATCTAAACATTACTTTCCAGAAGCATTTAAACATGCAAAAATTATCCCTCTGCACAAAAAAATGAATTTAGATGATCCAAATAACTACAGACCAATTTCGCTGCTATCGTCCGTCTCAAAGCCATTAGAACGTCATATCCATCACCATCTATCATCTTTTATTGAGAAACATAAACTGTTGTATATCAATCAGTCAGGATTTAGGAAACTACATTCATGTGAAACGGCTTTATGTCGGATCACAAATTTGTGGCTAAAAGATATCAACAACAGGAAAGCAGTTGGTGTAGTTTTTATTGATTTAACAAAGGCTTTTGATTTAATTAATCACAATGTACTGCTAAAAAAGCTTCATGTTTACGGCGTCGACAACAATACGGAATCATTTTTTAGATCTTATTTGTCGAACCGTACGCAATCTGTTTTTTCACGAGGTGTTATTTCTTCTAAAAGACTGTTGCCAAGAGGCGTGCCACAGGGGTCAATCTTAGGTCCCCTGTTGTT
>CM065717.1:20263119-20265619 GCA_033310375.1 Conus canariensis | reverse complement strand
GCAAAGGGCCACATCAGGGCTGTCACCACGTTGAAGTCAGCTCACAAATCACAAAAAGCACACCTTTCACACATCTCTTTAAAATCACCTTCTAAAAACGCACCGGAAACTTCGTTCAAAAATTTTCTTCCATAAAATCTTAAATCAAATGAAAAATGTTAATCTTTTTCATAATGTACAGACAGACAGACGGACAGAGAGACAGGCAGGCCGACAGGCTGGCAGAGTGTCGACTAATAGATAAAAAGGCAGATAAGTGAAGACATTTTTACTCCAGTTAATTCAATTACATAGAATGAGGATGAAGCAAATGAAGGTGGGGTTAAACCATAATGAGGGGGACTGAATGGATTATAAATGTCTACTTTGGGCCTGAAACCTATTGCCTACATGTAAACTGTCGAGTTACAATACCCGTCATACGTAAGGTTTTCTTCTCTTTTTTTTTTGGATAACTTATCTAATACACATGAATTCGTTGTTGTTGTTGTTGTTGTTGTTTTTTGCTTAAATCAACTGCAAAAGTCTTATAATGAGTCCACTTGGCAACAAAATCATGTACCATATTAATGCGCGCAAGATCCTCCAACCTCAAGCTGATCTGACAATAAAACTGGTTTCAGATGGTCAGGGCTAAATCAGTAATGGTCCGGAGGGCTAAGCTGGTCATGGTTTAATCCCTTGGGAGCCATCTACACTTCCTGATTTGGCCTGGCCTCAATAGAAAGAAGTGTCCAGTTTTAGTGTAAGTTAAATGAAAAAGAAGAGAATGGGGAAGAGTGCGGAAGTGGGGTGAAAGGAGCAGGCGAGGGGGATGGGGGAGGAGGGTAGAATTGAGTCAAGCAAGCCAAACTCCACCTATTTCGATGTGCTCCCCAAGTCTGCCCCTCTGAAACGTTTTTTTCCCCTCCCCCTCCCCCACCTACACCCTTCCATCGCTCCCTACGTTCTCTACCCCATCCACCCTGCTTCATCTCTTTCATTTTCCTGACCTTTTTCCTTTCAAGTCCTAGCGCGGTTTTTGGATCAGTGCCAGACCAGCAACAGATACCATACTCTTATCGGTAAAAGTGCTCCACTCTGCCGTTCTTCATCCTGCTCCTCCTTCCCTTTGTCCATCCCTCATTCCACTATCTGTCCCACCTCTTCCCTCCCTCCCTCCTCCACCCTCACATTTTCTTCCTCCCGCATTCTCGGCGATTCTATCCTGCTAACTATACGACCGTTGAGAAACAATGCTGGAAGTTTATTTGAGCATGCCTGCGTTCTGGCTAATGATCTAGTTATGACCCGTTAACCCTGGAGGATAAAAGGTCAGCACACGTGCCTGCAGTAACTGAGAATGCTTGGATTATGAGCTGTTTCGTTTAGTTCTTCTTGTAATAGGTGAATGATCTCTCTCTCTCTCTCTCTCTCCTCTCTCTCTCTCTCTTCTCTCTCTCTCTCTCTCTCTCTCTCTCTCTCTAAAAGAATGTGCTAAACATGTCTAGTTTTTATCATGTAAACCCAAAATAGCTCGCATATTTACAACTAAGATCACAAGCCCTACATTCAAAAAGGGGACGTCATTTATATGCCGACTTGGCGTCCTTGGGGGAAAGAAATGCACAAGTGGTGCTTTTGTGCGTGTGTGTGCATGTGTATATGTGTGTATGTGTTTTTCTGTATGTGTCTGTGTCTGTATTTGTGTGTGTGCATGTGTGTGTATGTGTGTGTGTATGTGTGTGTCTCTGGCTGTGTCTGTGTCTATGTGTGTGTTTGCATATATGTGTGTTGTCTGTATCTGTGTGTGTCTGTATCTGTGTGTGTGTGTGTGTGCGCGCGCGCGCGCGCGCGCGCCGCGTGTGTGTGTGTGTGTGTGTGTGTGTGTGTGTGCTTGCGTGCTCGAGCGTGTATGTGTGTGATGGCAATGATAGACGTACTTTTACGCACTTTTATAGGCTTATGCCCCATGTGAAGGTGAGCCATTCAACGGTTTTATGCCTACGTTCTCTTCTTCTTTTTTTTTGTCCCTTTTTCAGTAGCTGGGGCCTGAATTCAAATAAAGGTAATCAATGTCAGTAACCAAAACCCTGTGAGTAATCTGACTGTAAAAGTTGTCATACAGTCATAGCTAAGTCAATGAAGGGCTGGGAGGTGGGGAGGGCGCTATCCTGATCAGGGTTTCATTCGGGAAGACCGAACAAGGCTACTTAAGTCTTGTCAGTCCTCAATATCCACTAGCCAGTTTCAGTGTAGGTTAGAAGAGAACGGAATGAAATGAGACAGGAGCTGATGTGGTGTGGGAGACTGTGAAAGGGGTAGGAGCAGGGAAAAAGCAGAGGGGAACAAACAAGATCTCCACAACAGTTCCCTTGCATTCTTTTTCCCTCCCTATTCCCCCCCCCCCCCCTTCCACAGCCCCTCCCTCCCTCCCTTCCTACCCTATACATCCCAAGCTCACCTCTCCCTCTTTCATTTTCATGACCTTTTTTTCTTCTTTCAAGTTCCAGCGCGTTTT
>CM065717.1:20250619-20255619 GCA_033310375.1 Conus canariensis | reverse complement strand
ATAGAGGGCGTGTGTGTGTGTGTGTGTGTGTGTGTGTGTGTGTGTGTGTGTGTGTGTGGTGCGTGCGTGCGTGCGTGCGTGCGTGCGTGTGCGTGCGTGCGCGCGCGCGCGCGCGCGCGCGTGTGTGTGTGTGTGTGTGTGTGTGTGTGTGTGTGTGTGTGTGTGTGTGCGTGCGTGTAAGTGTGTGTGTTATCTTTTTTTACCTGTTTCAAGTGTGAAGTAATCGTTGACCAATCGAATGTGTTGTTCTCCAGAAGGAAGAAGAAGAAGAACATGACTACGCGTGGACGGGTAGCGAATTGCGCGCGCGCGCGCGCGCGCGTGTGTGCGTGTGCGTGTATGTCTGTGTACGTGTGTTGTGTGTGTCTGTGTGTGTGTGTGTGTGTGCATGGTGTGTGTGTGTGTGTATGTGTGTGTGTGTGTGTGTTCATGCTGGCCGTCAGTAGGACTCGAACTAGCTATCCCTGACGGTGAATTCGATGCTCTTACCACTGAGCGGAACTAGGTAGCTGAAGACGGTGATGATGGATTTGGTGAGGTGTATGGTCTCGCCACGCTAAGGTAACAAACAACAGACGGCAAAGTCAAAGTCTTAGTTTAGATGCCCCCAGTTTGTCTGGACGTCATTGACCGGCGCTCGCACGGAGAGAATGATTTCTCTTCGTGAGAGCGCCAATCGACGAGAAAGGCACAAACGGGGAGGGTGGGGAGGAGGGGGGAGGGGTTCTCATATCGGATTTTGCCAAACAGATAATCAAACAAAGGCTTTTAGTTTTCTTTTTGCTGTAGAATGTTATCAATGACATGCGCTAAGGTACCTGGTAAACCTGCAGCTAACTCTTCTGTTTCAGAACGAAAGTCCCTCCGTGCGGCTCAGCGAGTACCCGAGCGCCGACATCTTCGTCATCTGCTTCTCAGTGATCCGACCGGAAACACTCAAGCACGTAGAAGACGTCTGGCTTCCGGAAATACGCGCGCATGCGCCGCAGACTCCTTTCATCCTGGTGGGCACCCAAGCCGACTTGCGTGACGTGGACGAAATCTGCATCATGCTGAAGGAGAGGCGGGAAGAACCGGTGTCGGCGGCTCAAGGGTCGTCTTCGGCGAGGAGGCTGGGAGCGGCTTGTTACATCGAGTGTTCCCCAGGCGTGGAGAAGAAACTCCGGAAGATCATCAACTCGGCCATAGCCTCGGTGCTCAAAGTGCGGCATTGGCACCCGACACCGCGAAACAGCTCCCGTACTGCCATGTGCACTATTTTGTGATAGTCTGGTGCTGTTCCCTGCATGACGTGTCACTTGGCATCAGTGACGTGTGTTCTGGTACCCTCTGACGTCAGTTTGTGGTGTGGTGACGCTGTGCTCTCGATGTCTCCCTTCCGACAGTCAGTCTAAGGAGAGTGACGCTGTGTTCTTGTGCGGGTTTTCTCCCTGACGACTGTTGAGTGTGATGTTGAAATCTTCGAGGTTTCTCTTCAGAAGTCTGTCAGCTGCTCCGCTGCCGCTCTTACTCCATGATGCTATCAGAGATGCTACAACAGCGGATCAGGAATCTCTCAAGTTACACCGATCGATATTCCAGAATGCAGCGATGAGGACAGCATCGCAACAGGTACTCTGTGCTGCTATTTGCAGCACACAGCAAAAGTGCAGAAATAGATACTGGCACCATCGTTGTTCTTCTTTCAACGTGTAGATTTAGGGACGTGATGTATGATAATAGCTTGCACGGACTAGTCCGCTCGCGGTGTTTACAGCCTTCTGGGAACTGGATGAACTCGTGAATTCTCTGTCTGCTTCCCGCGCCTGCGACTGTACGCTTGTTCCGATCGGCTACGAATGGGCTTTCAGGTTAATACACTACAATGTCAGCTAGTATGTCTTCTTTGTATTGACTTATTCTTCAGTTGAGCTTGGAAAATGTGTATGATTAGTATATGTGGTGTAGAAACTTCCGCCGGGCAGGCATTAATCATGCATTCGTATGGGAATTTTTTTTTCACCAGGCATCTGACCGGAAAGTAGTGATGCAGAACTTGGCAAAAATTAAAATGGGGATTTTGTTGCTCTGAAGCAGAGTCGTTATGCTACGTTGCTCTCTTGAAAATATCAGGTGATGTGTTTAAGACACCCGCGCTCACTACACAGTCATGATGATGTGAACTAAAGCACATGACACATGTTATATGATAGACAGACAGGTGTATATGTGTGTATATGTGCACTGGAATGGAGATCATCATCATCATAGGTATGGTACCACTGCCCGTCAATTCTGTCGTCAAATGAGGATTGATGGTTAGGAAGCGAGGCTGACAACACAGGCACCGCTCCGGAAGAAACAGCAAACCACAGTGAGCAAACGTGTGTGTTAATACTTGCTCATCTGTGACCGACTGATGCATCTCTGGGCAATACTGGATTTCCACTGGTCATTTTTCAAAGGACTTTTGACTTTATCCCTCCGCTTTGTGCATTTTTTTTTCTTTTGAAGTTTGTGCTTTTTTTTTTTTTTAACCTGTTCAGATTAGCGGAGCAATTCTGTGCGGGACAGTCGCCATAAAAATCGCGGCCGCGACGTAGGTCTGCTGGGTTGTTAAAAAAATTTAGCATGGAAACGAACGGCCAGGTTACATACAGCCTCATCGTCTGAGCTCGCTAAATTCCGTGGGTTGACGTAACAGGCAACCGAGCTAGTAGGCTCCGACAGTTCTATGATGGCTTTGCGAATAGGCCTGTCGAAAGACCGCTCAACAATACACACGCACTGATTGAGTAGGAAGAGGAAAGATAAGTGAGTTAGGTCATATATTAGACAGTGTACTAGTAGATAAACATACTGTGTCACCATGGATTTCAAAATCAAGTCAAAGGTGGCTCAGTTGTGACAATCAGTTGAGTATGGAAGGTGGTGGTTGGGTTGTTTCTTTGTTTGTGGTCGGGTTCTTTCTTTGTTTGTTTGTTTGCTTATATTTCCACCTGTTTGTGCAGCCAAAAATAATTGACAATGAAAGCTTTCTGCTTCCACCCGAATCTGGATGACAACACGTTTTCACATCACAGTTGGCAATACGAAACGAGAGTCACTTTTTGCCTTGACTTAGTTTACAGACCTCTGTGGGCCCCCCTACGTTAACAGCAACACTGTATCCTCACAGCAGTCCCAAACAGAGCATTCTGCCATCATTTTGAGCACTTTTGTCGATTAGTCACAAATATGTAATATACTGAGAACGGAATCAACCACTGAGTGAGGATATTTAACAAGTAAATACCATTTCTGCAATGAAGCACGCTCCCCCATCTGATGAATGAAAGTACACGATAGTAGCGTCTGATTTACGCACGTTCAAAGAGAATCGGGTCAGTGCTTCTATCCGCACTATCTTTTGGTCACTTTGAGAGAGAGAGAGAGAGAGAGAGAGAGAGAGAGAGAGAGAGAGAGAGAGAGAGACGCGCAAGCTGGTTAGTACAGTAAACAGAATCTTCCCTGTGCGTGGGAATTTTGCTGAAAGCGAGCGCTAGCTGGAACTGACTTTATGACGGACATCACGTGCCATGCACGCGGCTGTGGGAAAGAATAAAATAGGCTACATCCGCAAGGGAGTGTACATTGCTGTTAGCCTAAGGTCAGCTGTTAGCCTAAGGTCAGCTGTCAGCGTAAGGGGCCCAAAGACGTGTAAATGACTTAAAACCCACACCTTCGCGGTTCGCAAGACGTCAGGTCGGTTGGTAATGTCCTGCTACACAGTATCCCCATCGCCTTGGATTTCATCCAGCAACTGATGCTGGTTCTTCCGGAGAGAGGTCATTGACTCTAACCTAAGATTTAAAGCAAAACTGCATCGTTCTTGACGTCATAACCGTTATCAAGCTATTTCAATCTTAGTTGCTGGTGAGTTGAAGCGGCAAAACTCGTGCGTCGTTTATTATGTTGGTCGTCCGTTCAAAGGTTTCCCCTAATCATGAAAATCCGCCAGAAACATTTTTTTTGTTCGTTTGTTTTGCTTTTGTTTGTTTGTTTTTGTTTTTGTTTTTTTATCCGGAGAAGTATGTAGCTGGTAGATGCCCACTCAGTTACTCAATCTTGATTTGTTTTGACGGAAAGAAACTGACGTAGGCCTATGTGTGTGCCATCAATGTGACATTAGCGCAAGGAAATGTGTAGTAAAGTAGCCATGAAGCCGAGTTTACTGTTCCAAAATAGGAACCTGCCAAAAGTAGAATGACTTTTTTTTTTTAGCCTCAACAGGTATTATTGTTCGTCTGTTTGTTCTCAGGCAAATCAAAATGATGTTTATGTTTGGGTACTGCGTTTGCATCTTGCATGATATGATGCAGGCTAAGCGTGGGGGAGGGGGGGGGGGGGGGGCAGGTAAGGGGAGAGAGAAGGGATAATAATTGTTTTTAATCCATTTCATTTACCAGTGAAGCACACTCGCCAAAACGTTGTTAAACTGGGGGAAAATGGAATGCGAGGAAAATGGAACGGAGGAAGAGGGGGGGGGGGGGGTGGAGGAAGGAACTTATCTTTCCTTCCGTTCTGTCCCCCGCCCCCGTCCTCTCCTTCTTCTTCCACCTTCCTTCCCCTTTTTGATTTGCGCCTCACTACTTCAGCTCAGATAATAAACATTGTCATCTGTGGACATCCACCCAAGATTGAGTCAGAATAGTGTATAACCTCCTCCCATAAATAAACCCGACCCAAATCCTGGGGAAAGGGAGTGACGGTGGGGGGAATGGGGAGGGGAGTGGGAAGGGAAAGGAGTGAGAGATTTCCCCCCCCCCCCCCCCCCCCCCCCCCCCCCCACGTGGATTTTCGCCCGTGGACAGTGTAGGTGACACTTTTTCCACAGTGGGAGAAAACGTAGATTTCCATTGTCATCATTCCACCTGATAGTAAGCTCTTGAAAATACGCGCATGCACACACACGCACACCACACACACACACACACACACACACACACACACACACACACACAAGCCACACACATATACAC
>CM065717.1:20233119-20235619 GCA_033310375.1 Conus canariensis | reverse complement strand
ACAGACTGGGGCACACAAAGTCTGCGTGTCGGGCTAAGCCGACCTGTGGAAGATGTGGTCACAATGACCATGTCTTGGAATCGTGTACCAGGGCCAAACATTGTATAAACTGTTCTGGAGATCATTCAGCCTCTTACCTTGGATGCCCGGAATATAAATTACGTGTTTTGGCCGGTAAGCTAAAGTCTTCCAACCACATGCCATATTCTGAGGCTCTCAGACAAATCACAGTTCAAAAGAGCAAAGGAGAGGTAAAGGTGCAGGAATTAAAAGAAGACCCCAGGGTGCCGGGAAACGATAATTCAATTAAAGCTAATCACCACATCAAGTCTTATTCCTCGGTTCTGAGTCAAGGAATGATGAAGGCTAATCAACAAAACCCGCTGCCCACTTCTTTGGATTCTAGCCCCCCTTCAATCTGGGGCACACGTATTTTACCAACTCATACTAATAGTTCAAATCAAACTAGCATTGCTGTCACAAATCAGACAAGTATAGGACAGACATCAAAAATTTCGAAAACATCTGTGCCAGCTTCTCTTAAAGAAAAGTCTGACTCTTCAAGTTCGTTCAAAAAACAATCTGTAAATTTTGATCTTGAAAAGATTTTAATGTATCTTGAAAATCTCTCAGTGAAATGTCTGACCATCCTAACAAAAATTTCTGATGTCATGACTTCGTCAATCATTGAATTGAAAACAATTCTGTCCAATGCCTGTCTGAACTCCAAATGAACGTACAAAGAGAAGTTCTGTCAAACGTTATCCGTTTTTGGTGTTCTCTGTTGCTGGTATTCTCAGTTATAGTCCTTTTCCTTACGAATAACATGATGTGTATGAGGCCTGAACAAGTCAAACCTACTGGTATTTGCTCGTTTCTACAATTGAATTGTAGAAGTAAGTGCAATTTTGTATATTTGGAAAATTTTTTGCAGAAGCGTTCTTTTGACGTAGTTGTGCTTCAGTCATTGAATTGCCACAAAAATGACT
This sequence comes from Conus canariensis, assembly GCA_033310375.1. NCBI lineage: Eukaryota > Metazoa > Mollusca > Gastropoda > Neogastropoda > Conidae > Conus > Conus canariensis. Next base: position 20,234,630 of record CM065717.1, on the reverse strand, counting down.
TACCCAAGTTAAACGGATTCTTCTACCCACCTGTTATAGATGAGGTAAAAGCCAACGTTAAAATAAAAGTTGCTACATATGTAGCTTGCAATCTTATGTATCAACCATGCAAAACACCGTGTTCTTCAATAGATAAACGTTTATATTCTTGCTGTATAGAAATTAAGGTTGATGGTAAATATTTCAACATTTTGAACTGTTATTATCCGGATGGAGTGTCTAAAGGTGAAGCTGACTGGATAATGGATTTAGACTGCTCTAGACAATGGGTTATTCTTGGCGATTTTAATTCCCACCACGCTTTGTGGTCCGAAAATCCCAATAATATTGTTAACAACAACGAATACCTTGCCAGTACAATAATCAACGCCAACTTAACCATTTTAAATGACGGCTCTATAACAAGAATTGCTGATCGATCAGATCAGCGTTGCTCATCGATAGATTTGTCTTTAGTTTCCCCAGACATAAACCCTTTGTGTACTTGGCAGGTTCATCAAATACCGTTAGGCAGTGATCATCTCCCTATTGAAATCCAACTTCTAGTGAGCCCTGAAAAAACAATCTACAATTCTGAATGCACTAAATATAATGAAGATAAGGCTAATTGGGCGCTTTTCAATCACATTTTGACAGCAGGTTCGTCTTTTCTAAATTTCAATCAAAATACAGTGTTAGAGAAAGGTTTGGAAAATTGTTATTTTGAATTAAGAAAACTTATACTTAAGGCTGCAGATTCTGCAATCCCAAAAGTCAAATTAAAGAATCATCCAAAGAAAGCGTCAAACCCTTGGTGGAATATTGCGTGTGAAGTCGCCGTGGGTGCGAAAACTAAGGCCTTCAAAAGCTGGATGATAAGCCGTCATACGCAGCCTAAAAGTAGAGTGGAACAGTTACACGCTGAATACAAAAAAGCTAACACCAATAGTAACAAAGTTGTTGCTTTTGCAAAGCAGCAATATTACAAAAACTTAGTCATCAACTGTTCCAAACACCCAAACGATAGCGCTTTACTTTGGAAAGAAATTAGAAAATCTAAAGGTTCTTTTCATCTCCCAGATCCTGTTTTGATTGAAAACGATAAAATCTATAAAACAAACGAGGAGAAAGTTGAATTATTTGCTGACACTTTCGCAGCAATGAGTCAGACTGAACATCTGCCTAAAGAAGAGCAAGAACGAAGAAGAACTATTGAAAACGAAGGGAGAAACATTGAACCACATGACAATGACAACACGTTATATATTAATAAAAATCTAACAATGGAGGAGCTTCTGTACTCACTTCGCCGTCTAAAATCTGGTAAAATTGCGACAGGATTTGATCCCATTTCTTACAACATGATAAAGCATTTTCCACAATGCTTTTTGAAAAAATTATTAGAGTTCTTCCAATTATGCTGGAATTCTGGAAAGCTGCCAATGGCTTGGAAGAAAGCAACAGTTGTACCTACCTATAAACAAGGAAAATCAAAAAGAAAATCTTCTAATTTTCGACCCATTTCTTTGACT
>CM065717.1:20223119-20228119 GCA_033310375.1 Conus canariensis | reverse complement strand
GAGAGAGAGAGAGAGAGAGAGAGAGAGAGAAGACTTTCAAAGCGCCGTAGAGCGTTTGCCAGTGGAGTCTTCAGTCATGCCTTCGAACTCTGCGCTCATGCGGTCGGATATCCACGGCTTGAAAAGCCTCTCTATCCACCCAGCAGTAAATGGGTACCTGATTCAGTTCAGGGGAGGTTAAGGTGGCAGAAGGAGAGGGAGGGAATCTTCTTCCATCACGTCATGCACAAAACACGGTGCACATCTAATAGTTCACTGCCCTTGCAGCCATTAGGCTGAGGAACTTGCTTGGGAACAACCAATTCATCAATTAACCGTTTTGAAGAAATGACAGTCTTATTTTCACGGAAACGTGGACTTATTCTTTAATAGAAAGGATGTTTTGTTTCGATTTCTTATTTTTGTATTTGATAAAAGTCTGAAGATCGCCTTTCAGGTGAAAACTAATACTACTAAAGCCAAGAAAAGCTACAACATCGGCAATTTCAACTTCTCTTACTCCTCCTTGGTGTGTGTGTGTGTGTGTGTGTGTGTGTGTGTGTGTGTGTGTGTGTGTGTGGAGAGAGAGAGAGAGAGAGAGAGAGAGAGAGAGAGAGAAAGAGAGAGAAAGAAAGACAGACAGACAGACAGACAGACAGACAGTTCGTGCCATTTCCAATAATACACAAAACTGTTACATAAGCAGCACACACTTAAACGCATGGATGTCGGAATGGGCACACTGTGGCCTTTGCCTATTCCACATTCACGTATCCGTGTACTGATAAAGCAGTACAAAATGGACAAGAAAAATGGCAGCACAATATGCATGAAAGCAACAATCACCGTGAATGACATTTTTAAAATAAAAGGACATTGGGATCGTCAGTACAGATACATGCTGATTACACAATATCAAATACAGAAAGCAACGGAGAGGCCTTTCATAAACTGCCCCACAAAGATACAGTTAATGAACACATCAGACCTTAATGATTCATGTGTGAGGGTTGAATGCGTAGCCTACTACGATTTTCTTTTGAAAGGTTCTGTGTGGATATGACATGTCACAATTAGTCACCAAGATTCTGAACTGGGCCATCTGATCCGAGCTCATTAATTAAAGATCAAACACGGATACTTTTTTGTGTGTAAATATTACATACATTCTGTTGTTGTCGTCGTCATTGTTGCGTCTCTCTCTCTGGCAGCTTGATATTAAAGTGTGAGTATGTGAGAATGAATGTGGGATAGTACGGGTGGCTGGAAAGAAAGGGATGTAGAGAGGATGAGGAGTGGGGGGGGGGGGGAGAGAAGAATTAGGGGACGTGGAATAAGCAGAAAGAGGGTTTTTTTTGGGGGGGGGTTGGGGGGGGGGGTTAAAAGAAAAATCGCGTTAGAAAAATCAAACACAAAAAACAAACATACAAACAAACACAAAAAACAAACATACAAACAAACAAACAAGACTAAAACGCAAACAAACAGGAAACACGATTCATTCAACATATCGTTCATGTTTAAAAGGTCTGCAGATGATTTTGATTTACTGCGTTTGGCAAGCAGTGTAAACAGTTTACGGTGATGTCATTGTCATGATCAAACAGACTGAAAAAAAAAAAAAAAAAAAAAAAAAGAAACTACAGGATTCTTCAAAACACACCTGTTCGGCCCCCATCACAGCCCTAAAACATCACTGAGCTAGGACATAGGCTAACATGTCTTCAGTCTAATTAAAAACCCACTCGTTTCACAAGTCTCTCGAACAGTGGCTCGGTCGTTAACGAACTGCATAACTTATTAATGCAGCGTGCGAATTAACAGCCTCGACTGTCTTTAGCAGTGACGTCCTCTTCACCTCAATCTGTCGACCGACTTTCCCTACGCGGTTAGTTAGGTCCACGACGGCTGCGCGACGTTGTCAACAGCCACTGTCGGCCTCTGTTATTGACTCTCTGCATAGTCGACAGACCTCATGCAGCTGCGCAGAATCACAGTACTTGTAACAGTAGTGTCTGTGTGTGTGAGCGTATTTTGGTCTGGCTTAAATGGGGGAATCGGGTCCTTACGTAGTGCGTATATTTAGTATCCCTGCATGATCAACAGGAAGGCGGGGAGGGCGGAAGGAGACTGAGGGGATTGAGGAGGAGGAATGATGGGGGTATGTTAGTATTGCGTGTTCTTTTCTGAGTGCGATAGACAAGTGATGTGTGAGTGTGTGTGCGTGTGTGTGTGTTGTATGTGGTGTGTGCGTGTGCGCGTGTGCGCGCGCGCGTGTGTGTGTCTGTGCGTGTGTGTGTGGCGTGTATGGTGTGTGTGGTGGGGTGGGGTGGGGTGGGGTGGGGTGGGGTGGTGTGTGTGTGCGCGTGTCTGTGTGTGTGCGCGCGCGTGCGTGCGTGCGGGGTGGGCGGAAGGAGACTGAGGGGATTGAGAAGGAGGAATAATGGGTATGTTAGTATTGCGTGTTTTTCTCTTCTGAGTGCGATAGACAAGTGGTGTGTGTGTGTGTGTGTGTGTGTGTGTGTGTGTGTGTGTGTGTGTGTGTGTGTGTGTGTGTGTGTGCGCGCGTGTGTTTGGTGTGGCGTGGTGGTGGTGATAGGGGTGTGTGTGTGTGTGTGTGTGTGTGGTGAATGCGTGTGTGTGTGAAGAAGAAAATTGATAGGTACATGCCTGAATCGCTGTTTTGCAGTGTATGTATGTATGTACGTTTCTACTGAGGCTGAAATCTGATTTATGCTTCATCGACCTTCGAAACTCGGTGGCATTCCTCATCGAGATTTCAAACCCCTTTGACGCATTCATACAAACATGCTATCAGAGCAAATTTCAAACTACAGCACTGACAGACAAAGAATTGGAGCTAGCCAGAGAGAAAAAGGACGTGGGGACAGAGAAAGAGGGGGATAGAGAGAGAGAGAGAGAGAGAGAGAGGAGAGAGAGAGAGAGAGAGAGAGAGAAACAGAGAGAGACAGACAGACAGAGAGACAGAGAGAGAGGAGAGAGAGAGAGAGAGAGAGAGAGAGAGAGAGAGAGAGAATGTGAAAGATAGCTTTTATCTATGCGCCTTGTACATAGTTGATGATTTGACAAGTTAATGCATTAAAGTAATCGATATGTATGTATGTATGCATGTACGTATGTATGTACGTACGTATGCATGTATGTATGTATGTGTTACAGATGGCATGGGTGTGTCTGCAGGTGTCTGACACACAGAAATTATGGATGCATGCACGACTTTTCAAACGCACACACAACACCCACTCACCCGAACATTGACAGCCAGGCAACAGAACACTTCTTTGTTTTTTATGCTGCCTGAGCCATCAGACAAACAATATAACAACGCAATGAAATGCAATAACACAATCAATAAGACGGCACGCCAACCATCAGGCGTACACACCATATATCAAAATCTGAATAACTATCAATGCTGCTGGATCCAACGTCGCCGTAGACGATGACAACGACGAGATGACGAGGACGACGAGACAAGGCGACGAGACGATGCAGGCGACCCAGAGGACGACTGCAGCGTCAAGTCAAGTCCGACACAAGACTCAAACTTCAGAGCTGAGGCTCAAAAACCAGAAAACACTAACACACTCGCGGCGACTCTGCCGACGACGAGGTGACAGTCTCGCACAGGAGCTGTGACTCACACAGACACAACACAGCGACGGTCTGGCCAACAGGTCGCTGGTTCAAACTCGGGAGCGGCGCTCTGGCTTGGCAGCAGCGGCGTCTCCAACCCAACTGGCTCAGCGGGTAGTCGGTCCCGGGCGCAGCGACAGGTAGGGCGATTGTCGGCACTCAGGCCGACCTCTCCACGCCGACACAGGGCGGAGAACAGGGGCGTAGACTTCAGCTTCGGCCCTGACCCTCATAAAGTGGCAGCCAATTCCCCTCAGTCCAGGGAACACTTCTACCTTGAGGAAACTGATTAACTACCTCGATTATCATGGCTACTATTCATTACAATCACGACTACATTTATATTCATTAGCCACATAATATTTCACTAGAAGTTGAGACAAACATCAGCATATTCTTTCAACATTACAACATTCCCTTTTCCGGAATCTTAGTACTACAACATTCCCTTTCCGGAATCATAACACAACATTCCCTTTCCGGAATCATAACACTACAACATTCCCTTTCCGGAATCATAACACTACAACATTCCCTTTCCGGAATCATAAACACTACAACATTCCCTTTTCCCGGAATCACACTACACAGGAAAGGATTTCCATATAAAGAGAAAGTTTAAATCTGCCTTCTAAGCCAGCCATCTTATTTCGCCCGCAACCCCCACTTTTCACATAATCAAATTCTCTTAACCAAAAAATATAGCTAAAAACCTACAAAATTAAACAAATCTAATCGCGTGAAAGTGGGGTTTGCGGGCAATATAATTTTCCTGCTCTAGAACCGCACATTTAAACTTTCTGATTAACTAACAGGCACTGTGTTTGGTGGGACAACTTGCAACTCTTCGTGAACAAACGATCTTTTAGGGGCAGGCTTTTTAGAGGAAAGAGTCTCTCTTAAATAATACACAGGAGGGGTTGTTTTCATAATTCTTTCAACTTCATATACGTCTACGCTCCATATAGGGTCTGTGGCTCTAATTCTAACATCACCCTCTGCCTCTCCAGGCGCATACAAGTATTTTACTTTTAGTCCAAAAGGTAAGAGTTTTTGATTACCTTGGATGTCTTCAGTAATACTTATTTTTTTAAAATTTGATTGCGTTTACTGGCTTAAGGCCCGTTGCTTTAAATTCTTCATTGTTCATGGCGCGTAAGACTGCTGGCAATCTCCTAACCCATTCTGTGTTGCGTGTTTTGTCCATAAGGTCTCTGTGGTATTGATAGGTAAACAGACTCTCAGCTAGATTCTTATTAAAGTTTTCTACTAGAGCTTGGGAGCGATGGTTGCCTGGGATCCCTCTCTTAACTGTAACCCGATGTCTTAAAAACAGTTGGTTTACAGCTCCTTTAAACTCTTTT
>CM065717.1:20140607-20223019 GCA_033310375.1 Conus canariensis | reverse complement strand
AACTGTTTTTTTTTAAATTTTTAACAAATTTCTTTTTAAATACAATGAAACGGGAAAAACAATTAGTTTTTTCGCTGCAATCCCCTTTCGTCATCTATAACCGCCAATTTAAAAAAGGCTGTGCGCAGGGGTTTACGGGCCCATGCATCTGAGGGGGGCCCATAGGGGGCAACGTAAATGAGGGCGACCCGGGGAACAAAACTTAAAAATTCAAAACAAAAAAGATGACAACTCTTGTTTCCCCCCAAATGAAAAAAACAAAACCCAAAAAATTTCCAAGGAATTTTTGCTTACCCCCCGGGGAATCGCCTGACAAATGACACACAAGCACCAGAACAAACAAAAAACCCCCGGGGAAAAAGAATATTGAAAGCTTGCCTTTTGGGGGCCCTCCCCCGTGTGGACCATCCACGCACATCAAAAAAAATAAAAAATAGAAATAAAAAATTAAATTTTTTAAAAAAGTCTGGAAAACCCTTTTTGATCTTAATATTTTAGCCCAAGTACTCGGCGAACATAAAAAAAGGGGGTTACCTCGTTTAAATTGAAATAAAAAAACTTTAAAGGGGCAAAAGTAAACAAAAAGAAAAACAAGTAGGAAACCCCTGCTCCCATGATAAAATTTTTTTTAAAAAAATTTTTGGGTCGCGATGAGTTATCCAGTATCGCAAAATAACAGAAAACGGGAAAACAACAAGAAAAAAATAAATAAAATAAAAAAAGATAGATAAAAAAAATTTTTTCCCCAAAAATCTCCAGAATTCGTGATGTTTTATTCGTTTGGGCAAATAATCTGAATTTTTTATTTCCAAACACTCTTTTGAAAAATCTTGTCTTGCCGGGGGGTACATGCCCGAATTAATAAACCCGGGGTGGGCTTCGACCCTTTTTTTATCCCCCCTACTATGAATTATACAAAAAACAAAAAAACAAAACATCTAATGAACATGAAAATACATTTGATGAATTTTTAACAGGCGTCAAACTTTTCAGTAATTGAACGATAACAAATCAAACTCTGCAGGTTTCCCATGAAATAAAAACCCCTTTTTGGGCATTAATTAAAAAAACCCTTTTCCACAAGACAAACCCCTCAAAAAACAACCTTTTTTGGGGTTCAACGATGCAAAAGTCCCCTTTTTAAAAAGAAAAAAAAGGGGGTTCAAACAAACCAAAAAAGGGGAGAGAAATCCCCCCCCCCCCTCCCCCCCCTCCCCCCTTCTGCCCCCCCCCATCCCCCCCTTTCTTCCCCCCCCCCCCCCCCCCCCCCCCCCCCCCCCCCCCGAAAAGGGCAATTATTTGGCCCCCAAGTTAAAAAACGGGGGAGTTGAAACCCCCCCTTTTTTTTCCCGAACCTCTCCCCGAACCCTGTTTTTTGGGGGTTTTGAATCAAACCCCCCACGTCAAACCCCCCGTTTCCCCCCCCAACATTTTGGAATCAGACAACAAAAAAACACTTTCCCAAAAAAAAGGGGTGCACAAAGGAGCAAAAAAATGGTGTAAACGATGAAATTAAAAAATATCAAGGCCACGGGGGGAAAAAAATCCCTCCTCCCCCAAATACAACCCAAAAGACACATACCATTTCTGGGGAAAACGGGAAAAAGGTAAAAAATCTTCCGCCCGAATGGACCTTTTGCCCGCTCCACCACATCCAAAAAAACGGGGTTTGGGGCAAGGGGAAAGGGGCCTTGGGGGGAGGACCAATGAAAAATGACCAAAACCCTTTAAGTCTGTACGACGTTGCAGAAAAGGGAAAATAGGCCAACCCCGACGCGGGGGCAAAGTTGGGGCCCCCCGGAAATTTCGCGGAGGGGAGCCCATCGAGGCCCCCTCTCATCTAACAGGCGAAAAAAAAAGAAACCCGACCCACCCCCCCACCCCCCCCCACCCCCCCCACCGGGGAAAAAAAAGGGGTAAAGAAACCCTTTCTTTTAATTTGTTGGGCTAAAATTTGGGGGATTTTTAAAAAAAAAAAAAAAACAATAAAAAAAAAATTTTAAAAAAAACTGTTTTGTGAATGTTTTAAAAAACTCTCCTTCTCTCTCTCTCTCTCTCCAAATAAATGTGGGGGTTTTTTGTGTTTTTGTGTGGGGGTGTGGGGCCGCGCGCGGGGGGCCCGGGGCAGTGGTTTTTTGGGGGTTTTTTGGGGGGGGCCCCCGGGGTCTTTTGGTTTTTGTGTTGTGTGGTGTTGTTTGTGTTTGTGTGTCGTGCGAGTTTGTGGGTGGGTTTTTTTGGGTGGGGGGTGGTGTGTGGGGTGAGAGACAACGACAGAAAAAAGACAGGATAGGAGTTTTGTGTTACATAAAACAACAAAAACAACAACAGCAAAAAAGGGAAAGGGGAAACAAAAAAAACCGCTCTCCAAGGGGGGAAAGGGGAAATTTCCCCTAATTTTAAGAGTTTTAAAAAAACCCGGGGGACATAAAACCCTTTTGGGGTTTTTTGGGGCCCAAAAGGGGGCCCAAAAACCCCAAACACAACTAGGGGTGTCACCCCTGTCAAAAAAGATCCCTTTTTGTGTGTTAAAAATCAATTTTTAGCCTTCGGGGCGGGTTTTTTTGGGGCCCGGGGTTTAATGTTGGGGAAAACACCACACGGGGAAAATTTAAAAGTTTCATACCCCAAACCCATTGTTGTGTTTGGGGGGGGGTTTTTCGTCGGCTCTGGGGGCTTGGGTTTTTGTGTGTGGGGGGTTTAAAGAGGGAGAAGAAGAAGAAGAAAAGGGGGGGCTTGCCTGCTGATGCGGGGTGTGTGTTTGGGGGTTTTTGTGTGTTGTTTGTGTGTTTGTTGCCGGGGGGGAGTAGTGTGGGTTGTGTTGTTGGGTTTTTGGTGGTTTGTTTTGTGTGTGTGGCGCGGGGGGCGAGTTTTTTCCCTTTGGCTGTTATTTCACTTGAACTGTATTTTCTAAAACAGACCCAAAAAAATAAAAAAAAAATCGGGATAAAATTTTAAAAAAAGCCTTGTTTTCCCCTCACTGAAAAAAAGAAACGGGGAAGGGGAAAAAAAACAGAATAAAAGAAAAAGGGGGAAAAAATGGGGCGATCGAAAAAATTAAAAAACCCCAAAAAAAAAAACAATAAGGGGGAAAAAAAAAAAATTTTAAAAGAAGAGAAAGAAGGGAAGGGGGAAAAAGAGAGAAAAGAACTTAAAAAAAAAAAAAAAAAAAAACGGTAAACGAAAAGAATGGTTTTTGAAAACAACAATTCCTTAACCCCTCGAACCCAAAAACCGGGCCCCAGCCTACTTTACTTCTCTCTTTCCCCCCTTTTCCCCACCCCCCCCCCCCCACCCTTTTCCCCCCCCACCGGCGGCCTTTCCCATCCCCCACCCCCCATTCATATCCTTCAAGCGGGTAAGAAAAAATTTTAAAAACGCTATACCCTATCTGACCCCATTGGGAAAAAAGGGGATCCAAACCCTGCTGCTGTTTGTTGTTTGTGTGTGTGTGTGTTTGTTGTGTGTGTGTTGGTGTGTAAGAGGGAAGAGAAGAAGAGAGAGGGGGGTAGAAGGAGAAGAAAAAAGGGGGAAAGAGAAGAGAGGGGGGGGGGCGTGAGGGGGAAAAAAAAAAGGGGGAAAAAAGGGGGCAAAAAAAAAAATTTTGGTATCAAAAAACAAAGGAGTCTTTACCCCATTTTTCAGGGGCCTTTTTTGGGGGGGGGGGGGGGGGGGGGAAAAAAGGGGGGGGGGAAATGTTTTCTATTTTTCTTCTGTTGGGGAAATTTTTGTAAATACCCCCTTTTTTTTACCACAGTGTGGAAAATTTTTTTGAAAAAGACAAATCTTTTTTAAAAAAAAATCCCACCAGTACGCCTATTTTTTGCCCATGTTAGGGGGGCAGGGCTAAACGGGGGGGGGCGCAATCGCGGGGGGGGGGTTGTGTGGCGTCTCGTCTGCGTGCTGCTGGGGTGGTGCGTGGGGTGCGCGCGCGCGCCGCGCGGTGTGTGTGTGTTGGTTTTGCGTTGTGTGGTCCTGTTTGTGTGTTTTTTTTTTTTTGTGTTGTGGAGGGGTTGTGTGTTGCGCGCGCGGGATAAAGTTCAGTATCCAGCACGCGCCGCCACAGGGTGTGTATGCGTGTGTTAGCGCGCGCACACACCACCCATTGGCCGAATGGGAAAAAAAAGGGGGTGGATGGGGGGGACGGGGGAAAATTGGGGGAAAAAGCCACCGAAACCCCACATTAACAAAACATAACAACTTTAAAAACCATACAATATGACGCGCGCGTACTCCCGCGCGCGCTAAACACCACCCACACACACACACACCCCAAAACACCCAAAAAAACGGGGGAGAGTGGGGGGGAAAAACCCCTGGGGGAAGGGCCCCATAGTGGGGTTTAAAACCCCAGGAGGGGTTTTCAACAGGTAAGGGGAAAGGAGGGGGGGGGTGTGGGGGGGTAGGGGGGGTCTGGAGATCCCAAAATGATTTAAACCCCCTCTGATTTTTTGTAAACGACTTCCCCCCTGATTTAATTTTGGGTTTTAAATGCCTTTTTACCCCCTTATTTGTTGTAAAACCCGACTTTACCTGACTGATTTGTTGTAAACTACTTTATCTGATTTTTTTTTTTTTTGTTGGGAAACGCTTTACCTATTGATTTTTTTGTAAACTGGCCTTTTTTATCGATTTGTTTTTAAATGACTTTACCCACTGATTTGTTTTTTAAAATGACTTCTCCTGTTTTGATTTGTTGTAAATGACTTCTACCTGATTTTTTTTTTTTAAATGATTCTACCTGTTGATTTGTTGTAAAATGACTTTACCTATTGATTTTTTTAAAACCCGCTTTACCGATTGATTTTGTTTTTTAAATGACTTTTAACCCCCCCATCTGAATTTTTTTTAAAAAAAAAAGGAAAAAAATTTTTTTAATTCTAAAATTTGGTTTTTAAAAAATGAATTTTACCCAAAAAATTTTTTGTTTTTTAAACTGACTTCCCACCTGATCTGATTGTTGTAAACTGACTCTACCTGACGATTTGTTGTAAAAATGATTTACCTGATTGATTTGTTGTAAACTGAATTTCCGATCTGATTTTTTTGAAACTGACTTCTACCTATCTGATTTGTTGTAAATGACTTTTTCCTATCTGATTTTTTTAAACTGACTTCTAAACCCCCTTTATTTGTTGTAAACTGATTTCTTTCCCGATTGTTTTTTTTTAAAAAGATTTACCCATTGATTTTTGAAAATGCTTTTAAACCCATTGATTTTTGTAAACTGACTTTACCTATCGATTTGGGGTTTTTAAAATGACTTCTTCCTATCTATTTGTTGTAAATACTTTTCCCCCCCTGGGTTTGTTGTAAATGACTTCTACCGTTTATTTGTTGTAAACGACTTCTACCCGATTGATTTTTTTTAAACTGGCTAATTCACTTCCACTGGCACGGGAAAAAGGGGGGAAAAATTCCCGTTTTTCCCCCCGGGGTTTGGGGGGGCAAAAGATAGTGATAGTAATAGGTAGATAATAAAAAAAATAGGTAGATGATAATAGTAAAGATAGATAATTGATAGGGGTAAGCGACAAATTTGGGGGAAAAACAAAAAATAAACAACACACAGACAGACAGTGGTAGATAATAAAGGATAATAAAGAAAAGGGGGGGGAGGGGGGGGGATAAAGATAGGTACAGGGGGTAGATAGGGGTTTTATAATTAAATGAAATTGCCTCTTAAATCCAAAACAAAAAAATGATGGGGAAAAAGAAGAAGAGAGAGAGAGAGGGGGAAAGGGGGAAAAGGGGGGAGAGAGAAAAATTTTTTAAAATTCCCCCCAGAGTACGGGGAAACGTGTGTGTGTTGGGTTGTGTTGGGTGTTGTTGTGTTTTTGGGGTGTGTTGTTTTTGCCCTGCGATTTTTGTGTTGTGCGGCGAGTATTGGGGGGTCTGATGTGGGTGTGGTTGTTTCCCCCCGCCGCCCCCGTGCATGTGTGTGTGTTTTGGGGGGTTGTGTGAGTTGTTGTTGGGGGTGTCTTCTGTTTGTCTTCTGTCTTCTGGGCTTGTTTGACAGTTGGTTGTGTGTGTGGTTGTGGTGCGTGTGTGTTGGTGTGTGTGTGTGTTGTTGTGTGTGTGTTGTGCGTATCGCGCGCATTGTGTGTAGAGCTTGGTGCGTGAAGAGAGAGATTTTTTTGGTTTTTTGGGGGGGAAGAGAGAGGGAAAAAGGAAAAAAAGAAAAAAAGAGGGGAAAAGGAGAGAAGACTTTCAAAGCGCCCCCAGCGTTTGCCATGGAGTCCCTTTAGTCGCCCCTTGAATCTCGCTCCCTCGGGGGATATCCCGGGGGGAAAGCCCCCCTATCCCCCCCAGTAAATTGGGGGGCCCATTCATTCAGGGGGGTTTTAAAGGGGGGAAGGAGGGGGGGGAAATTTTTTTCCATCATGTTTGTGCACAAAACACGGTAACTCTAAAATTACTGCCCTTTTCACCATTAGGTTTAAACTTCTTTTTGGGAAAAACCCTTTTTCAATTTTTCCCTTTTGAAAAATTTTACAGTTCTTATTTTCACGAAACGGGCTCATTCTTTTTTTAAAAAAAGGGTTTTTGTTTTTGATTTCCCTTTTTTTTTATTTGAAAAAGTCTGAAGAAAGCCTTTCGGGGAAAAAATTCTACTAAACCCCCAAAAAAAACAAAAACGGAATTTCAACTTCTCTTACCCCCCTTTGGGGGGGGTGGGTTTTGTTGTGTGTGTGTTTTTTGTGGGTGTGAGAGAGAGAGAGAGAGAGAGAGAGAGAGAGAGAGAGAGAGAGAGAGAGAGAAAGAGAGAGAAAGAAAGACAGACAGACAGACAGACAGTTCGTGCCATTTCCAATAATACACAAAACTGTTACATAAGCAGCACACACTTAAACGCATGGATGTCGGAATAGGCACACTGTGGCCTTTGCCTATTCCACATTCACGTATCCGTGTACTGATAAAGCAGTACAAAATGGACAAGAAAAATGGCAGCACAATATGCATGAAAGCAACAATCACCGTGAATGACATTTTTAAAATAAAAGGACATTGGGATCGTCAGTACAGATACATGCTGATTACACAATATCAAATACAGAAAGCAACGGAGAGGCCTTTCATAAACTGCCCCACAAAGATACATTTAATGAACACATCAGACCTTAATGATTCATGTGTGAGGGTTGAATGCGTAGCCTACTACGATTTTCTTTTGAAAGGTTCTGTATGGATATGACATGTCAAATTAGTCACCAAGATTCTGAACTGGGCCATCTGATCCGAGCTCATTAATTAAAGATCAAACACGGATACTTTTTTGTGTGTAAATATTACATACATTCTGTTGTTGTCGTCGTCATTGTTGTGTCTCTTTCTGGCAGCTTGATATTAAAGTGCGAGTATGTGAGAATGAATGTGGGATAGTACGGGTGGCTGGAAAGAAAGGGATGTAGAGAGGATGAGGAGTGGGGGGGGGGGGGAGAGAAGAATTAGGGGACGTGGAAATAAGCAGAAAGAGGGTTTTTTGGGGGGTTTGGGGGGGGGGGGTTAAAAGAAAAATCGCGTTAGAAAAATCAAACACAAAAACAAATACAAACAAACACAAAAAACAAACATACAAACAAACAAACAAGACTAAAACGCAAACAAACAGGAAACACGATTCATTCAACATGTCGTTCATGTTTAAAAGGTCTGCAGATGATTTTATTTACTGCGTTTGGCAAGCAGTGTAAACAGTTTACGGTGATGTCATTGTCATGATCAAACAGACTGTAAAAAAAAAAAAAAAAAAAAAGAAACTACAGGATTCTTCAAAACACACCTGTTCGGCCCCCATCACAGCCCTAAAACATCACTGAGCTAGGACATAGGCTAACATGTCTTCAGTCTAATTAAAAACCCACTCGTTTCACAAGTCTCTCGAACAGTGGCTCGGTCGTTAACGAACTGCATAACTTATTAATGCAGCGTGCGAATTAACAGCCTCGACTGTCTTTAGCAGTGACGTCATCTTCACCTCAATCTGTCGACCGACTTTCCCTACGCGGTTAGTTAGGTCCACGACGGCTGCGCGACGTTGTCAACAGCCACTGTCGGCCTCTGTTATTGACTCTCTGCATAGTCGACAGACCTCATGCAGCTGCGCAGAATCACAGTACTTGTAACAGTAGTGTCTGTGTGTGAGCGTATTTTGGTCTGGCTTAAATGGGGGAATCGGGTCGTTACGTAGTGCGTATATTTAGTATCCCTGCGTGATCAACAGGAAGGCGGGGAGGGCGGAAGGAGACTGAGGGGATTGAGAAGGAGGAATGATGGGGGTATGTTAGTATTGCGTGTTTTTCTTTTCCGAGTGCGATAGACAAGTGATGTGTGTGTGTGTGTGTGCGTGTGTGTGTGTGTGTGTATGTGTGTGTGTGCGTGTGCGCGTGTGCGCGCGCGCGTGTGTGTGTCTGCGTGTGTGTGTGTGCGTGTATGGTGTGTGGGGTGGGGTGGGGTTGGGGTGGGGTGGGGTGGGGTGGGGTGGGGTGTGTGTGTGCGCGCGTGTCTGTGTGTGTGCGCGCGCGTGCGTGCGTGCGGGGCGGGCGGAAGGAGACTGAGGGGATTGAGAAGGAGGAATAATGGGTATGTTAGTATTGCGTGTTTTTCTCTTCTGAGTGCGATAGACAAGTGGTGTGTGTGTGTGTGTGTGTGTGTGTGTATGTGTGTGTGTGTGTGTGTGTGTGTGTGTGTGTGTGTGTGTGTGTTTGGTGTGGCGTGGTGGTGGCGATAGGGGTGTGTGTGTGTGTGTGTGTGTGTGTGGTGAATGCGTGTGTGTGTGTGAAGAAGAAAATTGATAGGTACATGCCTGAATCGCGGTTTTGCAGTGTGTGTATGTATGTATGTATGTACGTTTCTACTGAGGCTGAAACGTGATTTATGCTTCATCAACCTTCGAAACTCGTTGGCATTCCTCATCGAGATTTCAAACCCATTTGACGCATTCATACAAACATGCTATCAGAGCAAATTTCAAACTACAGCACTGACAGACAAAGAATTGGAGCTAGCTAGAGAGAAAAAGGACGTGGGGACAGAGAGAAAGAGGGGGATAGAGAGAGGAAGAGAGAGAGAGAGAGAGAGAGAGAGAGAGAGAGAGAGAGAGAGAGAAACAGAGAGAGAGACAGACAGAGACAGACAGAGAGAGAAGGAGAGAGAGAGAGAGAGAGAGAGAGAGAGAGAGAGAGAATGTGAAAGATAGCTTTTATCTATGCGCCTTGTACATAGTTGATGATTTGACAAGTTAATGCATTAAAGTAATCGATATGCATGTATGTATGTATGTACGTATGTATGTACGTACGTATGCTTGTATGTATGTGTTACGGATGGCATGGGTGTGTCTGCAGGTGTCTGACTCACAGAAATTATGGATGCATGCACGACTTTTCAAACGCACATACACACCCACTCACCCGAACATTGACAGCCAGGCAACAGAACACTTTTTGTTTTTTATGCTGCCCGAGCCATCAGACAAACAATATAACAACGCAATGAAATGCAATAACACAATCAATAAGACGGCACGCCAACCATCAGGCGTACACACGATATATCAAAATCTGAATAACTATCAATGCTGCTGGATCCAACGTCGCCGTAGACGATGACAACGACGAGATGAGGACGAGACAAGGGCGACGAGCGATGCAGGCGACGAGACGATGCAGGCGACCCAGATGATGACGACTGCAGCGTCAAGTCAAGTCCGACACAAGACTCAAAACTTCAGAGCTGAGGCTCAAAAACCAGAAAACACTAACACACTCGCGGCGACTCTGCCGACGACGAGGTGACAGTCTCGCACAGGAGCTGTGACTCACACAAACACAGCGACGGTCTGGCCAACAGGTCGCTGGTTCAAACTCGGGAGCGGCGCTCTGGCTTGGCAGCAGCGGCGTCTCCAACCCAACTGGCTCAGCGGGTAGTCGGTCCCGGGCGCAGCGACAGGTAGGGCGATTGTCGGCACTCAGGCCGACCTCTCCACGCCGACACAGGGCGGAGAACAGGGGCGTAGACTTCAGCTTCGGCCCTGACCCTCATAAAGTGGCAGCCAATTCCCCTCAGTCCAGGGAACACTTCTACCTGGAGGAAACTGATTAACTACCTCGATTATCATGGCTACTATTCATTACAATCACGACTACATTTATATTCATTAGCCACATAATATTTCACTAGAAGTTGAGACAAACATCAGCATATTCTTTCTTCAACATTACAACATTCCCTTTTCCGGAATCTTAATACTACAACATTCCCTTTCCGGAATCATAACACAACATTCCCTTTCCGGAATCATAACACTACAACATTCCCTTTCCGGAATCATAACACTACAACATTCCCTTTTCCCGGAATCACACTACACAGGAAAGGATTTCCATATAAAGAGAAAGTTTAAATCTGCCTTCTAAGCCAGCCATCTTATTTCGCCCGCAACCCCCACTTTTCACATAATCAAATTCTCTTAACCAAAAAAAATAGCTAAAAACCTACAAAATTAAACAAATCTAATCGCGTGAAAGTGGGGTTTGCGGGCAAAATAATTTTCCTGCTCTAGAACCGCACATTTAAACTTTCTGATTAACTAACAGGCACTGTGTTTGGTGGGACAACTTGCAACTCTTCGCGAACAAACGATCTTTTAGGGGCAGGCTTTTTAGAGGAAAGAGTCTCTTAAATAATACACAGGAGGGGTTGTTTTCATAATTCTTTCAACTTCATATACGTCTACGCTCCATATAGGGTCTGTGGCTCCAATTCTAACATCACCCTCTGCCTCTCCAGGCGCATACAAGTATCTTACTTTTAGTCCAAAAGGTAAGAGTTTTTGATTACCTTGGATGTCTTCAGTAATACTTTTTTTTTTTTAATTTGATTGCGTTTACTGGCTTAAGGCCCGTTGCTTTAAATTCTTCATTGTTCATGGCGCGTAAGACTGCTGGTAATCTCCTAACCCATTCTGTGTTGCGTGTTTTGTCCATAAGGTCTCTGTGGTATTGATAGGTAAACAGACGCTCAGCTAGATTCTTATTAAAGTTTTCTACTAGAGCTTGGGAGCGATGGTTGCCTGGGATCCCTCTCTTAACTGTAACCCGATGTCTTAAAAACAATTGGTTTACAGCTCCTTTAAACTCTTTTCCATCATCAACCTGAATCAACCTAGGATACTTTAATGGACCTCGCATGTATATTTGTTGTAAAGCCACAGCCACAGCAGTTGAGCTTTTATCCGTTAAAGGCTCAGCGTCTTTATACCTTGAAGCCATGTCAACAACTGTAAGAGCATACTTAAACTTTTTTCTTCCAACTTTGTCATGTGGAAGATACAAGTCCATCTGGTGGGTGTCATTAGGAACCGAGTTAACAAATCGAGGCCTTATTCTTTTTGGGGCGGGCAGATATATTTGCCAGATCGCTTGTTTTGAAAGCCAGTCTTTCGCTTCTGATTCAGACACCCTAGCAGCTTTACTCAGTTTATCAATAGCAGCCTTTCCTTTCCAATACCTCTAGGTGAATAATATATTTTGTACTTTGTATCGTCCATAAGAAGGGACTGTTTTTTATTACATTTTTAACAATGTTTTTAGATTGAATATGCAAGAAGAAAGATTGCTCCCATAGCACCTATAATAAAGCCTATTTCTACCATTTTCTGATCCTCAGATGGTTCATAAAAGTCGGACAGTTCTGGCGGTGACGATGTTAGAAACTTTTTTCCTGTCACTAAGTAATATTCATTCATTGCTTCATCAACGTCTGTAAATGTGTGCTCTGCATGTCCCTGCTCTCTTAACTTTTTATTAATAAAGTCTAAGTGAGCAATTCTTTTCTCGTAAGCGTCTCTTGCCTTAGCTAAATCTTCCATTGCCTTGTTATGGCGTTCTCTCTCTTCATCAGACCGCAATTTACTAAACATATAATTGCTGCCAGAGAAAGCCAATGCATTAATAGCTCCTCCTACCATCAGAACTAATCCAGACATCTTTTTATAAATGAATGAATCTTTTTTATAAATCAATATTTTTTAGAATGAATCTTATAAATCAATCTTTCTATGCATTAATCTTTCTATGCATTGATGTTTTCTGGGATAATTCCCTGTGTAACAAGAAAGTCTTTTGAGGCAATCCCTGCTGTTATTACAGCTATAACCTTAACATCCTCAATGTCTAACCTTCCTAGATCAGCTGGCCTCATTTTAAACATGTTTTTTGCTAACACGCTGTACCCTATACTAAGACCGCTGATTACAGCAGAGTGGTAAATAGTATTGATGATCTTTGCAGTGCTCATGTTTTTTATTAACTAAAAAAATAATTAAAATAATAATATGAAAGACTGTCTATGTGCTTTTTAATCAGATAAACTTTTGTTGCCAGAGCTAAAAATAAGGTTACAACTAGTTTCGGCGAATCTTCTATCTTTCCCATGTTGGGCGGTTTTATTCTTAACAAACATTTTGCTAGGGTTGAGTAAACTATAACACCAACAATGGGCACTGCATAATTAACCAGCGTTAAACTCATGGTTTTATTTTTTTATTGCTTTTAAAAAGGGCTTTAAAAAATGGATTGCGACGAGCTATTAAAGTGTGAGGAGGCAAGACCCAAACCTGTCATAAAGAAAGATTATACTCTCTGGCTGCATGTGGGAAAACCAGGCAGTATTTAGGCGTTGAACTAAGTATTGAACAGATTCAGCAATTGTCTACATCAGACGTTGAGAAGTATTACGCTAGGTACGAAGCACAGCTAGGATAAAAAATGGTTAGATCGGTGGGACAGACAATGATTAGTTTATATACTAAATTAGTAGGCAAGATAGCGCCGATTGATTCAGAAGAAGATTTAAAATATGACTTAACACAAGATCCGGTTTTAACCAAGTCCCTAGAATCTCTTGCATGTGACATGCATTATAGATTTGGGACGTTGCTATGCCCGTTCATCATGGGATTAATTACTTTCAATCATATTAACTTCAATCATATTAATTTTAATCGCACTAAAAAAAATGAGCGAGCAGGAGAAGACTCCACAGGAGCAGAATGTCCCACAGGCGAGTGTCCCACAACTGAGTGTCCCACAAGTGAGTGCCCCACAAGTGAGTAGTGTTACTAAGTCTAAAAGTGCTGGGCGTGTTGAGGCCGGTCGTAAACTAGCTGAATGGAACAGACTGCAAAAAGCAAACCAAGCAGCAAAACAAAAATTATTAGATAGTAATACAACATCAGCACCAGCGCCGCCGCCGCCACCAACAACACAATCAAACTATAAGATGTATTATTATGTACTGGGAAGTATTGTTGGTGGGGGGCTTTTAGCATACTAGTGTCTAAAACCATACTTAGCAACAAAGTCACAAATCCCCACAAAAACAGTAAAAGAACCAGCTTCTGCAAAAAAAGCACAACCTCCTGTAAACCCATTATTTTTACTGAATTAGTTTTTTTAATGTGTTGTTAAGTACTGGTTAAGTACTGGTTAAGTACAAGCTAAGTACTGGTTAAGTCAGTTATAACAAGTAAAGTGCAAGTAAAGTGCAAGTAAAGTGCAAGTCATGTTAAGTACTAGTTAAGTACTAGTTAAGATCTTAAGTACTAGTTAAGTACTAGTTAAGTACTAGTTAAGATCTTAATTTAAGTCAGCCAAGTCGGTTCTCCAGTGACCTACAGCATATGAAAACTCAGGATTGACGTAAGTTCGCTTGTTATTGTTAGAGACTAGTGATTTCTTATTAACAGCAGTTGTGTTTACTTGATGAAGAGTAGAGCGCAGATTAACATTTGTGTGATAAAATACTTTGTGTTCAAAGAGAGCCTGCTTGTAGTTGTCGTGACTTTTTTTTTTTTACAACTTCTTTACTTACACCCTTAGCTTTCTTTGTTACAGAAGTCTGGGTAGCAACGCTATACATCTTCGACCGCAGGCCAACATTCTCGTATAACCGTCCCATTAAGTTCATCCTTCATCTTTCCAATCACTTTCTTGTTCACAGTTGAATGTAAAGGGCTGTCTTTTGGGTAGTCACATGTGTCGTACCACCCATCAGCTCCTTTGGCTACCTCTGCTTCTAAGTCTTTGTAAAAGTCTTCAGTTGGGATGTCTAGAATAAAAGTCAGTGTCTGTAAAGGACTCTAGACTTTAGGTACAGCGGTTTAAAGTAGTCATACAGAAATTCAAGCATTAATAACTGACAGCTCTAGCACGGCAAACCGATAAACACCGGCTTGTCCAACTTCACATTCTGTTTCTTCATCATAACGCCAACCAGGCTGTCGCTAAATCTTCTCAAGTCTTGGTAGTTAGGTTTAGAGACCAGCTTAATTGCTTGTTTTTCTTTCGAAACTAATCTTACATCTTTACGCTTGTGGATTCTCCATGGTTTTGCCAAAACAGCTGTTCATTAGTTTAAAAAAGTCTTTTTCTGAAGCGTCAGTGGCCGCAGTCCTAAGATCGGTGTTCTTCATGATGTATGAATCATGAAAGGCTCTTGGTCAAAAGTAATTATTCTGTGAACAGCTTAGTTTTAACCCGTGTCTTAAGTAAAATTGTAGCAGCCTGTAATAACAGACATATTTAGTCTTGTCTCGAAGATTAGGCACGAGTTTGGGCGGTTCTGTGGGACTCATCTTTAATCTTTCTGCGGCTAGAGGATAATCATTATGAAGGTCATGCAATTCTTTAGGATATTCTAAGAATACTTCTAAGATTAGTCCTATTGGATTATCGGGTGTAAGATTTGACAATAGTCCTACTACCCGATCAACCTCATGAGGGCCTTGTATCATTTTAAAGTTTCTTAATGGCAGTGCCTGGCTCATGGCCCACCCATACAGATTGTTGGCGTCTAAGTACATTAGATAGTTGGATGGTTTAGTTGGATCATAATCGTCTAAATACTTGTTGGCTCTGCGGTAAGGATGACAGGCCATGCTAATGCCTCCCCTCAGCCCGTCTTCAATCATCTGGAGTGTATCCAGATCAGATATTAAGTCGATCTGAATGTCTGTAGACTTCAAGAATGCGTCCCAAGAAAGGCCCGGGGCAGAGATGTACTGTGATGAATCTAGACCGTAGTGTTTCATGCAAGTAGCTCTGTAATTCTGAAACATGCCAATAAACACACGTCGGCCAATAAATATTGATCGTGATAATCGCCCATCGTTCGACAGTGTAATTCTGTCCAGGCTTTCTGTGCGTATTCATAGTCGGCGTCAGATATGCCTCCGCCTCTAAGACGGCTGTAAAAATCGTCTTTATGTGGCAGCGCCGGCTCGTCAAACCTCTCCCACGAGTCCATGTATTCATAAGGGTAAACGCCTTTACGGACTAAAGATGAGTCGAAATATTTTTTAGTGATTGGACAGTCTTGTAGAGATCCTGCTAACTTACTTAAACTCCCCATCAGATGCTGGGCAGAATCATAGAAGGATAAACAGTCTACAGTAAAGGTCATGTACTTTTCTGATGACTGTGCAATACAGCTAACCCTCTTACATTCAGAAGTTATTGCTTGCATGATGAAATGAGAATCGTAGCCTCGTAGGTTATGAAAGAAGATTGGTAGTTTCCATTTTTCGGGGTTAACCTTGAGTTGAAGATTGCAACTGTTGTGCGCGGCCCCTCTGAATTTCCCAGTAATGTGATCGTGATCTCTCACTGTTGGGTTTGCTTTACTATTAGGAGTTAGCTCTGAGCCGCATATCCAGCAGTGGTGGCCGATTCGTAGCGCCTTTGGTCTTCGGGAGTCATCCTAATGTCTGAAAGGTTCAGCTGATTGGAGAGTTGATTGCGAAGGTGCTTCATCTGCCCCAAAAATCTGCTGGCCGCGTTGGGACCTCTGTAAATCTCTGGTTGTGTGTGTGCCCCATCTGACCTAACAACGACGAAAGCATAAGAACAAATCTGATGGCGGGTTAATAAGGTTGTTTTTTGTTGTGCCCGCTCTTGAGGGCCGTAGTACTGCGGCAAAATCGCTTCAAAGTCAGCATAGACTACGTATGGTCTCATCTGCATTTTGTGTACATTCTTAAAACTAACTTTAGACCCTGGTGGGGGCGTAAGAAGTTCGGTTTTACAGTCTACAAAACTTTTACAATGTTTCTTATGTTCAGCAGCTGCCTCTATAGACGGTATCCTGACCAAACACCTACAAAGCTCTTGTTTAAATTTGTCCTTTGTAGTATAAGCCATAAGTCTGCTAATCGATCTGATTAATACATAGTGGCTCTTTAGACCGTCTGTAAATAGAATCAAGTCTACATGTTTGTTAAGTGGATCGCCTAAAGTAGGAGCGTTGGGAGAAATCCTTAGAGGGACTAGATTGTCTACTACAGACCATGTGTATACGTTTACGGTGATTGGTTTGTTCTGCTCTTCAAACCGAGAAACTTTCTATACTTACTGGAAAGTTTGTTATTTAAGTTCAGCTCATTTATATACCGCCTATAATTAGATACTCTGTTTGCATGATTTTTAACGTGATGTAAATGCGCCAAAATACACCACATGAAACATAAGTTATCTGAATTATGTATATTTAAGACTGCTCGTTTTAACTCTAACTCTCTGGGGAGAGGGATGTAAGAATTGCCGACTATAGGATAGAACTTTGTCTTAATCTGATTTCAAGGACTGTTCCTTCAGACCAGCCGGAGCCGCGCAATTTCGCTTCTTCACTCGCTTGGTTAAACTGAGTGAGCATGTAATCAGCCCATTCAGAATTAAAGTCGTAATAGCTGATTACTTCTTTCTGTCTAGTTGAAACCCAGACTAGTATACTACTATCATCGGGGGTTATATATTCAATAAGAATGGCCAACAACACTTTTACTGGCGGGTTAATTTGAAGAGACTGGGATTTTAGAAATGGCATGTGTTACGCTTTCCTGAACGCTTGAGGGGTTAATGATGTCCATGTCTAATTCACTAAACATATTGCCCACCGGTTTGGCATCCAACGTCTTTGCGGCCGCCATTTTTTTAAGGCCAGTAGAAAGAAACTCGTGGAGAGCGTGGCAGCAGAGAGTCCTCAGAAGAGAAGCCCCCTTCAAGCAAGTGTTTCGGCCCTTATCTCCTGACACTCTAGGGGGGTTGGGCCACACCCGGTTCATGACTCCGGATGTCCCTCTGCTGCCCCTTTTTTTCCCATCTTGGGACGAGCCATGGCTGGGATTCGAACCCATGACCCTCTGGACATGCTCATTTTCCACTTAATGACTCGCGCTTTACCCACTGAGCCACAGGGACACCTGATATTTGTAGGGAAATTAAGCCTTATGAAGTTCACTTTTGTTCCTCCTTGACCAGATCCAGCTTGAACACCTCTGCCGCTTCTGCCATTGCTTTCAGGGCTCTGGTTTTTTCCTTCCCTGCAACGGAGAGCTGTTTCATGAGGCTGTATGCAGACGTTCCTACAAACCCCCTAGCTCCAATTTCTGCAGTGAGGATTTTGACCTGATAGCCTTCTCTCCTCAGGCTGTTTGCCAGATCAGCATACTTTTCAGTCTTGTAGATTTGAGCTGCCTCCATTCTGTTCTCATATGGCACCGTGAGCTCGATCATGATCAGCTGCTTGGTTGACTTAGAGTGGACTACTATGTCTGGTCTCATGCCACTCTTGCTGATGATCTCTGGGTGACTTCCATTCTGGGAGGTCTGCAGTGCACTCCCAGTCATCTGCCCCGTCCAGCAGACTCTGCCTGCATGTTTCGAGTGGCACTGTTGTTCTTGGCCATGATTTGCTGCCTCCTGCCGTGAAGAATGTTGCGGGTGCTTTTGGAGTCCTGATTTTCCCTTTTGTGGTGTTGGTACTAGCCCAGACTACTTGTACAATCTCTTTGAGCACTTGGTTGTGCCTCCATGTGTACCTTCCTTGAGCCAGGGCTACTTTACATGAGCTTAGGACATGCTCCACTGTTCGTTTTTCATGGCAGAGGGGGCATGCAGGATCGTCTGTTTTCCCCCACTTCACCAGGTTTGCATTTGAGGGCAGAAGGTCATATGCAGATCTGTGAATGAAGCTGATCCTGAGAGGGGCCATGTGCCAAATGTCATTCCAAGTGAGACTTCTTTGGAGTGCATTCTCCCACGTTGTCCATTGCCCTTGCTGGCTCTGCTGGACTGCTTTTTGGAGTCTTTTTTGGTCTTCTTTTCTCATCTCCTGAATCATCATGTCTCTTTTGGCTTTTCCTTTGGCCTTTGACCATTCAGTTTTGGTCACCCCCAGTCCTTGTCTGTTGGTCTGTGTGTGTCCTGTTATTTCTCTTATCTTGAGACTTTCTTTCGCAGAATCCATCGCCTCTTGAACTTTCCATTTTCTGCCTGTCTTCAGCTGGGGCTTGATTGCTTCTACCACCTTGTCTCCTGAGTCCTCCAGCATGCTTTGAAGTCTGATCTTCCCTGCTTTGTATTCCTCCAGGATGGATTTCAGTGGTAGTTTCAGCTTTGCTTGGCGACAGTACAGCGCTATGTCAGTCAGACAGGGTGGGACACCAAGCCATTTCCTTGTGAACTTGTTGATTTTGGCTTCCATTGCCTCCACTATGCTGGTGCAGATGTCGTATATCATCAGAGGCCATAGGAGCTTTGGTATCAGCATGAACTGCAGACACCAGACCTTGTATTTGCCAGGGAGCCCACACTGGTCAATGGTCTCCAAGCCTTCCTCCGCCATCTGCTTAGTTTCTTTTGCTCTTTGTGTGTCTTTCAGCGTATCATCATACCATCTTCCAAGGCTCTTGACTGGTTCTTCTATGACTGTTGGAATGGCCTGGTTGGCAACACTGAAGACCACAGATCCGGCCACTTTTCCTTTCCTCAGTGAGAGACTCCGTGATTTCTTTGGCTTGAACTTCATTCTGGATGAGGCAACTATGTCGTCCAGCCTCTCCAGCACATGACGTGTCTCTTCTCTGGATGAAATCACTGTAGTGTCATCCATGAAGGCCTTGAGGAGGCATCTTGTATCCATCGCCAAGGTCTGTTTGTCTCGCGTTGTTTGTTGCTGCTTTCAAGATGAGTTCCATTGCCAGCACGAACAGTATTGGGGAAATTGCACAGCCCATTGCAATACCCACTTCCAAGTTGATCCAGTCTGTTGTGTACTCCTTGGTAGAGAACCGCATTGAGAAGCCATTGAAGTACTTCTTGAGCATGTCGCAGATGTTCTTTGGCACATGGTACATCTCAAGAGCCAACTGTATCATCTCATGGGGCACAGATCCATATGCGTTTGCCAGATCAAGCCACACTACGTCCAGGTCTCTCTTTTCTGTTTTTGCTTTTTGGATTGCGTCCCAGATCATTGTGGCGTGTTCTACACAGCCAGCCACGCATGGGATGCCACCTTTCTGGACTGACACATCCAAGTACTTGTTTTCCATCAGGTACTTGGTCAGCCTTGCTGCCATGACAGAAGATTTTCCCTTCGACGTTCAGTAGTGATATTGGCCTGAACTGGCTGATGTCCCTTGAGTTTTGCTCTTTGGGGATGTACACACCATCTGCCGTCATCCACTGGCCGCTGATCTGGTTTCTCCAAGCCGATCGCAGCAGCCTGTGGAGCCACTCCAGCACCTTGGGACATTTCTTGTAAAGCTGGTAAGGTATTCCGTTTGGCCCTGGTGATGATTTGGCTCTGGCTTTGTCGACCACCTTCTTGATTTCCGCCAACGTTGGAGGCTTGCCATTGAACTGTTCCTCAGGGTTGGTTGGCCACACCAGACCTTGAATGTCGAGTGGTGCTTTGCTCTGTGGGTCAGAGTATGTTTTCCTCAGATGCTGCTCAAGAACTCCTTTGTCCACACTTAGGGTCCCAGATTTTGGCTGCTCAAACAGTGTTCTGGCAAACTGGAAGGGGTCTCTGAAGAAGCGCTCTTGTGTCTTCTTTTTGCTCTTCCTCTTCCTCGCAGATTCCGCTTTGCTGAGGGCACTGTGTTTTTCTTTCAGGTCTTTCCACAGTTTTTCCAAGCCTTGTTTTTCAGCTGGCAGTGCGGTCTTCATTTGCATCTTGAGGTTTTTCTTTTGGACCCTGATCTTGTCCATCTTTTCTTGGCGTCTGGATTTCTTTGGAGGTGTTTTCTCTTTGGGTAGTTTTGCTCCATAGGCGTCTCGACATGTGGCATACACAATGTCCCCATATGTGGCTAGTTTGTGTTCCAGGGTGCTTTTCCCTATCAGTGCATCGAGTCTTTGGACGATTTTTGCATCCAGTTTCTCCCAATCTTCAGTTTCGTTTGCTCGTGGCAGGTTGAGTTTCAGGCGCCTGGCACTGAGGGCCTGTGCAAATTCCTCATCCGAACCAACAGCGTGGATGTCCTTGGCACTGTGGTTTAAATCCTGGCCTTGGTCTTCCGACGTCTTATCTGCTGATGCAGTGCGCTGCTGCTCAGGCCAATATATAGGTAATACAAAAAAATAAATACTAAAATTTAGCTAATATTTACTAATTTGAGGTAATACCAAAAAAATAAATAATAAAATTTAGTTAAATTGAATAGCTGCTCCTTCAGAGTTAGTAAAAATAGACAATTCAGCGTCATCAGGAGCCATAATATTAACTAAAATTGCAATACACTTTATAACTGGGTTGGGCCAAGAATCCGGCATTTTACTGATTGTTAGTTACACTTTCACGAATATCGGTGTGCTCAAAAAGATCCGCAATTAATTCGTCAAACTTGTTTCTTAACTCTTCTTCATTAGCCCCCCGCTCCATCATTAACTCTAAGGCGCAGCATATATTTTTAAGCTCTGTAACTACTTTAGTCGTCATTTTTTAAGGCCAATATATAGGTAATACAATAATTAAATCAGGCTCGTTTTGGGGTTTAGTTGATCGTTTGCAAGGTTCTGCTTTGCAATGTTCTTTCTGATTGCTTCGGCGTCTACCTGTTGTGAAGTAAAGTCTTTCTCCATTTCTTTTGGAGGTCGATCTTTTGTCGTCTGTAATCATCACCGTCAGCCATGGCTCGTTTAAATTCTTCGTCTGTTACTTTTCCATCCAGTAATGTATTGCTTATAATCAGCCTTAATGAATGAAGTTTTGCTGTTGCTAGGGCTACAATGGCGGTGTGCTTTTGTAATTTGGGCGTTAGCTTTTTTAAAACAGCACTTACAATCGTGGACATGGCACCTACACCCAAACCAACACTCCCAAAAGCTATGGACATTGGTGTCCCAACTCCAGTAGCTAAAAGAGCGACACTAGACCCAGTGCTTAAGCTGGCTACAACCGATGAGCCGGTGATTATATAAGAAAGGACATTTAAAGCTTTAGCATATTTCTTTCTAGTAACCCTATACTTATTTAAGTCACTTTCTATTTCCTCTTCAAGCTCAGTCATGTGCTTTAATCTAAACTGTTGACCTTCCATTTTAAACAAGATTATTTTTTTTAATCCTGTACATATCTTCTTATTAACCCTTCTGACAGCACTTCATCAACAGAGTAAAACCCAATAAAATCAACATACTTAATGAAAATAAAATCAAGCACTGTTAGTTTAGCATTGTCAACCATCACAGTAACTTTGTCAGAAGATAAGAAAGTCTTTATTTCATCCCCGTTTTTAGTAATAGCAATAACAAGCCTAAGAGGCCCGTCCAAGTTTTCAGACTTTATTTGTACACCTCTGATTAACGTATGCTCTGGCAAACTAGGATCAGACTCCCTTGGAGTAATAAATAAGCGAAAAAGCATCGTCATTTTTTTAGGCAGTGATTATAGTTTTGGGTTAAATTCTAAGCCGACGGTGTCGCCCCCCACTTCAGCTAAGGACTGCTTTCTACGCAGCATATATTCAGGGCCCTGCTTAGTTATTTCAATCTGCTTTTTCTGTTGTAATCCTGGGACTAGGCTAACAAGGTGTCCTTCATTCAAAGCTTTTCTAAAATTGTTTTTCTTATCAAAGTATACATAGGGGCTTCGTAGTTCAAACTTTAAATCCCAGTTAATGTCAGGAAGCAACGCCCAGGCATTCTCTCGTTTATGAATTTGTATTCGTGTTTGCCAAAATCGTTTGCCCTTAGATTTCTTCTCTTCCAGGGTAGGATATTGCTGTCGTTTTTATCTTCAATTTCTATTCGTTTGTAAACACCATCGTCGGTGTACTCAAATCCATAAATATTTCCCGTCACTCCTATTAGATCAAAGTCAGTTGTATCTGCTAGATCTTTTATCTCTACTGCAACGCATTTAGGAGCTAACTCCGCTTTTGATTCTGGCCCTCGAGACATTCTTTTTAATATAAACGATTTATTATAAACAATCTGTAATAAACAATCTATAATGAGCAAACGTATTGAACTGGCGGGTCAGTCCGTAAGCATAGTTTAGCGTGCTTAGATTTTTCTAACTGCTCTTTTATTTTTTTTAGTTCATCCCTGTCCCCGATTATATAGTTTTCACTTAAACACTCTTCAAAACTGTCCTTGTCCTTAGTACAGAATAAGATGACTGATTTTAACTGCGATCTAAAGTCTTTTAAGACAGCATAGTATTTTTGAGTTAAGAGCCAAACAGAAACTAATGCGTGTCTTCCGCTAAAGGCTAGCTTAGACAGAGTCCTTTTTTTAACTGTCTTGTTCGGCTGAACAGTCATCAATAATAAACATTTCAGTTCCCTCAAATAGCCTATAGTAATGTTCTAAACAGTCGCTTAGCTTGTCAGTAGGATCAACTAAAAATATATTCTCGTCTGTCCAAACAAACTGCCTTTCTTTGTAAGACTTGTTGTGCTTAATGGTTGTGCAGAATATAACAATGTACTCGTAATGAAACCTGTAGACTGTAACAAATCAAGCACGAAGACAGTTTTCCCACACCCAGTAATCCCACAAATAAGCGAACAGTGCGGGTCTTTAGGCAAAAAGTTCAAACTATCCATCTGTTTTAATAGGCTATTTCTTTCAGTCTATTTTCTTCAATGTTCAGCTGGGCGTCATAAACCACAAAAACGTGCATTTGTATCTGGCCATTCTCCTCCTCTTCCTTATTAATCTGTATGAGTATGCCATCTGACCCTACCCTTCTTCCACTCCCGTGCAGTCTGTTGTCATACGTGGATCTAAAATCCAGCCATAGTCCATATTTGTCTGTTAGATAATCTTCGAGTCTTGCATCGTGAAGGTGAAGTTTTTTACACACATGATCGGCTGTGGGGCTTGTCTGTCTGCCTCCAGCAAACAGTTTTCTTATTTCATCAAAGTGTTGGTCGGGCAAAAGTCAAAGAATACAACTGAAAAGGCTTGCCATCTACTGTGCAAGACAACTGCTCAATTTTTGGATTGTAAAACACCTCAGATTCCCTCTGAAAAGGGGTCGGGGGTTTAGTAAATAGCAAGAGAACCCCCTTTAGGGACCTTAAAGAATTGCTTATAGCTATTTCCCAGACGGCGTCTTGCTTGTTTTTAATCGCTAGACTGGTGTAAAACTCTTTCAAAGTTAACAACCGCCCTACTTTTATACTGGTTTAAGATTATTCTAGCCAGTTCGGGGTTAGTAACAAAATTAAGAGAGATGTTACTGACAGTGTATTTGGCTGTTGGGTCATCTGATAGAATAACAGACCCGCTGTCATTGAATGTCAGTTCGTAAGTAAGTTTGTCTCTTAGTGCGCCTTGGTAATATGGCTGATGGGTTTTTAACAGTTCAAAATCTAGAGGGATGCAAAATCTGTTCTTAAATGCTCGCGCTATTGCCTGGTCTCCCTCGTCTTCCTTTGCATCTGCAGCATTAAGCCTGTGCTTAAGACCGTTTGGGCTCTGGATCCCCTGAAAGATTTTGTCTTTCCTTTCTGTTCTGGGTAGCCACAGATCAGAATAGAGATTAAAAATGTCTGCGCTACTCAGTGAGAAGACTTCTCTACCTTCCAGTTTAATTACCATATTTTTAATGATGGCCCTGCCCAGGTTAGCAACAACAGTAGCATTAGGATCCGCCGACTCAATATCTATTTTTTATAATAGCTTGGCAGTGCCTGGCATTATAACATCGTCAGGCCCGAGGTCACTAAATCTTACTGTTAACATTTCATTGGGCTCAATTGTTGATGGATTATTTACAACGCGCACAGTCTGTCTTATGCCTTTTATGCCATGGGGCTCCTTCGCTTTTCTGAATGGATCGAGGTCGCAGCCGTATGGGTTCATTTTTTGTAAAACAAAAAATAATAAATATATAAATATGGCTGATGAAGATTGACGCGATTAGTCCTATTGAAGAAGATGAAGAAAGAGAGCCGAGTCCTTCATTGCAAGATGAACTTGAAGGAGCAGAAGCGAGTTCTTTACTCCCTAGACAGCCTCAAGATGTAGGTTCTTCACTCCTTAGTGCTCGTCAAGAACTTTTAGGAGTAGGCTCTTCACTCCCTAGACAGCGTCAAGAACTATTGCGACAACGAATTGAATTATTCTATAGAAGTATAGGACGGGGGCTGCCGGACACGCTCGATTCTAACGATTTTGAGATGGGAAAAGTGGGCGGAGACGAGGAAGGTCATTTGTTTATAAATTATAAGAAGGGCAATAAACAAATGCGTAAACAAGTTACTGATAGCCGGGACCCCTCCGAGTTTTTAACTCCGGGCTCACTTGGGGAGATTCCTATTCGGATCAGAAGGCGATTAAATATTGCAGATCCAAGGAAGTCTGCTCTAAGGTCTGAGGCTGTTAGTGCTTTACAGAACGCGGAGCAAAGGTTGCCAACACAATCTGAAATACAAAACATACCTCTTCAAGAATTAAATCGAACAGCAGATGATCTAATAGCAGAAATTGAGACGAGTTTTAATGAAGAAACACAGTTAAAAACAATTACTGATTCTTCATCGCCTAGTCAAAGAGAAGGCGAGCCGAGTCCTGATGGTCCTCCATTGCCTAAGCATAAACCCGGGGTTCTTAAAGCTAGAATCAAGGATCTTAAAGATAAACTGCGTGACCTCGGGTCTGTTAAGTCTGCTTTAACAACTATAAACGAAGAACTAAAAAACAATTTAGCAAAATTTAATGAGCTAGAGAGAGAGATAGAAGAAAAAAATAAGCTGGCCGATGCAGATGATAATTTAGGGGTAGAAGAAAAGGCTAGAATACAGGCGAAAATACAGGAATTAATGGAAGATAGAAAAAACAGGTTAGCGGCGTTGTATATTAACAGAGAAAAAATTGCATACCAAACAAGCAGAATCAGAGAAACTATAAACAGTCTCCTTCATGAAAATACTACGTTAGCAGAAAGAATAAGAATTCTGTTCAGAGAGCAGGGGATTACAATAGTTAGTATATTAACAGCCGTTGGGTTTGCTATCTCTACACTGGTTTATGCATTAACTGGCAGTGCGCCAACAGGGCCAGTAGCTCCTCCAACGCCTCAGCCCGGTAAAAGTTGGATCAGAAAACAACTGCACCATCTAGCAAACCTATTAAAGAAGTTAGCTGTCAAAGCGCTTGATGCTCTGCCTGGCATAATAGGCAGTGTTGTTAGTTGGGTTTTGTCTACCATAGGCAAAGTGGCTGGTTATATGGCCGACCATCTGTGGACGTTAGGAGTGCTGGCTGCCGGTTTAATTTTTAGTGAAATAAAGTATGGCTAATCCAGTAAAAGTTAAAAACACAACAAGGGCTGTCTTTTCGCTAGTGTGTCTGTCGGGGTGAGGTACATCAACAGGTGGACCGCTTTCTGGCTGTGGGCTGCTTACAACTGGTGGGGGGTCGCTTTCAGGACTAGATAATTTTCAAAATGGCTGGCGCGGGCCTTGTGTTTAAGCCTTGATTGTGTCCTAAGTTTTGATCGTCTCCAGCTATGAGGATTTCATTATTATAATTCTGTATCATGCCAATCTGTAGTCTAAGGTCAGAAGGCAGCATGTATAATCCATGACCCACAACAAAGTCAACCTTTGACCTAGCATGTAAAAGAACGTTTTGGTACCTTTGTATGCTGGAAGGCAAATCAACAGCAGAGTTAATAGCATCTTCTAAATTGGCTAGAAATCGTTTTCTGGCGTCAAAGCCTGTAGATTGATCCACTATGCTAGACTTGGTCTGTGCTTGCGCTCCTAATAGACACCAAACGTACGTCCGTATGGAGTCATTAAGTCTTTGCACTCCTGGCATTGTTAGGCCTTTACTTTCATCTAAGATAAATGTTGCCCAAGCATTGGGGTGTTTTTGTTCTATTGATCCCAATCTAACTTGGGAGTTTGGCTTAAGGTGTGGCCGGGCCAGCAGTCAAAATTATATTCTCTACGCTGACCCCACAAATACAATGTGCCCAACCCGTGATTGCGGTCTAACTTTTGTCTAAAGTTATTTGAAGGGTTAATGTTAAATTCGTTGCAGATTCCTTCATATGCATTATTGTCCATTGGGCTGAGAAATGGATTAAACGCGTTGTCGTTGGGGAGGCGTACTTGTAGTTCAGTTAGTATGCGCCTATACTGATAATAAACATGAAAGTTATATACTGACCTTACTAAGAGGTTGGGGTGGTTTAAATGGTTTGTATATGAAACACCGCAGCCAGTGGTTGAGCAGTAAACTGCAAAATTTAACTGATTCTGGTAAAAAGCCATGGGATGAGTTGACCATGCTGATGGCACTCTATCACTCTTTATTGGAGGATTTAAATATCTAGTTAGTGGGTTTACAAGTCTGACTAGAAAGCCATATGATTCATCCACTGCGATGGTTAGGTTACTAAAGTCCAAAGATTTGGGCTCATAAACCCCTCCTACGTCGTAAGTGGCACTTTCATTATATTTAAAAGGTTCCATTTTTAAATAGATTTTTTAAAAAGGATTTAAAAAGGATGTTCCTTTATATAACCAAGCAAAACCAGCGCGTGTTTTTAAAGTATTCAGTTGACAATAAAGGCGGGAAGTGTAGGGCTGCTCTTAGAGAACTTAGGTTTAAAATAAGGTGGTTTAACATATCTCAAAAGGCCCAAAATAATTGGATAGATATTTATGATGAGGGGGGTAATCGCTTAAAACGTTTAAAAATACCTGATGGTTACTACAGCTTTTGTTCTTTAAAAGAAGCATTTAACAAATTTGACATACGGTTAGAAATTAATGAGGCAAATCTTATAATTACTATATTTTTACCAAAACATAAAGACAAAAGGGAGTACGTTTTTCCCAAGGGCCTTGCTCGAATTTTAGGCTTTTATGATAGTGGTAAAACCTATCGTATTAATACACACGCGTATATAGAAAGCGGTCTATATGAATATGTAGGCAGTAGGCCATCCGATTTTCTAATTAATCCAATGTTGTATGTTCATTTAAGCGAATTAAAAACAAACACTAATTTGTATAATGGCCAGCCATCTACAGTTCTAAGAGCACTCCCATCAACTAAGGTGGGGTTTTGCGATTATCAGTCATATACATTTGGTGAAAACAGTCAATTTAAAGAATTAGTTGAAGGGCCTATAAATTCAGTGTGTAAAAAATAACTAACCAAGATGGAAGGCCGGTTGTTTGTTCTGATTTGTTGGTGGTGCTTGAGATAGAAGATTAATCAAGAGAAAGTATAGATACCCGCCAGCAGTCTTACGCGCCATGAACAATGAAGAATTTAAAGCAACGGGCCTTAAGCCAGTAAACGCAATCAAATTAAAAAAAATAAGTATTACTGAAGACATCCAAGGTAATCAAAAACTCTTACCTTTTGGACTAAAAGTAAGATACTTGTATGCGCCTGGAGAGGCAGAGGGTGATGTTAGAATTAGAGCCACAGACCCTATATGGAGCGTAGACGTATATGAAGTTGAAAGAATTATGAAAACAACCCCTCCTGTGTATTATTTAAGAGAGACTTTCCTCTAAAAAGCCTGCCCCTAAAAGATCGTTTGTTCGCGAAGAGTTGCAAGTTGTCCCACCAAACACAGTGCCTGTTAGTTAATTAGAGAGAAAGTTTAAATGTGCGGTTCTAGAGCAGGAAAATTATTTTGCCCGCAAACCCCACTTTCACGCGATTAGATTTGTTTAATTTTGTAGGTTTTTAGCTATTTTTTTTGGTTAAGAGAATTTGATTATGTGAAAAGTGGGGGTTGCGGGCGAAATAAGATGGCTGGCTTAGAAGGCAGATTTAAACTCTTATAAACCTTTCAGAATTTAGTTTTCCAAATTGGGGAAAGGATTTCCATCCAGACCCTCTTCAATAAACCATAAATACAATTCATTACACACAGTTAATGGTTACTTTCCATCAAACTATAAATGTCTTTCGTCAATTCACAAAATGTTCATTTCTTTTCTTGTAACACAAGAATGTTCATTTTATTTCATACAATCACCAGATTTGGAAAAGGTTTCTTTTCAAAAAGATTCATCTACTTCAATATATGCAAGGCAAAGATTTCCACAATACTTGTTTACCAACACATAATTATTCCATTTATATCAAGAGTGAGTTAACTACTCATCCACATCAAAATGAAAATTAAAAAGTCTATGCCGCTCACTCTGGGAGCTTATTATCCCTAGCATCAAAACTCCCTCCTCGCAAAGCACACTGTAATAAACACCTTTTTTCATTCATAAGTTCATAACTAGTTAAGTCACAGAATAAACAAAATTTTTTTTTTTTTTGAAGACCACTTCCTTTAACACTCACTTCATCTATTCACGTTTTCCGAAACAATTTCGCTTTGTTACCCTATCAAGTCATAGGATAACAACACAACAAATACTTTTTTTTTGAAGCAAAACCTTCACAAGTGCGCTGAGGAAGTTTCAGTCGCTCCTAACCGGGAATACGGTTTCGGTTCGCTAATAAATAAACATTGGTGATAAATACCTGACTGCCACCAAAAACAGCTGAGTCCCTCTTCGGCCGTCTGTGTTGTTGCGTTGCCGGAATCACTGCAGAGACTGCCTAACCGGTTCAACTCACCCGGCTTTTAACAGTGCGCCGGTGAGTAGCAGTCAGCTCAATTTTGCAACCGGCTTCCGGTAAGCACGGTTGTATGAAAATTTGTGACCGGACGGGAAACGATCCGTCACAGTATGCATGTATGTGTGTGTGTGTGTGTGTGTGTGTGTGAGAGAGAGAGAGAGAGGAGAGATGAGAGAGAGAGAGAGAGAGAGAGAGAGAGTATGTGTGTGTGTGTGTGTGTGTGTGTGTGTGTGTGTGTGTGTGTGTGTGTGTGTGTGTGAAGGAAATCAGGTAGGGCTGAATGAGTCGGGAACCGGAGGGAATGACAAACATGCCGCGGAAGAGACATGCAGCGTAGTTAATAAGTGAGGAGGAGCAGGAGGCTGGAAAGAATAGCGATTACAAAACGGGGGGGGGGGGGGAGGGGGGGGGGGGGTATGAAGAGTTTGGACAGGAGACAAGAAGGGGGGAACGGGCGGGGTGCGTGGGGGAGAGGAAGGGGGGGGGGGGAGCGGCGAGGTGGAACGGGGTGAAGGTGGGACAGTGATACGAACAGCGATGACACAAGAGATGGAGGGGGGGGGGGGGGGGGGGGGGGCGAGGGAAACGTCAACGGAGAATGAACTTATTTGCATGCTGCGGATTTTCTTTTGGGGGGCTGGGTGAGAAAAAAAATATCAGTTGAGAAATGACAACAAGCACGACAGAGAAAAAGAGAGAGAAGGTTGGAATCTTTGCAGCAGCTCCTCGCTTGAGTATTCATGAGCAATGCCTAGCCTCTTCAGGTTTTTTGGCTGGCCGGGGTCAGTGATTTCTTCTTTCAGAGTAGGCATTGATCAGACTGGCACTGAGCTGCACCGATGTATGCAGTAAGTGGTATGAACAATATTTGTCTCTCTCAGGCGGACGATAACGTAGTCCAACACACACAAATGCTTTGAACGAGGATGCTTCCATGTCACAGTGTTTCTGAACTGATCTGCTTGCTGTTGGGGTGTGCTGGTGATGAAGATCGTGCTGTGCACATAGAGTCAACAGTCTCAACGCGTTGGACCTGCACCGTCCGGCGCCATGACACCTGTGGAATGAGGATGGATGGTAAAGAGGAACCCTTCATGCCTACTCGTGCATGAACACTCCCCAGTATGTTGCAAAGTGAGCTGACAGCAGGCAGAGATGGAAACAAATTTTTAAAGTAATTAGTATGACTCTACCGAATAACGAGGACAAACGAATCACAAGACAAAACACGACGCGTTTCGACCTCATAGGTCTTCTTCAAGCGAGAGAAACAACACTCAGGACAATCTTGTGATTCGTTTGTCCACGTTATTTGGTGGAGTCATAATAATTACTTTAAAATTTCTCCAGTATGGTTGGGGTTTTTTTTCTGTCACTTCTTCTGCGCCCCTTCAGTCGCATGTTACCCCCCCCCCTTACCTCGACCTCCCCTGCCCCCCCCCCCTCCCCTACCCCCACCACTCATTTATGCTCCGCATCCACAGTAGCACCCCAGCTTGTCCAGTCGCAGCTCAGCATCAGCACTCCACAGGGTTTGAAAAGTCAATGTCCAGTCGTCATGAAGCAGCCCACCAGAGGAGACACTGCGCTGCCACCGAGTCACTTCAGTAGTGTACGCTGGTGCCTGTTTCGATCCAAAACACGTAGGACATTATCTACTCAATACCCTGCTGATGACAATGATTGCTTTCCCCCTCCAGAGAGCGGCACCATGTCTATCTAACGAGACTCTACACGAACTT
Organism: Conus canariensis; assembly: GCA_033310375.1. Classification (NCBI taxonomy): domain Eukaryota; kingdom Metazoa; phylum Mollusca; class Gastropoda; order Neogastropoda; family Conidae; genus Conus; species Conus canariensis. The sequence continues at coordinate 20,192,364 of CM065717.1, read as the reverse complement.
GTCGATACTGGTGACCTCGACATGAACATATCAAGAGCATAGACGTAGAAGGAAATCAAAACTGAGGTCACCTTGAGAGCAGAACGTGATGGGTCACAGGAATGGCGTTTTTCTTTCTTTTTCTTTCTTTCTATTTTTTTTTCTTCAATATACTGATCGATGAGGGCGACAGAATGATGAAGATGATGCCAGGGAGTTCCATTCTGGTCTCAGACTGCATGCCACGGTGGCACTCTGTGTCTACTTTAACAAAGGTTTGCAGCATCAATCAGGCCCGAGAGATACACACACCTGCAGCGTTGGTAAGAAAATGTGAGCAATATACGCAGTGACCCATTCATTATGTAGATGAAATTCGACAATACGGTTCCAGTCTTAACAGCTAGCAAAACTTAATCCTGTGTGGAGCCGGTGATCGGCCACAAATCCCACAAATATGAATGGCTTCGATGGGAATTGAACCCAAGACCTCCTGGCTGGGACTCTGCGACGCCAACCACTGCGCCACGGTGGCCGTTTCAAGGATGATGAGTCTGTGACCGTGCCTTCAGAGAGGAGGTAGTTAAGGTCCTCATACAGAAGGTTTCTTTGACGTGATGAGGGTTTCTCATCATCGGCGCGTGATGTACTGCTGAAAGCTCGAAGCAGTTCTTTGCTAACCTGAGGCGCTAGACCTAAGGTGTTCGTGGCTGCCTCAAGGCAGGGGGTGTGCAGATTCTTGGCAAACTTGTTGTTTTGCCGAGACGCCTTCAGACTTCATTTCCCAACGCAGTTGTAGAATCTGCCGATTCCCTCTATTTGCATTTCAGATTAGGTGGTACATATCCCTGCTAATTCAGGAGTCCAAATGCGGGCTATTAACGAGGAGAGAGAGAGAGATGAGAGAGAGAGAGAGAGAGAGAGAGAGAGAGAGAGAGTGAGAAAGAGAGAGAGAGAGAGAGAGAGGCAGAGAGAGAGAGTCGCTAAGAATATAAGTATATCGACTTAATGACAAGAGGCAGGAGGTAGTAGGAAACACAGCACACACACACACACACACACACACACACACACACACACACACACACACACACACCACACACACACACCACACACACACGTACTCATATAAGACATACTTACTAAACAGAATAACATGTGCATTTCAAGTACAAAACACTTTCTAAATAGTCAGGTACATACATAAGGCAAAGAGGGTGGTGGTGGATTTATAGCGGAGTATGCAAATACTGGCACATAAGATGGTTGAAGTAATGGCGTTTGAAGGTTGATATGCATTGGTGTTGTTTGGTTGATTCAGGGAGCGAGTTCCATTGACAGGAATCTGAATAGGTTAAACTGTATTCGAATAAAATCGGAAATGAAATGAGGCAGGGAACTGTAAACGATAAACAGTAAACAAGTGGGGTATTTTTTGCTCCCATAAGAAAACCTAACACAGAGTAACTTTTATTCAAGACTGGCACAGCCTTTTCAACTTGAATAAAGTCAGACAAATACATAGACGAACAATCTAATAGTGGGGGAAAAACAAGCGCAGGCCAACAACTGAACTGTCTTCATAGTAATGACTTGGCAAAGATTTGGACTTAGGGGGGGGGGGGGGGGGGGGGGGGGGAGTTTGAAAATGGAGAAACTGGGAACATGAAATTAAGAAAATATGTTACAGATATGAAAACTCTTCACCAGCTGCATAAGGGAACCATGGCAATCCCTTTTGACGCCAGGAGCGCAGACACAACCAGCCGTGTCTCCCTGATGAGTTCCGACCCAGCGGACGAAAGGCCTCGGAGCAGGCAATACAAATATATCTGCCTTCAAAAGGGATTGCGATGGTTCCCTTATGCAGCTAGTGAAGAGTTTTCATATCTGTAACATATTTTCTTAATTTCATGTTCCCAGTTTCTCCATTTTCAACCCCCCCCCCCCCCCCTCTTAAGTCCAAATCTTTGCCAAGTCATTACTATGAAGACAGTTCAGTTGTTGGCCTGCGCTTGTTTTCCCCCACTATTAGATTGTTCGTCTATGTATTTGTCTGACTTTATTCAAGTTGAAAAGGCTGTGCCAGTCTTGAATAAAAGTTACTCTGTGTTAGGTTTTCTTATGGGAGCAAAAAATACCCCACTTGTTTACTGTGTATTCGAATAAGTCAATACTAGGAACAGGGACATGAAGTTTCGGTAGAGTCCTTGAGGAATTAATTGAGAATCGAGAGAGAGAGAGAGAGGAGAGAGAGAGAGAGAGAGAGAGAGAGAGAGAGAGAGAGACGCAGAATTATATGTGAATCAAGCACACCCACGATCATATCATAATCAAGCATTGCCAAAAAATACTCCGGAAGTAGATGATCTGCTTCCGGTACCGAGTTTTCTTTCGAAGAACTGAAACGATGGACACCCCGTCCGGTTTTCGACAGCGTAAGTCAGTGCAACCAGGTAATGATGGTTGTTGTGGAGTAACTGAGTCCATCCACGTATCGTGCCGCTGTTGTGCAAGTGGCTGCATGGAGCTTGCTGTTGTTAAAAACTGCGTTGCAGACTGCCATGGCTGTCGTCGGCAAACCTCCCTCTGAAGCCCAGGGACCTCTTAGCCCTACTTTCGACACTCAGTTCAAACACAATTTCTCAGCTATATTCATAGTTATTCCCCAAAGAGAAGATAATCTGTTGATCGGAAAGTACCCTGGTTGTTCAGCAAATGCCTGAAATATATCCAAATCAGCCTGTTTAAATTATTTCGGCCTTTATTTATTTGATCATCAATGAATCGGAAATTACTCGATTGTAATAAGCTCACGTTCAAAGGGAAGTTATTACGGAGTTCCGAATGGGGTGTCCCGAAACTGTAGGTTTGCCGTTATTTGTTTTGAACTTTTTGAATTCTGCTTTTTCATGTGTGTGTCGCCACGGTTATGCTTGTGTACATTCCTCTTTTGTAAGATCTCAAGAGTTTTCTGTTATGACCTGTTAGTGTCACTGTCACTTTTGTCCTCCTCCACCTCATGGTCTCAGTACTTAACAAATACACCTTCCTTGATCTCTGAACTGACTTTTTACTGAGTGTGCGTCATTGCATGACTATGGCACATTAGATTAATTAGTGTCATTTACTCGGCTTTGAATTGAGCCATGCAGGCATTCAAGTGCAACCAAATCATCAGCAAATTTAGTTTCCGAGCCGTAAATTATTTTAGTACAATTGAATTTGTGTTGAAAATGAAATTGATGCAGAACTAGAACATTCCACAATTCAAAATTTCAGCTTTGATAAGATGAATGATTGATCAGTTTGAGGTATTGAATGACTGACTAATCCAATGCTTTTGTTTTCATGTTTACAGACTCTGCACAAGTTAGGTTTTCAGAAGCCAACTAGCATACTATGACTATGGAAACTGGTATTATTTATGAAATTAAAGCATATGATTAAATTATAACTGGCTAAACTGGTAGACAGTTGTTAGAGTTATAAGAATTTAGGGGCATTCTTGGGTAAAACTTGAAAACTGCAATTAAGAGAGAAGGCTGAATTTTATTTCTTGTCAGTGACTAATGTTAGGAGACATTCAGACTGAATTAACATGGCAAAAATTTATTGTAAACTACAGTGGTGTGTATTGAGTGTAGAAACATAGCCAATATTTGCTATGTCAAGTCATAGTGTCTAGATTTAAATATATAATATCAGATTTTGGTGTCAGTAAAATTGATTGACACATAACCATAAAATTTTGTAAAGATCACAAGAATATTATCTCAGAGATCTAAGCGAGACAGTGATAGATTTCTATCAGATCCAGTCAGCGAGAAGGGAATAGGAGTTGTACATATATATATATATATATATATATATATATACACACACAATGATATATATAAACTGAATTTGATTAGAGCTGTGAAAGGTAACAAAGTGACATTTGAAAATTGAATCTGGCAACAACCTCCTAAAAACATAGCAAGTACTGAGTTAATGCTAACTTCAGTATAAGCTGCATGAGTGTATAGTGTGCACTATACATGTCTACATATGAATATTTTCTTGTTCATTGACAATGCTGATAGGCATTGACCTGCATGATGTATGATTAGAACTTAAAAAAAAGAAAATCTGTGAAGTATTTCAATGCTTACAGGCTTTAAATGTGTTCAGTGTTCTTTCATGTCAATACATGTCGAAGTATTGCTACCTTCACCTTTGTTTCGTAATTAAGTTTAGAATAATTTTTTTTTTTTTTTTTATCTTTGTCTCATTTCTGTGAGGAGATGTAAAAATGTATAGATTTAATCACCTTACATATTTTTTCAATGAAAGCTTTGAAGTTTAATGATTGATTGTAACTGTAGACATTTTCTCATTTTGTGAGCACATTCACTTCTATCATTAATTGAAGTATTTTTATGCTGGTTTTGTTAGCTGCTGGTGTAAGTTACAGTTACCATAGAATATTACTATTAGTTAATTTGATTGGGGAATTAGATGAACACAAAATGGGGTTGGCATTAGAGGTTCCATGCCTTTTATTAGATTTCTTTGAACTGCACAGTGTACGTCAGTTGCTATTCATGATAATTTCATTGTCTGAGAATCAGAAAAATGTGGTGTATGGATAAAATAAGATGTACTTGATGAGTCAGTTGTCATTTTGTAACTATGGTTGTCTGCCTCCATTCTCATTTTTTTTCATTGCACAATGGTTGTATCCTTTATATTATTAGATGCAATATAAAATTGTAACAATTAAGCTGTTATGTATTATCAAGCATTAAATAGCGAAAAATCAGTATTTCATCTGATGAAAATGTATCATTTTGGTTTTCTGTAAAGTGTTTCAATCACTGTCTATATAGGATTTTTAAAAAAATCACAGTTTCTGTTGTTGTTGTTGCATGTTGTGTAAATTGTTTTTCTTTTTCACATTTGTCTTTATGCTTCAAGCTCACTTCATACTAATTATTATCAGTTTTTATGGTCAACAATTGAATAGTGAAATTATTCTATTGTGCACTTGAGATCTTATAAGTTGTAAAGGAAAAATTTAGGAGAAAAGTGAACCAATGAAGTTTTCTAGAATAGTACTCATCTATTAATTGATGATAGACTTTGTATCCTGTGGTGGCTTGACTTACTAGTTATTGGAATATTGCTTACTGAAGGAACATTTTAGGGATAATTGCAGATACATTTTTTTTACATTGCTTTTACTTTTAGGAGTAAACTTTGACATTTTTCCAGACCACTTTTGTGGGACTAGTAGAGTATATGATCTGTCATTTTAGTTCACTGCAAGAGAAAGTAGGTAAACATTTTCCTAGGTACTTTTAATCTAGCTTTTTGGCCAGACTAATGTCTGATTAAATGGACAGTATATAAATTCACAGCATGATGCACTGTTGTTCTTGGTGCACAGTATGCTTGTCACACTCTCTTCAGCCTGTCTAAAAAAAACAATTGTCATAAATTACGGTTATTAATGAGTAGCACTTACTTACTTTTGTTTTATGATAATTTGGGACAGTTTATAGACTTTATTATTTTTAGGCTTTTTTTTTTCTCCTCTCTCTCTCTCCCCTCTCTCTCTCTCTCCCCCTCTTAAATCTTGATTCATTGTACATTTGTAGAAATCTAGCTGTTTTAAATAAGGGTTTTGTTGTTGTTGTATTCAAGCTTATTGAAGGACTATATGTGACATCAAAATTTTAAAAATTCATTTGGGCATTGCATACATTTTATAACATTTTGACTTAAGTTGCATTAATTGTTTTAATTATAATCAGTGTATATTGATAATGAACAGTACATTTTACCATTTTTGTATTGAAAAAGTTATTTTAGTTGAGAGTAATTAATGTTTAGCTGTAGTCATGATGAAAGTTACTGAAATTAAACTGCAAAATTAGATGAACTCAAACTGTGTGTCTGATTTAGTATTACTGATTAGCATAAAGTGTTGTGGAAGATAAGAAGTTTGAGAAACATTTGTGAAATTGAAATAAGCAACATTGATTATAATGCAAAATCTAATTGATTAACACAGCATGGGTGCAACTCCTTTCAGTGTATTACAGAAATTGGTCTTTTTGGAACAGCTAAAAACAGAAGTTCTGTTTTATCAAATGCACATGCCCATGTGCGCGCGCGCACGCACACACACACAGTGACACACACACACACACACACACACACACACACACACACACACACACACACACACACACACACACACGCACGCCCACACACACACACATGCATATGCACACACACACACACACTTACACACACACACACACACACACACACACACACACACACACACACACACACACACATACACAGAGAAGAAGATAGAGAAAGAGAAAGACAGTAGAAAGCATGTTTGTGTGTTTTATTTGCATATTGTATAGACATGCACTAAAAAACACAAATGCATGCATGCACAAAAACACACATGCACACACTTACTCCACACACACACACACACACACACACACACACACACACACACACACACACACACACACACACATGCACACACACATGCACATGCACAGATGTACTGACACATGCATGCTCGCGCACACAGACACATATACAATCACGGAAATCTGTCATATCAGAAAAATTGTTATTTTTCTTCTTGTTTGACCTTGTACCTTGCTTGTGAGTGTATTTTTCTGCCCTTCTCTATCATTTAATTCATTTTACTTCGTTCAGCGGGTTAAGTGCTCACTACTCTGCTTTTTGTGAAAATTGACCTTTAACTTGTTGTTTACCTTAATATACTGAATCTATTCAGTAAAGGAATGATTGCAGAGGGGCAGAGGCGGCGGGGCCGAGGCGGAAGGGGAGGGGGGGCGCCACGACCCCAGCTGTTTCAAGACACCAGTGCCAGTCAAGGACCATCCCATTCCCAGGCCTACGGCGTGAACAGCTATGGCCAGCCTCAGTATGGTAAGAAGATGAATGCATAGCTTGAAACAACTTTACCACGTAGGAAATCTTTTCAGTGTTTATTTTAATAAAGTCTGCTGAAATAAAGAATTTCTTTATCACTGTCATTTATATGTTATGAGGGGTAAGGGGGCAAAGTGGGGTTGGAGAGGTGGGGATCAAAAAAAAAAAAAAGGAGTCCAAGCAGCAGATTCAAAGCATGCATGTGAAATAAACTAAATGAGAATTGGTTGGCACTCTGTTTTTTTTTTTGTGTGTGTGTGTGTTTTATTTGTATCTTTGCTTGCTTTCAGCAGCACTTCAGTCCAGTTTCAGTCTTCTTTCTCTCTGTACTAGAGTTACTAGAGTTATCACCTAAGCTTGTCTCCCAGTCTAGACTCGCTCCCTTCAAAGACATATTTTTCTTCAACATTTTCTATCTTTGTCTACTACACTTGATCGACCTCTAAATTAAGAAAACTCCCTCCCTTTCAAGGTTTGTTTTTTTGTCTGTAGCAATGTTGTCTTGACCTACACTAGGTAGTTACACATAGATACTTTTTGTTGTTGTAAGGATTATTGGGAACAATAGCATCAAGATCCCACAGTGTTCATAGCTTCCCCTCTGGAAACTGTGTGTTGCAGGCTATGAGGCATCGGCTGGCTATCCCCCTCAGCAGCAGACAATGTACCCAGGACAGCAGTTCTTCCAAGACCCCATGACTAGCATGGCTGTGCAGTATGGCACCACACTGGCTGACCAGGGCAAGGAATATGTCCACAAGAATGTGAGCTGGGCCTTGGATTATCTTCGCATTACTGATTTATTTTGTTTTGTTGCTTCTTTGTGTTATTGAGCCTCTTTCTGATTTCTTAATTTGTTCACTTTTGTTCTACCCTTCTGCCTTTCTTGCTAAGTTATTGCTGTTCTGTTTGTCTTTGAAAGTTCTGGTTTTCCTTTATGTATTTCTTTGTTGTTTCCTTTTTCTTCTTTTTTCTAATTCTCATTTTTTCCACAAAGAAACATGTGTAAACACTAAACATCAAATAAGGGTACATCATCTTAGCGATATGCTGATCCACATCATCCAACGTACATACAGATTAGTACATTAATGTCCATTCATAAGCAAAAGGTCTAAGGGAAATGATTCTGCTTGTCTTTATGATCATTTTTACTGGGTGAAGTGTTGTTCTTTTTTTTTTTCTTTCTCAGATTGTGTATTATTGCATTTCTGTGATGACTGCATATAAGATATGCTTCCGTTGCCATGATTACACAATTGAAGAGATAATTCTTTTTTGATAATCAACAGAACATTAATGTTTTGTGTGTATCACCTGTTGTATGTTTCTTTGCTTCATTTTACCAGCTTATTTATTTTACTTGTCTTGGCTTCTGTGCTCCCCTCATTGCCATTACTCTTGTGCTGCTTATTCCAGCAGCAAATGTTTAATCACTCCCAGACTTGCCATGTCACAAGTCTGGTAGAGGCGGCTACGTGGAGCAGTCATTGGACTGTTTATGACAGGTTCCATTTCTGAGTAAAGATTTTGGGAAATGAAAAGAAAAGAAAACTATGTTTCATGAAGCAGATAGTGTTTAGCCTGTGAAGCAGATTAATTCATCTACACAGAAAAAAAAAAAAAGTGCTGTTATTCTTAAGCTGTCATTAACAACAAATTAGTCACATACCGGGTTGTGGTTGTAGATCTATAGAGTCGGAATGACCAACGTGGGTACAGTGCCACTGAGTAGTCATGTACAAAATTATTGTTGATATGAATGATTTTAAATGATAACTGTGTATGGCAGTTACGTTCAGACAGTTTCATTTTGAACTTTTTTTTTTTTTTGCGACTGTTGCAGCTGGAGAAGTATGTGGCGACATCCAAGCTCAAGTACTACTTTGCTGTGGATACAGCCTACGTTGGGAAGAAACTAGGTCTGCTCATCTTCCCATACACACATTCGGTGGGTGCATGGTTGTTGATTAGTGTGACAGAAGTGCAGTTAATGATTCAGGATTCAGCACCAACATGTGTGTGAGATCTGTTACTCACTTGCATGCACACTTGGCTGCACGCATGATGTTATACATGGCACACAAACACACACATTAGCACAATCACAGACACTCATACAAAACACACTCTGGCATGTTTGCAAAAAGACTTAAACGCTGAAGAGACGCATGAGTGGCGGTGGAAGTGCAAAATTTCAGCAATGAAGAAGACTTGGGTGAGTTACAAAGCATAAACATTAGTGAATTATAGTTTTTTATACACATATGAAAAGAACACATCACAGAGTATCCTAATCATACAGGTACATAATCCATGTAAATGGTATTTATTACTGCAAAACTAATTTCCATGTAACTTAAACATACAGTGCTCATACTCGGACACAAGTAAATTTGTATGCATACAATATATTCTCATCCATGTATATTCATGCATGTGTGCATGCGCACATGCACACACACACAACACACACACATGCACACACACATGCACGCACAGATGCACGCGCACACACACACACACACACAAACACATGCACATCATACACAGATTTATTTGCAAGAGATGAGCTTTTTCTTCACACAATCATACACACTCACGCACAGGCACATGTGCCTGCACGCACATACACACACACACACACACACACACACACACACACACACACACACACACACACACAACACACATAGCACACACACACACACACACACACACACACACACACACACACACACACACACACACAACATGCACACACACACACAATATGCACACACACACACACACACAACATGCACACCACACCACACACAATATGCACACACACACACACACACACACACACACACACACACACACACACACACACACACACACATATGCAGAAACTTGTACAGATAGTAATTTACACAAATTAGCCTCCTTTTCTTCTTCCTTTTCTTTGTCTTCTTCTTCTCTTTATTGTACAGTGTGTTTCTTTTTTTCTCTCTGTTTTTCAGAACTGGTCAATACAGTACAACCAAGATGATCCCATTGCTCCCAGATATGAGATCAATGCACCTGATCTTTATATACCAGGTATTCTAATTGGTTGGTTGTTTGAGTCAATCACTTTTTCTCTTTGTCTTATTCTCTATGTAAATGTCACTTCTCTATGTCTCTGTCTCTGTGCCTCTCTCATGCATTGCTTTTCCTCAAACAGCTGAAGTATATCAACATGCCCGAGGCTGATAACAAGTCATGGAGATTGATGTGCATTAAAGTATGAAAACAAAAAAAAAGCATTTTTGCATGGTCATTTTCTGCTTAGTGAACGAAGTCAACTGTTGTGATGTGAAAAGGTCCAGAAAATGTCATATACGGGACATGTGGGTAATCGACAGTGTTTGGAAATACTAGAGACACTGAAGACTACAAACTATGTTGACCTACTACTCCAACAATTTAGAGTGAACACTGGTCATGTTTTATCTGACTTCTTTCACCTCCAGCCACACACACACACACACACACACACACACACACATATGCACGCACACACACACACACACGCGCATGCACGCATGCACACATTCTCTTGCTAAAGACAAAAAGCAGCAATTTGATTGTCTCATCTCCAACATATCTATTCACTGTCCAATCTCCAATGTCTGTTTGCCCATATGGTTTTTTCTGCTGTTTCGTTTTTTTGTCATTGTTGCATTTGAATGTTTTTGAGTAGTGCTTTATAATTTTTAAGGAAAAAAATCTAAGGGAGAAAGAAAGAAGTGGAGTTGTGGGCCACTTCAGCATGGCCCAGTCTTTTCTGCCTTAAGGGCGTTACTAAATTAGCTGTCATGTTACACATTTGATAAACATGTTTTGAGAACATTCACATTCCCGCTCACTGTATTTTCTTCAGGACAGGTTTTTTACCCCCATGATGTGTTGAATACCCTGAAAGGGCTGTGGTAGGATGGACTATAGGAACTCTGTAAATGAAACAGACCCTGATGTTCTCCATTCCAAATGTCCAGCAAGAGTCCGTCCAAGTTCTTTTACATTTTCAAGCAATTTTTAATGCTCATGTCGCTGTGCATTTAGATTTCCTTTACAGTCTTCAAATCAAACTGAACGAAAAAGCAACAAAATCAGCATGCCAAAGACATATAAGCATGTTGATTGTGCATTTTCATGTGGTTGATTAATGTTATTTCAGTTACTTTTATTGGTATCAGGATTCATTTTATGTGACACTGTGTGTGTTTGTGTGTGTGTGTGTGTGTGTGTGTGTGTGTGTGTGTGATGTGGTGTGTGTGTGTGTGTGTGTGTGTGTGGTGTGACTTTGTGTGGGTGTGTTGTGTGTGTGTGTTGTTGTGTGTGTGTGTTGTGTTGCTGTGTGTGTGCTGGTACAGAGTTGTGGTGCAGTTTATGTTATTTCTTTTTATCACAGAGTCGTAAGTTTATCAATACTTTTCATTCCATAATAAGTTCATTATACGTGTCTGTTGCAGTCATGGCGTTTGTTACCTATCTCCTTGTGGCTGGCGTTGTAATGGGTACACAAAACAGGTAGGTTGATGATTCCAGTCTATCTCCTTTTGCTTTGTTTGCTGTTTCATGTATCTCATTCTAGCACTTGATATACAGCCGCACCCGGGTTTGTCCTGTTATAGCCCTGGCACCGACAGTCCACAGACAGCATCAGTATTCAACCATCACGAGGCAGTCCACCACTGGAGACGCTGCACTGCAGCTAAGTCACTGTGGTGTGTTCAGTCGTGTGTGTTCTGATCTAGCATAAGCAGAACACCACATACGAAGCCCCCTACGAGCAATACTAATTGCTGTTGCGAAGCTGGAGTTTGTGAGCATCTCCCTCTGGAGGGTATCACCCCAGTGACCTTCCCCATGAAGTTCACCATTACTGACAACTTTGACATGAACTTGCCTTGGGTGTGAACGTGGAGAGGGAGCTGGACGTGAGATCACTTGTAGCCTAAGCAAAGCATGAAAGGCCACAGGGTTGGAGACCTTTTCGTGTTATGATTAATGGTGATTGGGGTGATGAAAATCAATGACCAGAATCAACAAGGTTAGGGTAGCTTTCCTGCAGTTCAAGAAATTCTGGTGTTCAAGAGACCTGTCAGTCAACACCAAGATCAGGCTCTTCAACACCAGCGTGAAGTCAGTCCTGCTATATGGAGCTGAGACGTGGAGAACCACCATAACAACAACCAAGAGGATCCAGACATTCATCAACAATTGCCTGAGACGAATCCTCCACCTACGGTGGCCTGACAAGATCAGCAGTGCAGAACTATGGCAGCAGACAAGACGGAAGCCGGCAGGAGCTGATATCCAGCAATGCCATTGGAGGTGGATAGGCCACACTGCGTAAGCCAGCCACCAACACCACAAGACAAGCCCTCAGGTGGAATCCCCAGGGAAAAAGGAAGAGAGGCCGGCCGAGTAACACATGGCGATAGGACCTGGACGCAGATGCCAAGAAGATGGGCCACACATGGGGGCAGCTGGAGAGAGACTGGCCCAGGACAGAGACAGCTGGAGGGACCTTGTCGGTGGCCTATGTCCCAGTTGGGGCAATGGGCACAAGGCGTATGGCAAGGGTGATGAAAATGAGGCTGTGGAGTTCCACTCTGATCACAGAGTTTGCTCTCATAATATATTCTAGAGTCAGCTAGGGCCTGAAAAATACAATGTAAGCAAGACTGTTACGAGTGCAACCATTAGGAGGTTGAAACTTGACTGTGTGGTTCCAGTCTTACCATTTGAGCAATAGTGCCATCAGCTTTGGGTAAGAGCAAGTGGCGATTAAAAAAATACCACAAAGAAGTGCCTTTGATGGGAACGGAACCCCTAATCTCCCAGCATATAAGTCCATGATGCTAACTGTCGCACCACAGCAGCTGGGCAGGCAGTACATTTTGGTAGTATAGTTTTAACATTTTAGATGTTTTTGTAGACAGAATTTTACAGATCATTTTTCTTTTTTTGTTTTTTGTTTTTTTTTAATCTGCCCAGTGTTTATGTGTACATTACTCTCTGACAGATGCTCTTGATGAATAGAAAAAGGAAGTCTTACAGTGATTTAGAAAAAAAACGTTAACAGTTCAGTTTAACTTTGACAAGAAAACACTGGATTAAGATGGACAAATAAAAGTGTCTTAGGAAGATGCATGTTTTAGATCTGAGAATCACTTGCAGAGGCTTCTTTGCATTTGGTTTTGCTAGTTGTTTGATTTTTTTTTTCCAATGAACCAAAGAAGTTACCAATACTATGCATGTGTTAATGAGAGTAAAGGTCAATTTTTTTGCCCTTTGAACTGAATGATTGTTAAGATTATATAGAAGAGACATCTCTCGTTGAATGATTGTAATAATTACCAAGAAAAAAACATCTATCCCCTTCTCTCTTCACACACATGCACACACGCCCCTACCCCCATTCCTCATCCCCCAACTCCCACCACCACCACCCCACCTACTGCCCAGTTACCCCATTCATCTTTCCATTTATATTGTCCCAAGCTGGTCACATGCCACTAATCTGTAGCATTTTTTTCCTTACCATCTTCAAGATTGGTAGTTTTTTTTTTAGTAATTCAGAGGGGGGGGTTAGGGGATCAGTTTGCAAGTCTTATGTCAATTTAGTTGGCAAAAAATGGGATCATTTCTCCTTCTTCTGCTTGCCCAGTCTGATACTCCTGCGGACACTTCCTGTATAGACAGGCAAGGATTAATCCCATCTACCAAATAAATTTTAAATAAATGTTATCGAACCGCCCAGAGAAACGTGGACAAACGAGTCACAAGACAAAACACAACGCGTTTCGACCTCTTGGGTCTTCCTCAGGTGAGAAACAAACGAATAAAACTACGAAAATTCACTTAGCTTTGATCGCTTCAGATCGCTTCAAACAAAGGGAGTGGAGTTTTGTGTGTATGACGGTTTTTTTAATCTCGCCATTAAAGGCAGCCATACTCCAACTTCGGGGAAGGTGCATGCTATGTGTAAAGTGTCATCCATACCAACGGCCAAACTGGTCCTGTGCGTGCGTGCGTTTTGTGTGTGTGTGTGTGTGTGTGTGTGTGTGTGTGTGTGTGTGTGTGCACGTGTGTATGTGTGTGTGGGGTGTGTGTTGAGTGTGCATGTGTGTGTGGTGTGTGTGCGCGCATGCATATGTATGTGTGTGTGTGTGTGCGCGCGTGCATATGTATGTGTGTGTGTGTGCGCGCGTGCATATGTGTATGTGTGTGTGTGTGTGTGTGTGTGTGTGTGTGTGTGTGTGTGTATTTATGCGTTCACATCACAGGTTCACTCCGGAGCAGATAGGTGTGCAGGCCAGCTCAGCTCTGGTGTGGGTGATCATCGAACTGATGGCTGTGATGTTCAGTTTGTATGTCATGAACCTCAACTCAGACCTGAAGTACACAGACTGCCTGGCCTATTCAGGGTACAAGTTTGTGGGGTAAGTGAACCTTTTTTTCCCCTCCTGTACCCCTCCTTCCTGCACCCCCCCCCCCCCCCCCCCCTTCCTCCCCAACACCCCTGACTTTTTAGAATACTTAAGCTGTCATTGTGATACTGAGAACCGGGCATTCCAGACTATGACATAACATCTCTGCAATACTCCACCCTGGCGGGTCTGCAATTAATCCATGCAGCCCCAATGACGGTGGAACAGTCCCAACAACACCAAAAGAAGAATCCTGGCCTGCCAACACACTAATGAATGCAAAACCTTATTGACCACTGGAGGGCCTTCACCATACAGAAGTCCTTGCCAGTACCTCCACCATTCCTGCCAAAGGGAACGGAGAAGAATCTCTTCCTACACTACCGTTGATCTCATATGATCTATCACCCATCAGTGACTGATTAATGATAATAATTTTTACCCCTCTTTGTTTTGTGTGTGTGTGTTGTGTGTGTTGTGTGTCTTATGAATATGTGTGTGAAAAATTTTCCACAGTTAGTCTCACTATGATCACACGATCTTAACTCACCTAGAACATTGTTTACATGTGTTCCCCCCCCCCCCCCCCCCCCCTTTGTGTGTGTGTTGTGTGTGTGTGTGTGTGTGTGTGTGTGTGGTGCAACACATGATACCCTGTTTTTCATTGATCACTGCTATCTTCTCTCAACAAACAGCAGCATATTGATGCCAACACATTATTTCACCTGTTACAATGAACATCATCCCACAGCATTGTTTACTTTTTTAAACAACACAATTAATATGAACCTCCCAACCTCCCACCCCCACCCCCACCCCCCACCCCATAGTGGATGAAGAGATACGAGCCCTCCTTCTCTTGCCCCCCTTCCTCCCCCCCCCCCCCCCCCACACACACACATTACCCTCCTCCCTTTTTTTTTTTTTTTTTCTCTCCACCCCCCCCTCCCAATCATACCTTATCACCCATTTATCTTCCATCCCCTTCCCTCCCTCATTAACATTACCCAACACCTTTCACAACTACCCACACATAACTACCACCACCTCTTTCATCACCCAGCGAAATCATTTATTTTATTCACCTAAACTTTTTTTTTTTTTATTTTTTATTTTTTTTTTTTATTTTTTTTTATATTTTTTTTATTTTTTTTTTATTTTATTTTATTTTATTTTATTATTTATTTATTTATTTATTTATTTTTTTTTTTTTAAGTTTCTTCTGTTCATGTACTTATTTACCCCTTCTATATATAATTTAATTTTTTTTTTATTTTATTTTTTTTTTTCCCAGTTTGCCCCCCCCCCCTTACCATTATTATCAATCCACCATTATCACAACCGTCACAAAGATATCACACCACCCCACTAAACTAGACACACAACCCTATCGTATCACACAACCCCCCCCCCCTCCCCCCACGAACCCCCCCCCTCCTTTTCCTCTCCCATAATCCCCCTTGTCATTTCCGCCTAGCGGCTATTCTCCCCACCACATGGACTAACAACAGATGAGTCATTTTCGTTCTTTGTTTGTACTGTCTTAAATGTTAAATGTGATTTATTTTTTCGCCTGAAGAAGACCCAAGTGGTTGAAATGCATCGTGTCTTGTCATGTGCTTTGTTTGTCAATGTCATTGGCGGTAACTAACACCCTCTCTTTCTAAATTTTGTCCAAACAAATGCCTTATTCACATTTGGTGTGAAACATCATGTTACCAGGATCCTCCCCAGAAAACAAAATTGGGAGAGCAGGGAACTAACTTCCCCAGATAGGCCATCAAGAGGGATACATCATTAGTGAGTTTACATCGTGGCATTGTAAAGAGAAATGAAGCAAAACAAAGAAAAGGCACTGGGGCGCACACACCCCACACACACACACACACACACACACAGAAAACAAATGAATGACTTCTCTATTCAAATAATGTGTATAGTTACACATGCCGATCTGATCCTATCAGTGGCAAGTAAACAGTTCATGTGTAAAACTTATTTTCTTTCCAACTAAATACCTGTCAATAGCAAAAATTAAAAAAAGCCATAGTTCCTGCTGTTCCTGAAAGGCTGAAAAAGGCAATATGCAAGCAAAATGAAGAACAGGTAAAGCACTAGCAGGACCCGGAAAAGAAGAAGACGCACAAAGTGAGAAACCAAAGAAAAAGAAGCGTCTCCTTCCCAGGGCTTCAACAGGTGCTTAACGGGAATCCATAACAAAAAACAAATTAAGAAGAAAAATATAGAAAGTGACAAAAGAAACCTATTCTTCATTGTTGCTTGCATATTGCCTTTTTGAGTCTTGGAGGAAGAGCAAGGACTATGGCTTTTTCCTTCAGAGTCTTTAAGGAGACCTTTTCTTAGAGGCCATTTGAACCTCTGGATATAAAGGTAACCAAAAACTTGCCGTTGTGGAATGTTGAAAGTTCATTGACTCAGAAGAAATTTTGTATGTGTGTGTGTGTGTGAGTGTATATCATTGGCTGCCACACAATTTCAACAGATCAGTCTGCTGTTGTGTTTCTCGTGCCAAACAAACTCTTACTTTTATTTGATTTTAAACTTGATACTTTGGTGGGAGAATGTGATTCAGTGACAGCCACATTGCCTTGAGATGTAACCATTTGTTTATGAAATTGAAAATTGTTGCTTAGCTATCTTTTTTTTTATGGTTTGTACGTGAGAGCTATTTCCTTTGAATAAATCCTTAAAGTATAGATGACACACACAGAGGAAAAATTCATGATGATATGCAGTCTCTTCTGTTCTGCTGAGAAGGGCTCACTGCGAACAGAATATTCCTGATGTCGGGTAAACTCACGCAGCAGCCAGTCACACGACTTTGTTGCATAGACCTATGTACACGCAAACATTTTGGTGTCTAGCTCCTGCCCTCAGTCTGAAATTTCAAAAAGTATTGGCAGTGTCATTCCATCTGTGATGCACGAGTGTACAGAATGGGTAGCCCTGACAGGACTTGGTTTTCGTTATGTGGTGACAGCCCTGGAGGACTCTGCGTGGTTGGTTAGGCTACAACTGTACTACAAGTGAAACGGCAGGCAATGTTTTATTGTACCTCTATTGTGTGTTTTGTTGCAGTATGGTCTTCAGCTTGCTGGCTGGTCTGGTGTTCAAGAGGATTGGGTATTACCTCACGTTTCTGTGGTTTGGGGCTGCTCTCTCCTTCTTTCTGGTGAGATGATCTGTCTTCACACTGTTGATCGTTTCTTGTAGTGCAGCAGCCTGTTCTGCTTCCCTAAGTTTTACAAGGCTTGGTGCACAGAGGTCTGAGACTGTTTTGCTTTGTTTAGGCCGTCTCTGTTTTGCTGTACTTTTGTGATAGTTCATTCTGAAGTGAGTGTCTTTCTGCAGGGCACTCTGTAAAGTCATTCACATATCCCATCTCGTCCGTGACATGCTCATGCATATATACACACACACATTCCCACACACTCATTCATATATGCACATCATTTTAAGTTTAATGTCTAAAGTTTATGAGTGTAAGTATGTGCACACGTGTATGTGTCTGGCTTTGGAGAGAGAGAGAGAGTGTGCTTACCTGTCTGCATGCGTGTGTACGTACGTACGTACATGTATGTGTTTTGAGGTGTGGGTGTGTACATATATAATCACAGAAAGACCGCCAATATCATATTAAGGTAAATACCTAATCGGACTGACTATATATCAAATAAAAGGTAACTTTAAAAGCACGAGCAGTATCAGAAAAAACATCGTTTACAGACATGCATGATAAACATGGCAGGTATGTCCTTTGGCTATATTTCAAAACCATTCATATGGCTATCATTTTAGCAATGAATATAGATCTGTGTTTTCCGATGAAGTATGATTTTTCTACTTTAGATTGTGTGTGTGTGTGTGTGTGTGTGTGTGTGTGTGTGTGTGTGTGTGTGAGAGATGTGTGTGTGTGTGAGACGTGTGTGTGTGTGTGTGTGTGTGTGTGTGTGTGTGTGTGTGTGTGTGTGATGATCAAAAAGTGGATGCCTGTGGCTTGCTAGTCATTGTAATAACAAATTTATTTTATAGAACATAGAAAATTCTGCTTATCAGCCTTTTTCGTTTGTTTTCATGTTTGTGTTGAGATTGATTAGATGTTGCTTTAATGGAAACTGCTGACATAGTTTTTGCTCAGAATAGAAATGACTGAATTAGAAAAATCAGGTTTTAATAAAGAAAAATTTTCAGTAATTTATAGCTGTGGCTGATTTATCATCCATGCAAGACAGGTGTAGCAAGGAATGTACAGACTTTCATATAATCAACTTTGTCCCACCCTAAAGAAAACACACCATGTTGCTTTATGACAGGTACGAACTTTGAGACAGAAGGTGTTACCCCACGCAGCAAGTGACGGTTACGCCCGTGGCACCAAACGAAGCCTCTACCTTATCATCTCTATAGCCGTGGCCCAGCCCATTCTCATGTGGTGGCTGACCTCACACATCATGTTTCCACGCAAGGCGTGATCCCCTGCAGGTAGAGGAAGCAGCTTGATCAGACTGGTCAGCATGCTGAACAGTTGTGTGCAGTCTTTCCATTTTTTACACAGAAAAAGATCACATTGGGAACAGACCTGTTGGGTGAGCAGTGTGATGTGTGCAGACAGAATGGTGGAACATGGACAGCTGTTTGTTACACCTGTCTGTTTTGTGGTTGGATCCATTTTTGATTTTCGCGAAAATGAATTTGAAAGGGTGTGTGCATGTCACTTATTTCATCCTTCTGCAGTTTTTATATTTATTTTCGGATTGGTATTGCAGAGGAATGTCAACAGCTGCCTTTCCGGGGAGAAAGTGATGGGTGAAGAGGTGGAGGCAGCTGGATCCTGCCTTATATAATTGCTCACGTCTTTACAGTCCTGTCACCACGGTGTATTATGTCTTTGGGGGGGGGGGGGGGGGGTATAACTTTAGTGTGAGTGTGTGTTTGTGATAAGTGTTACATGAAGCTTGATAACTAGTTGCCTCTTTTTGTGTGTGATCAGTGTCGCATGAAGCTTGATAAGTGCCTGTGAAGAGATCTTGCATTGGTATATAGCTTGAAATGGAGGAGAACTCAAATTTGGCCTCTTTGTGTGGACATTCGTGGTATGTCTGTTTTTTCTTGGAGTGCGTTTACTTCTTTTCTTTTTTTTTGTCTCTTTTGTCACATAGCACTGATCAAAGCAGGAGTAAGTTTACTTTCGGTTCTTTGTCATGGAAGTGTCCTGTCTGCCGTAATGACCTAGAATGTTTTTTTTTGTTGTTGTTGTTGATGAAAGCAGACACTTGGTCAATCAAAAAAGAATGTTCAAGTTCTCTCACATGTGATGTTGTGCCCTGTACGGGGACTAGTAGGAATCACAGAAGAAAACCATTGTACTTATGATCACATGGGGCCAGTCAGACGAGTGCAATAAAGGGCTTAGGCTTGCCTCCCATCTCTCAAAGAATATGACAACCTGTGAAGGATTGAAGATGGATTGGTCTGTTGTGATTGTTATTTTAATTTTTTTTGGTGTATACATGTCTCTGGTGTGTTTAAATTGGTTAGATCACTTTTTTCTCATGTGTGTATCGAATCATTATCTGGCCTGAAAATGCAAGCAGTTATGAATTCTGGGATTCAGTTGTTTGGGCGACTTTTTGCACTGTATGTTATGCATTAAGGTCAGCATCATTATCACATCCTATCCTGTGATCCGTTATAGCAGATCGTTTGAGGGCTGCAACAAATGCTGTCATCATTGTTTGCAACAGGTTTTCGTCGTTGTCTGAATGTTAGTCTCTGCCTCTGTCTTTCCTTTTACCTTATATAGTACCCTTGCCTTCTGAAAATTCCATGTCGGTAATTTACCCCGTCCTGTCCTTCACTTGAACAGTGCTTTTTTTCTGTTTCTCTAATGTTGTCTACTGTACACCTGCCTTTGTGGCCAGTTCATTTGTATTTTTGGTCTCAAAAGTTTTTGCTTTCTTATCTCTTGCTTTAATACATAGAACGCCAGCTTTTGCTGTTTAGGCAACAAAGTAGGAAGATTGGAAACA
Organism: Conus canariensis; assembly: GCA_033310375.1. Taxonomy (NCBI): domain Eukaryota; kingdom Metazoa; phylum Mollusca; class Gastropoda; order Neogastropoda; family Conidae; genus Conus; species Conus canariensis. The sequence continues at coordinate 20,171,894 of CM065717.1, read as the reverse complement.
CTGTTCAAAGTGGACTCATGGTGTTCAACATTCTGTAATACATATTTGCCAAAACATATTTGACTACAACACTGTCAAGTTTTATTTGGACTTGATCACAAATCTGACGAAACAACATGTTGGAAGAGGATGTACAGAAGAAGTGATGAAGAGTCTGTTTGGCCTGTATTTATTAAGGAGTTATGTGGCACTGATAACTCGGAGACAGTGAGAATGTAATATGTTTAAGAAAACAAGATAGTCTTGTGGCAATGTCATGAGAATGTGCCCTTGCTATTTGCCAATCCAGAGTTATGACTGTGAATAAAGAAAGTGGCCGCAATCTTACAACTGAATATACCATGCAGGGAAGGCAGCACAAGCTGAAAGGCTATTATGTGCAGGCTGAAAGGATTAAAGGCTTCAACTTATGCTGTCGTTCTGAAAGGATGTGTGTAGTTATGTGCATACATTTATACTTATGCATTTGTCTTTTTTCTTTTTTTCCTTTTCTTTTCTTTTTTTCCTTTTCTTTTCTTTTTTTTCTTCTTTTTTTCTTTTTGTAACAGGACTTCCTTCTGCGCCAGTCTTTGTTCTGGAAACTCTTTTACACTTTGTTCTGGTGACAAATTTATCACTTGCCTTTTTTTTTCTTTCTCCCCCCCCCCCCCCCCCCCCCCCCATGTGGCAGCTAGGCAGTGAAAATCGTACACACTGTCCAGTATAAATATCAGCTGTCTGTTCTGCATCGTGCATTTTTCATGTTTTTTTTTTTTGTGACATCTAAATATTCATTATTTAATATTTTTTTTAATTAGACTAACAGGCAGAATGTTGGTGCTTTCAGCATGGGCTAGTCTTGCCCCCTTGAGTGGCGTCAGTAGTTCAGCTACTATAGCATTGGATTTTTTCCCCCCAGGATGACCTTTTTTCAGACTGTGACCTTTTTCTTTCCCTTATATCAGTTTGACAGCCCTGGAAAGGCCCTGTGTAGTTTGCCTGGGCTATAATAAAGAAAAAACCAACCCAAACTATTCCTTTCATGGGTACTGGTAACCCCAAGATGGGCCCTTGTGGTCGTCCTGTGATAAAACTGAAAACTGAGCTGAACTCTTCATTTCAGTGGATGGTAGGTGAACGCCTGGTAGTGCCTGTCTTCTCTCCAGGTATCCTGGTGTGTGCTGGATGTTTTTGTGAGTTCATAACCCACCGAATGCCGACTTCGATTTCCCGATCTGGGAGAATTACTGGCTTTGGAAGGTCTGCATGTATGGTTCATCTAAGCTGCCAAAATATATGAAATCTGAATAATTAGACTTCTTTTCATTGTGTGAGTGATACACAAAACCTTGTGAATGCTTCTTTGCAAATTGTAAAAGGGAAAGGATGTCTATTTTTTGTAGTTATTATCATGATTATGTTTGTCTTAATTACTGTGAAATAGTTTATGGGATCAGTAGTTTCTGGGATCAATAGTTTCTGGTTATAGAATCTTACACTATCTAAAGTTGTGAAAACAAAAACTTGAGAAATGGGTTTGGTCAAGCAGCATGGTTATCATGGACTGTATGTTTGTTTGTTTGTTTGTTTTTTAATTGAGCTGCTTCATGTTTTGTACCTATTTTTGTATCCAGTCATATTTGCCAGAGTCAGGAACTGTAGATATCAGTTGTCCGAGTCAGTTGTGTGGCGGTCATCTGTACGGTAGATGATGACTAAAGAGATGGGGTATACCGTTACTGCTATGAAATATACTTTTTTTGTGAAGTAGAGTGCTATTCTAAAGAATGCTCCGATATGGAAGGTGCGTGTGTGTGTGTGTGTGTGCATGTGTTTGTGTGTGTGTGTGCGCTCCTGTGTTGTGTCAGACATATCTGTGAAACAAAAATTATGGCCATTAAGTTCCAGCATTCCAAAGAATCTGAATATTTGCACACTTAAATTGAAATCTGGGGGAATTTAATGGTGTCCATTGTCTTTTCTTCTTTTTCCTTTTCAACAGATTTCCACTTTATTCTGCTTTGTTCACCCGGAAGGGGGAGGAGGGGGGGGGGGGGATAAAAAACCCACTGTATTTTGGGGAAAAGGAACATGACTGTGAACTTAGCTTTTTCATGTGTTCTCAATTTGAACAATTTAAGAGAAGTAAAAAAAAAGCACCCATTTTCAGTATTTTGTTAGAGATGCGTGGAGAGAAAAAAAAAAGTATTGGATTAATCATTTGTATGTCTGCATTTCGGTTGAACTCGTGAATGCTGCACATGAAGTTTGTATGCCTGTACAGTGAAGAACTCTTTTTTCACCTTTCCTGCTCCCTGCTTTTGTTCATGTGAATGTGCTGCAATATATTTGACAGAAAAGTCTTCTTCTTTTTTCCTGTCATCACTTTATGATGATTGTGACATTTGTGATCACTACATGTTCTGGTTGTTGAGGTGGTAATGATTGGAAGTAGTTAACGTTTGTTTGAGTGTGTACTTGTATTATGCGTTTGTGTGTGTGTGTGTGCGGTCAAGCTTTTGTAAAAATTTGCTCAGCATGATAAATTCTGAATTCAGAAAATCCTAGATCCTGAATCCCAATGATGAAATGATGTTCATGCAGTGGAAGAAAGAAGAGAAGGGGAAAAAAGCCAAATACTTAATTCTTGGAATTTACGGTATTTCATTGTAATGGTGAGAATGATGTATTAGATAAATGTTACCGTGAGCACTTGCAGTTTGACATTTGTGAACAGAAATGATATTGATCTCATTAACACAAGTATCCTCCGTATTTCACACTATTCTTTAAGAAGTTTTGATGTCAGCATTGTGCTCAGATGTGGTGGCAATAAACCAATTCAAACAGGCGCTAGGCTTGTTCATTCCCATGTAATTCTTTGAGCCAACTTCAGAGCTGTCATCCCGCCCGTAAACCACATCAGTAGCAGCAACTGCTAGATTCAGTAGTTCACTGAACGGTTCAGGTGCACTGCAGTACTAAAAGTGCGAACACACACACACACACACTCAAATACACATGCATTCACATACAAACACACGCACCAAAACATACACGCACTCGCACGCACCAAAACATACACGCACTCACACACACACACACACACACACACATACATACACACACACACACACACATACGCTGCCCAGCCAGCTGCTAACTATGAAACGTGTTCCACCGGAATACTTGTAAAAAATTATTCTGTTCATACCGTACTTAAGTCTGTAAATGTGCTGGGGGAAAAACACCCCATGTTTTTGGTGTAGGGATAGGTTTAAGTTGCATGTCCCTTGTGATGAGTCTTGACAGTGTAGAGTGTACTAAGGTATCTCCAGAGAATCAATACATTCATTACACCATCTTTCATAGAAGAATCATCGAGACAAACTTTGTAATGAGCATGGAATTTGCTAATTGTCAAAGCCATGAAGCATGAACACTTCATCCTGTACTCCATTTAAAACTGCTGGTTTGTTATATCCTATGAAGGGGGGTCCTCTCCCTTACCACTGTTTCTTTTATTTTGACATTTTTCTTGCATGTGTAAACGACCAGAGTTCTGTATCCGTGTGATGATAAGCAGACAAAAATGATGTATTGCATCGATTTGACCCAGTTGTACTTGCTTGGAGGGTCAGCAACACAAGTATCAAAGTAGCTATTCCAGTGTTTCAAACTGTAGCACTGTAAGCTGCTTTGCGATGTTGAGATGCAGTGCAGTGAAAGTGGAATCCAAAATTCTTTGCCTGTGGCCATTTTGACAAAAACCTTGGTGGAGAACAAACTATGTGCTGTTTCTGATCATAACTGCAAGAGAACATCACTCAAGCATATGCAGGGTCTTGTCCAGCTATGGGGCAGGGTGGCTGTTTACAACCTTGATAGACCCAGTGCCTTAACAGAGAGAATCAACTAGTAACAGCGAGAGTGAAACGGCATTATTGAATCAAAGGTATCACAGTGGTCTTATGCTTCTTGATGTTCTTGCCCTCACCCGTCACTCTTAATGAAGGTTTGGCAATCTTGATAAGACTACGACAGACATCCCGTGAGATGAGCAGGGGTCATTTAGATTGTTCATGCGAATCTTAACAAACATTGGTTTGTCCACCTGTCTCTGCCTTCCAAACGTCTGATGTGCAGCTTCATTATCAACAGGCAATAAATTCAGAAGTAAACTAGTTGTTGACAGCTCTGAAAGTTGCCGTATGACAGTGGACGTTTTTACCTTTTTTTTTCTCCCATTTATTTTCAGATTGTAATGTGTGTGCGTGATGTGTTTTTAGGAATTTTTAGGCTACAGATACATTTGTGTCTGCATGTGTTTTGATAATCTCATAGTTGATTAAACTTATGCAAGACAATCGATCATTTTCAATGTTGCATGGCACCGGCTAAGCATGTCATGTATGTGAGCCAGTGTACTGGTAAGGAATTTAGCCTGAATTTGTCGTGTGTCTTTTGTTGTTATTTTGAGAATTTCGTGAAGATGGGCAGGATATGGAAGTTCACACATCAAACCTGTGACATTATGGTAAATCATTTCCTTGGGCTACTTTATGATTATAGCATGATGTCCATTCGTTTGATCACAGATAGCCACTGACCCATGCAATTGAAATTCATGAGGTCGTTGCAATTGTTCTAAAATATTTTGTCTCTGCAAAGGTGACTGTATTAACAAGTTGTAGCAAAACACATAAAAAGAAAAGTGTAACGTAACAATCCTACCTAATGAAACTTTTTTGCATTGAAAGTGTTGTTAATGAGTAAAGAGACAAATAAAATGAATGAATGTAGGTATCTATTGACCTTTGTTCAATAACCTGCATGAGGCTGGGGCTAGAATGAACGGTTTAAACATTATCAGTTTCACCGTAGACTTGAACACTGTCAAACCATAGACTTGAACACTGTCACTATCATGCTGTCTGAGTACAAGACAGTCTACTTGAATTAAGGCATTCACAGACAAGGTGCTCATGCTAATTAAGGTAGACTTCTTGCTTGCTTTCAGCGAGCATTATTCTCTATTCAGAACTGGACATAACAGACAGCTTACAAAAATCTCTGGAGAATGAACAAAAAAAGATGTACATGGAGATGTGTCGGCAAAAACAAATGACTCCTGACACCATCATCTAGTACACTGATTTATTTTCAAGTTGAACAGATGAAGTACAAGCACACAATGGCATACACAGCATCAACAATGAAAATTTTAAGTCTTGTTCGATACAGTTTGCCTTTGAATCATGTCATTTTTTTTGTGTGTGAAAAGAAAGAAGCATGTCTAATAGGAAAATAAAATAAACCCGCGACATGATCAAAAAGACTGGCAATGTACAGATTAGGGGAGACAATACTATCCGATTACTTTCGATACTTACAAAGGAGATGGTGCGTTACTGGATAACGTTTCTTTTTGTTGGTAATGTAGACATTAATATTAGGACGTGATTGGTGGGAGACAATTTCCCTGACTGATCTTTGCTCCCATAATAGTATGGAAGATGAGTATGTCATGAATAAAGGAAATCATGCCAGCTAACCCTGCCCCCGCCCTCCCTCCCCCCACTCCTCTCCTCTCCTCCTCCTAGCTCCACCCCCATAATATCCAGGTGTCAACAAAATATCCAGGATGTTTGGGGGAAGACAAAAATTACCTGGATAAAAAGTGTTCTACTTCTTATCAGCTCCTGATGATTGGTAACCCCCCCCCACCACCACCACCACCACCACCACAAAAAAAAGTTATATTTTTGGGGAGAGAAAATTATCTGGATGAAAAAAAAAGGTTCTAGGTCTTTTTAGCAAATTTTCATGCAAAGAGTGGAGATTGTCACTGGCCATTCTGAGATGGAAGACCGAATGTATCTACCAACATTCTCTGCTGTTCAAAGAATGAGAATTCCTATCCTTTCATGCACCATTGAGAATTCCTATCATTTCATGCACCAATCAGAGGACCTTGCCACTTCCAGTGCATGGGGCAGGAAAATACCTGCAGTATCTAATCAGGAGAGATTTCATGTATGCCCTTTAGCCCTTCAAGAATACATTTACGCTGTTTGTTTTAAAGATGAAAAAGTATTTTACGCAAGAAGTAGCTGAATTGAAGACAAGGTTGTTCAAACTGAGTTTTCCAAATCTGTCCAATTTTTCTATGAATTTTAACATATGTGCTGGGGTAGACGCTGGGCTAAAACCTGGAAACTATTGAAAACTGGTGAATTAGATCCTTCCATCACTTCCAGCCAATGCAGGCTCAATGACTTGAGATTCTTCCTATCACTGGCCACGGTCTACAACACAATCTGCCAATTTCTATGCCATTGTGAACAGACAACCTCCATACGTATGTGGAGCCAGTGAAAGTAAAATTGTTTACTCGTTAGATCAAAATTACATAGATAGGAAGTGTCTTACAAAAAGGGCCGGAGTTGGGACATTGGGGGAGTGGGTATGAGGGAGGGGAGGGTGGAGGAATGATAATGATGATTATTCCAAAAATAGTTTCATTTTTGGTGGAAGTTGCATGTATACCAAATGGAAGTCAATAGCATAATGATCAGATTTGAAAAAAAAAAAAAAAAAAGTCAGCGGCACATACATCAATCATTTTACAAGAAAAAAAAAGTCTTCTCAACAAAGCCCAAAGCTATATATATATATATGGGCACTGTACACCTTTAGCAATGAATATCAAATCACCCCCACACTCCACCCACCGTCTTTTAAAAGATATCTAGGACATGGGTCCACCTGTTGCACATTGGGTAATTGATTTAAGGTATGCTTAACACATTGCACAGTTCATAACATGTCCACTGGAAATCCGTACGTTGATCTCAGGCACAGGAAGATATGCTGGTGTGTGTTGATATACACAATCTTTTTCAATATAACAGTACATAGTAACTGTAGGGAAGAGAGGGAGGGAAAAAAGCCGAGTGTGGATTTTACTCAGAGGGTTGGAACTGCACATAAAAGAATGTTTAGGCAGAGTTGCATCCCAGTGAATTGAGCCAGGGCTCAGGAAATGTAGCAGATTTACTCAGCAAATGAAAAGCCCATTTATGCCAGGTAGGGACGTTCCACAAAAAACAAAAAACCCCACCAAACACTGACATGCCAACAACATGCACCTTTCTCAGGTGGACAGGTGCTTCACATTTTCCTTTCCCTCCGAAACATTTTAAAAGTAACTGCCTTTGATAATCAGCATTTCATATAATAGGTATAAAACAAAAACCGGGCTCTGACAATCTTAAAAAAACAAAAGCATTCCAACCAGAGTTAAGGTTCATAGAATCGTATGAGCGACAGTTGCAGCATAGGTTTGGAATAAACGTTGACTTTACTCTCAAAGGCCTGCTTTTCTAATTGGACTCTTGTATAGCTGTCAGTGTTGTGCATGAGGCTATTTCTAATCATGGCAGTATCAGAGACATTTGCAGCACAGGTTTGGAAAAACACTGGGTTTACTCTCAACGGTTTGCTTTCTGTTCTGATTGGACTCTTGTATACCTGTCCCAACTGTGCATGAGGCCATTTCTAATCATGGCAGTAAGCCATGTCGAGTTCCATTCGATCAGTCTTTGTCGGAATGATTTGAAAATTGCAGTAATGACATTTAAACAAAACAAAGACATACCATATTTTATGGTAGATTTAAATAACCATAGATATTTCTTGGTTAAATATTTATGAACCAGTTACATTTTGGTATGGCTTAATTCAAGCTGTTTGTTTACTGATTTTGAATCTGGGTACAAGCATGAGGTAACTCAACTGAATGCATATCATGTTATAGTAAGTTCTTATAAAAAAAAAAAAAAAAACACTAATCAAAAAAAAAAAAAAGCCCACCATTTAACTCACAGTATAAATAAGAAAACCGTAGAAAAGCAAAAAGGTTTGTCTATAAATATATATGCAGAGACATTCCTAAGTCTATATGTCACAGGTCTTTGTCGTTTTTCTTCTTTTGGCTAGCCCATCGATGAAAAAGATCCGACAATATTCCATCACTGATCACACAACGTTCATATACATCACTGAAGTTGTGCTGGTATATGATGAAACACTTGATGCACCATTGTTCTGAACATCAGCAATGGACAATCTATGTACATGTAATACTTCCCACATTGGACAAAATGATCATGACACACAATGCAGCACACTTGACCAAACATCGAGCAGAAACAATTTCAGTTGGCAACCCCCTCCCCAACTCCCACCCACTCCTACCATCCTTTCCTCCATTGTTTTACAGAAATCCGGTTCATAAAAGAAGAAACGAAAAGCATTCACATGATCAACCACATGTTTTAATTCCAGTTTCATTGCTCACATGTAGCCACTTTACATTCCAGGTGTTCTTCAGAGCAAAATGGCAAATTATCGTGCTTTTTACTCCAAGAAAGTTGTTAACCCTTTTACACATGCATCACAAGCATTTGAGGGGCAGAATCTTCTGTGGATTTACAGTAGCGACTGAAATGTAAAATGGTTAATAAAGGAGAGAGATACCCAGAGAGAGAGACAAGAGAGAGAAGTAAAGAGAGCGTGAGAAAGAGAGTGTGTGTGTGTGCGTGTGTGGGCACGCACGCATGTCTGCATACATTTTCTCCCCTGGCGACGGGCAAAGCTCAATGTATGGTCTGTTCAATTTGAGGACTAGTGTGAGAGACAGAATATTCAGAAAAATTCAGAGGTTATGTGCAAATTCCCACAAGTCTCTTCCCTCCCCACCCAACCTCCTCCCTGCCCCAGCACCCCACCCTCACCCCTTCACTTGTCTTTCATTTAATTAAAATAAACAAAATCTGCACAGGATGTTTCATATATATATATTACTAACTGCTGGCTCAAGAGTCTCAACAGTTTGATGGGAACCTGTCCATTTCTACAGCATCCTCCATGGACAACTGACAGAATCCTGACCTACTGTTGGAAGGACAGCCCTGTGCTCCAGAACTTGTCCAGTTGTAGAGCTCGTTCCAAGGACAGCCCATCAGGGACCTGTTCCTCCTCCAAGACAACCTGGTAGAAGCCTGTCCGGTTGTCAACAGGTCTGATCAGTTCCTGTCCTAATGTACATCATCATCTTCCTTGGACAGCCTGACAGGAACAGGTCCTGTTGTACAGTATCATCCAATTCCAAGAACAGCCTCCTGGGAACCCATCCTGTTTGACATCGTCTTCAAATGACAGACTGGTAGGAACGTGTCCTGCTGTGCAGCATCCTCCAAGGACAGCCAGGTGGTGGGAATCTATCCTGTTTTACATCATCTTCAAGGAACAGCTTGATAGGAACATGTCCTGTTTACACAGTGCAGCATCGTCCAACGACAGGCTGGTAAGAAGCTTTCCTGTTGTGCAGCATCATCAAAGGACAGCAATATAGAACCTATCCTACTGTACAGCATCTTCAAAGTGCAGCAGATGGGAAAATCTAGTAGTACAGCACAGAAACCTGTGCTGGGCAGCAGCTTCCAAGGACAGCCTCGTGGAAACCTGTCCTGTTGTACAGCATCTTCTAAGGACAGCCCAATTGGTACATGTCCCATGGTATGGCAATATGCAGCCTCCCTCTGGAGCACCGAGTCAGATTCTTAGCTTTAGCTGCGATCAAACAACTAGTACTTTTGAAAAAAATTTTAAAAAGAAGAAGAAAAAAAGAAAACTGCAGGAAGGAAAGACCAGGGTCTGGGTATTTCAGACGGGAGGAAGAGTTGCCATCTCATCTCTCCAGCCCTCTTCCACGTCACTCATTCCAGCTTCCCCTTACATCAACACATCCAATCTCATCCTGTGCCAGTCTCAGGACCAATAGTCCACAGGCAGCAATCAATGTCAGGTCATGGGGAAGCCCACTGGGCAAAACGCTGTACAGCTTTTAAGCCACTCGGTATTCAGTGGTGCCTGTTTTGATACAACACTGCAGGAAACCGCCAACTAATCCTCCTTATTGATGACACAATCATGCCGGCTATGAACAACATGAAAGGAAAAGTGCCAGTGCACGTCATACTCCAATGCCAGTTCCAGGAGTCTATGACAGAAGCTCACAATGGACGTGTGGGTAGAAGACCAGTGAGAAAGAGCAGGCAGAGCTAGCAGACCCTTACGACTGTGGTCCTGAAGGAACTTTTGACACTCGCTCATCATGCCTTCCTCTCATGCCCTGCAGTTCTCTGTAGCAAGAAACGCAGATGCTGCCTGCCATTCTCTGACTGGTGATGCCAGGGAGTCTGAGAATGAATTTATTTCCCTTCTGTAGATTTACTGCAAGTAACTTCCTCTTCTTCCTCCACTCCCTTTGACTGCACCATTTTTCCACCCACCCAACCCCCGTCTTTATTGTTGTACACTATCTTCCTGCCTTTTTGGTGGGCCTTCTACCTGTCTTAAGGTACAAGTCTTCACACTTCTTTACCCTGTGGGGATGTTTGGAGGGTCCTATATTATACCCTCCAACTTCTGAAGATTCTGTGCTAGCTATTTCCTCTGTTCTGTCACTCTCTTTGATATCACCTTTTTTGTATGAACCATGCATGCTACTACTTTGGTCTAGGAAGTCTTTACTGTTTTCATTATGATGATTTCTAACAGTTGTTTTAAATTGTGATCTAGCGACACCACTGAGAATTTAACCACTGAAATAGGTACTAGCTGCCTACTCTGCAGTGTCTAAAAATATACCATAATGCTCTTATTTCTAGAATCTTTCAAGATTTGACTGCAATGAACTAAGAGGAGCAGCCTGCGCACTCTGCCCAGCCTAGTTTTGTTTGCAGGAGAGAGAACCGATACGTTATAAACTGTTGTACATACTGTGTGAAAGTATATTTCTTCCTCTTGTTTTCTTTTACCATGACAGAGTCACCTCTTTGTTTTTTTCACTCACAAGGTGGGAGCTCTGAATGGGCCCTGTGAAGCCAGGTGGGCTACGACAGAACTGAAGTAGAAAAACAGAGTGTTTTGAATGCCAGAGCTTGGGGTTATTTCCGACATCACACAGCTCCCCTTCAGTGACAAATGCAAGCACGCCTTGCACACACCGAGTGTGCTGACACAAAATTATCCTGGTTTTTCCAAGTTCCTCAGTTATCGACAAATACAGAAGAATTCATGGTTCTACGCTTCTACCAAACCAACGCCATCGGTACAGAATTTGACATGAATATGCATAGATCAGGTGCTTCCATATGATCCTGACAGATTGATCAACCTGACGTGCACAGTCTGGGGGTGACTTTTAAAAGACTGTGACCAACCTTCGCTTCAGACAGAGCTGGTGTCCTGGGATGACTGACACACACTGTGAAAAATGTATGTCGGCATCTGCTCTCACGTAGGCATATGAGTGTGTGTGTGTGTGTGTGTGTGTGAGAGAGAGATCAGAGAGAGAGTGTATGTGTGTGTGCGTGTGTGTGTGTGTATGCTTGTCTCTGTGAGTGTGTGTATATGTGTGTGTGTGTGCATGTGTGTGTGTATAAAATATTCTGAGGGCCCTGCAAAAGGGATATCGCAACAGTGAAGATCCTTGGCTGAAAAAGCCTCTGGACTCTTAACCTGACTTTACTGAGAACATCCTGTGACTAGTTGTGTGGAAATAAGCATCAACTCAGCCGAGTCATAGTCATGTCAAGATTGCAGCACGACAGACAATAAGGCTGTTGTTTTTGTTTTGTAATCAATCGCTTTATACATAACTAGTTTGTGATGAATGTATGTTCGAAAAATGATTTGTTATATACAAAAAAATGCTCATTAAAAAAAAAAAAAAAATGCAGGTTTGTTGTGTACGAACTTGCCACACAGCAAATCCATAAACATCAGCTGAAGTTAGGAAAGAATAACAAGACTTACTTGTGCTCCCAAATCAAAGTTCTGATGTGTTTCTTTCAGTTCATCCAAATCTCATCAAAAATGATCCAACTCCACAAAAAAAAAAACCACGCTCAAATAGTAAGGGAAGAAAAAAATCAGACACAAAATGAAACGGCAAAATCCCTTAAAAAAAAAGGGGTTAAAATGAAAATAGAAATTGGTCGTAGATATCAAAACACATTCAAACAAAGCATAGAAACAGCAACAGCAAAGCAATTAATTCACAGCAGTTGAGCAAAAAGCAAAGTTTCAGAAACAAATAAACAAACAAACGAAAGAAAAAAAACAAAAAAACAAAGACACGTACACAAACACACACACCCACAAAAACTTTCTCAATAATGTTGGAGTAAGCCTATCACATGTTTCAAATTTGTATATTGTTGAACACAGGTGCAAATGATTGAAGCGAAACATGACCAAAACACATTCTCTTATGTGTGCATATTTTCCCACATTTAAAGAATGCAACTTTCACTTTATACAACATCTATAATTCTGTAGGACCATCCACAATTATACCACTTTTATCATAACGGCTGAAAAATGAGTTCCTGACTAGCAATGAAACTTGCCCAGTACTTTGGCGAAAATTATCACCCATTTGATAGGAGTTCCACACAGGGTTGCTTTCAGCTTCTCTGTAATTGCTTCACACTTTTCCCTTTCATTTTCCTGGGGGAAAAAACGCATACAGGCTAAGATGCAAAACAATGCAAAATTTTACTTCTAAGTTTCTTTAGAAGATGAGTTTAGGTTCACTGAAGTTGTATTTAATTTGATTTGAAAACTATGTTAAAAGAGAAGAGCAAAAGAAACTAGACCATTTTCGACAATCTTTTATTTATTCTTTGTTTGTGTGTGGTGCATATGCTCAATGCTTATGGGCATCAGTTTGAAGATGATACTGATTTTATTTGAAGACTGCTTTGTGAGAAAGAAAAAAAAGAAACAGAAACCTCATACAAGTTTTCCCATTGTTGTAAATATTCTGTATAGTAAGACATAAACTGCTTTATCATGCACAGTCTTAAAATGTACTATATAGATCACTAAGACATGTTATTTCTATGAATTTTCACCAATATATAATCATTACAATAACTTTTACACCACCATGATCTTGTTTTCTTGCCTGCATATGCAGCAGCTTGACAGATCAGATGCCATGCATCGTGATCATCGAGCCCCCAAATAAATGAATCTCATATCTCTTCTTAAGACTGAAATAGTGTGCCGACATAATTATAAGAATCATGATCTCTTTTGAATTATCTTGTGTGGTTACTTCCCTTATACTCCTTCAAAAAATGGTGCTTGTTTTAAGTTTGTTACCAAAACAGAAAAATTCTTTACCTGATCAGAAAATAAACATCACGAGCTGAAAGTGGATAAAACAAAAGAACAAGGAAAACCGAAGTACATCTGAGAAGAAACTTATGATTTATAAAAAAAAAGTTACTACATTCTGTCCATCAATTTAGAAGCCAGTTGGAATGTGTCAAAAGTTGAGCAATTATAAAAATAAGTCGGGTGTCTCTAAAGGCAAGCTCAGGGAAAGAAACACGAAGTTGTGTTACAAAGACTGTCATAAGTCGGGTGTCTCTAAAGGCAACCTCAGGGAAAGAAACACGAAGTTGTGTTACAAAGACTGTCATAAGTCGGGTGTCTCTAAAGGCAAGCTCAGGGAAAGAAACACGAAGGTGTGTTACAAAGACTGTCATAAGTTGGGTGTCTCTAAAGGCAAGCTCAGGGAAAGAAACACGAAGTTGTGTTACAAAGACTGTCATAAGTCGGGTGTCTCTAAAGGCAAGCTCAGGGAAAGAAACACGAAGTTGTGTTACAAAGACTGTCATAAGTTGGGTGTCTCTAAAGGCAAGCTCAGGGAAAGAAACACGAAGGTGTGTTACAAAGACTGTCATAAGTTGGGTGTCTCTAAAGGCAAGCTCAGGGAAAGAAACACGAAGGTGTGTTACAAAGACTGTCATAAGTTGGGTGTCTCTAAAGGCAAGCTCAGGGAAATAAACACGAAGGTGTGTTACAAAGACTGTCATAAGTTGGGTGTCTCTAAAGGCAAGCTCAGGGAAAGAAACACGAAGGTGTGTTACAAAGACATACTCCACTTATCCTTCTGACTCATCACTTCTAATGTTCCAAATGCAATTAGTGTGACCAAACAACTAAACTGCATGAAGCTTTGCACATTCGTGTCTTAGATCTATGACATACACACTGTTCAAAGGAACTGAAAAAGTTCTCTCTGGATACATCAGGCCGTTGAAGTGAATGCATGCACGGGAACTCAAAATATGGTGGCAGACCTGCGCAAAATCAGCGTCAACACGTCGGCATTGCAACACTAGATCATGCTATACTATTTGCAGTTTGGAATCATGAATAATTCATGAGGAATGACACACTTTGATTCTGTCTGTGGTGTACAGTGACGATGCCTGATGGGTCGAATTGCAGTATGCACAACACTTGTACCTGCACCACTATACTTAACCCTTTCAGTACTGACGTAGTAGCTGGGTGTGTAAAATTTCCAGCCTGGGATGTTTTGGCTGTTCATGTGGAAGAACGGGGCTGCTATACTCAAATTGTTTAACACTGGATAGTGGATAGGCACATGGAAAGGGCACACATCTGTATAAATTTTGTCTATATCATATAAAATTTTCATTGTGTCTGATTTTACCAGCGATGAAACATGGGGCGAACAGATCCTTCATCACTTCATCGGTACTTGTTCTTCCGACAGATTGTATTATTCTACTTGATAAAATGCAAATAAAACTTGATTGTGTCATAACAATTTTTTTTTTTTTTTTTTGGCCACTTTGTAAAATCATGATTTTTTTAATTTATACTTTTGAGTTATTTGCAAAAATCATCCTCTCTGATTTTGTCTGAAACTTGCCTCGCTGTGACATTTCTTCACTGGCTCTTGGCGTTGAAAGAACAAAATTGAGAAAAATAAACAAAATCCTCACCAAAATAATTCCAAATTCATTTACTCAAAGGTGCATATGATATAAGAAAAAAAAAAAGCAGCTTCGCAAGACCCTTCTTGTATTTATTCTTTATGCATGGAATGAGGATTGACTATCCTAGATTTGAATGGAGATCGATCCCTGGCAACTGGTCGGGTACAGGCAGCGTAATGTGTTTGTGTACGTCCAACCAGACGTCAAATGCCAGACCAAAAGAGCCAAAGCATCGAAGTCTTATGGCCAAGTCCGAGTGTGGCCAACGTTTTGTTCAGTAACTCAGCAACTGACTTCTTCTTCTTCTGCGTACGCAGGCCGATACTCCTTTGGGCACTCCCTGTACAGACAGGCAAGGATTAATCCCATCCACCCAACAAAGGGAGTGGAGTTTTGTGTGTATGACCGTTTTCTATCCCGCCATGAAAGGCAGCCATACTCCAACTTCGGGGAAGGTGCATGCTATGAGTAACCAACGGCCAAACTGGCCTTCTCTTCCAGAAGCTGGCAACTGACAATTCACATTTGCAGACAATGGTATCTGCAATACTGGAACAATAATAGGTTCGTTGTACACCTGCGGACTGCCTTTTCTGTACCTCCAGTCCCTAACTTCAAAGGGTTTTAGCACCTCAACTCCGATACTATAGTACAAAGTGTAACTGACTGTACAATCCGGCTGACAATCTAGGTGAAATCTGAAACACACACACATCACTCGTGGTCTAACTGCATGAAAATCTAGGGTCTGTTAAAGGTATGTACATGGCATGTTCAACACTGCTTCTTCAACAGCACACATGCAGACTGGAGACACATGGAACAGAGGAACACGTTTGTTTCACAATGGCAGCAAAAAATTTACCTTCCTTAAAGTTTCCTTGCTTCTTCCATGTGCTCCCTGTTTGTGTGTGCGCTTGGTAAACCAGAACCACAAACAGGTGTCAGTCTGGACTTGTGGAAGCAAAAAGTTTCCTTTCTTCTGTGCTATTTATGGTTAATGTCTCCCTAACTCACCGGATATGTCCTGTCACTAAGACTTCTGAACGGTGTCAAGTTGCCTGCACTTGCTGTGAAGTTCTCTACCCTTAAGTCTGAAGATTTGAGCCCAGACTGAGCCTGAGGCTTCCTGATTTTGTTGAAGCATCAGCAAGAATTGAAATGCTTTGCCTACCTTCTGTTTTTAAGCTTTACTGTGTTGGCCTAGGTTCTCTTTCACAGTGCTTTTACTGACTTTGATCACTTACACAACTAGAATGTCCTGCTCCATTACCTCACCATAAAGAAGACATCCAGAAAGAAACTGCCAAGTAAATCACTACACTCTGTGTATCTTAGTCAATTGACAGCAGTCTCAGAAGAGGGATGATCAACTACAGAGCTGATTGCAAAATTTTCCCTTAGATTCACTTAAAACATCAATTTTCCCTCTGTCTCTTTCCCTCTCTCTTGCTTTGTTTTATTGTCCATAATCAGAATGTCCTGTATTCCATGTTACGCACTTGAATATGTATTGATTTGACTTTTTTTGTCAGCATACAATGTAATGTATTAATCTTTTGTTGCCTTATTTGGCTTTATTGGTCATAATCACTTTACTGACAATGCTGTTAGTCCTTACTGTATGTACTGTTCTACTCACGGGTCTTCTCTCTCTCTCTCTCTCCTTTTCTCCCCTGACATTATGTTATCTTTGCAGGACATATATGCCTTAAAGGCGCTGATTTCCATTTAAGATCCTATTCAGCATGAGGACTGGACACTTTAAAAAGTCTTTAGTGCTTCTGTATTATCCTGGTAAATAACGATCTTTGTCATGTTTTATAAAGATCACTGAAGCATGCAGATCGTTTGAATGCTATACCCACAGTTATATAATAATAAGTACTTCACATAACACTCATTGAATAAAGTAATAAAATACGATCATATGCTGTTGCCTTTTAAGTATCTAACATAAAATCTGAATCAATGACCATAGAAAAACAGAAAGCAAGTATACAAAAGAAAAGTCAGCGGCATCAAAAAGTTCATTACGGTAAGTTGGTCACACCTTAAATTTCAGCTATCAAATGAGATGATATTGTTACCACTATGTTAACTGGACCACAAACTGAACAATGAAACCACACAAACCAAAGAAGTAAACAAAGACGTGTATGTTTTACTGAAATATTTACAGTAAAGCAAAGAGAAATCTGGATCGATTACTTAACGACGACACAGATATACATGTGTACAATAAGCTGTGCAGAAATCAACGACAACAAAAAAGCCACAGATTCAGCAAATATCACCATAAGCATTAGTTTGCATTCAAAAAAGAAACAACAAAAATCATTGAAAAAATGGACAATCATCGTCTCCAATGTGAAATGTGCACACATACAAAATGATACATGCATTCATACACACGTGTGAATTCATAGTCAGAAAGTGTCCCAAGAATGAACAAAAAGATCACGCACTTTGGGCATAAAGAATAACGCACTACACACATCACACACATGGAATCAAAGGTTGCACAAATCAGACTCTCACTTCAAACAAAAACGAATCCAATGAAACTTGTCACTGACCGCCACAGGGGTTGCCCCTCCCCTACCCCCCACCCCCCCCCCAAAAAAAGGCCTTCAGAGGGAAGGAAGCAATCAATCCTTACCAACAGGGACCGACAGAAATGGCCTGTGTATTCAGATCTTTACTGGGAGGTTCTACAGCGCCTGTCATCTTCTGCACAGTGGACTCAGTGACAGTCTGGACATCAAGGTTTCACAAGTAGTGAGTGGGTGATGGTGACAGAGGCTAAAGGGAGCTGGGAGAGTCAATCTGAGATTGAGTAGTGATACAATCTGAACACTAGGGTCCTCCATTGAAAGGTACGTCTTTTCATGAGACGACACTTTTACTGCACAAAATAGTATTCCTTCAATAACACCGGTTCTTTCAAAACCACAAGCTGATCACTTTCTATTCAGATGCAAGTTCCTGAATACTTGATCAAAACCAGTTTGATTCAGGGCTGGGAATGACATACTCGGGACATGATCCACGTTTACACCCCCTGTATTCTTCCGCTTGAAATACAGGAAAGCAACTTTCTCTTGAATGCAAATACTTGTGGGTTCTGCCACATTGACAAAATTGTACATGTATCAGCGAGTTGCTGGCGAATGTTATGGCAACTTCCGCTTGTTAGTTTAGTATTCTTCTTCATTTCTTATTGTGAGTACCTAGTAAGCCTGTGTATTATTTTATCTGAAATAATTTCAATGTGAATGTCTGAAGTCATGACACACAGAGAAAAAAAATTAATATTTAGGGTAAATTATTTAAAAAAAAAAAAAAAAGCAAACAAAACCTTTGTCGCCTTGGCCATTTCAATCTAAAGTTGTTGTTTCAAAGTGACGTGACTGCAGGTGAAAATTAAAACAAATTAAAAAAATCATTATCAGTTAGTCCGCCAAACAGCAGGAACAAACAAATTACAAGACAAAACATGACGCATTGCACCCTCTTAGGTCTTCCTCAGGCAAGATAAACAACACCCAGACAATGAAAACAAAGAACGAGCAATCACTTATCTTCTATGATTTGGTGCAAGATAGGTGTTCAATCATTTTTGTTTTCAAATTTGGCGCAAGATGGATGTTCAACCATATTGCGCTGAATTTGAGAAGATAAATGATTGCTTATTCTTTGTTTGTACTGTCCTGAATGTTGTTTGTCTTGCCTGAAGAAGACCTACGAAGTCGAAACGCGTCGTGTTTTGTCTTGTAATTTGGTTGTCCCTGTTGTTTGGTGGATGGACTAATCATTCTGTTTAAAAATAAAGCCGTATGGTCAGGTCACAG
Organism: Conus canariensis; assembly: GCA_033310375.1. Taxonomy (NCBI): domain Eukaryota; kingdom Metazoa; phylum Mollusca; class Gastropoda; order Neogastropoda; family Conidae; genus Conus; species Conus canariensis. The sequence continues at coordinate 20,153,164 of CM065717.1, read as the reverse complement.
TAGGGTTAGATAGTCCCTTTGAGCAGTTCCTCTTTGGCCCAGTTTTCTGATATAGTTTCATCAGCTGCATCACTTGAGGTGGAATTTAGTATAAAACCTTCATTTAACCAGCATGTTTTGTATCTTATTTCAAATCTTTTCTTTCTTTGTATCCCGTGGTCTTTTCTTCTGTGTGTGTGTGTGTGTGTGTGTGTGTTGTGTGTGTGTGTGTGCGTGTGTGTGTGTGTGTGTGTGTGTGTGCATGTGTGTGTGTGCGTGCGTGCGTTCATGTGGTCAATGCCAACACTGATCCTTTCATCCAAATATATACTACCCTCCTGAGACATTTAACATATTTCCAAAATGAGAGGAATGCCAAATTACCAGAACAATATAACTAAGCTCAGATGGGGTGCGTGATGTGAGCAGGAGAAAGACAGCAGCAATGAAATAACTGAGAAACACTAAACATACATTAGCATTTTTTGGACTTCTCAGATCTGACAAATCTAACATCGTTTTAAATGAATCTTTTGGCTTAAAATCACTCACACCTTTTACAAAATCGTCAGGGGAATAGAAATGGGAAGACAACTCGTCTGCACTTGAAAGCAATGGAGACATGTAGCCGCACACAAATAAAGATCAAGACACATACACAATTCAGGCTGCAACACTTTCCATAAAATCAAAGAAAGAATGCTTGTAAGTACAATACATACATTCAAATACAGGCACATGTTGTTGTTTTTTCTCCCTATAAAAAAACATAAATATGATCTCAAGAAAAACCAGTGTAGACAATAAGACCAACACAATAAGCAGACAAAAGAAACTTCTCCTAAATTAAAAAAAAAATTGTCGCTTCATGCCCTGTCCTCCATCGACCAATGATTTTCAGTCATCAGCTTGTATTCTTTTGAATTCATAAATGACTGCTATGGAGAGAGGGGGAGGGGGGGGGGGGGGGGGGACAATTGGGGGAGTAGGGACAGGAGGGTGAGGGGGTACCAAAAAAAATGGACTCGCCAAATCATCTGAACCAGAACTTGAGAAAATAAACTTCACCAAATAACTGATGAAGTTCTTTTACACATACATACACACTCACTCTAGCCTGTAAATTGACTAACAGAATCACTGTGATACTGACAGAAAAACAGAATAATGTGTACAATGAATGTGTAAAGTAAAAAATATGATCACAGTATTCCTTATCTTATACCAGTTTGAAAAAAAAAATTCAGTAGCAAAGGAAAAAAAAAAGAGAGAAGAGCGATGAAAAAGAAAAAAAAAAAACAACTCTGATCCCATATTTAAAGGTATAGCAAACATTTTTCTTATAACAGAAAAAAAGATGACTAATACTGAAAACCTACATATTTGTTCTTTCACAGCTGAGAAACCAGCGTGAATAATATATATATATATATATATATATATAATACATATATATATATATATATATGTCTGTGTAAAAGCAAAGACAGAGGAAGAGAAGTGCGGGTGGGAAAACCAAGCTCATGTACTAACACTGGGAGTGTAACCTCCCCTTTATCATCCAACATGTAAACGTACCTAGACTTTATCAAACATACAGTGTATAAATTACACTGTGTAAACTGACAACATCTTATTGGAAACAAACCAACAGACTAAAAAAACACTTCCTATCAATTATGCCAGACATTTGCTATCAATCATGCTACAGAGAGCTGATAATTCTGTATTATTTTATAAAAAAAAAAGGAGTAAACTATCAGTCGAGTCTGATGGTACACCATGACGAATGCTGAAAAGATTAATATAACACACATAAAAATAACAATAAATCATGCCTGATTATAGTTTGGGGCTCTCCCTGATGTTTGTTTTATCTCATGATTAATAAATCATTTGGATTCTCTAGATTTTGTTGTTGTTGCTTGCTTGTTTGTTTTGCTTCAAGATGCCTATTATTGATTAAACGCATACATCGCATTCAAATCCTCATTACTATCATTTATCCACTTTCTTTCAACATCTCTTCAATAACATTTACCAAGATTGTGTTGAGAATGTTATTCTGGGATGGAACATACTCTTAAAAATCTGATTGAACATGTCTTTCACAAGAAAACTAATACTGAGTGAAATAAATCAATCCCAAATCAATCCGAGGAATGAGTTAAAGAAAACAATAACAAACAAAAAAAACTGTAATCCCCTCTCGTCACCACCATCTCCTCCATCCACCTCCTCTTAATCTGGCAATCAACTTCATTCAACTAAGACCTTTGCATTTCTGCCTCAAAAAAAAAAAAAGGAGAGAGAGAGAGAGCGTGAGAGAAAGAGAGAGAGAGAGAGAGAGAGAGAGGGGGGGGAGAGAGAGAGAGAGAGAGAGAGAGAGAATATCGATCCAATCAGCCTAGAAAAGGAGACAATACAAACAACAATTTCTGTGTTACTGAAGTGTGGGTGCCACGTTCAGATCTACAATAATCACCGCCAAAGTGATCCGACAGTTGTGCGACGATCTCCTCTCTGTTGATCCGACAGCTCACGACTCGACAATGATTGCTCCCTGTGGTCCACAGTGCTGAGGGTGTGACAGCACTGACCTGGGTGTGGCTATGTGACGGGAAACCCAAAGGAACAGTTTGGGAGTAATACCATGGGATGGTGGCACAGACATAGGACAGAGAAATAAAGGAACCCTCAACAGTCAATGCCACGCGACAATGGCTTTTTGAATCATCTTTACAGCAGATCAATCTTTCATCGAGTATGAGGAAGTTGTGAGGTCATCACTCCCCAATCACTTGTCTTTTTTAATAAATCATTACATCTTCTTCTCTTTCCGTCTTTCCCTTTTCTACAGAGCAGGTGGATGTCGGAGGGAATCTCTTGTGATGATGCAAGTGGCTATCACGTTGAATCTCATTCACACCACTCACGTACCAGATACCTAACCCAGTTTCATGTCCTTGAGACACACGGTGCAAGGAGAAGGAGGAGGAGGGATGCATTCACACATTGAAATAATGCCTGGCTTGACTTTCTGTGCTCAAATCAAATGTCGTTCTTTTTAAAATATGTCACAAGCAAAAGGATCAGCAGATATATTACAAACTAAAGCAAGAAAAATCCATGTCTACCATAAACAAACAAAAACCCAAAAGAAACACAACTGCTAAAGGAAAAAACCCTCATCTTTGCCAGAGCTACTATCTTCCAGAGTTACAAGGAAACAAAACTAGAAAGAAAAAAGATTTAATGTACAGTCTCAAGTCGATGAATAATGTTCAATCCTTAAGCAAACGAAATATGTATTTAAATAAATTCTGCAAATTAAAGACTCTTTTACATTCATTCTTCAAAAGAAGTGCTGCTGATAATATCCTCTATGAATCAAGATGTCTGGTCATTGTAAAATGTTGACACCTTTTATTAAAAATATGTACGGTTTCTTTGGTTAACGTGAAATGGTCCACTCTGAAATATTAATGTACCACGGTTGTCTTACTTAAAGCACACAGACAAACAAACAAAAAGCTAACCAATCCTGCCTGTGGCCAGGCCTTACGATTCACCAACAGGAACTGGTGGATGTTGTGTGCTGCATGAGGTGCCTGTTGCAAAGAACATCGCAAACTGTTTAGTGCTGACTTTGGTCTGATTGAGGGAGATGGAAAGGGGTAGGGGTCAAGCAGTCTCGGGGTGGGGGGGGGATGAGGAGACAGAAGACAGACAAATCATGAGTGAAAGATGAACATCAAAACAAGTGTAGCAGTCCACATGAAAACAGCCCCATCGAAGCCCAGACACTTTCTTTCCCTCATCAAACATCTCCCTGTTCCACAAGTAGTCCAGCTGTTGTTGAGCTTTTTTGTTTGTTTGTTTCTTGAAGTTCTGCAGTCACCGACTGTCTTGAGTTATCTGTGACCCAGCTCCTGTCGTATAGCTGAAACAATGAAAGCAAGAAACTCTTCAATCCCCACCCCTCCTCAACACAAACTCTTGCCACCACCACCATTACTGCCACTATTCAGAGTAAGTGTAAAAAGATAAACTTCCTTACCGACATTAAAAATATTACAGACACTGAACCTAATGTCACTATCATTACCAAAGAGTACTGACATAGACATACACCGCGTGAATACCCTTCAAACTGCACTCAAATTTTAGTCTCACCATGAACACAAGCCTACAACCGTAGTACACTTACAAAGATGCAATGTGCACCAGTGAAGCAAATCATTTGACACTCTAGGCCCAAACAGTTCACTCACTGGTCAGACATCTCACATGTTTCTTACAAGTAACTTCAACTTTTTCCCTATTTCCGTACTCTTTTTTTTCACTCCTTCTTTCAACAGACTGGCATATATAGTGTAACCATAAGCGCCAGCTCTTGGGATACAAAATTAGTAAGACTGGTTAAGACTAATAACATAACCACTTTAAAAAGGATAAATACCTCTAACCTCCCCCCCCCCCCCCCCCTCTCCTCCATCTGCTGCAAACTAAACTACTAATTCTAACAATCACTTGGATTTTACAGAATGTTACTTCTTTCCCTTGGTCATTTCTACTCTCCCTCCCCTTTGACTGATGAGGCACTGCAGTGTGTGTGTTTGTATGTACAAGTGTGTGCATGCATGTGTGGTTTAAGGGAAACAATCTGGAGTACACGTGTGTGTGTGTGTGTGTGTGTGTGTGTGTGTGTGTGTGTGTGTATGTGTGGTGTGTGTATGTGTGTGTGTTGTGTGTGTGTGTGTGTGTGTGTGTGTGTGTGTTGTGTGTGTTGTGTGTGTGTGTGCGTGCATGCTTGTGTGCGTGTGTTAAAAAGAGAGAGATAGACAGACAGACAAACAGAGAAAACAGAGATCTTTTAACCCAACAGAGAAAACAGAGATGGGGGAGGGGGGGAGGTGAGAGAGACCTTGAAAGAGAGAGAGAGAGAGAGTACTCACCCCTGTTTCTACGAACAAAAATGTGTATATACATATGAACAAATTATTTTTGTTAATGTACTTGTTCACAAGACAAAAGAACAAAAGAAATCCATACATAGGACTCTCTATTCCTCTCAATGAAATTACCCCTACCTATTGTAACTTGGAACAAACAAAAAATAAGGAGAGAATTCAGCTTCATACCTTGACACTGGGCCTTTACAGTTCACCTGCTAATCCTCTGGGACAGGACAAAAACAAGGAAAAACCTTACTCATCTCATTTTGTTTGCTATGATCAGAACCACATCACAACCTTTTTATCCCCTGGTCTAGCCCAAGCCATCCCCGGAAGAGCAGAGCTGTGTGGCCCTGTCCTCTTCACCCTCACTCACCATCAATGATGTCCACTTTCATGCGCTGCAGTTCGCGGCGCATCTCGGTCAGAATCTCTTGCTTCAAGCCGTCAAGGTCGCCACCATTTACAGGCCCCACTGCCTCTGGCCCGGTCAGCGAGGGGTCACGTCTGGAAAAGAAAAGGGCTTCACATGAGACGATGGGGAAGCAGCAGGTGCGTGGAATGGGAGAGGAGGAAGTGCCACTAAGTGCAATTACACACCTTTCTGTCTTGGAGGCAGCACTTCCAGAATAAAGAAACAAGATGTAAAGCATATAAACGCACTCCCAGTAAGAAGTACGAAAAAAAAGAAAAAAATGTATATATATATAAATCAGTCACTATAGCACTTTCTCCCCTTTTGGTGATACAAATTTTGTATGTAAGAGAAAAGAAAAAAAAAATGCTGCTCTCCCTGGCGGGGAAGTGAACACAGGTCTCCCGCGTGACAGGCAGGGATACTAACCACTTTACTACTGAGGAGCTTACAGAACTTGGTTACATTTAAGTTTATAAACCGTTATTGCTTAAACTGTACATAACAAAATCATCATTTATAGCCATTAGTAATGGCTATTCTGGTAAAATAAAACATTGGGCATCATCCGTGACCCATAATGAACATATCTACTAATTTTCAGACAGATTTCAGACAGACCGCATTTTGACCATGGATGGACTGACAGACAGACAGACACATAGACAGCATTTCTTCGTTCCCATTGTAAAGTACTCCCTGTTCTATAAGAGCTGGGAGTACAAAAAGAAAGCCAATTTGGTGACTCTGACATTACATCTCCTACACAGTAATATAATCAGGGCAGTTCATATACTTTCACTTTTGTGTTCTCATATGGTCTAGAAAGTGAGACATATGCAAAGATGTGTGCTCACAAGGTATTCAATACAAGAAAGGGGTGGGCATGAGCCTGCTTGCAGGTGTGCGTACATGCATGCGTGTGCCAGCATGCGCACCAGCGTGCATGCATATGTTAAGTATGCATGAGCATATCAGGACTTCTGATGAGATACATGAAATACGAAAAGGACTACAAAAAAAAAATGTGTCACCAGTCCAATGGGAAAGTCTAAAAATAGTGAGAAGTTGAACAAAAACGTAATTCAATGCGTTCAAACCTGGGCCTACTCCTCATTTTGTCCATCCAGTTCAGAGCTGCCTGTACCCATTCAAATTCAGGCAGCCGAAAGGCAGAATAACAAGGCAGAATAACAAGGCAAGCTAAGGCAAATCTGACGAATCAAACACTCAAACAGGGAAAGGCTTATCAGTGCAGTGTGTAGCTGACTTGTCACTCATTATTATCATCAACATGAACTGTAACAGCTGTGCTCACATGGCAAAGCAGAAGTTCATAGGTGTGCATTTGCTTCTGAACATAGAATGCAATTTCAGCACCAACCTACCACACACACACACACAATCAGCTGGCTTGATCTGCTCACAATCAACACAAACAGAACGTACATCACTGTGACTGTGACCAAAACGTTTGACATCTCGGAGCAGGCAAACAAATGAAGAATAATCAAATGTGAGTTAAAAAGAAGTTAAATCAAGCTTAGAAATCAAACCTGAATCATGATCCAAGTACTGACCTTCCATCTACGTGATTAAAAACAGTTGCCATCGCAGACACAGCTGTCCTGAAATTTCCCTGACCCAACAGTAAAGAGGAGGTCTAGTGAGCCGCCAGAAATGTTCTGGCCAAAGGAAGTAACAGCCTGAGTCAAGTGTCCTCATACAGTTCAGAAAGTGAGATGTATTCAACAAAGAAAAGCGATTGCTCTTTCATTATTTTCCTTGTCCTGAGCGTTGCTGATCTTGCCTGAAGAAGACCTAAGAGGTCGAAGCGCATCGTGTTTTGTCCTGTGATTCATATGTCCATGTTGCTCGGAGGAGTCATAATAATTGCTTTTAAAATTAGCCCGAGTCAAACCAGAACTCACTTTCTGGCAGGTTTAGGGGACTGTGACTGTGACCCGTTGACCTGTGCAGGGCTGGGAGTGTTCTGTCTCTCCCAGGGCCGCTTCACGTCCGATGGGGCAGGGGGAGCAGCAGGAGCAGAGGATGGGGCGTCAGAGTCCTGAAGAAAACCATCAGCATACTGCAGGTTACCGATGAAGATACACACATACACACACACACACACACACACACATGCACAAACACACACATGCACCCGCAACACACACAAGCACACACACAAGCAAGCACATGCACACTGGCACCTGCTTATTACTCAAAGAGTTGGCGAGAATGACACCACATCAATAAGTGGTTCTGAGAGGAAGTAAACAAAAGAATAAATGTTATTAAGAGAATAATGGCTGCTATCAATAAACACACTGACGAGATGTCTGTCTTAACACAATCAGTCACATTTACACCCACATTCAACAATATGCTCATGCAGTTAGCTGGCAGCCAGACTGTTCTCTATCAAACATTTACACCACCAGTTTGTCTGATATTCTGCATAAACATTTGAGCAGTCTCACCAGTAAGCATTTGAACACTACAGCAAAATTTTACAACTACAATCTTACACGTATGTTAAACTGACCCAGAGGCAAAAAAAAAGGAAGAGAAAAAAAAAAAAAAAAAATGTAGATCTATTAGATCTTTCTCACTTCCTAAGCGACATATGAAATAAAACAAACAAGGTTAAAACTAAATGTGCATAATCAAACTTTAGTGCACTGAAAAACTCCTCTGCAGAAAAAAGGAAAACCTCCAAAATAATCAAGATGTCTAACGTATGTAGACAACCAACCATTACCTTGCATGGACTGTGAAAATGCAGAAATACATATTATCTAAATTATCACTGCTGTTAGCTTCATCTTATGTCATCAAGACAAACAACTTTCGCTTGGTCTAATCTGTAAAAATTATACCTGTCAGGTATAGATAACAGTTTTGTAAAAAAAACATTACAAAATGAAAAAAAAAAGATTGTTTAGGAGCTTTCAGTCTCACTGGATAGATAACACTAAAACAAAATGGAGAAGAAAAACGGAAAAAGACGACAATATGGATAACATGCAAAAAAAAAAAAAAAAAAAAAAAAAAAAAAGTCAACAACAAAAAATTTGAATGAGAATTTCTTCACATGAGCAAAAAAAAGATAAACATTTTCAGCAGTAACTTCTTTTCACTCTCACCAGCAATTACAAATTTCTGAACACTCACCTCCAGAACTCTGTAAAAATTGTGTCTTTACAGGGAGTCTTTAAATAAAGTAAATCTACTGTAGATGAATCTTAAAGAGAATTATTAGTTAGTCTGCCAAACAGGGACAAACAAATAAGAAGACAAAAAACACCCGTTTCGACCTCTTAGGTCTTGAAGTGGTTGCTTGTTCATCGCCTTCATTGTCTTGATTGTTGTTTATCTTGCTTGAAGATGACCTATGAGCTCAAAGCGCATTGTGTTTAGTCTTGTAATTTGTTTAACCTTTACCAGCCGAGTCATCCAGTAGTGGACGACAGGATTTCTCTCCCTTGAGCCGAGTCATCCAAGTCCGGACGACGGACAGACAGCAGTACAGTCTGCCGTGTCGTCCACAATCAGACGACGGGAACATAAAAAATTCCTACACTTTCCATGAAATGATCCAAGGGAAACAAGCTCTGTAACTAGTCTTGGGGATGTTGGAGCGAGTTGTAGACCATACTTTCAGTGGCCTATTGTGAACTTGGCTGACCCCAGGAGCTTTGAAATAAAGAAACTGGCGGCACCGGCACGCCGCGCGCGGCACGTATTTCCTGTGCCAGAAAAAATGTCGGTCAGGCGAAGGGGTGGTAGCGATTTCTCGCTCAATGAAGCGCTTGAAATCATATTACAAAGTGGATCTGGTGATGAGGGGAGTGATAGAGAGATAGAAAACTTTGAAAGAGAATAGGAAAGTGAATTGTTTGAAGATGCAGCCATCCCTTCATCTTCCGATTTGGTGTTGTAAAAGAACGGAATAGAATGCAAACAAAGCATTTTTTCTACTTGTCAGACATGTTTTTCAATGCACAGTCGTGTGTACATATTGAAAGTAAATGATTTGAAATTACTATGTTCGATTAGCTGAGTGTTTGTTCTTTCCTGTGACACCTAACACAAGACCGTCAGTTGTTGTCTAGCTACCGTAAAAATAAATTAAAAAGTGGCCAAATGTGTGTGTCGGCAGGGAATGAGCGCTGTGCGTGAGCGTGCGGCAGCAGGGAATCGTGCCATCCGTGCCGCTCTCGGCTGGATAGTATTAAGAAGATAAGTGATCGCTCATTCCCATTTTCATTGTCCTGAAAGTTGCTCATCTTGCCTGAAAATGACCTAGGAGGTCGAAACGCGTCGTGTTTTGTCTTGTAATTTGTTTGTCCCTGTTGTTTGGCGGACTTACTAACAATTCTTTTTAAAATCTGTTTTAATTTCCACCTGCAGTCACCTCACTTTGTAACACGTGTTGATAAAATCAAGAGTTCTTGGATCAAAACAAAAAAGACTATGAAAAGAGGAGTGTATCATTCCCGTGGGCTTGACTTGATAGTCTAGTTATTTTATCATTCTTGTTCCCATGCAAGCCCTTTTACACATGCTTGACCGCACACAGCAAGACTCTTCATTTCTTCAAATAATTCAAAGCTTGTGCCAGACAGGTGTTTCATAAAACCTCAGTTTTAGAGTAGAGAATTCTCTTTTCGAAACCTGTGATTTCCAAACAATAATGCCAGTCTTCAAAACGGTGATTCTCTAACAATCTTCTTAACAATAATCTCTAACAGCCTTCAAAACAATGATTTTCACCTTCAAAACAATTATTTTCACCTTCAAAACAATGATTTTCATCCTGTATCAAAAAGGCGCACTCTAGAATCGGCACTGACCAGACTGTCCTACAAACAGTAAAGTTTCAAAACGGAGTGACTTAAGGCAGAAAATGAAGCAACATTTGGAAAGTGAGGGCGTTAGTTACCGCCAAGGACACAGACAAACAGAGTACAGGACTAGACACAATGCATTTCAACCTCTTGGGTCTTCTTCAGGCGAAAACAAATAACATTTAGTGCAGTGACAAGAAGAACATATAGCCACTTAGCTTCACTTCTCCTGTTCGTCTTTGTCCTTGGTGGTAACTAACCCACTCTCTTTCCAAATTTTGCTACAAACAGTAATTTCTCTGGCACAAAGCACAGCCTGTCTCACCTGTCCAGCATTTTCCGCTTTGGCGCGACGGGCCGCAAGCTTCTTCTGCATTTCACTCATCATGTCAACCATGCCGCCGCCACCACCACCACCTCCACCACCACCGCCTCCACCACCACCACTGCTGGTTCGGCCCATCGTCCCTGAGTCAACCACAGGGTTTGACTCTTCAGGCTGTTTAAAAAAAAAAAAAAGAAAAAAAAAATCATGCACATTTCTCAAGACATAGAGAACTCATAAAAATGTTGATATTTCAATATTCAGAAGGGGGATAGTATAAAACAAAAAAAATGATACACATATACATACAGTGTACACAACATTGCATAAATGTGAATGATCAAAATTAAATTACACACACACACACACACACACACACACACACACACACACACACACACACGCACACACACAAGCACACACAAGCACAGACGCACACACAGACTCACGAAAGGAAGTACCAAAGAAAAGAAAGAACAAACTGACAAAGAGTAGAGAGAGAGAGAAACATCATTTAAAACCAAAAAAAAGTTGGAAGATGTAATGATCTAAAATTTCCAGGATTCGGTACCTCCATACTGTGAATACACAAAGGCTTGCAGGCAGACATTCACCTTATGCACATGGACATACCACACCAGTCCTTCAAACACCCTTTTTCTTCCCCCGGGGAGAATCTAGGATTTACCGTCTGTAGCGAGCAACTCCATACCTCAATCTCTCAGACAGGCAATTCTGCTCACATGTAACTCTATCATACTGACTTTCCTTCAGCACCACCAACTAGTACTTATTTGCAGTTAAACATTTCTTTCCAAAAGTATGTATGTATCTATCTACCAAACTCAATTTTTCTACAAAACTTTTTCCAGGAATATAATGGTCTTGTTGCCCATGATGAGCTCTTTTACCTGTGCTAAAAATCCACACGCTGCAAACAAGATTTTAGTTTATCATCTCATCCAAACCACTGGCAGTACGAAGACCACAACTGAAGTTTTACCGCAGAACTAAGATCTCCTTCCCATCCTGTATGACACTTCAACATTGAATCTGTTATTTTTCTGTCATCTAGGCAGCCCCATTATCTGCTCTGTCACCACACCACTTAAGTCTTAAAAACAAAACCAAACCAAAACGTCTTTCTGATGTGACCATGTTTCCATGAAGATCACACTTTTCAAATAGGCACACAAATTTTGAGCAGTGAATAGTATTTTGAAGACAGCGTGTTACTTTAGGTGTATTACATGACAGAAATGTAATGATCACCATAAAGTACCATCGCTCCATAAATTGCACTGCACCACTGTTTGAACGATGCAAAAAACATTAACTTTTATCAAGAAGCCACAGCCTTTGTGGTCCCTGCTCCTTTTGGTTCTCTGCACCTGCAGTCAAGAAGCCTTCAAACAAACTGACTACAATGAAGCTTCGGTTTCCTTGATACCTTAAAGTGGGCCTGTCCACCTTCAAATATTGTTCAATACCTTGAAGTGGGCCTGTCCACCTTCAAATATTGTTCAATACCTTGAAGTGGGCCTGTCCACCTTCAGATATTGTTCAATACCTTGAAGTGGGCCTGTCCACCTTCAGATATTGTTCAATACCTTGAAGTGGGCCTGTCCACCTTCAGATATTGTTCAATACCTTGAAGTGGGCCTGTCCACCTTCAGATATTGTTCAATACCTTGAAGTGGGCCTGTCCACCTTCAAATATTGTTCAATACCTTGAAGTGGGCCTGTCCACCTTCAGATATTGTTCAATACCTTGAAGTGGGCCTGTCCACCTTCAGATACTGTTCAATAACTTGAAGTGGGCCTGTCCACCTTCAATGTTGTTCAATACCTTGAAGTGGGCCTGTCCACCTTCAGATATTGTTCAATACCTTGAAGTGGGCCTGTCCACCTTCAGATATTGTTCAATACCTTGAAGTGGGCCTGTCCACCTTCAAATATTGTTCAATACCTTGAAGTGGGCCTGTCCACCTTCAGATATTGTTCAATACCTTGAAGTGGGCCTGTCC
>CM065717.1:20125607-20135607 GCA_033310375.1 Conus canariensis | reverse complement strand
CCACCTCTCTGACTAAGTAGTATACCTGCACTCCATGAAAATTATTTTGGACCAGTGAACATTTACATGATAATAACAGCTGAAAATTATTACTGATCACAATGATGGGCAAAGTTAAGTCTGACACAAGTTATCCAGAAGTGCTGAAAATAGCATTTGCAAAATGTCTCATCAAAATGTCAATGAACTATGTATACTCATCACACATTGTTGCTGCAGGTCTATCATTTCTAGAGATTTCTATGCCTAAACCTATGCGAGTATCGACTCCCCATCCATAACCCTACCCCCACATCCTTAGTTCCCACCTCACCCCTGCCGCAAACACACACAGACACACACACCAATAAAAAGAAAATCCATCAACATACACACTGTCAAACTGCTTTTTCAGCTTGTGTCTCACTCTGAAAGACATGACTGGAAATAGCTGATTCATGTCATTCCTTGATGGAAAGATATCTGGTTTGCTGCAGGCTTTACTCCAGACCTCTTCTTGTTGCAGAGCTCTATTTTTATGCCTTTTTTCTTCTCCTTTCTCAACTAATTCACGAGACAAGATTCTTTTTTTTTTTTTAAAGGGCCAGAAGGACACTTAGGGAGTAGGGAGTTCAAAGGAACAGAGGTAGGTAGGGGAAGGGTAGGGAAAAAAGAAATACACACAGAACTGCTTCAGGAAAAATGTAACATATCCATAAATGATGTACAGGTTTCAAAAACATGTGTTTGTCACAACTGATCACAAGAACACTGTACTGCTTCACTCTCTCACAGACTTCTGCCACAGCAAAAATGTAATGCAGACACAGCTTTGCAATTCAGTTCCATTCAAGAGCAAAACAGAGTGATTGCAAACACTGTTGCGTTTTTGTTTTTTTTCTTTTTCAGATTCATCAAAATGTATTCCGATAGACATGTGTGCACCGCCCTAAAACAAGGACACAGAAGTGAAGAGATCCACTTTTCCATCCACTTTTGTGCGTGAAGTGGTAGGTTTACACCTAACGTCACTTCCTATGTGATCAATCAAGACGCAAACATCTTCTGTCGAAGTTTCTGGCCTGAGGCCCAATGACTGATGCTGTGACCTCAAAGAAAGTAAAGGGAAACTGGCAGCAAAGGCTCAAGTATCAATTACTGTTCATTAATGCTGAGATGTCAACACAGGTATGACGTACGCTCATCAAGGATGTTTGTAATGTCGAACTTTGTGGAAAATGAATACAGATTTTAATTTGGAGGGGGAAAAAAAAGGCATTTGTGATATTCAACATGCACAAAAATGTGACGCACATATGGTCACCACTACCAAAACGTCACCAAAAAGAAACTTACACTCATCAAAAACAACACAAAATAAGCAAACCTTAAATACACTCATGAACTGACACATACATGAATGGACATATGTATGCTCACTTCTATGGAGCACTGAACAGACATTATTACACAGCAATTAAGACAGACAGACAGACAGAAAGAAAGAGACACACACACACACACACACACATACACACAAGCCTAATGCATGTATTAAGTAACAAGAAATCAATGTCAAAAGAAGATAATATTTTCTTCAATGGCCAGCTTTTCTTAATTGTTCAGATTACACTGACAAATATATTTCAGTTAATTCCAGACAGCCATCTATCTATTTATTCATCTTAAACTGGACCACCTGATACAACAGAGCAAACAAATTACAACACGGTGTTCGCCCCATTCCTCTGGCGGTCGTGGCAAACAAATTACAACACAGTGTTCGCCCCATTCCTCTGGCGGTCGTGCGTCAAAGTTCTTCTCTTTGTTCAAGGGCTAGCATTCATCATCGTTAGCCCAATGGTTTCTTACAGATGAAGCCCGGCGAGTAATGCTGACAACTTTAATTAATGTGTCTGCGCCAACGCTCATTGCCCCACCATTGATTTCCACAAACCTCTCCCTGCTTTAGATCATTCATTGAGCACTTTTTCTGCTGGCAGCCTTACGTAGGCGGATGTGTTTTATGTCCTATCTCACTTTATGTCCTCGTGCACAGCAGAGGAGATGATAGCGTTCCTCACAAAATGGGCAATCCACCTCTCTCTGAAAGGTGAGACACATCTGCTTGGCAATGGAGTTCATGAAAAGAAAAAAAAAAAAAAAGAAAGGAAAGTAATTAAGTCTGGAAGCACAAGTAAAGCTGTTGCAGAAACCCGACAGCTTTATAAATGTTACAGCACAAACCGTGGCAGAAATTAACTGAAGGGAGAACGAACTTCTGAAAGATTACATGCAAACACTGTTTTGGCGCTGATGAAAGGATACATGTCTCAAGTTCTGGAGAGCAGAATTCATACACATCATGAGACAAAGATGCAGAACTGGCATTTAACTTCGTTCTTTACTCCAGATAGAAACTGCCCAGTTGTGTAGCAACTTGCAAATGCTGCGTTTAATTATCACAGTGTTGCTGACCATGTACACTCCAGGATAAATCATGTACTCGGGTGAAAAAAAAAAAAAATTCAGGTTAAACTGTCTACAATAGGCATTATAACACAAGCTCCCTGGAACCAAAGGGATGAGAGAAAGACAGTGTAAAATTAGCAGCCACACTATAGAGGTCTGGTGTAGAGCTGACAACTAACCAGCTGTAAAATTAGCAGCCACATATAGAGGTCTGGTGTAGAGCTGACAACTAACCAGCTGTAAAATTAGCAGCCACATATAGAGGTCTGGTGTAGAGCTGACAACTAACCAGCTGTAAAATTAGCAGCCACATATAAAGGTCTGGTGTAGAGCTGACAACTAACCAGCTGTAAAATTAGCAGCCACATATAGAGGTCTGGTGTAGAGCTGACAACTAACCAGCTGTAAAATTAGCAGCCACATATAAAGGTCTGGTGTAGAGCTGACAACTAACCAGCTATCAGCAAGAAATGACAAAAGCATTCTCACTTATAGTGTTCAGAATGAGACACAAGTTGGAAAAGTAGTTTGACTGTTCTGAAGATTTCCCATTCTTTAGGAAAGGAAAGGGGGTGGGGGGGGGGGGGGGGGGGGGGGGAGGGACGGGGGGTAAGTTTTTTTTTCGCTTTGTCTGTTTTTGTCATATGCATGAAAAAAACACCTTCTTCCTATAAATACTGAACATTATAGATCTTAAACAAGTATATGTGATGAATATATGATCAACAGTCCTTAAACTGTATTAACACATTTTGTTTAAAACACTTACCCTCAATAAAAATGTCATCTGAATCTTGAAAGAATGTGTTGTAGCTCTCTGATTCCAATGTTCCAAAAGTTAATCTTGACACTGACTGATCAGGTTCAAATTCTTCATCTTGAAAGGCAGCTGTTAAGCACTAAATGAGGACACTACAGTATGGATACAAGAATCTCATCCTAAAAATAACACATGTATGTCAAAACAAGAATGCAAGGAATCATGCTTTCTTGCTCAAAATTATCTCACTGGGGCTTTTGTAAACGCTGAACATAACTGTGCTATTTTCAACACAATTAGCTAGCTTTTTTCAAACATTTTCCACATGTACCACTTCCTGTACCCTTGATCTGAAGTCTCTACTTACATACAGGATTTTTTTTCTTTTTTTTTTTTAATAACACAACAGGTATAGCTTTGTAAGTGTTCTCATATATGATTATATAGAAGTCAGTTACTTGAGGGAGCTTCCAAAACTGACCCAAATCAGTAACATTTCTCCCCTGAAGTTTTAAGCATCAGCTACCATGCTCTTAGATTTTCTGTTAGCGAGGGCGGAGATGGGGTTTAAGGGGAGAAGGAAGTGAGGGGGAGGGTTGATTTATCAAACCATGTGTCTGTTGTCTTTATATGTTCTGAATGCAAACATGATTGGGCCAAATATCCTTCCTTGAATCTTTAAAGATTATATGATTACAAGCAGCATTGTTGATCAAAAGTCTCAATCGATTCAACATAAAAGAAAACAAGTGTCAAGAATCAACTTCGACTTTTATTCTTTAACCTTTTAACTCTTAGTTTCATAGAGTGTTGGTTCCAATTACCGCTCTTTCATATTGGGAAATGCGAAAAATGGATAAAAATGAGCCTTCAAAACACAGTTTCTTTATTGCTTATCAAAAACTTCATCAAACTTCGGATAGAGTTTTAAAAAAAAACCATTCTCGTTTGTCTTAAATGCTTAAGAATGTATTCAGACTTTTTCCTACCATATGAATATCGTCTTTTTCTTTTTTCTGTTTTTTGTTTTTTAATATGATTATTATGCAACATGAAATATCTTAAATAAAATGGTCACATAAAATAACTACGTGATACAGTTATTTTTTATGTTTGTATTGTTACCACAATCAAGTTAAAAAGTTCAACAAAACGTCCATTTTCACCCACCAACATATTTTAATTGACCAGGTAGTTGTCCACAGATTACATCACACTACAGATGCTGGATTCAGGTGCATAAATATCACTTGAAAATGTTTGACTGTTACTTTATTTAAAAGTTTTCAGATAATCATAAACTCAAATCTAATGAATTTTTTTAGCTATGGCTTGAATAATTCCATTTTGAAGTTTCCTTTCATCTGAATCACTAAACACACACACACACACAAAGTTCATCAGTATCCAAACATTTGTGTAAAAAAAGAAAAAAAAAAGATTTGCTAAGTCGGACTTGTCAATGATGAGCAACGTCACTGGGACCCTTCACTTGGACTTATATACATCAAATGCAAATTCATTTTCTCTCCATATGGGTCAGTTTCAAGCATAAAACACTGACCAATTGTCAGAACTAGTTTTTGCCATAGCCTTCCACAAAGTAAACTACAACAACCAACCAACCAAAAACAAAAACCACCTACTTCCAGTCAAAACTGATCAAAACAAATCAAATAAACAACAAACTAATGATTTTGCCACCATTACTGTTCTTTTCATAGGTGGAACAAATAATGTTTCAGCCACATAAAGAGTTCTCGCTTCCTGTTACGGCCTGTGGAATGTGGTCATGTGCTACGCACGGTTTCAAGCAGTTCATGAATACAGCTCATGCGCAGATCAGCATAGTGTTTGACAGTAAGACTTTATTACCTACGTGCCTATATCCACAGTGACCAGCTAACTACTGATCGTACCTGCCCTACAAGGCTGACCCTACATCTTTTTCCCGTACATAGTTCTGGGGAGGCTTGAACATTAAGACATGGTATTTGGCTCTGGCTGCTGAAGCGAAAGTGGTTGCCATTTGCAAAATGCTTTGAATTAAGCCAAACAGGAACAATTTTTTTCCCAGCATATCTGACATGACACCTAAGCAAGTGGAAAAAAAAGAAAAGAAAAATTTCAGAAGGTCCAAGGACAGGTATAGAACCCTATGTCTATGTGTGCAAGTTCCCCTTTAGCTGAAGAGTTGCCACCCCCCCACCCCACTCCCCAACTTCCCAATTACAGAGAGTTTAATGATATGCTCAAGGCATCCTACATTCCAACAATTCTTGATGCCTACAGTCTTGTAAATATTTCTTGGTAACTTCTTCTTCCTCAAGGAAGCCCAACAATTTTTTGGAGCCCAACAATTTTTTGGAGGTGCTGGCAGAAGCTTGGACAAACTGAATGGGAATAAAATAAGATAATGAATTGTGACCTTCAAACCCAATGGTCTTAATCTTGAAATACCCACATGTCCGACTGTCCGTGACAGCTAAATCATCAGGCAGACAAGTGGAGATTCTCTCTCCACTTGTCCCTCGGGCAACCACTTATTTTCTTATAGTGTCAGTAATAGGATGGCCGAAAGGCGTACTTCAATTCAGACCTGTCGCCTTTCCATCTTTCTCTTTTCTCTTTCACACCTTTACTACTCTGCCTCCTCCCAGACATTCCCCCTCTGCCCCTTCCCCTCCCCTTCACACCCCCCCCCCACCAGCTCCCCCCCCCCCCCCCCCGTTTTTTCTCATAACAAAATCCTAACAGAGCGCTGTCTTCCTAAGGCAAGTTATATAGGAATGTGTGAATGGTGGAAACAAGATTGTCTTTTTTTTCCCCCTTATACACTCTTAAACACAACAGAACACATTTCTTTACAATCTATATCCTTGTGAATGGATGAATTGTTTTACATCATATTTCTCTGTGTGCGGCCGCAATTACATGAATGCAGAATGTGCCATAACTGAATTATGTCTGCGGACTTGTCACTCCTCTTTTTCGATAGTTACTTTCATATCAACCACCTCTTTACTTGTAATGGGGGGGGGGGGGGGGGGGGGGGGGGGGGAGTGGGCAAGCAGAAACTGAGGAAGGATGGGAGGGGAGAGTAGATTTTGTCATCCACTTGTCCCCAGAACAACTAAAAATTACTTAAGAATTGTTTACCCTGATATTCTCCTAAATTTTCACAGCAGATGCATAAAAATCTCAAGAACAGCCAAGCAGACCTTTAAGAAGAAGCCAAAATTCTGGCTGAAACCTGGCAAGTCTCATGTTTGACTTGTAGTGAGTGAGACAGTGACAGACAACTGTCCATTTCACAGAAATGTGGATTATTCAGCAGCCATGGTGCTGCTGATTTGACAGCAATGGCTTTAGAGTAGACAGCAGTGCAGACTGTGCAGCAGTTTTTGCAACTGCATCACTTCAGAGGTAGTGTTTGCGATGACCAAGACATAAGGAAGCGGTGTCAAAATTTGGGATTTTAGCAATGCGGGTGCATGACCATCATGGTCTGTTATAAATATATATCAACACCCACATACACATTCACATAAAATATGGTGCAATACACAGACACATTCACATGAAATATGGTGCAACTGGGAGCTGCAGGCTTTTTTTTGTTAAATAAGTAATTTTTCTTCTAAAAACAGCAAACAAGTTTCGTAAGTAACACATACACAGACACATAAAATGTGGTGCAATTGGGAATTGCTGGGTGGGTTTTTCTCTTCCTTTTTTAAAGTAATTTTCTTTAAAAAGAGCAACCAAGTTTTTTAAGTTTTTGTGGTAATCTGATGTGATAATAATAATAATAATAATGAATACTTATATAGCAGTGGTTTAGAAAGCAGTGCAGACTATGCAGCAATATTTGCAACTGCTTCACTCTTCAGGGGCAGTGTCTGCGATGACTAAGACATTGGGAGGTAGTGTCAAAGTTTGCGGATTTAAGCAGTGCAGGTGAATGACCATCATGGCCTGTTATAAATACCAAAAACCACATACAGACACATTCACATAACATATGGTGCAATGCACAGACACATTTACACTAAACATGGTGCAATACACAGACACATTCACATTAAACATGGTGCAATACATTCACACTAAACATGGTGCAATACAGACACATTCACATTAAACATGGTGCAATACATTCACACTAAACATGGTGCAATCCAAACACATTCACGTTAAACATGGTGCAATACATTCACACTAAACATGGTGCAATACAGACACATTCACGTTAAACATGGTGCAATACATTCACACTAAACATGGTCCAATACAGACACATTCACGTTAAACATGGTGCAATACACAGACACATTAAACATGGTGCAATACAGACACATTCACATCAAACATGGTGCAATACAGACACATTCACATTAAACATGGTGCAATACAGACACATTCACATTAAACATGGTGCAATACACAGACACATTCACATAAAATTTGGTGCAATACACAGAGACATTCACATAAAACATCATGCAATACACAGACACATTCACATATAATTTGGTGCAATTGTTTTTTTTCATTTCTTAAAGTAGATTTGTTTGAAAACAGCAGTCAAGTCTCCAATGTTTTTGTAGTGCTCTGAGGTATTTGTTTGGCTGTTACATGCACATTACATTAAAAAAAAAGGTGGGTATGGACAATTCATGTTCCAGCAATACTGAGCCATTCAATGATTTTGGAAAAGCTAATATAACCTCGAGCTATAACTGGACTTGATAAAAAATATACATTTTGAAAGAGGGTGCCGGTAGTATACATTTTATTGTTACCTACATGTAACTTTGGAAAAGAAAAAAAAAAAAAAAAGGGGGGGGGGGGGGGGGGGGGGTAGGTAAACATTACAATATTTTCCCACCAAGTGAAACCACTGACCTGTTCATCTCGACACCTTGCGAACTGTTGACTGCCGCCTGTTGATGGGCATTGCTGACGTTGGACTGAGCATACACACCTGGCTGTGGAGGTGGGGGGGCCGGGGTGGCAGGAGCTGGGGTACGATACATGTCTGCACACATCACCCAAAGAGTTTTCTCTTCCAGTATCTCTGAACATACTGTGGCCCCAATGTAATCATGGCAGGTGAGATATATGATGGCCGACGAGTAATGTTCTTAACTTATTCTGTTCACTTTTCTGGCACAGCACTTTTCTTGAGGCCTCTTTCATTTTCTGCAGTCTCATCTGTGTTAAGTGAGGGTGTGCGTGCACTGGCGTGTATGGTGAAGAGGGTCGGGGTTACAGAGATAGGCATGCACATTGGTATGTCTGTGCATGCATGTATATTACCGCGTGCGTATGTGTCTATAAAAACAACAAAAAAGAAAATCACACAAAAGTATGCCTTTTTTTTCTTTTCAACCACAGTGAGATTCAAAACATGTCAACAAAGCTTCAGGAAAACTTGTCAACTACAAAGCCTTTATAATAGTGTGTGTCAAACTTGCACACTCGTCTCAACTGGGCTATAAGCCACATGAACTGAACTGAACTGAACTGAACTTACTCATTAGAGATTCCAAAGCTGTGAGCATGGCTTGAGAGAAGTTGTCAGCTTCTTCCCGACTGGCAAAGTTGAGGCCGTACACCTGACGGTTGTCACGCCACTGGTGGAAGGTGGGGGTGGCCTGGTTGTACTTCAGCCCCTTCAGAATTGCACAGTTTATCACCACCTGCAACACCGTTTCAAACCGTTATTTTCGAAGCAATGTTGGATCAATCTCTACGTTTCTTAAAACACATGATTAACTCGTTACTTACTGAGCAATGATAGGTGCCATCTTGCCCAATATCTAGCATGGTGTGTTGAAGTACTCAAAGTACCACTATCTTAGCCAGAGAAAGAGAGAGAGAGATATACAGACAGCTGGGGGGGGGGGGGGGGGGTATCAAACAAACATGGATTCTTTATATTCTCTCTGCGTTCAGATACATCAAACTGTCGAGGGGAAAAAAGTGATACTGCTTACATTCTAGAGACTATTCCTCCTTTTTCCTTCACAAGCTGAAGAAGAAAGAGAGTCGGTGAACACTCAGAAGAACGATGAAAGCTTGGGTAATTTTCATAATGTGGTGAAGAAAAAGTGGTGCTGGCAAGCAATGGTACCCTGGAGAACCATTAACACTGGCGGCCACTTCATTGTTGGCATTGCAGAGGCACCCAGCAAACTATGAGGCCATTTCATGTGCAATGTTACACTGTTTGCATGCATTTCAAACCCACTGTTTGCATGCATTTCAAATCCAAATCAAGCGACAGACTACAAACATAACTCATGAAATTTGAAAACAAGTACAAAATAACTCCCTATCAAAAACGCACACACACACACACACACACACACACACACACACACACACACCACGCGCGCGCACACACACACACACACACACTAGGTCATAGTCTGCAGATAAGTCTTCTATTGACCTGTTATTCAATGAAATACAAATTAATGTCAAAGAAAGAACATTTCAGACCCCTCCACTTTAAAACTAAGCCTGCCATTACAGAACGCTTGAATGAAACTGTTCACTTCTGAGCTTGCTCTTTTCCTTCACCTCATCGTATCGCCTCGTTCCATGCCCAGGCATGATGAATTCCATGTAAAAGGATGTGTGTGTGCACAAACATATATAGGAATGATTCTGTATTCAAGACGGACTATGATAATCCCCATATGCTGCCAGTGAAGGATTTAATATTTATAACCTCTTTTTCATTCTTATTTTCTTTTTCTCACATCCCCCTCCTGGTTT
>CM065717.1:20035607-20118107 GCA_033310375.1 Conus canariensis | reverse complement strand
ACCAGTTCAGATGACCTCTCTCCATCTCAAATACCAAAACTACCATTCAGTACCAGGTATATATTTCAGTGACTCACTCTGGATGGCCTTGATCTGTCAGTGAGTCAGTCATACTTGACTGCAAACACCCTCCCAACCACCCCTTACAAATAAACATAAAACTGCTGCCAATCTGACCGCTCTGCGAAACCACCAGCCTGTGGCAACCCTTCCTCCCCCCTCCCCCCCCCCCCTGCCCCCCCCCCCCCCCCCCCCCCCCCCCCCCCCCCCAATGCAACATATTTATGAAACAGCTTTTTTTTTTCTTTTCTTTTTTAACCAACCGAAGTATGCATATAACAATTAGTAGTCAGTGAAGGAAGTAAACTAATAAATCAACTAAAAACGAGAAAGCAACCTTCATATTGCTCTGGTATTTTCTAAAACAGGGAAGAATTCAGAAATGAGCACAATAGTCAAAGGAACAGTTCAGGCACACACACACACACACACACACACACACACACACACACCTGGCTGTGCACAAATACACACACATTAACTGCACAAAGGCACACACATGCCTGACTGGGCACAAAGGGATGCATCATACACTCTGAGTCAGAGCTTCCATGTTCCAGTAAAGACTTGAATAAAGGTGAACTCAATTCTGTGGCCCCCTTTTCCATGAAACTAGATACATCTCCCTTTCAAGACCTTAAACATTTTTTTAAAACTGTTTTCTAGAGATTGTGACTGAGGTTCAAAATGAATGGACTAGCTTTATCACTCAACTGAGACTCAGACTTTTATTTTGTCTTCATTGTGCAAAGGATAGTCTGTCTGAGGTCATGACAATAAAACAAATAACAGGAAAAAAAAAAAAAAAGGGAATGACCAGTTGTAGCACTACATGCAATATATAAAATGTCGCAATAGCTCTTTAAACGGGAAAGCATTACTTCTTTTATTATCTCTTTTCCAGCTTCTACGCTCTCTCCATCTTTTTCACCCTCATTACATCTCTCACTCAACTGCAAATAATTTACACACATAGCTTCAACTTCCATCCAGCACCAATTCTGTTCACTTGGCCCCTTACAGCACCTTCAACATCCATCTCTAGCCCACCTTTCCACTCCACAAGTGATATGTTGAAGACAGGCCTTAATCAAGTTAACATTATCATATATGTAATAAAGAAGTTGTCAACTACTTAATAATAAAAAAAACACACATAAAATTTACATGAAGTAATGTGGAATTAAGAGCAAAAGCTCACTCCCTTCTCCAAAACCATTCACTGCCAAGCCCCTCCTGCTCCCCCACTCCCTTCTAATAATCCCCTGCCCCACCCACATACCTTGCACTTCTCAAAGTTCATCCCCACCACATAGAGAATTACAATGATATGATATTAACTTATAAAGTGTGAAAAAAAAGGGGGGTTCAGGGCTTCATTTCATGCAGTATTTCATGCAGCACACACACACACACACACACACACACACACACACACACACACCAACACACACACTATGAAAGTGCTCACCCTCATCTTACGCATGAGTGCTACTGCAAGCACTCCCTCAGTCTCATACATCATCATGCACCTCGACACACTATGTATATGCATATGTGGCATGTTTGCTCCATCCCTTTTGCACAAGTACAGAGAATTATTTTTTTCTTTTTTAGAATTTGTTTCTTCTACTGTTGTTGAATTCCTTACTTAGCTTAACTTTCAATTGTGCTGGTACTACTACCACACTCCAGGTTGTCTGCATACTGAAAAGCTCTGTCTGCAGCTTGTTTTCTGTGGCATTTACAGTTCTGTGAAAATAAAATCTGTCAAAATAGAAACTGAAGTATATTTGCTGCTGAATCAGGTCTGTCATTCCCAAGTTTGTTGTTGCAGTTCTGACTCCTCACCTCCCAGCGCCATTTCTATCTTTAGGACCTGATCGAAATCCACTCGGCACAAACGCTCTTTGTTGTTTGTGTGCGTGTGCACCTGGTTCTGCCAAACACAACCACTCTTCTGTACACACACAGTTAGCTCATTGTTACATCCAGTCACAACTGCTGTTCTGTGTACACTTAACTCACTGTGACACGCGACCATTAATACAACACTCCTCCATTTTCTTATGGGACTTTTCCATATGCGCGAATCTTCACCTTTTTAAAAAAAAATTTTATTCATTCTGTTTTACTGAATATATAAAATGATTATTCACATTACAAGTATACAACTTGTTCCTCAAGCATCCCAAAGTCTTTAAGTCTTAACTAAATCAGTAAATGTCCTACATCTTTACTTTGTGTTGATGTGTACCTTTAGGGGTCTAAACTGTTGAAAAGGTTACTGTATAGAGAGAAAGCTCTTGGATCCTGTCCATCAAGGACTGTGCTCTTCACAGAATGGTCTTTGCAGAGCTTTTCTATGCTCTGCTACACAAGAATACACTCCCATTTGAATGAAAAACCTGCCTGAACACTGTGACATGTTCGAAGGGTACGTCTGTCTACCCCTGACAAACACTAAGGAGTGTCTCCTACCATTTGGTGTCTGAACTGTACAGAATGGTTTCAATCCTTTCATTCATTTGAATACTATTATACAACTATATTTTGGTATGAAGCTTTTTAAAATCACACTAAATATGTGCGAGCACACACACACAGACACACAGACACATTCTTGCTCAAACAGATGGAGACAAAGGCAGAGAACAGACAGGCCATGCGATAGGCAGACAAACAAACAAAAAGTGAGAAAATATCTGAGAGAGAGAGAGAGAGAGAGAGAGAGAGAGAGAGAGTGAGAGAGAGAGTGGTGTGTGTTGTGTGTGTGTGTGTGTGTGTGTGTGTGTGTGTGTGTGTGTGTGTGTGCGTGTGTGTGCACAGGTATGTGTGTGTGCAAGAGCACAAGAGAAAGGGAAACTGGAGGGGGGGGGGGGGGGGGGGGGGGGGGGGGGGGGGGAGGGGGGGGCAGACAGACAGACAGAAAGTCAGTGAAATAGAGAGAGAAAGAGAGGGGGGAGGGGGGAGGGAGGGAGGGGGAGGGAGGAGAGAGAGAGAGGAGAGAGAGAGAGAGAGAGAGAGAGAGAGAGAGAGAGAATTACAATCAAACACAGTAGCGGGATACCGGTTATATCAGAAATCTTTCTAATATAAGTATCTAACAAAGTTACTTCAGTAATCTCTGGAAACATAGAAGCAGCACAATGGTTACTTATCTTGATCGTTAGTATCTAACATTGCTGTGCAGGAAGTGGTATTTCAGAAATCTCAGTGACATAGGTTTTTTGTTTGTTTGTTTTTTTAAAATTCATTAGTCCCAATTCATGACTTAATCATTCTAACTGCTGCTAATCTCTAAATAAATCAGCAATCCTTCTAAGAGGAGGGGGTCAGGCAAGCCAGCATGTTTTCAACCTGAGACCATGGTGGTCAGCAGATGATGACCCCTTTATAATAGTCTAGTGGTCCTGTTCACTGTGTGAGTGCGCAAAATCCTCACATGGATTAGTAACAAATCCACAACAGCTGGCTTTTTTTTCTTCAGAGATGCCTGGAGTTAGAGGTTGGAACTTTGTCTACACAGCAGATGGTCAGAAGGTTAACCACTGTCACAGTGTCAGATTTTTTTTTTCAAAAACTCTCTGTACATCTAGAAGTAAATGGGTACCTTGTTCAGCTTAGGGAAGTTTCAATGGGGGGGGGGGGGGGGGGGGGGGGGGGGGGGGGGGGGCAGGGAGGAGAGGGGATGGGCCCTGCCTTTCAGCATATCATACCTTAGGCAAAGTGAGCCTCTGAATGCACCTAGCCAATGGGATAAATTAGCTTGAATTTTCCTCTCTCTCTCTCTTGTTTTCTCTCTCTCTCTCTCTCTCTCTCTGTCTCTCTCTCTCTCTCTTTTCTGTTTTCAATTTAGTTACATGATAGGAAGACTGATAAATTGTAAGTGTGCATGCCCATGCGCACACCCGCACACCCACACACAGAGCAAATTAAACACAGGGGTGCCCCAAAACTAAAGACACAAGATCTCATCACAGCCCAAATCCAGGAGCAATTTTGTACAGGCAAGTTTCCTGGTCTTTACTTGTCCACTTCCCTATTTTTCCTTCAAACTTGTTAACCCATCAGAAGAACAAAGACACTGTGGTGTATTTTACACATTTTTTAGGAAAACCGTGTAATTTTAAATACAGAGTTCGCACAAACATTTTCTGAATTTTTCAAGGACCCAATAAGAAAGTTCTTTAAAACTAAAAGCTTAAAAAAGGCAAATGTGAGCACTTTAGAAGAACAAACAAGCCACATGTACAGTACACCTGCATTCATGATTATTTAATTTTATCGCATCGGCAAGGACCTCCTCCAGCCCACAAACTTTCCAATCAATCTTATGCTGTGTCCTATCACAATCCCCCCAACTGTATTACTATCACAATAGGTCTTTTAACAGCAAAGTTGTCATGCTGCAATGTTTCTTCTTTGAACCCCCCCCATCCCCCCCCCCCCCCCCCCCCCCCCCCCCCCCCCCCCCCCCCCCCTTTAGCATTCGTATACACACACACTTGAAATGCTATTCTGCCATACAGCAGCCTTTGTCAGAGCTTCTGAGGTTCCTGTCCGAGTGTACAAAGGAGAAGAAGAAGAAAAAGAAGAAGAAGAAGAAGAATCATACTAATTCAATTACCTACTTTCATGCAATCCAATCCAAAACATACAAGCTTTAACAAAGTCTCCAGTCAAAACCCCAAACTTACAAATACTTACACAGAATGTGTCAACATTACCACTCAACCCTTTCTTTAATAACCTTTCCTTAATGGAAACAAAACACCACACATCACAATTTGCATATTAACGATCACTGAACAAACATTACCACTCAACCTTTCCTTATTAACAACCTTTCCTTAATGGAAACAAAACACCATACGTCACAATTTGCATATTAGCGACCACTGAACAAATGAACTGGGAATGCATTCGTGACCATTTTGAAACTTTCACTGCCAAAATCTGAATCTTGCTGTTGTCATCTTGCAGCACAGACTAAGGCCAGTCTCTCATACATGTAGAAAAAAAGACAAGCTGCAGTGGTGACTTTTTCAGTAACCATGATGAGAAGAAAATTATTTGGCTGGTAAAAATTATACTGCTGTTGTCAAAGGTGATAATGGTAACAAAACATGCTCCCCACTGTATTGTCTTGTGGCTCTCCTGATCCAGTCATCCAACCTTACATTTTGCTGTCATCATTCAAACACACGTTTAAAGCACATCTCCTTTCAAAACCCTAGGCCATAGCTGGCCGCAACCTTCAGCATCCAGAACTCTTACACTTCTTTGAACTTTTTACCAGTTGAAAGTGGAGGGTTACAACATTATTTTGCCTTGGGTTCCTGGTCATGTTGGCATCGGAGGGAACGAAATGGTTGATCATTTGGCCAAGAATGCCATAACAGAGAAATTGTCCAACATATATATCCCTGCTCAGATCTGAAACCCAAAATTAACGATTATGTCAGAGACCTCTGGCAGGAGGACTGGAATACACACACGGATAACAAACTCTTTCAGATCCGTCCAAACCTTAAGGAGTTCCTCTCATCTTCATCTGGTGGTCGTAAACAAGAAACAGTTCTGTGCCGGCTGCACACCGGCCATTCATATTTTACCCATTCATACCTTTTAAACTATTAAAGAGTGAAGAAGCTCCGTGGTGCATTCCATGTCATGTGCCACTCACAATGAAACATCTCCTTTTAGAGTCTTGGGACTTGCACGATGTGAGACACAAACATTTTACAGCAGATTCCATGAAAACCTTGTTCAGAGATGTTCCACCTGACGCGATCTTCGAGTTCTTGAAAGAGATGAACATTTTTCATCGGATCTGAGGTTTTACAGTGGAAATTTTTTTTTAACAAACTTTTGGATGGGTTTTTAGAAGATGCATTTTAAAGAATTGTGTGAATGAAAGACTTGTGAGTTGATTTTAACGTGGTGACAGCCCTGATATGGCCATTTGCGGTCGGCTGGGCTATAAGCAATATTATCTTATCTTATCTTTCACAACCCTATAACTCTGTTCCACTATGCACTGAATCGATGAATGAAAGCCGAAGCTGAGACTGAAACTTCAGGAAAAAAATTGTTCATCAACGGTGAGCCAGCAAAAGCTTTCTTCCCTGATGCAGAAAAGGAGTTTTACTTTACGTGGCTTGCAGTATGCAAGTTGCTCACCAACAAAAAGAATCAAACTTGTATTCACCATTTATGCACACAATCCTCAGCACGAAAAATTAACTTAACAGTCAGTCTGGATCAGTTTCAGTTAACTGGAAGATGATTTTTTTTCTCCCAAAAGTGAAGGAGGAAGGGGATGGGGTTCAGGGGAATGGAGGTGGTGATGGAGATTATCTTTTTTTGTTGTTGTTGTTGCAACTTGTTTCTGTTTTTAGTATATGTGCATGTAAACACTGATTTTTTTCCTGGATGCTGTTTTCAAGTGTTCTGATGGTACTTTTGTTTGTTTGATTTTGGTTTTACCTTGTAAAAATCTTAATCCGGCTAGTAAAATTCTTAAAGCACCAAAGGCTGATAATCACAAAAGCCAACTTTCAGGGCTGAAATAGCCTTAAGTTCAACCAAATATATCGTATCACACAACAGTACTGTGTAAGCCTTACTGTATTTTGTCCAAAGTGAAGTGCGCAATGCTCCAAAAGTGTATCGATCCGAGTGCTGCTTTTGACCTCCATCAAGCAGGTATGTTTTTAATGGTCTGCCATTGGTCTGGTATCAGCAGAACATTGATACAAGAAACTGCTTCCTCCCTCTCACCTTTTCTTTCAACGCTTAATAATCTTCATAAATTCAGAGACCTGTGGTGTCGTTGAAATCAAATATTTTTGGAAACACAAGTGTAACTATGTGTGAATTTAAAACTAAGTTTCAACTTTCAAAATTCAAGTTCCCATTATCACAGCCCAGCTGACCACCTAGAGCCTTCTCAAGACTGTCAAACACATACAGGAAAAAGCATCATGTCTTGAACAGTTAACATCATCAAAATAGACTGTATCCTGACATATAGAGAAAAAACAGATGCAGTTTGAATGATATGCTACACTGCTTGCTAAACTAATGAAATCTAACAGCAGAAAAAAAAAAAAAACTAGGCTGTGCTGACACACTGACAACGCCTGGCAATCCCCTTGATTTATCTCTCCCAGACTTGAAATGGTCAAAATCTGATGAAAACATTTCAGTACCACAAACACTACAGTACATAATTTAAAAAGCCACACAGGCAAATAAACACCGTAGAATGGACAGCTAGTGTTCACTCTCAAAAATGTTTTAATGCTGATTTTGTGTCTTGGACTACTGGCGTAGTACTGCACAGCAAACTAAAAAAAGTCTAAAGTCAAATCATAAGTTACTCAGAGAGAATTCATTGAAACTAATTACAATATTTCCTTTCAATTCTACCTAGCAGTATACACAAGCCCCACACCAAACTGAAAAGTGTTCCAATACAATTTGAACAGTGTTCCAATAAAATGCACACAGTGCAAGAGGAAACCCCATGTTTCAAAACATAATTATACAAAGACATAAAAAAAAAAGAAGAAAAAACCTGTTTCCTTTTGTCACAGAATTTTACAAAAAGCTATTAAACAAAGTTGATTATCTCCATGAGACTTTTACCTTCGAATGTTTTCATCCTTTTAAGGACAAGTACTGGTAAACTACAGGGTATGTAATCAAGTACAGTATCTGTTTGCTGAGCGTGAGCAGATGGTCAACAGTTCGAACTACTCATGGGGTCTAATTTTTACCGCTTGGAAATCCTCCTGTCCACCCAGCAGTAAAATGGGTCGCTGATTCATGTCAGCGAAGGTTAAGGTCAGAGAGTTCACTGCCCCTTTTGCCATCAGGCTCTGAGACTTTAACCATTTTTTTTTCTTTCAGGGAAGAACAGAATTTACAGCCCTTGCGTCCACTAGGCTACATTTGAGATTTTAATCTTAGCCTTCTTTCAGTTCATTGGAGTACTACTCAGATGGACGTCACCACTATCATCGTGTCTCCTAGAAAGAATAAAGACACAGCACTTTAGATCACATAGACTTAATGGGAGTATAGTACTCTTCTAAGCTAAAAAGAATGTACCTAAAAATTCTGAAAAGGGCATGAACATACAGTTTAATGTTACTATGCAGTGATTTCATCATGTACAGAGATAATTGGCTGAGGGAGAATGTAGTTTAAACAAAATTCGTCAACTCCTTCAGAATCACAAGACTTCACTTATTTTTCTGCTACAAGCCACAAACCTGTCAGTTACTGAGTCATTAAATGATTAATGAACACAAATACTCTCTACATGAAAACAGTCTGGCGTAGGACCATGAGAGTATGCTATCTCTGACAGCTTCTACATCATCTGATGGTCAAATGTCCATGATGGCGGTGCAGGAGAAATTTTCACCGCATCCCTGATGATGGGTGAAACAGTGAGAAGAAAATGATGTTTTATAGTCAAACTCAAAGTCCCCCATGCTCCATCCACTTAATTACATTCATGCATTCGGTTCAATCTATACCATCTTGCTGGTGAAGCCCACCCCTCCACTCTCACCCCAGTTTTCAGAAATGTTTAGCTCGATATCTATTCCTGAAAATCCTTGCTGGACGCATCTTATCCCATATCATAAAAATATACCTTGCTCTGAGATGGAGCTATAACAACTGAGGTTGGGAAAGACAGTCTACAGACATACATGCATAACCTGTGATAATCACCTGACAATAACCTGGAGATTACCCCCCCCCCCCCCCCAAACCCAACCCAACCCCCCCCCCCCTCCCCCCAAGGTAGGAGGGTGGGAAGAAATGTAAAAGTAAAGCACAGTTCTCAGACTGAGAGAATTCACATTATAATTTGACTGTCTTGTTGCCTGCTGCCTCTTCACAGCTTCTGTGCATTTGACAGGTGATTTTTTTTCCTTCAAGTCATCTAGGTGGGCCTTACATATAGTCAAAGGTGAAAATATGGCAAACGTCTTGGGTTACTTTAGTCAGACTTCAGCTATAGCTGTCGACACTACCAGGACCACTACCAGCTGGCATACATGTTCATTGAGCTTATAAATTGTTACTGATCTATCGTCAAACCTATCTGTCTGATTTTGAGTGTCTCAGCCACAAGATGTTGTGTAATATTTTCTTTAAAAACTGAAAAAAAAAGAAAGAAAAAAGTGCACACTAACTTCAGTAAGAGATCTGAGTTTCCCATTCACAAGCTGTTGTTTTTGCCTCCCACCTTCAGTGCTTGTAAAGTTAACGTAAAACTAAACAAGAGAACAGCTGCCTGACGTAAAGAGACTTTTTTTTTTTTTTTTAACTTCCTTTTTATTTCCTTTTAACACTGGTTGTGTCTTGTTGATATTGAACTCAAAATAAGTTAGTCTGTGAAATTCATTTGTTTTTTTTGTCTCTTCTTTCTTTGCCAGTGACCTTGTTTAATTATCAACTCATCTTAAATCTGATAAATGACACATTAACATCAAAATAATGACAATGATAATAATTCCGAGAAACATTTTAATAATTTTGTGCTGTTAATTTTCAGTTTATAATCACACGAAAGAGGAGAGAAGGAATTAGAATGCATGACTGGCATGGTAATAGCATTCTGTAATTCAAGTATCACTCAATTTTGCTTTTTTTTAATTTCAAGTGTTCAAATGATGTTTGAGCCTTTTAAATTTTTGCTGGTGGACCTCAGGATGTCCAGACCTGGGACCCTTTGAGCCAATAGCAAGTGGAAATTCTGTAAACCTGAAACACTTGCACTTTGCTGCATCTGATCTAGATCTTCACACACACACACACACACACACACACACACACACACACACACACACACACACACGCATGCACGCACGCACGCACACAAGTGGAAATTCTGTAAACCTGAAACACTTGCACTTTGCTGCATCTGATCTTGATCTTCACACACACACACACACACACGCATGCACGCACGCACGCACACACACACACACACACACACACACACACACACAATCTGAATTTCTCTCTTCTCCGTTTGTACACAGTAGTGCAGTAAAAAAAAATCTCTCGCCCGTCTCCAAGTGCTTCATGAGTCAATGATAAAAAAAAAAATTGTTCTTAATCATCAAACATACCTCATTTTGCCCGGTTTCTGTCTGGTCCAACTGTCGTGCTGCACCTTACTCAGGCCTGAGCCTAGCAGACGACAAGCTCAGTGCGCGCACCAACCCCGGAAGAACAGTATCTACTTGTACTTATGTAAGAGTCGACTATACGGCAGCAATCACCAACATGTGCTTGACTACGAATACGCGGAAGCTCCAATGTGCGTTTACAGCGGCACAATCTGCTACCAGTTTTCAATAATAATCATGGTCATCGAAGAAAGGTCTGCAAAGACAATCAGTCTGACGTGATAATCCAATCGCAACACTTTCTCGCTGCAGCACTATGTAATTAGAAAATAAAGTATGGACAGGATGGCAGTTACACTTATTATAAACTGTCATCGACTTGAACAATTTACAAACGCTCTGGGTGAACAGCAGAGGATTGTTCGCTAGCCCACAATGAACTACATGACTGACACATGAATCAGTCATCGCTTCCTTCCTTTCTAGACGCCATGACTTGCTGGTCGCTGGCAGACCGCAGATTGTCTGCATAATTTGCATACAAAAATAATTCGATTTGAAAATTATTTTGACCTTTACATTAGCTTTCGAATTTTTGTACATATATTTTGGTACAATTATGTAAGATATTCTTTTCATTTTGCTATCTTTCTTTTTACGGAATAGCACTAGGCCTACCAAGCGCGGAGTCACAGGAAGTTTCAATAATTTGGGTGCTCGCGTGGAAGTGTACGCTGGCTCGCCTTAGACAAGACGAAGCAGGCATATTGTACCTTAGAGACTTAATTTCTTTTCTAATCTCACCGTTATAAAAGCTAATACAAAGTCATGACTTATTTCACGACTTGGGAAGAATTCGCTAAAGCTGCGGAAAGGCTGTACATGAACGACCCACAACGGGTGAGTCTAAGACTAAAGCTGTTGGTGGGGCAGAAATTTGAGTTCAGGGTTGCTTAGAACTGCTTTATGTTTGCCTCCAGTTACTTTGCGGCATTCTCTCGCCTTCAAACGTGTGTGTGCGTGTGTGTGACTTTGTGCGTGTGTCACTATGAGTGTGTGCTTCTTCTTCTGAGTGTGTGCGTGTATACATGTATACATTTTCTCTTCCATCTTCTTTGACACTAAAAATACGAATTTGACTGGAATACGAATTTGACTGGAAAATGTCCTTATTCAAAATGTTATTAAATGCTAAGTCATCGGCAAAAACAAAATTTGATGAAAATCTCCAGTGCTGGAGTAGGGTTTTGAATAGGACACAGTAGGTTCAAAACTCAAACCTACCTCTCTCTCTCTCCCCCCCCCTCTCTCTCTCTCTCTCTCTCTCCTCTCTCTCTCTCTCTCAAATATTTGTGTTTGTGTTAATGTCCTAATCCTTAGTCCCTGTAGGAACAAGGGTCAAATGGAAAAAAGCATCTTCTTGCTTAAATCTGTTGTGTTATCCTTAGAAATAGATTCTCTCTCTCTCTCTCTCTCTCTATATATATATACACACAACACACACACACACACACACACACACACACTATATCTCGTTCTCTCTCTCTCTCTCTCTCTCTCTCTCTCTCTCTCTTCTCTCTCTCACACACATACACACACACACACACACACACAAAACACACACACACACACACACACACACACACACAGAGTTTCTGAGAATTAATGACATGTAATTGTAATGATGTTTGCATTACAAAAACAGAAAACTAGGCCTGAGCCTAAAGCCTTAATGTTTTAGTAGTAAAGTTTCTTCTTTCCCCGAGCTGTTTGTGTGGAGGGGTGGTGGGGATGGTGGTAGATGGTCCATTGACGAAAACATATGATGGATATGAAATTGATAACATTCAGTTTTTGAATGAATGTGATTAACTGTAGCTCAGTGAGACAGTCAGAGATGCAGTAAGCACCCCCTCCAAACCAACTGACTGTTGTGGAAAGTTCTTTTCAGTGGACTGGATGTCTACTGTACTATTCAAATAGATTGTAACGGACCTGGATATTTTCATTGCCACTCTCTGTTTCTGTCTGCCTCCGTGCCTCTCTATCAGTCTCTCTGTCTCTGTCTCTTGTCTCTGTCTGAGTGTATTTGTCTCTGTCTTTCTCTCTGTGAACTATGAGTTGTGTTCTGTAGACCAGATTTCCTTCAGATCACAGAATCAGACTGACTCTGAAAGGTAGACAGAGATTGTGATGAATTGGCCCAGCTGCCGTGGCGAAGTGGTTAGCGTCGTGGACTCCCGGCTGGGAGGTCATGGGTTCGAATCCCATCAGAGTCATATGGGTTTTTCTGCCCAGACCGGCTCCTACCCAGAGTTGAGTTTGCTGCGGACTCAGTTGGGAAGACTGGGACCACACAGTCGAGTTTCATCCACTTAATGGATGCGGTTCTGAGAGTGTTGCTCAAATTTCCTGACCAACACTGCAGGTGCCTGTATCTCTCGGGCCTGGTTGACGCTGGGATATATTATGAAAGGAAGTGTAGAGTACAGCCCTGTCATGTAGTCTCAGACTGAAATGGAAATCCATAGCATCATCTTAATCATCCTCATTCTCATCGATCAGCATTAAAAAAAAAAAATGTCTCAAGTTCTGTGGCCCTTCATACCCTGCTCTCATGGTGACCTCAGTTTCGATGTCCTCTCCACGTCTGTGGTCTTGGTTTGGTTCTGTCGGGGTCACCGGTATCGGCGAGTCCATGGGGGCTGTCGTTGGATGGACGTGGTGGTGCCTTCCGGAGGGAGAGCTCACTCACGCCGGCTCCGCGACTAAGCAATTATTGTCGTCAGTAGGGGGCTTAGTAGGTGGTGTCCTGCGTATGTTAGATCAGAACAGGCACCACTGAACACCACCGAAGTGACTCGGCAGCAGTGCAGTGTCTCCTCCGGTGGGTTGCCTCTTGACGACTTGACATTGTCTGCTCCCTGTGGATTGCCGGTGCTGGGGCTGCGGCGGGGCCGACTAGGCTGTGGCTGTGGACGGGGTGTCAGAATGAGTGGCGTGAGTGCAGTGCCTCTGAGGTGGCGCAGAAGTTGGGACCTAAAAAAAAAAAAAGAAGAGAGACTGTGATGAATTAAAAAAAAAAAAATTATTACAGTATCGGTTTCGGTGTATCATAACTTGTACCAGTTCTCTACTTGGGTATCAAATGTCTACATTGAATGCCACACCCTTGGTATTTTTCCCATTGTAACAGACTCGGCAATCACAAGCAGTTTTCTGTGCTGATTCTGCAGATTTCTTGACATTTAAAATCTGTAGACATTTACTGGTCGACATTTTGATGACATATTTACATGCATTATCTTTATATCACAATTCATGAACTATTGTACCTCAAAATTCATAGGTAAAGGAAACACCAATGCATGAAATGTATAAATTTTATTCATGATGAAATGTTTCTAACCATAACAACGGTTCACAATTTACCACAATTGTGCGTTCAGTGCCATAAAAAATGTTTCCATACCATGTACTGTCAGGGAATAGAATAATCTCCCTCAGAAATGGTTATGGCCAAATGATCAAAACGCTTCGCTGCCTGGGTGTGAGTCTTACTGAATAGTCATCCTCCTGCTACAGATGCTACTCCCAGGAACCTCTTTTCGAGGTTGACATCTTATGACAAAATTGCCCAGTTAAAGTTAAGAAGATGGGTTGGGACTTTAGGAGGGTGTTTTTTGGTGGTTTTTTTTATGAACACTTTTTTGAGGGCTTGGAACAACCTTGTTTGTGGCCATGTACAGTGAAGTACTTCTTCAGTGTGCATAGCCCCAATCAAGGTTCTTTTAGTACGTCACACTGTGTGTGCATGTGTGTGTGTGTGTGTGTGTGTGTGTGTGTGTTCCGCAGGCGCGTATCAGAGGATGTTGTCAGATTCTTTGAATGTTGTTAGTGAATTTGTTTTGAAAATCAAATTGAGTTTATCTTTTTATTTTTATTTCAACTGTTTCAGTGCCGATATGTGATAAAATACAGGCACTGTGACGGAAAGCTTGTCATGAAGATGACTGACGACAAAGTGGTAACTATTTTTATGTTCTTCAGTGTCATGTTGGTTCATCTGTAGGATTATCATTTAAATTTTAGAATACTTTCTATGTGTCATGCATGCACACATACTACACAGGAAGGTAACAGAAAGAAAGAAAATTTCAATGTGCTGTTGCCGTTAAAGATGGCAACACACTTATTACTTTGGCATAACTGGTCTACAATGCATTCTTGAAAGAAGATATACACAGACAGGCTGATAAAGAAGAAAGAAATTTGAAATCTTGTACAATCAATTATTCCAGAATTTGTGCCTGTGTTAATCTTTAAAGATGATCACGAATGTTTTGGAGTAGTTTCCATGTGTGTGCCATAACTCACTGTGCAGGAAAACACGTAAGAGAACATTAGAAACGGCGATTGCAATTAACTATGAAGGGAATTAGCCCATACATCACTTTGACATAGCCAGCCAATATGCACATCCTTGAGGGAAGAGATTATACATGAGTGTGCCAGTGTTCATCTTTTAAAGAATATCTCTTACACTTTGGAATAGTTCAATGTATACAGTGGGTGTCAAAACGCACGGCACAGGAAGACAGTTCTAAGATCAAATTAGTACGTCAGTAGTATCTAGTAGATAAAATTATAACATCAGTAATATCTAGAATTTGCGGTTAACTTAATCTTTAAAGAGTGTCCCATGAATTGTAGAATAGTTTCTATGTGTGTGTCTGAACATAATACATAGGAAGAAAGAGTGGGAGAAAATTAGAAAATGCAGTTACCATGACTATTAAGGGCACGTTGTCAGTCATTACAGTGGCATATAGCCTGCATACACTGTGTACATGAAACTTGAAAGAAGAGATTATTCACAGTAACGGACCTGCAGATGAAAAAGAAAGAATGCAAAACCTAAAACTGAAAGGACCAATCAGACAGATCCACAATTTGTACAGAGTTCTTTGATTGTGCAGAGTTCTTTCAGTACATATTAAAAATGATAGTGAGAGTGATCCATGACTGTAGGTTTATCTGTCTTTCAGCAAGATTACTCAGAAACTACGGAACCTATTTTGATCAAACTTCTGCAGAACATGGAATGTGGCCCTAGGACAAACCCATTACATTTTAATGTTGATCTGTATCAAATGGCAGATCCTGGTCATTTACACATTTTCCACTGAACATTAAGACTATGTGAAGTGTTACTAACAGATAACTGTCTACAGGATTATATTATCATAGAAGTTTGAAACTAATTTTGTAAATGTTTTTTGTTTCTGTTTTACTTCCTGTCAAATTAAAATGAAACAGATGGGAAGTAACAAGGAAAAAGCCACAGCCTCACATGTGTTCACAAAGTTTGTTACCGTTATTTTTATGCTTGATTTCAGTGTCTACAATACAGGACAGAGCACGCTCAAGACATCAGGAAAGTGGAGAAACTGACCAGTCAACTCATGCGACATATGGCTTCCAAAGAAAAATGATTTGGGGACAGAGTTTGATTCGATGGCTGTGGTGTTGTGAAAGTGGTTTGTGTTGACAAGTAGAGAAAGAGTGTGGAGAAGCTGTTATAATTATAATTGAAAGCTGTGTTACATGTTATTTTATTGATGTGATGTACAAGAGTGCTGTCTTCACAGCATACAACATAACATGGTTTGTTTACCCTGTATAGAAAATTTTGTTGGATGTGCACAAGTTGATTTGTCGTGAGTGTGGTTTGTGGTGTGCATACAGTATGTGACATAAGTGTATGCTTCATTTATGAGAGTCCGAGTGCGTGCTGGTGGTGGTGGTGGTAATGGTGGTTATGGTTTTCTCGATAACTCAAACCTACTCAAACGTGTGTGTGTGTAAGTGTTGAACTACACAGTCAAATTTCTTCCGCTTGATGGATGCATTTTTGAGAGTGTACCAGTACTGCAGGTGCCCGTTTCTCTCAGGCGTGGTGGAAACCTGTAGCATCAGTTTAATCATCCACATCCTCATCAACCAGCATTTATTTAAAAAAAAAAAAAAATCAAATTCTGTAGTCTTTCATGCCCTGCTCTTATGTTGACCTAGTTTTGATAACCTCTCAATGTCCATGCCTTTGGTTTGGTTCTGTTAGGGTCACCGGAATCGGCAAATTCATGGGCACTGTCATTGAACTGACATAGGGGGACGCCCTTCAAGGGAGAGCTCATTCATGCTGACTCCGCAACAAGCAGTATTTGTCATCAGTAGGGGGCTCTGTGGATGGTGTCTTGCTTATGTTGGATCAGAACAGGCATCACTGAACACCATCAAACGACTTGGTGGCAGGCGGTGCGGTGTCCTCTGGTGGGTCATTGCATGATGTCAGGTTGCATCATGGCTTGACATTGACTTATTCCTGTGGATGACTTATTCCTGTGGATTGCCGGTGTCGGGGCTGTGGCGGGATGGGCCAAAGGGTGGATGTGGATGGAGAGCTGGAAAGAGTGGTATGGGTGCAATGCCACAGAGGTGGCACTGAAGGTGAGACAGCATGAAAAAGAATACATAGAATGAAATAAATAAAGAATTTTTTTTTTTTTTAAAGAGATGGGAAAAATCTTACTCATCCCACGGAGTGCTGCCAGGGCTTGGTAAACCTTTCAGGCATGAGATGTTTGAACCACTCCACTGTCACATTCATCAGAAGGTGGGTTAAGGGTAAAGTGTCAGAGTGTGATGGCTCTGGAAACGGTGAACTGTCAGCAGTTCACTGTGTGTTAAGCATGGCATGATAGAAGGTGGAGCCCATCCCTGTCTCTCCACTGACTTCAACCCTCCCTGAGCTGAATCAGTTACCCCTTTACTGTCTAGTGGACTGAAGTTTTTCACACTTCAATTAAAAAATCTGAACACATGGGTGGTTCAAACTGACGACTGTCAAGTGCTCAAACCATTGGACATGGTACTGTAAAAGTAAAGACTTGTTTGAAAAATGCATGTATAGGAAAGATGCATGAGATTAGGACGGCTTGATCCATCTTTTTGGTGAACTTTTTGATGGGAAACTGATGTGGATGAGATTAAGATGGTTTGATCCATTTTTTATTTCGTGTTTGTGAATATGAAAATGGCTCAATCCATGTTTTTGTGTCTCTTTACATGAATATATGGCTTGATCCATTTTTTATTTCGTGTTTGTGAATATGAAAATGGCTCAATCCATGTTTTTGTGTCTCTTTACATGAATATATGGCTTGATCCATTTTTTATTTCGTGTTTGTGAATATGAAAATGGCTCAATCCATGTTTTTGTGTCTCTTTACATGAATATATGGCTTGATCCATTTTTTATTTCGTGTTTGTGAATATGAAAATGGCTCAATCCATGTTTTTGTGTCTCTTTACATGAATATATGGCTTGATCCATTTTTTATTTCGTGTTTGTGAATATGAAAATGGCTCAATCCATGTTTTTGTGTCTCTTTACATGAATATATGGCTTGATCCATTTTTTATTTCGTGTTTGTGAATATGAAAATGGCTCAATCCATGTTTTTGTGTCTCTTTACATG
This sequence comes from Conus canariensis, assembly GCA_033310375.1. Taxonomy (NCBI): domain Eukaryota; kingdom Metazoa; phylum Mollusca; class Gastropoda; order Neogastropoda; family Conidae; genus Conus; species Conus canariensis. The sequence goes on along the minus strand of CM065717.1, from coordinate 20,100,343 downwards.
AATATATGGCTTGATCCATTTTTTATTTCGTGTTTGTGAATATGAAAATGGCTCAATCCATGTTTTTGTGTCTCTTTACATGAATATATGGCTTGATCCATTTTTTATTTCGTGTTTGTGAATATGAAAATGGCTCAATCCATGTTTTTGTGTCTCTTTACATGAATATATGGCTTGATCCATTTTTTATTTCGTGTTTGTGAATATGAAAATGGCTCAATCCATGTTTTTGTGTCTCTTTACATGAATATATGGCTTGATCCATTTTTTTCATGTGTGCATACTTCAGGGAGACTGGTTTTGCGCTGTGGATATGGACGGAAGATGTTGGTTTGAAGGAATGACAGGGAAAATGCCAACAAGATGGTTGACTTAGTCTGTACTGATGATTTAAACTTTGATTTAATTTTTTGTCCTGCAATTGATGTAATACATGTTGAAGCCTGTTGCAAGGAAAAATAAAGTGTCCTGCATTTGTCTGATCAGTTTCTGTTTTCATGGTATTTTTTATGTTGTTTCTTTTCCAATCATATTTTGTGTCTATTGTTTAGCGGCTAATGCCTGTATCAGTGTATGTTGTAACTGTATGCTCGTGACAGGATATGAACATAACAGGTGGCAGACGCATAACAGTAGAAAGAAACTCGTGGAGAGCGTGGCAGCAGAGAGTCCTCAGAAGAGAAGCCCCCTTCAAGCAAGTGTTTCGGCCCTTATCTCCTGACACTCTAGGGGGGTTGGGCCACACCCGGTTCATGACTCCGGATGTCCCTCTGCTGCCCCTTTTTTTTCCCATCTTGGGACGAGCCATGGCTGGAATTCGAACCCATGACCCTCTGGACATGCTCATTTTCCACTTAAATGACTCGCGCTTTAACCACTGAGCCACAGGGACACCTGATATTTGTAGGGAAATTAAGCCTTATGAAGTTCACTTTTGTTCCTCCTTGACCAGATCCAGCTTGAACACCCCTCTGCCGCTTCTGCCATTGCTTTCAGGGCTCTGGTTTTTTCCTTCCCTGCAACTGAGAGCTGTTTCATGAGGCTGTATGCAGACGTTCCTACAAACCCCCTAGCTCCAATTTCTGCAGTGAGGACTTTGACCTGATAGCCTTCTCTCCTCAGGCTGTTTGCCAGATCAGCATACTTTTCAGTCTTGTAGATTTGAGCTGCCTCCATTCTGTTCTCATATGGCACCGTGAGCTCGATCATGATCAGCTGCTTGGTTGACTTAGAGTGGACTACTATGTCTGGTCTCATGCCACTCTTGCTGATGATCTCTGGGTGACTCTTCCATTCTGGGAGGTCTGCAGTGCACTCCCAGTCATCTGCCCCGTCCAGCAGACTCTGCCTGCATGTTTCGAGTGGCACTGTTGTTCTTGGCCATGATTTGCTGCCTCCTGCCGTGAAGAATGTTGCGGGTGCTTTTGGAGTCCTGATTTTCCCTTTTGTGGTGTTGGTACTAGCCCAGACTACTTGTACAATCTCTTTGAGCACTTGATTGTGCCTCCATGTGTACCTTCCTTGAGCCAGGGCTACTTTACATGAGCTTAGGACATGCTCCACTGTTTGTTTTTCATGGCAGAGGGGGCATGCAGGATCGTCTGTTTTCCCCCACTTCACCAGGTTTGCATTTGAGGGCAGAAGGTCATATGCAGATCTGAGAATGAAGCTGATCCTGAGAGGGGCCATGTGCCAAATGTCATTCCAAGTGAGACTTCTTTGGAGTGCATTCTCCCACGTTGTCCATTGCCCTTGCTGGCTCTGCTGGACTGCTTTTTGGAGTCTTTTTTGGTCTTCTTCTTTTCTCATCTCCTGAATCATCATGTCTCTTTTGGCTTTTCCTTTGGCCTTTGACCACCATTCAGTTTTGGTCACCCCCAGTCCTTGTCTGTTGGTCTGTGTGTGTCCTGTTATTTCTCTGATCTTGAGACTTTCTTTTGCAGAATCCATCGCCTCTTGAACTTTCCATTTTCTGCCTGTCTTCAGCTGGGGCTTGATTGCTTCTACCACCTTGTCTCCTGAGTCCTCCAGCATGCTTTGAAGTCTGATCTTCCCTGCTTTGTATTCCTCCAGGATGGATTTCAGTGGTAGTTTCAGCTTTGCTTGGCGACAGTACAGCGCTATGTCAGTCAGACAGGGTGGGACACCAAGCCATTTCCTTGTGAACTTGTTGATTTTGGCTTCCATTGCCTCCACTATGCTGGTGCAGATGTCGTATATCATCAGAGGCCATAGGAGCTTTGGTATCAGCATGAACTGCAGACACCAGACCTTGTATTTGCCAGGGAGCCCACACTGGTCAATGGTCTCCAAGCCTTCCTCCGCCATCTGCTTGGTTTCTTTTGCTCTTTGTGTGTCTTTCAGCGTATCATCATACCATCTTCCAAGGCTCTTGACTGGTTCTTCTGTGACTGTTGGAATGGCCTGGTTGGCAACACTGAAGACCACAGATCCGGCCACTTTTCCTTTCCTCAGTGAGAGACTCCGTGATTTCTTTGGCTTGAACTTCATTCTGGATGAGGCAACTATGTCGTCCAGCCTCTCCAGCACATGACGTGTCTCGTCTTCTCTGGATGAAATCACTGTAGTGTCATCCATGAAGGCATTGAGAGGAGGCATCTTGTATCCATCGCCAAGGTCTGTTTGTCTCGCGTTGTTTGTTGCTGCTTTCAAGATGAGTTCCATTGCCAGCACGAACAGTATTGGGGAAATTGCACAGCCCATTGCAATACCCACTTCCAAGTTGATCCAGTCTGTTGTGTACTCCTTGGTAGAGAACCGCATTGAGAAGCCATTGAAGTACTTCTTGAGCATGTCGCGGATGTTCTTTGGCACATGGTACATCTCAAGAGCCAACTGTATCATCTCATGGGGCACAGATCCATATGCGTTTGCCAGATCAAGCCACACTACGTCCAGGTCTCTCTTTTCTGTTTTTGCTTTTTGGATTGCGTCCCAGATCATTGTGGCGTGTTCTACACAGCCAGCCACGCCTGGGATGCCACCTTTCTGGACTGACACATCCAAGTACTTGTTTTCCATCAGGTACTTGGTCAGCCTTGCTGCCATGACAGAGAAGAAGATTTTCCCTTCGACGTTCAGTAGTGATATTGGCCTGAACTGGCTGATGTCACTTGAGTTTTGCTCTTTGGGGATGTACACACCATCTGCCGTCATCCACTGGCCGCTGATCTTCTGGTTTCTCCAAGCCGATCGCAGCAGCCTGTGGAGCCACTCCAGCACCTTGGGACATTTCTTGTAAAGCTGGTAAGGTATTCCGTTTGGCCCTGGTGATGATTTGGCTCTGGCTTTGTCGACCACCTTCTTGATTTCCGCCAACGTTGGAGGCTTGCCATTGAACTGTTCCTCAGGGTTGGTTGGCCACACCAGACCTTGAATGTCGAGTGGTGCTTTGCTCTGTGGGTCAGAGTATGTTTTCCTCAGATGCTGCTCAAGAACTCCTTTGTCCACACTTAGGGTCCCAGATTTTGGCTGCTCAAACAGTGTTCTGGCAAACTGGAAGGGGTCTCTGAAGAAGCGCTCTTGTGTCTTCTTCTTTTTGCTCTTCCTCTTCCTCGCAGATTCCGCTTTGCTGAGGGCACTGTGTTTTGCTTTCAGGTCTTTCCACAGTTTTTCCAAGCCTTGTTTTTCAGCTGGCAGTGCAGTCTTCATTTGCATCTTGAGGTTTTTCTTTTGGACCCTGATCTTGTCCATCTTTTCTTGGCGTCTGGATTTCTTTGGAGGTGTTTTCTCTTTGGGTAGTTTTGCTCCATAGGCGTCTCGACATGTGGCATACACAATGTCCCCATATGTGGCTAGTTTGTGTTCCAGGGTGCTTTTCCCTATCAGTGCATCGAGTCTTTGGACGATTTTTGCATCCAGTTTCTCCCAATCTTCAGTTTCGTTTGCTCGTGGCAGGTTGAGTTTCAGGCGCCTGGCACTGAGGGCCTGTGCAAATTCCTCATCCGAACCAACAGCGTGGATGTCCTTGGCACTGTGGTTTAAATCCTGGCCTTGGTCTTCCGACGTCTTATCTGCTGATGCAGTGCGCTGCTGCTCATTCAGATGAGTCTTCACACATCCCATCTTTGTTCTGTGGATCTTCATGCCACGGGTGGTAGCGAAACGCTTTCCACAGACACATGGATATTCCATTTGGTCCATGTTCATAGTCCGTTTGGGATTTGCAGTCATGATTGGTTGAGCACCGATGGATTCATCATTCTCTCCCCCTTTCGGTGAATCCTGGGAGCATCTTTTCCTTTTATTCTTAGTAGCCACATGTTTAAGGCAAAGTGGGGAGCCAGCCCACAGAGCCCTTGGTTCTGGTCTTTCCCAGTGTCCTCCGGTCTTTCCCGGACGTCCTCCGGCCTATTCCCGGAAGTCAATGGTTTACCCATGCATCAGTAGAAAGAAACTCGTGGAGAGCGTGGCAGCAGAGAGTCCTCAGAAGAGAAGCCCCCTTCAAGCAAGTGTTTCGGCCCTTATCTCCTGACACTCTAGGGGGGTTGGGCCACACCCGGTTCATGACTCCGGATGTCCCTCTGCTGCCCCTTTTTTTTCCCATCTTGGGACGAGCCATGGCTGGGATTCGAACCCATGACCCTCTGGACATGCTCATTTTCCACTTAAATGACTCGCGCTTTAACCACTGAGCCACAGGGACACCTGATATTTGTAGGGAAATTAAGCCTTATGAAGTTCACTTTTGTTCCTCCTTGACCAGATCCAGCTTGAACACCCCTCTGCCGCTTCTGCCATTGCTTTCAGGGCTCTGGTTTTTTCCTTCCCTGCAACTGAGAGCTGTTTCATGAGGCTGTATGCAGACGTTCCTACAAACCCCCTAGCTCCAATTTCTGCAGTGAGGACTTTGACCTGATAGCCTTCTCTCCTCAGGCTGTTTGCCAGATCAGCATACTTTTCAGTCTTGTAGATTTGAGCTGCCTCCATTCTGTTCTCATATGGCACCGTGAGCTCGATCATGATCAGCTGCTTGGTTGACTTAGAGTGGACTACTATGTCTGGTCTCATGCCACTCTTGCTGATGATCTCTGGGTGACTCTTCCATTCTGGGAGGTCTGCAGTGCACTCCCAGTCATCTGCCCCGTCCAGCAGACTCTGCCTGCATGTTTCGAGTGGCACTGTTGTTCTTGGCCATGATTTGCTGCCTCCTGCCGTGAAGAATGTTGCGGGTGCTTTTGGAGTCCTGATTTTCCTTTTGTGGTGTTGGTACTAGCCCAGACTACTTGTACAATCTCTTTGAGCACTTGATTGTGCCTCCATGTGTACCTTCCTTGAGCCAGGGCTACTTTACACATCCTACTTCAGCCTTACAGATACAGACATTTCCGGACTATTCTGTAAGACCTTCATATGCACATTTTCAGTCTGCAGTGTGAGTGCTTATCTCCTGGGGAAGCATGAATGGTAACATGAGCAATACCACAGTTCCAAACAAGAGCATTTACACAACAAACCTTTTGTGTGTTTACACACACACACACACACACACACACACACACACACACAAACTGTGCACTATCCCAAACTTGTGTCAGAATACAGTCAATGGGATCTGATAACTTTTTGTATGTTTTGTCTATCTGCCCCCAAAGTTTACCCCCTTTCTCTCTTTCTTATCTCTCTTCTCTTTCACATCAAAAACAGGCTCAGTTGTAAATGTTTGCAACAAATGTGTTCCATTCTGCATCAGGACATTACACTGCATGAAAATGGCAAGAAAAAGTAAAACATGCGCAGATCATGACATTCAATAGACGGCTACATTGTTTGAATTACACAAGAAAATAAACAGATCATCCGTTCAAAACATTAAATGTTTACCAGTGAACACAAAAGTCAGGATTTCCAGTTTAAAAAAAAAAAAATCTAAACAATATCACAATTTGAATAAAAACATTCACACACTGCAGGTTTTCAGCCCTTGAAAAATTACACTGAATCTTTCTAGTACAGACCCTCTGAAGAAAGAGTCATTAAATTAACAAAAGTTTGGTTTTTTTTCTTTTATCTTTGCATGGGCTGAATTCAAAACAGCACATGCATACACTGAAATGTTTCTTATGCTTGTACATTGCAGACATCATTCAAAATTATAGCCACCTGCCTGAGAGTTGCTTACAGAGTGGTAACACATTACCTACTACTTGTGTCTTTTAACAGGCCATAAAAACAAACGAACAAACAAAAAAAAACCCTAAAAATCTGTACACACTGACCGGAAACTCTTAGGTGAACAGCAATTAGGTTGAGAAGATGATACACAACCTAACTGGCCACTATAAGGAAAGTAGAAATCTCAACACATATACAGGAAACCATGCGACAAACAGTTGTTAGTTGAAAAATTGACCTTGTGACTTCAAAAATTTTTTGGAAGAAGTTATACAGCCTTACTTTTTACCATGCTTCCAGGGTACCCCTGTATCAAGACACACATAAAAGTCTTCATATTTCCAGAACCATTCTAATAAAATGTCAGGGTTCTTGTAAACATACACTTTACCCTACCTCAGCAAATTTTGGTGTCTGTGCATTTAAACGAACAGAAGTAATCAGCTGCATCATTTGAACTGTACACTTTAGATGAAGCATGGGTCCTTGTAGACCCATACATTAAAGAGCGATAGGTGCATATGGTAACACATCAATTATGCGTTCAATTGGACTCATATCTGTTAAAAGTACAAACTCTTGGGGATTCTGACGAGTTTGGGTCCACCAGAACCCATAATATCTCCATAGGGATAAACACTAAAAACAGTTAAAGCTATGTAAAATGTTTGGATACTAGGGGACTTGCAATACCTGGACTGTGTAGTCAAGAGTGAAATTTGGTGAAGAATAAGGAGGATAGATTTTTCAATTATGGCACAAAACAAATGTTCTGAAGGCCAACCTATTGTGTATTCTTCAAAATCATCTTACGGATGCCATGCATGTTTTTAAAAATAAAGGCAGCAACTGCAGTTTAGTTCCAAACTACTTATGCAGGCAATACAGTCCTGTGATACAGTAAAGCTGAAGGCATCAGGTTGGTAACGTAACAACTGGACCTTTTCCCATCCTCTTTCAGGAAATAAGAGAACTGAAAGCACTCTTTGGTACTTTACTGCAAACTAACACTAATGGTTTAACCTTAGCTTTTATGACATATTAACTACGGAATCTCTGTGGAATAATTCTTTCGTGATGGATGGACGTCTTATATGATTTTACCTCGAGAAAAAGTTTGCTTTTGTGATCATGAAGTCCTTACTTGAACTCCAGATGACTGTCTGTTCTCTTTTTTTTTTTTTCTCTGTTCATCAATTATCATGCCATTATCAGAAAAGTGAAGTCTTCCATACTTTCAGTCCTTCCTGATTGTATAATTCTGTTTTTTTGTCAAATGTGGCCCTTTCCATGTGACCATGTGGTGACAGCCCTGATATGGCCCTTTGCAGTCGGCTGGGCTGTAAGCAACATTGCTTTACCTTACCTTCCATGTGACCATGTGGCGACAGCCCTGATATGGCCCTTTGCAGTCGGCTGGGCTGTAAGCAACATTGCTTTACCTTACCTTCCATGTGACCATGTGGCGACAGCCCTGATATGGCCCTTTGCAGTCGGCTGGGCTGTAAGCAACATTGCTTTACCTTACCTTCCATGTGACCAATAGATCTATGCGGATGCATACAATAAGCTCACTTTTGACAACTCAGTAAGTGGGCACTTTATTTTCATGGAACTAAATATGGCCTTTGTAAAATAACAGAAGAATATCACGGCTTGCAGAATCATTTAGACCAATAGAAAAATAGAACAAATCATCGGTGCAATTACAATACACAAATGTGATCTCTTGTCTGGCAGTGTTAACTACAGCTGAACAATGAACAGAATAATAATAGCCTTGTTGAATTATGAATGCTGTATCAACAAATTACATTGTTCATATTAGTCTATACTTACACAGTTGGCATTTTAAGTACTAAACTCTTGTATAGTTATAATTTTAGTGAGAAGCAGGGGGGGGGGTGGGGGGGGGTTAGAATATGACAAATGACAAACATCATTATGTGTGTGTTGATTTGAATGAGTGTACATACATGCACACTGTGTGTGTGTGTGTGTGTGTGTGTGTGTGAACATCTTTTGAACTTATAAATAAACACAATATGGATCAGAATACTGGAAGTTTGAAAAAAAATTAAGTCATCTGAGATTCAAAATGGCACCTTTTTTTTTTTTTTTTTTTTTTTAAGTCTGTTGAAAGATGGTCTGTTCAGTTGGCTACACTCCAACATGGAATAAGAAATCACAAATAAAGGCAGAAAAAAAGAATGACATCCATAACTAGAAGACCGTTGGCGGGGGGGGGGGGGGGGGGGGGGGGGGGGCTGCAGACCGTTGCCAAACTTGAACAGATCTTGGATCTGCCCTCAGAGTTCAGTTCATCAGTAATAACAATTTTTTTTTTCCCGATCAGGAAAAAGAATACTAAGTACAGGGTAAAAGACTTGCTCCTCATCTACTGTTCTTAAGTATGATTTGGAAAACGAAATGTCAACATTTATTTGAAAAGCAGTGTGTTTTAATATTCCATGAAAATGTAGTACTTCATAAGACAGTTATCAGTTTGTAAAAGTATCACACTTTCATGAGTGCAATGTCTGAAAACCAAAAAATAAGCAAATAAATAAATAAATGAATTAAAAAAAAACAAAAAAACTTGCAGTTTGGATCCATGGACCCAAAACACTCAGGGTTAGGCTCAGAGATAGCTTCTTTGTGTTTACCATCTGACTGAAAACGGCAAATGGCATGCTCATGTTCGATAGTAAATGGTGCTTTGCTCCACAGGGTTCTCGGAGGTAAACAAAGAGAAGTTCCATTTCTGGTTACGGAGAAAAAATGTTTTCTTGTACATTTTCTTTCTATCTCTTTCTTCTTTGGTTGGTTGGTTGGGGTTTTTTTTTTTGTTTTTCTTTTTTTTAAATAAGATGGAACTTCCCTTTGGGGCAATTCCAGACAGACAGATTCCTGTCCAAAAAAAAAAAGGGGGAAATGAGGTTGCAGGCTTACAGTTTTCATGTTCAGAGGAAAATTTGCAAAAACTCACTGAAATGATCCAAGATCTACCATTTGCTCTAGATCCACACCATGGATGCATGTACTAAAATTCAAAAGGTTCATCCTTTTTTTTTTCTCCCATTCCATCCTGTCTTTAACATTGGTTGAAATTGGTTCAGTAGCTTTTGCATAATTGTCCTGACATACAGACAAAACATGTAACACAAACCAACAGATGCAAGTGAAAATGTGACCTTTGCTTAGGTAAAAAATGACATGCTTTTATATTGATGTGTACTGATTTATTCCATATATGTCTACCTCATCTATAAGAATGGTTCATTTTGTGAGGACCTTGAAACTCCTTCGGAAGCATCTAACTAAATTCCTTGTTTTCACCCTTTATTCCAGAATGTTCATGGGGACATGGAAAATGCAATACCAATGCACAATATTCCTCCTCACTTCCAACCATAATGGCCGCTTCATGACTGATGGAATGAAAGACCAATAGGAAAAGGTTGAACAGACATTCTTCATGGAACAGATAAATATTGTTCTCCATGGCAAAACTTTACTTCTTGTGAAGTTCATGATTTCAAGATAAGAACGGACAGTGTTTTCCTGCTTGCAATTCACCAGGTCCCCTTTTCATTTCCAAGAGAGGAAATATTATTCAAAGGCCTCCTTAGATACAACATGACAGGTTCCTGGACAATATATCAGTAAATGTGTTTCTTTGCTTACAAAGTAAAGAAAGAAATAACACCCTCATTGATGCTCCTAAGTCTTTATTTTATTTCTGGAGAGTCTAAAATGTATAATTCACTCTGCCTGTCACACATGAAGACAGAATTTGTTAGTTTTTTTTCATGTTTAGTTCAATTACTTAAGTTACACTTTTAGGCAAAAAATAAATGACAATTAACAGTTTCATGTACAAAAATTACTGATGTAGTATCCAATACTACTTGTACTGACAAAAAGTCCAATATTACTGACAAGATACACATAACATAAATAATGTAATAATTTACTCAAGTGATTTTTTTTTTTCCCGAATGACTAGACTTCACAATCAAAATTAAAATGGTCACCTGACAAAACAACTTTTCATTCTTCTGTTAAATCTAACATTCTTCATCAATGTAGTAAGTCAAAGCGAATTTAATGCAACAATCTTTTGCCCACTCTTCAGGAAGACAAATCATTCACAAAACTGACAAAAATTCACACTGAAAATCATATTCCCCCCCCCCCCCCCCCCCCATCACAAAAATATAAATAAAGCCATCCTTTTCGCACTCTATTTGCAACAGGATTTAAAACAAAGGAGAAACACACACAGGTCAGCGGCAAGGTGTGTGTGTGTGTGCATTTGTATTCGTTTGCGAAGCAATGTACCTATTTTCATGGATTCATAGTGCAGAAACAAGCAGCACAAGCCAACATAATTGACAAAAAGTTTTCAAAAACTCTGACAAAACACTTCAGGTAGATATTGTGTTATTGAACGATCTTTTTTCTTTTTTCTTTGACCATCTAGACTGGGTCTTTGACCTCCTGTAAAGACTGAAGGGTTGGCTAACTTTGTAACCAAAAAATCGCAGGTTTGAAATCTGGAAGAGTTTCTCAAAGTATTTTTCTTACTGCTGCACACACTTCCAGCGGTTGTGCATGTAGGCAACATTAATGTGAAAATCCATGGGGAGTGTACAGTTGCCAACTGATCTATTAACAAAGTCGAGACTCTTGCAGATCCAACTTTTGAAAATAGCATCAATGCACCACTTCCTTACTACTCATACCACTGCTACGAGTGTCTGCGCTCTAATCATATCAAGATTAGATTACTCTAACTGTCTGTAAACTCGTTGATCTTGGTATCTCCTTGCTAGGTTGCATAAGGCCCAGAATTCAGTTGTAGAACTTGCCTGTGAAACCAAAAAAAAGACACCACATCACATTTCTCTTTCATCCCTTCATTTCTCTTTCATCCCTTCATCTCTGCTTTGACTGGCTCTGAATGCTGCAACACTAGAAGCACAGATGGTCCCAAATATCCTGCCAACTGAACCACTGTTACAAACCACATCAATAGCTTTGCTTGCCCTGTGATCTACTAGTGTCGGCTCAAAATCCTTTGCTGGAACCTTAGCTACGTTTTTCATGTGGAACAAGCTTACGTATGCTGTCAGCTATGCCTAAGCTCTATTTGTTTACAACTGCTCTTATGATACAGCAGTTCAGAAAATGTTTTCATGTTTGATGTCAGAACTATCAATATTTAAGTTGTCATTACAAAGCATCAATGAAACTCTGCTCTTAACTGATTAGTGGGCATAATCTTGTACATTTTTACAGTTATTTTTTTTCCTTTATCATTGATTATGGTGATGCTAGCAACTGAAATGAAATCAGTTTGTAAATAAGGCATGTTAACGTTTCATTCATGGATGAACGAGCAGGATGTTTTCAAACCAATTGTGTACAGATCTGGTATATGTGTGTGTGTGTGTGTGTGTGTGTGTGTGATTGTGCATGGATGTGTGTGCTCATCTGAGTGTGTCCATATGTACCATATACCTGCCTCTGTGTGTGTGTGTGTGTGTGTGTGTGTGTGTGTGTGATTGTGCATGGATGTGTGTGCTCATCTGAGTGTGTCCACATGTACCATATACCTCTGTGTGTGTGTGTATGTGTGTGTGTGTGTGTGTGTGTGTGTGTGATTGTGCATGGATGTGGGTGCTCATCTGCGTGTGTCCATATGTACCATATACCTGCCTCTGTGTGTGTGTGTGTGTGTGTGTGTGTGTGTTTGCAGTGTCAGATCAAAACAACAAAAAATTTGCACACAATTACCACAAATTCAAATAAACAGCAAAAAGGCAAACATGTGTATTCAAATGAATGTATGTAAATCATAAATCAAAAATTGCTTCACTTTCTATTGCACATCACACACACACACACACACACACACACACACACACAAACACACACATGCAAAAACACAAGAAGTTCAAAAACACACACATACCTACATACTGGAAATGTGATCACTAAACAGAAAAAAAAAAAAAAAAAAAAAATTCTTTTTAATTTGAAACCTTGAACTAGTAGTACACATTCAAGAATCCTATAGAAAGTTCAGATCTTTTTCACATCATTTGATAAACAATCCTATAGAAAGTTCAGATCTTGTTCACATCATTTGATAAACAATCTTAATGCAGAACAGAAATCCACACATCCTGTTTGAAACAGTGAATGTAAACAATTACTGATAACCTGTTCCTTCCCTTCCTCTTGCTGTATGAACATGCCACTGCTCTCCGATAATTAATCACAGAATCAAATTCCCCACAGCAAACAACAGTGCTGATCACATAAGGCATCTCTTTGGCACATCTTCATATAAAATACGGGTACATGTCTTCTTACGACTTTCAATGCATATGAAGTTAAGCTTTATTGCAGGACGACGTGCAAGCAAAGTTTGAATTCAAAATAATGCAATATTTTGAAACACGGACGACATTCTCTGTCCCAGGACGACAAGAGCTTGCCATGACAGATGGAGAATGTGGCGATGGGTGTCAACAACGGAACTTTTTACCATCAGTTGAAGCTTCTTTTCTTACAAATCAAGATAAGCATGCTCCATACCAGATGTTCTTTTCTTCTGTTTTTGGTTTTGAATGATTGGTTGTTTTCAAAGGGGGAGGGGGGATTTACCTCCATCACACCTCTCCCAAACCCTGACTCGCATATAATAATAAAATAAAAATGACAAAACAAAAAACAAACAACAACACAAAAACAGTGGCAGTAAAAAACAAGAACACAGTTCTATGACCTTAACAATGACTTCCAGATCAAATAAACATGACTGATTTGAGGCAAATCACTGGATGAGTGCTTTGAATTTTTAAGTAGACATCCAGTCAGGTGAGAAGACAACTTTCAAAACATGAAAATGGACCGAAAGAGAACTGTATTTAAACAACATGTTCACTATAACATACATTTTTCCCCTTGAGAAACAAGTTTCTGTGAATTCACATCATCTAAACGTTATGAAAATTAATATTTCATCCATGAGCAATTACTATAATAACATACCTTAAGATTTAAACCAAAAAACAAAACACAACAAAAAAAGAAAATAAAGAACACCAACAACGCGCAAGGAAGAACAGGTGGAAACAAACATTCAAGTCCCATTAAAAACAAGGTATTGCTGTGCTACTAAAAGCAAAAATAACCCTCACACTCCACAGACTGCACAGGACAAAATCAGGCCAAGGTTCAACCTGGCTATGTCTTACATGTCGACAAGGTTCAAAACCCACCTGCCAAAACCAGATCTGCGAGCTTCCCTGTCAAGATAAAACTGAGCAAATCCTTGGTGATACCTTTCCTTCTGCAAACAAATGCCAGACATAGACACCAACAACCGCTAGATCTCAAGCAAGAAATCAAAGCGTTTAAGAAAATGCTCGAGTTCACCATAGCAGACCACACACAGCTTTTTTCAGGGTTGTCAAAATCACACACACACACACGAAAACCAACATCTGGAATAAGTCTTACCATTGGGCCAGAATAGCTCAGTGGTAAAGCGCCCGACTCGTAATTTTGGGGTTGTGGGTTCGAATCTCCGCCGGGCCATTTCAGCACAGAAGGATTTGTCCCTCAGAGTTAACATTGGTTCTGACTCCATTTCCCATACAGTCCTTAGAATGAGACTATAAACTGAGGTTCCGTGTGTGAACGCACGTATAACATCTTGCACACACGTAAAATCCCATCACCAACTTTCAGAAGAGAAAGCCAGTTTGGCCGTTGGCATACGCAGAAGAAGAAGAAGAGAAGTTTTACCATTTAAAAACAACAACAAAGATATATATAATACATTTTAAAAGAAAAGGGCCATATGGGCAAATAAACATTGCAGAATAAACAGCTAATTAGCCTGCACAATTTTCACAAACTAACTACCAGATTGCAGCCAAGATAAAAAGAACTGCTATCAGATGACAAAAATGCGTAAGAATGTTCAGAGCTAGGCCAGAAGAATGGTCCATTAAAGCAGAAAAACAGAAGACGACAATACAGAGAGACAAAAATTATAAAAAAATTTTTTTAAAAGCCAAGTTAAAGAGAGTGGAAGAAAAAAAAGAAGCCACTGGCAAAGAACTTCCAGAAGGTGGTGTAGCTATGGAAGGTGGTGTTACTCTGTATTGAATGGAACCCCTACCATCTCCACAGCTAAATGGTTCAAATCCAGACATTCAGACATTCTGCATGACATACAAAGAACATATATATGACGAACGACTACGTCAGGCCGTAAATCAACACATACACAGGCAGACATGCATCTCTCCCCGCAGTTATCAAACATCACCATTGTGTCTGATCATTCTGTCTAAGACCATTCTACTGTGTACAGTGAAGGGTGGAGGTCCCAGAGGCAGGCCAAGTCCTACATGGAAAACATTCAGGATGAACCCGTAACTCCTCTACCTTGTTGCACATGATTGAAGAGTGTGAAGATCCCTTATTGCCCAAGTGCGTGTCACACCATTCTTATGCCCATCTGCAATGGGATGATAATTATAATGCTGATCCACATGCAGAGATGAAGACACGCTTACAAAAAAGGATCCAACAAAGTGAAGAGTAACACACTGAAAACGTTTAACCAATTCTTTCCAAAAACATGCATTTGTTTTGTACTGATGATTCCAACAGAAATCACTAGAGATTGCACCTCATTAATCTTCTTTTTTTTGCAAAGTGAAATAAATAAAATGGGGGAAGGGAAGGGGAGGAGAATTTACTTGCACACAAGGGCATGTCTAAAATAAATGAGCATGCCTGCTTTAGAAAAAACACACACACAAAATTCACGCACTGACACCATCACTATTAGCTTTAACAATTGGACATGTTGAAGGCCGACTGAATGACCAACCTGCAACCAAGATGAAGCTGAACATGAAATAGATCAACCAACACTGATGTTCTATTAATGCCTTCCCTCAAACCTTCCACACCTCCTATCACCACTCCATACCCACAATAATTTCCTTAAAATACGTGAAAGATGACTGCCTCTGCCATAGTTTTTCAATGAAAATCACCAAGGTGTTGTAACTCAGAGCCAGGCCTGACCAATTGTTTCTTTTGAGTTGACAGAATCTAGCACATCCCAAATGTTGTGAATGAAGGGTTGAATTTTCATCTAAACAGTCTCTCTTTTACACCAGTGAAAAAACAGTCTTGGCTCAGTCATGTAACAATGATAGCAATGCATGGGCTGTCAAACTGCTGTTGGATTTCCTCCATCATTCAGCTGTTCAATGTGAGTATTTGGTCCAAACAATGGGAGACTGCATTTCTCTGCAGATCCAAGTAAAGGCCATGCTACAGTAGAACTTTCGGCCAGCGTGCATGCTTACCTGTCAATATTTGTTTAACTGGACAGGGATGCTAATCACCATCGCCTATCACATATTTCATATTGTAAAACTCCATCATCGCAAAAAATTTCTTAAGGTTAAATTTGGGCTGCTCTCCCTGGCTATCACCACAGAACAATGCAAACCGTATTTCTAAACAAAAACAAAAGTCTATATATTCACATTTTTGTTTATATAAAGTGGGCTTTCCAACAGAATTTTGCTAGGGACAATTCCACTGACTGATCCCTGTGGATTGCCAATGTTAGGACTGTGGCATGACAAACCAGGGTGTGGCTGTGGAGAGTGGCGTGGGGGTTATAGTGCCACTGGAGAGGCCAAGAAGTTGGCACAGGATGAAGAAAAAAAAACAAAAAGGAAGAAAAATGGGGATAGAACTGGCCCACTTCATGAATCGAACCACCCAAAAGGAATTTTCTCCCTTCATAGGTACTAATACACCAAGGTATCGTTCATCTCTCGTGCACTCTTTTGGATCCCAAAGTGTGTGACTAGAAGTAGAACATTAATTTACATTCCTCTTCTTTTCTCTGCACCCCATCTCTCTCTCTCTCTCTCTCTCTCTCTCTCTATTTTGACCAGTATGTTTCTCAACTGTTATTCCCCATTTTCAAGAACAAACTTTCACTAGAAACTTACAGATACAATTGCCAATGGATATAGATTTTGTCCCATTACAATGGTAATAGCACTTTTTAAGTCTATGCTTTCTCTTCAAATTAGTTCAGAGTCTGTGAAAAACAGAAAGCAGCATCTGTTTCTCTTTCTGATGGCACCATAGCTTATTCTCTGGGTCGCCACCTGGTCTTCATTCCAATCACAAAATCACCCATACTCTTACCAATCACCCATACACTATGAGAATACCCTGTTCTCAGTGTGAAAATGGCTCATTCCCATAAATCTTCTACACACCATTTTTGTTTTCAGTACTGGAAGAGGGTGTTCAAAAGTATACACACAAGTCTACTGTACGTGTGCAATCATGTATGAAAATGGGAGCATGTTTGTGCATGTGTACCAATATGAGGATACTTAATGCAATGGCTATGAAGTTTTACAAACATTTAGAAACCAGGTTTGAGTCATCAAAATCTGAAATAAAATAATTCTGATCACAGCATACTTATTCAAACAAAGATGTCTTGGTAACCTATCTGCCAATCAAAGTAACTTCCCTGTGTCAGATAATTCTCAGCCCAAAATGAACAGCTGTACATGAATGGGACTCACAAATATAGTGTTGCTGGAAATATTACTCAGATAGTCAAGTCTCTTTTTTTTTTTTTAATCCCCAACCCTTTTCTTCAGTAAGCAGGGTGACTGTCACAACAGACATGACCATTTATCTCCTCACCACGTTAATTAATAACAGCGAAAAAACATTCTTGTCACATTCATCCATCCAAAACTTGGTTATGATGCAAAAAATATATCACAGCTTGAAGAAACCTCGACTGTTGTGCCTGAAGTGAATGCGTCTTTTCCGAATGAACCTGTACATAAAAACAATTAGCAACAGCGAGGTGGCACTCAATAACACCACCACCGTCTTGGTGGGTGGGGAGTCAGGCAAGCCCATAGGCACTTTGTCTATACTGGCCGGGTGAGGTTTGTGACGATTGTGGGCACGAATGCGTGCACCCTTTTGCGGCGGCACTTGTGGCTTATGGCGTTTGATGATCCCTCTGTCTGTGTCATCCTCATCGTCATCGTAATACGTGTACTCTGTGTCTTCCTCGATATTGTCTTTCTCAATGGGGTTGGCCGCTCCGTTGTCATCCCCCTTGACACGTTTGATGTAATCACCTTCCTCCTCCTCCTCGTTGTTATCGTTTTCGTCAGCGTACTCATCTTTCTCATCCTCTCTGTTGTCAAGGTAGTCTTCGTCTTGGTCTCTGAGACGAGGATGATCGTTGGCACCAAAGTGGACAACTTTCTTCTCTCGCTGCTGCCCGATCTCTTCTCGGGCATCCGGATACAACTCCTCCTGGTCATCATACTCATCATCCTCATCGTCATTGTCCTCCTCTTCTTCCTCTCCATCATCACCATTAGCATCTCTCCTCTCCTTTCCTTGTGGGTTGAGTCCAACTGCTTCAAATTTCATCAGCTGATTTTTTCCACCTCCTTCAACTTTCACATTGTTGCCATTGCCACCCCCAAAGTTCCGTAACTGGTCACCAAGGAAATTCTCAATCATTTTGTTCGATTTGTTGCTGCCAAGGAGATTCCTTGATGCGTTTGGAAAGAAGTCGTGGGGGGAAAGGAGATCCAGAGGCCCTGGGTCAATGAGGTATCTGAGGTACATCATCAGAGCTCCCGCGGCCACGCTGGTTTTGTGGGACAGGCAGTGACCTGCAACATGGAATCGAGTCTGACTGAGCAATCCACCTCAACACTGAACTGTGTCAACTGCATATTTTCCACCTCTTATCATCTAATGATACCTACTGACATGCCTACACACACACACACACACACACACACACACACACACACACACACAGAGAAAAATACATGAACACAAGCACACACACTCACAATATGCACCACCATCACTCAAGGATTTGACGGAATTGTATTTTTTACCCATCACCTTTAAAATACAGGGCACCAACCAAATGTAAGCAGTTTAAAAGAAAAAAAAAAGAGTACGTGCATACAAACCATAATCCATATTACAACTTTTTTGTTCATACCTGAAACCTGTCTAATACAAACAATCTACTCAAAAATGTAAAAAAGGATGCCATGACCAAGTGATATCTTCCTTTTGGTCTTACAAAAGATATGCTGCATGAATTTCACTTTGAAATGTTAACATCAACGTAGTAATGACCCCAAGTTGGCTATAAATCCTACTGCGTAGGCACACAACTGTCACAGATAAGCAAAGTAAAAAAACATCAATCCTTGCTCAAGAACAATGTCATCAGTTATCTTCAAGCTGGTCAAAGCCTGGATCAAGTGATCGGAAAATGTCCATGCCAAAAAAGATGCCAGGCAGCCAAAGATGCTTGAGGGGTCATATATGATTTCAACTGACTTTGCAGCAATTTGCTATCCTATACGACAAGGGCTTCATACATTATATGATCTGCTGAGGAATAATATCCATATTTTTCAGCTCTGGTAGGCACAACCATTCTGGTTGTAGTGTTAGATTCTTGGGAGTGTGAATGCCGAGTTAATCTGAAGCACAAACCAGCTACACAGCATGTGTGTTTCCGTCTTTCCTCCGTGTGTGTGTGTGTGTGTGTGTGTGTGTGTGTGTGTGTGTGTGTGTGTGTGTGTGTGTGTGTGTGTTTGAGTGCATGTGTGTATATGTGTGTGTGTGTGTGTGTGTGTGTGGTGTGTGTGTGCATGCGTGCATGCGTGCGTGCATATACATGTGTGTGTGAGTGTCTGTGTGTGTGTGTGAATGCGTGTGTGAATGCGTGCGTGCTTGCACGTGTGTGCATGTGTGTCTGCAAGTGAGTGAGTGAGTGAGTGAGTGAGTGAGTGTGTGTGTGTGTGTGTGTGTGTGTGTGTGTGTGTGTGTGTGTGTGTGTGTGTGTGAATGTCCATGTGTGCATGTGTGTGTGCTGTTTCTGTATGATAGTGGAGGGAAAAGTGTATGGAACATTTTAGAATTCACTGCCCTTTGACTTGCATCACATAGAAAAAAACACTGCATTAAAAATGCAGTGAAGATCCATGTTCCCAACAACTATTTTAACCAATGAGCTGCCATTGCTCAAGATGCTTCAATTTGTCCTACTATTCAATGTTAGCTAAATGATACAGGGTTAGATACATACATACATGATACATACATACTTATACACACACATATACATATGTGTGTGTGTGTGTGTGTGTGTGTGTGTGTGTGTGTGTGTGTGTGTGTGTGTGTGTGTGTGTGTGACAATGATAGAGGACTGATCATACAACATGATCATAGACTAATTTAGCTGCTCAGGTGCCGCTAAAGCAATAACAATGGTCGAGCAAGTAGTGTAGAGTGTATTTATAGGTCTGTGGGTGGAGTTGAA
Organism: Conus canariensis; assembly: GCA_033310375.1. Classification (NCBI taxonomy): domain Eukaryota; kingdom Metazoa; phylum Mollusca; class Gastropoda; order Neogastropoda; family Conidae; genus Conus; species Conus canariensis. The sequence continues at coordinate 20,080,740 of CM065717.1, read as the reverse complement.
GAGAGGAGCTGCCATCAAAGGGGTGTTCAGAAAGCAGGCGAGTGATCACAAGAACCATACAAGCAGACACATACCCAGCAAGCTACATCCACTATGATTTTTATCCAAAATTTGGTGCTATTTGGATTTGAACGATTTTTTTTTTTGTTGTATTTCTTTTCAACAAAAAAAAAGTACCCCTGTCAACCCCCCCCCCCCCCCCCCCCCCCCCCCAAACTCTGAATTCATAAATGGGCATTTAGAGATATGATATGTGAAGAAAACATAATCATTCTACTAAACTTCGACCCTTCCACATTAAGCCCATACTGTACTATACCTGGCATATCTTTCTCCATAAGAAGTTTTCTCCTGTGTCCTTGAGCTCCCCCAAATGTATACGGCTGCTGGCGACTTGGCAGCTGTCTTTTTTGAGGCATGTCTGGTTTGAGATTCTGAGGAAGTAAATCCTGAAATATCCCTTTTTTCCTGATGACTGACGCTGCATCTCTAACACCGTTTGACTCCTGCTGAGCAGCCTGTATCCCTGGCAGTCTCTGCTCTTTTCTACTGTGAACACCTTGATACACACCATCACCTTTTGCTTTCAAGGGCAGTTTGGTCAGATGATCTTGGTTGTCTGGATATTTGACCTGAGGTCGTTTAACCACATGTGGGTCAACCAGTCCCAAGTTTTGATTGCGTGACTCTTTTGTCCTCTCCAAGGAAGACGGAGCTTGAAGTTTCTGATCAGCAAAACCACCATTTTGGTGGACAGGCAGTTTATTCTGGCTCCCAGGCAACTCAAAGACCACACTTTCTGCCTCTTGGGATGGCTGATGCACCTTATGTTGGTTTACAACTTTCACTGCTCTCTCCTTATCAAACAGGAGAGGGTTTTCATTCCTTGCCTCTGCACTCTTCTTAGTATCCACCTTCTGAAACTGCTGGTGAACCAAATCCACATGATCATTCTTGTCATCTTGCTGAGGCACTGGCAGTTTCTTAGCAACTTTGCTAGACTGTAGGTCTTTCAGCTGTTGGCTTAACTGCTGCTGCCGCTGATCAAGGGTCTTGACACTGGGCAATCTGTTCACTTTGTCGGGCACCTCCACATTGTTTTGTCTCTGTTGAGGGATTTGATCTTGAAGGACAGACTCTCCCTCTGGGTCATCCCCAAAACACCCTGAGGGCAACTGCCAGCTGAGAATCTGGTCCAAGTACGTTTTTTTCAGGAACTCATAGAAACCCAGGCTGGGGCACACAAATTCTGAAAATAAAAAGACACACACACATGTTAAAGACAGACTCAGGCATGGCTTACAAACTCCAAATTATGCTATGGTAGCAAACAGGCAGAGAAAATAAAAGAGCAGTTTAACTCTTCTGTATAGATTACCTCCATATAACTTTTCTTTTGTTTCTAGAGGGTAACATTTATTTTGTCTTTTCTACTTCAGTGCTCTGATTTTTTTTTTCATATAAAAATCTTTTTCTCTGTTCCTTTTTCTTTTCTTTTTTAACTAAGGTATGGCTCATTACTTAAGTTACATGTAGAATGTTGATCTTTTGTCAGTCGATTTTTAGCTGGTCAGTGTCTGTGTTCGTGTGTGCATGAGCATTATTTAGACAAATTACATGCATGCCTATAAGTGTGTTGTATTTCACATTTCATTAATTTTTTCTTGTTTACTGTCTAGCCTTCAATGCCTGTTAAGTGATATTACTCACGAGCTGTTCACTCCAATACCCCATACACTGCCACACCCAGATGCACCCTGTTGCAACCCCAACAATGGCAATATACAGAGCGCAATCAATATAAGGTCATCATGTGGAAACTGACCACAGGAAATACTGCACTGCTGCTGAGTTACTTCAGTGGTTTTCAGTGGGAACCGTTCTGATCCAACAGACGTGGGACACCGCTTACTACATCCCACACAGATGACAATAACTGCTTAGTCTCAGAGCCAGCATGAGTGAACTCCTTCTGCAAGACACCACCATATCCATTCAATGACAGCTCCAGTGAACTTCCCCAAAACAGACTTTAAATGAAATTAATGCAGGCACAAATGTACAGGGAAATCAAAACAGAAGTCACCAGAAGAGTTAGGCATAAAGGGCTGCAGTTTCTGACAGACATGTTTGCTTCTTACTTTTTTTTTCTTTTTTTTTGAGTGAGGATGATAAAAACGGTATTATGGAGTTTCATTTTGGTCTCAGACTACAGGACAGGGCAATACTATCTGCTACAAAATTTAAGCAATGCACACATTAAGAGGAAAAACCACATCGGAGGCTGAAAAATCCCCACAACGTGTGTGGGAAGTCAAATTCACCATCTCCGGGCCTGAAGTTCATGAGACTAATCACAGCAACATGACAGTTGATAATCCTGCCAATTTTGAGTACGACTGGACTAAAACACACAGATTTCTAGCCTGCAACCTGCCACAGTCACCACTGCAAAACAGTGGTTGGGTGTGTATGCATACTGATCTTCATGCATTTGTTTTCTGTCTCATCCTCTGGACTGTGCCACTTCAGTGGCATTACCCCCACACCTGTTGTTCCGGCCTCCTGTCCACAGCCACAACCTGGTTTGTACAACTGCAGCCCTGGCACTGGCAATCCACAGGAAGAAGTCCATGTCAAGTCATCATGAGGCAAGCACCAGAGGAGACACTGCACTGCTGCCAAGTCACTTCGATAATGATCAGTGGTGCCTGTACCAATCTAACATGTAAAGGATACCACCTACTAAGCCCCTTACTGACAACAGTAACTGCTTAGTTGTGGAGCCAGCACTAGCAAGCGTTCCCCTCTACAGGTGCCACAACATCAGTCCAATGACAGTCCCTATCAACGTGCCAGGTAAAGGCAACCTCAACATGAAATCACTAAGGGCATAGATGAAGAGGGGAAACTGAAACTGAAATCACCATGTGAGTAGAGTACAGAATTTAAGCCTTTTTTTCCCAATGCTGATCGATGTGAATTAGGATGATGAAGATAATGCTATGGAATTCCATCCCAGTCTATGACTGCATGATAGGGCTGCACTCCTCACTTATTTTCATAATATATCCCAGCATCAACTAGGTCTGACAGATACAGACACTTGCAGCGTTGGTCAGGAAATTACGCAACACTCTCAGAGACGCATCCATTAAATTGATGAAATTCAATTCTGTGGTTCCAATCTTCCCAACTGTGCCCATAGAAAACTCAACTCTGGAAAGGACCTGATTGGGGCAGAAAAATCCCACAAATAAACAGCTCTGATGGGAATAAAAAATCAAAGGTCTAACAGCCTGGAACCGGCAACACTAACCACTTTGCCACAGCGGCTAATATCTGTATGCATATTCATGCATGTATGTATGTGTGTAAACATGTGTGATGAACTAATGGAAATGTGATTGTTAGTGTGCATGCAGGTGTACAAGTGGAGTGCACGTAGGACTGATGGTGATGTACGAGGACTGTGGTGTGTAAACACCACCAAGACATAAATACATGTTCGTCCATGTAAACAAGCACATCTACGTCGTTCTCAAAAGATATAACACTGAAACCAAAGAGAGAAAGAGAGAAAAAACCCAACTAACGCTGCTCCAGAAAAAGGTCCTGATGTTGGGTCTTCACCGTGCCGGCCATGTAGACGTGAACAACTGCGAGCATCTCATAGTAGAGGTTGGTGCAAAACTCATCGTGCATGTGGTCTATGGACTTGAAGCCCAACTTTCTCAGCAAGGTGTTCATATCTGCTTCACATCCCATCTGCCACAGATGAAAGCTACACAATTTTAACATGGACATCAGTCATTTTACTCTCAATTCCGTTTTGAGCACTGACAGGAGCATTATCTTTTACATTCCTGAAGCAAAGCATGCTTGACTCTTGGATAAGAGCTTTCTAATTTTTGTCCAAGCCTGCCCAGTTCATATCCATGAGAAACTTATTTAGAATCACACTATTCCACATACTTCTGTAAAGTTGCACATATGCACGCACACACATACGCACGCACACACACAAACACACTCACAGGCACACACACACACATAAGCACGCATGTGCGCGCGCGCGCGCACTCACACACACACACACACACACACACACACACACACCCACACACACACATACACACTCAAAAGTCATGTCTTGAAGGAATCACTTCTCTCTCTCTCTCTCTCTCTCTCTCCCCCTCTCAAACACACACACACACACAAACACATCTAACACATAATACTCTACCACAGTGGATAGATGTCTTAGCATATAACCCCTTCACCTATAAAACAAAAAGTCCTAGGTCCATGGCTCATTGGGGCATACTTCTTTTCCTTCTTCATTTCAGTACATAGAAAGTGGTGGCCAGAGTGCTAGTTTTTCAGACTGCATCATAACCTGAGGCCCCGTGTGCAGAACGCACTCAGCACACATAAAAGAACCCACGGAAACAAGAAGACTATCCTTGGCAAAATACAGCATTAAAAATTTACATACACAGGTGAAAAAAAAAATAGCACAGACAGACTATAAAAAATGGCTACAGGCATGCTATGGTGAAGCACAGTCCCTGGAGAGAGCAACCCAAACTTTGCACAGAAAAATCTTTTGTGGTAACACAATACATAACTTCTACACTCCCACACACGCTCAGCAAACTGCACACAGTAATGCATATGCAATGTAATGCATTCTCACTGCTCCCTTTTGCTGGATCTTCAGAATTAATCCTATGAGCCAACATCATACATTTGGGAATTTCAACATTATTATCATTGTTTCATCTTAGAAAACAGGCAATTTGTATTCCCTAGAAAAGTTTTTCACCACTAGCTGCACTATGCATCCACTAATAGATAGCTGACGATTCAGATCAAGGTGAAGATATTTTCTTTGTAAGTCCAGTTTTTACTATCGAGACTGTAAAGTGTAGCATTTGAAGAGCAGAGGAGAACTGTGAGAGGTTTTTGGAACATGCCCCAAACCTATTACTTCCTTCCCAACTGCCCTGCCACCTATCCACAACCCAACTAACACCAGCACGATCACCACCCCTCTTTTACTGTCCTTTTCATGGCCCCAGAAAAGGCAATGCAAGCAATTTCATACGACTATAATACATCACTCCATCCTCAGATGCCCTGAACATCAGTGCACATGTTTGAAAAATTAATATTTCCTAGTACTATTAAAACTTGATTCGTCTGGATTCAGCCCATCCCCCCCCCCCCCCCCCCCCAACTTTCCTCCCATCTATTCTCTCCTCTTACTTCTAATCAATGTTTCGCTGCTTCAGTTGTAGTTTTCAACCCCTAAAAAGACATATTATCCCAGTTTCCCCCCAGTTTACACAAAGTGATCCAGCTCAGCAGAAAGATCTTAAATAAATGTTAGCGAACCGCCCAGAGAACGTGGACAAACGAGTCACAAGACGAAACACAACGCGTTTCAACCTCTTAGGTCTTCATCAGGTGAGACATAAACGAATAAAACAACTAAAATTCACTTACCTTTGATCGCTTCAGATCGCAAGGAACCCTTGCGCTGAACCCTGTGAAGTGATCTGAAGCGATCAAAGCTAAGTGAATTTTAGTTGTTTTATTCGTTTATGTCTCACCTGATGAAGACCTAAGAGGTTGAAACGCGTTGTGTTTCGTCTTGTGACTCGTTTGTCCACGTTCTCTGGGCGGTTCGCTAACATTTATTTAAGATTTGTTTAGATTTCCGCCTGCAGTCCTCTCGCTTTGCAACTAGATCAGCAGAAAGAGGTAAAAGCACCACTGATGCTTATGTTCCACTCTTTTTTGTTAAATGGCCCTAGTCATGAAACTATGAGTCGCACAGAATTTGCTTCTTATTAGGTAGACGGGCGGTCAGAAATCCACCAACCCACCATTTCAGCCAGCGCAGTCCACAGGATCTGATGAGTGATGCTGTAGTCCGTCAGTCCCTTTTTGGTCATGACTGCACCGCAGTGCTCTGTAAATCTGCAGGTCCGTCCGCTCTGACCTTCTGCTGTTGTTCTGTTCAACCACCTTAATTCCATCATGCACTTGTCACTCTGTTTCTCGCTTATCTGGTCTGTAAAAGGCAGTGGGGGTGGGGGATATGGAGAGAAAAAGAATAGGATTGAAATGTCATCGAAGTGCACTGCATTTCAGAGAAAATTGTCATGGTCAACACGGTGGGTTAAGTTGTAAATTATTTCTGAGCACATATGTTCAGATGGTATGGTTAACTGCAAACAATGCTGCTTCTCTGATGCTGTGATTAGACAGTATATTTAAAAAGCTTCTAAATACTTTGTTCATCCTCATCATGACAACCAATTGACTATGTTTCAGACCCGACATATGCACAAGTGGCAGCCCTGTGTGTGTGTGTGTGTGTGTGTGTGTGTGTGTACGTGTGTGTGCGTGTGTGGGTATGGACATGTATGTGTTTGTGTATTTGTGTGTTTTTGCATGGTATGTGTGAGAGTATGTCTCTGTGTGTGCATGCTCACATGTTTGTGTGCAAATAATTTAGAAAATAATGCTCACCAACATCACTGACAAGTGGGAAATCCAAATTTCCATTAAAAAAAAAAAACCATTAAGATAAATGTACCAGATTACTGCCAAACTGCAGCTCAGCTGTATTCATATGAAGCACACATGAAATAATTTGAATTTCAGTGAATAAACTTACAAAAAACAGCAGCAATAACAGTGCAACAACATACAACAACAAAATGGAAGCAGGAGCAAACAGGTGGCAGCAACTGCTGAAGCCACCAAAGTGACCAAAGACACTAACTGCAACAACATGCAGCAAGACAGATGACACACAACAAGACAGGCAGAACAGTCTACCAAACTGTTGCTCACAGTCAGCGTTGGCCTTGTACAGGGGAATCTCCCAACGCAAGCTGGGTATGATTTTACGATGCCTCTTGAACAACGTCCATGGCTGTTCTGTGATGAAGGCCAGGTCCTGGAAATACTGTTCGTCGTCGCCACGCACTGTGGAGATGGCTCGCTCATAAACCCACTGCGAGTCTTTCATCACCGTGCTGAGTCTGGTCAGGATATGAGGGCTGAGGTGTGTGTGCTTCCCCTGTTTGTGCTCATCCAAAAGGCGGTGAATCTGACCTGCATAGACATATATATGGTTAATTTAAAACGTATTGTACCAAGCCAAAAACAGTGAAGCATAATTGCAACTTGCGGCAGGTAGAACTAGAATTTTTCACAGCAAATGTGTGTACAAAAGTAAACTGTGCCACACACACACACACACACACACACACACACACACACACACATGCAGAGAGCGAGTGAGCAGGCAAACAAGAGAGAGAGAAAAAGACAGAGAGGGAGAGGAGACAGGCAGGCAGACAGACAGACAGACAGAGAGTTCTAAAGAGCAATGTTCAAGACATAAGGGAAAGGAAAATATTAGTTGAGTTATCACTGAACAACCATAACACCAACAAAAAAACCAGTTTGAGAAAAAATGGTGATACAGTTACTTGCCTACAACTCCAAAATGATGCTGGAGGAAAACGGAGCGAAGAAACTTCGATGAAAAAGAAAGTTCCAAGCTTATCTATAACAAAAGGATAAAGAGACATCTACTCCAAGCTGACACGTATGTACACAGCAATAACCAAGGAAATGAACACATACAATAAACATTTGTTCAAGACTGATCGATGACTTGTGATCTCAAACATTTACACATGACAGCCACACAGAAGAACAAAAAGAAATTAATACAAACTGAGAATGACACACGAAAGGAGATGAAAGTAACAATAAATAACGAACAGGGAAAGCATTTTTTCCTTTCATAGTCATGGTGAGACCTTCAAGACGTGCCAGTTTATTTTTCTTCCAAACGTCTTTCAAGGGCTGTTTTCTCATTTGTTCAGCATGTCTCTAATCTACATATAAAACTTTGAAAACGTGGTTCAATTTAGTCTGGATTTGTGCACATTTTCTCTCACCATGGAACCTTCGTATGCTTGCTTTCCTTATTTTACTCTTTATATCTTCCCATCTTATTTGAGATTTCTTTATAAAAAAATAACAACAACAACAACCAAACAGAAACAACAACAACAACAACAAAACAACCAACTAACCAACCCAAACAACTACCACAACTTGCAAAAGAATCCGCCTGCTTTTCACTGTACTGGCTTTTTACAAAAGACTTTTTCAGGTTTGCACAGTATTCTCAACACGAAATTCCCCAAGTTTCACCGGCCCTTTCGCTGACGAAAATTTTCACTGTTAATGTGACTGAAAGCGGCAAAAAACTGAAACAAGTTCTTTCCATTATTCATTTACGATTTAGGCAGTGCACTCAAAATAAAAATGAGTTTCATAATTGTCTGTTTGTTAGTTTGTTTTTGTGTAATCTTCCATACCACTTCAATGGCTTAACTCCCTATCAGGTTGTTTTAGCTTTCGGTTCACAGCCACACCCTGGCAGCCTAAGCACAGCAGTCCATAGGAATCAGTCAATATCAAGTCATCACAGGAGACACTGCACAGCTGCCCACTTGCTGTGGAGGTGTTCAGTGGTGTCTTTCCTGATCCAACATACACAGGACACCACCTACAAACTGTTTAGTTATGGATGTAGCATGAGTGAGTGTCCCCCATCCAAGGGTGCCACTATGTCCATCTAACAAATGTCCCCCTGAACTTACCGATAACAATAACCTAAACAAGAACTAACCAAAGCATAGACATGGAGTGGAAACAAACTTTGAAGTCACCATGACAGCATGGCATGAAGGGCCAAAGAATTTAAGACATTCTCCTCAATACTAAGATGTGTGAGGATGAGGATAACAAGAATTGCGCCATGTAGAACTTTCCATTCTGCCAGGGACTACGTAACAGGGCTATATTCTACACTTAACTCGTAATGTATCCCTGCATCAACCAGACCTGAGAAACATAGATCTTTGCAGCGCTAGTAAAAAAAAACTGAAAACACAGAGATGCATCAATTAATCTCTTCTGAATGTTTTGGGTAACTGTGCATCCATACATGCATTCATCTTCAAGCCATAAGACCTTGCAAACTTGTGTATATTGTTCTTCTTTGTATGACTTCATCATGATTCATGCGCCCTTTATTAAAGAAGAAGAAGAAGACGAAGAAATAAATCACCGAACAAAAAGTTTAACCCTTTGTGTATGATGTGGTCTGAGCACACCCATATTTTGAGGAAACAGTTTCCAAGCGAGGAAACAATCCTATACAAAAAAAGTATGGGTGTGTGCACACCCACATTATACAGAAATGGTTACTCATCAGGTTTCCTTTATAAAGAAGTATGGAGTGAACACTCACCCACAGCATCCAGAAAAAAAAAAAAAATCATGACTTTCTTCCCAAATGTCCGATTGAGATTTCTCCCTTTTTTTTTTTTTTTTTTTTGCTGTTCCTGATCGAGGTATCAATCACTTCATTTTATTTCATTTTTTACACGAACCTACTGTATTGATCACTATCTTCATGTTTTCTTTAAAATTGCGTTGGGCTACTTAGTTTCATATGAAGATACATCAAGCAACTACGCCGATTGTTTAACTTACCTTCTATAATTCTCACACCATAAACCCCATCGAGATTCAAATGCTGATAACTTGATTTATAAAATCCTATCAATTTTTCAACTGCATTAACTACTTGCAACAGAATTACAGGGGTGTCTCCTGCATGGCAGCTCCAAGAAATCAGCAACAAAGACACCAAAACAATGGCAGCCGGAGCGGCCGCCATTTTGCTACAAAACAAGTCAGATTTACCTCCCCTATGCAGAAAGCTGAAGAAGGCAAGCAATATTACATCTTCTGAGGCTTACAGGCTGTGTTAGAAAACATGAAAAATTAAAGGTTTCAAATGATTTACATCAGAAAAAAGCATGACTGAAAATGACGAAAGATTAAATAAAGGAATAAAGATACGCTGCCGACTAAACGAGCCCTGTGAGTTACCCACCTTTGAGTTCCAGGTGTCGTGTGCTAAATGTTTTCCTTGGACTGTAGACTTAAGTGCTCAAACAAGTTTCGAAGTGTCTAAAGTTACGTTAGGGTTTGATCGTGATGATCTTACTTGTTTGAAAACATCACTGTTATTTTATGTATGAGAAGAGCAAGATGTCTGTTTTCCGCCAGTCTGGTCATGTGATTTTGAGTGCTGTAGCTGGACTGGCGACAGGGGCTGGATTGTATTTGTTGTACTTTCGCTTGAGTCGCGAACTTGCAGAGATTCGAGTTCTCATCGCAGAACTGAAGCAAGAAGTACTTGCAAACAACAATACGGATGGAAGACAGAGGAGACGTAGCAACAGAACACAGCGTTCTGGTTCTTATTCTGTAACGGCCAGCAGTGGAGATGATGACGATGATTTCGAAGACGCTCTTGCTGGGTAGGCATTTTCTGACTTTGCTGAACACGGACTTTGACCCCCCCCCCCCCCCATCCCCCTCCCCCTTTCTCTCTCTCCTCCTCTCTCTCTCTCTCTCTCTCTCTCTCTCTCTCTCTCTCTCAAGCTTGGTTCACCTGTGCATACAGCACAGTATTTGCTGGCAGGTTATTGAGCATAGTATTTGCTGGCAGGTTATTGAGGAAGTCCAGAGTGTATTAATCATATTTATTAGTATTTTGTTGTTATAATTCTATTTGTAAATTACAATTTCCAGTCAAAGGCTGTTGCACCTTGCCTCTGAACCTAGCTCCACCCTCCTTCCTGTAATTCATCCCCCCCCCCCCCCCCCCCCCCCCATCAAATCGGTCTGTTCGTCTCTAAGGAAAACAATGTAAATTACATTGTAATGAAAAGAAGAAGAAGAAGAAAATGCATATGACAGGCAAAAAGCTGTAATGATAACAAAATATGACCTGACACAAACATCATGAACCTTTACACTTAAAGCCAGAATTTAATGCAGGTCACTTTTTAAAATGCACAACATAGACCTGCAGTAAGGTTGGGTTTTTGTTGTTGTTGTTGTTGTTGTTGTTTTTATTGTCTAATCATCAATTTTAAAAATGTCACCAGATATTACTTGTTAGTAATGCATGCTTGAAAATTAGTATGCATGAATATAGGCATATCACACACACACACAACACACACACACACACACACAACATGCACACGCACACATGTGCCAAATACAATGGTGTCAGGGTCAGAGAAGAGGCAAGAACATGTGTGAATCAGATGCAGGCTACAGTTGTTAACTCTATTCTCCACTCTTTTCATTAATATTAACAGTAAATATGTAGGGTAACTTGCTCCCATAAGAAAACATAACACAGAGTAACTTTTATTCAAGACTGGCACAGCCTTTTAAAAACTTGAATAAAGTCATACAAATACAAAGACGAACAATCTAATAATGGGGGAAAAACAAGTGCAGGCCAACAACCCCTGTGTCATCATAGTAATGACTTGGCAAAGATTTGGACTTAAGTGGGGGGAGGGGGGGGGGGGTGTGAAGATGAAGAAAATGGGAACATGAAATTAAGAAATATGAATTTTAACTCTTCAGTAGCTGCATGAGAGAACCATCATAATCCCTCTCAAAGGCAGATCTATTTGTATCTTGTTTGTCTTTGTATTTGCCTGACTTTATTCAAGTTTAAAAGGCTGTGCCAGTCTTGAATAAAGGTTACTCTGTGTTAGGTTTTCTTAGGGGACCAAGAGTTACCCTACTTGTTTACTGTTTATTGTTTACTGTTCCCTGCCTCATTTCATTTTCAATTTAATATTAACAGACCAACTTTAAGTAAGTGGTTATTTGTCTAGCATTTATGCCATGAATTATGGCCAGTTAAATTTGATAATGATAATAATGATAATGATGATGATAATCATAATAACAATAATAATGATGGAGCATTTATAAAGCGCCTTGTCAAAGGTTCTAGGCGCTGACAATCCACACTCGCGTGTATGCAACAGGCTGTCTACCTGGGTAGTGGTGACTGAAGAGCTGCCTGCCTGCGCTTCATTCAGTTGTTTCCCATGTCATCCGGTCAATATCGTTCACTCAGTTTCCTTACTTCCTTCATTCTTTCAATTTCTCATGCAGGGTGCATGTTGTGTGTAACACAGCATCCATACCAATGGTCAAACTGGCCTTCTGCTCCGAAAACTGATGATGGGATTTTACTTGTATGCAAGATGTTATGTGTGCGTTCACACACCGAACCTCGGTTTATAGTCTCATTCGAAGGACTGTTTGGGAAATGGAGTCAGAACCTATGTTAACTCTGAGGGAAAAATCACCCTGTACCAAAATGGCTTGGCGGAGATTCAAACCTGCAACTCCAGGATCACCAAGATCATGAGTCTGGCACTCTGCCACTGAGTATTCCAGCCCCCGTGACTAATGTTTCCATAGAAAAGTGTGAATTAGGGATGTCCAGTTTTCATTGGTTTTGCTGGAATTTATCAGAGTGGTGGACAACAATCGCTGGATGAGTTGCTCTTTGAAATGTCCAGATGTTTTCAATCTAATTAGACCATCATCTCAACCATATAAATACGTAAACGTGGCAGTCAATGTTAATGGCTGAGTTGCATCCAAATGGCAATTTTCATGGGAGTATATATTTTTTAAAAAGATTTCAAGTCAGCACTAGCTACTCATTCACAGTATTGACTACTGGACTGCGTAAGGTAGTTTCCCAATAAAAGGCGCTAATTCTCATGACCCTGTCCAGACCATGCCATCAAAGAAAATACTGAAGTTGTTTCCAGGGTGGCACAATCTCAGATTTTGTTTTGTTTTACGTAAAGAAGTCACCATTCCATATAACAGCCACAAAATGACAGTTCATCAACTTATCAAGCCAGTAAGGTGTTTTTTGTTTGTTTGTTTTTCCTTTTAACAGAATTTCACAGGAATAATTGAGTTTAGGTGCATTATTTCACCAGCCTCACAAACTGGCAGTCTACTTACTCTTTAGTACTTTACTGTTCAGTTCATAAACTTATCTTGCATATGGATCAGTTAAGATTTTTACCACCAGATTTTGGGAGGACAGTAATGGCTGCCTAAATAGATAAGGATAAGATAAGATAAGATAATGTTGCTTGTAGCCCAGCCGACCGCAAGGGGCCACATCAGGGCTGTCACCACGTTAAAATCAACTCGCAAGTCATTTTAAAAAAAACAAACACCTTTCACACATCTCTTTAAAAGACATCTTCTAGAAATGCACCAGAAACTTCGTTAAAAATCTTTCATCCGTAAAATCTTAAATCAGATGAAAAACGTTAATCCCTCTCAAAAACTCGAAGATCACGTCAGGCGGGACATCCCTGAACAGGATTTTCATGGACTCGTCTGTAAAATGTTTGTGTCTCACATCGTGCAAGTCCCAACACTCTAAAAGAATATGTTTCATTGTGAGTGGCACATGCCATAGAATGCACCACGGAGCTTCTTCACTCTTTAAAAGGTACGAATGGGTAAAATACGAATGGCCGGTGTGCAGCCGGCACAGAACTGTTTCTTCTTTATGACCACCAGACGCAGATGGGAGGAACTCCTTAAGGTTTGGACGGATCTGAAAGAGTTTGTTATCCGTCTGTGTATTCCAATCCTTCTGCCAGAGGTCTCTCACATAATCATTAATTTTGGGTTTCAGATCTGAGCAGGGGATATATATGTTGGACAGTTTCTCTCTTGTGGCATTCTTGGCTAAACGATCAACCATTTCGTTCCCTCCAATGCCAACATGACCAGGAATCCAAGCCAAAATAATGTTGTAACCATCCGCTTTCAACTTGGTCAAAAGTTCAAAAAAGTGTAAAAGTTCTGGGTGCTGAAGGTTGCGGCCAGCTATGGCCTCCAACGCTGACAGTGAATCTGACAGAACCAGAAAGTCCCTCTTCTTAGATTGTGAGATTATCTTCAATGCCAGAACCAGAGCAGTAAGTTCAGCGGAATAGACAGAAGCATCAGGAGGTATATGTTCTAACAGTATCTGAGAAGGAGCCCCAGGGCAGTAGGCTGCACAGGCCACTCCATCCTCAGACTTGGAACCGTCAGTGAAAATTTTCTGATAAGATGGAAATTTTGAACAGAGGTCAGAATACAATGCCTTGTATGCCAGAGAGCTGGTAGACTCTTTACGAAAAGCTGCAAGATCAAAACAAATCTCTGGTGTGAAAAAGGTCCATGGAGGCTCATCTGGAAACTTGGAAAAATCGGACACAACTCCTAAGTCTAGACCTGCATTCCGCACGTGAGGCTGCATACGAAGACCAAACGGCGGAATACAGTTAGGGTTGTTTTCAAATTTACTTTGGAACGGAGGGTCAAAAACACAGTCATAGGCAGGGTTTTCTGGTTCCGAGAACAGTCTGATATAATAATTCAGAGACAGCTTCAGCCTGCGGTTGGACAGTGAGGGTTCACCTGCCTCTGCATACAGGCTGTACACAGGAGTGGTGCGGAATGCTCCAAGACAGAGACGAAGCCCTTGATGGTGGATAGGGTCCAAGAGTTTTAGGTAAGACGGTCTTGCAGAGCCGTACACAGCACAACCATAGTCCAGTTTGGAACGGACCAAGGCTCTGTAGAGGTGCAGCAAAGTTTTCTTATCAGCGCCCCAGTCAGTGTGTGCTACAACCCGCAGAATATTCAAAGCTTTCTGGCAAGAAGTTCTGAGGTTTTTAATGTGGCTGAGAAAGTTGAGTTTCTGGTCAAAAATAACTCCTAAGAATTTGGCCTCTTTGACAGCTGGAATGGGAGATTTCCCTATTTGAATTACAGGATCTGGAAAAAAACTGACGGAAATTATGGAAGTGAATGCACTGTGTCTTTGTAGGAGAAAAAGCGAAGCCGTTTTCATCCGCCCACTGGTGAATTTTATCTACACAAAGCTGGAGCCTGCGCTGGACACTCGGGTACAGGCTTCCAGTTGCGTAAACAGCAAAATCATCCACAAACAATGAGCAGTCTGAACCCTGTTGAACAGATTTAACAATGTTGTTAATCTTGATGCTAAAGAGGGCAGGAGACAGTATGCTTCCTTGCGGAACACCCAACTCCTGCTCATGAACATCAGAGAGAGTGGTGCCAACCCGGACCTGAAACTGTCGTTCTGCCAAAAAATTTTGAATGAAAAGTGGAAGATGACCCCGAAAACCAAGATCATGGAGATCATGAAGTATCCCAGATTTCCAGGTGGTATCGTAGGCCTTCTCCAAGTCAAAGAAAATAGCCACTGCGTGTTGTTTGTTCAGAAAGGCGTTCCGAAGCGTAGATTCCAGGCGGATCAAATGGTCAACTGTGGTTCGATGTTTGCGGAAACCACACTGTTCTTTCGCCAAAAGGCCATCGGTTTCGAGTTTCCACATGAGTCTAGCATTGACCATTTTCTCCATCAGCTTGCAGACACAGCTGGTCAAAGCTATGGGACGGTAGTTTGATGGGTTACAAAGATCTTTTCCAGGTTTGGGAATGGGAATGATGAGGGCTTTTCGCCAAGAAGGTAGAAAGAAACCAGTAGTCCATACATGGTTGTAGACATGTAGCAGGATGTGCAGACCTTTTTGCGGAAGATGTTTCAAAAGTTTGTAATGGATTTCATCTATACCGGAGAGGAATCGCTGCAAGAAAGTAAGGCAGATTTCAATTCGTTTAAAGTGAAAGGAAGATTGTAGTCTTCCATGTTATCTGATGAAAAGTTGCAGGGTGTTTTTCTTTGAGGGCTTTGATTTTGACAAAACTGGCTGATTTGTTAGAAGAGGAGGAATTCTTTTCAATGGTTGAAGCAAGCAGATTAGCAACTGCTTTTTTCTCTGTTATTAAAGAGTCAGAAAACTTGAGATGGTTCACAGTGGGACAGGTGTTCTTCCCTTTGATTTTCTTGATGATTTTCCACACTTTTTTCTTCGATGTCTTGGATGTGAGACTTGAGCAAAACTGTTTCCAAGATAAACGTTTACTGGTCTTATATATGTGTTTGGATTTGGCCCTCAGTTTCTGATGCGCTCGAACGTTGGGCATCGAAGGTCTGCAAGAGACCCGACGTTGAGCTCTTTTGCGGGTTTTGTTAATTTCCTTGCATTCAGAGTTGAACCAAGGAACTTTTGGCATTAGGGGCTTCTTGGAAGATGTGTGGATGGTTGACTTTGCGCAATTCAGTATGAAATCTGAAAGACTTCCTGCCGGATCTTCACTTTGCAGGATCTTGTCCTCTTCCAGATCCATAAGAAACTTAGTGGCAAAGAGGTCCCAATCTGCTTTGTTGAAATTGAGGCGTTCTGGTAAAGACTCACTCTCTGCATTCGTATACCGATAAGGAGGGCATTTACTTTTGTTGTGTATATGGTGAATGCTGTTACCCGCCCAATGGGTGAGAGCAATATCTTTCAAACGTCTGCAATTGCATTGACACCCATTTACCATCCCCATGTCATGCATAATCCATTTTCTTTGTTTGCTTGTTCTTTTTTAACTTTTGATTCTTGAGCTCTGTGCTCCCAGGTCTCCACTCCCCCTCCCTCCCCCCTCTCTCTCTCTCTCTTTCTGTCTCTGATCTCTCAGCTTATTTGCTGTTGGCAATAGAAACTCTGTCAATGTCAGTGTCTCTCTGATCTCTCTCCGCCTGTCTCTGTCTCTTTCTTTCTCTGTCTGTCTGTCTAATTGTCTGTCTGTCTCTCTAGTCTGTGCCCCCCCCCCCCTCCCCACCCACCCACCCACTCTCTCTGTCTCTCTGTCCGAGTCTCTCAGCATTTCCCAGGTGCAGACAACTAACCCTTCTCTTATGTTTGCAATGACTTTCTCTGTGTCACAGTACCTCTTCATTTTGTTTGTATTCTTCAGGTTAAGTGATCAAGAAGTGACAGGCAGACAGAATGGACAGGCTTTGCTGGAACGCAACGTGCAGTTTGCATCCCCTGTGTCTGTGGAGTTGGATGCTGATGAGAGCCATGAGCAGTTCTTCAAGGAAATTGATGCTTTCATCACTGCTGGAAGCAAGACAGATTATGAAAATGCACTCAGTCTGTTGAGAAAGAAAGAGAGGAAGGTGATGTGCAAATCAAGGCTTAAGTTCGAAGAACATGAATGAATTTTTAAGAAATTATGAATTCATGTTTTTCTCATTTGATTGATTAATTTTAGTATCATTACCACAATTCAGATAATGGACTATAGATGTAAACTGTTCAATTTTTTGAAGGATGCCCACACAGAAATTGCTGATTATGGAATCAAAGGAGTATATGGTTGAACCTCTCATTATAGACCTCAGGAAATCCAAAAAGGAAAATGGGAAAAAAGGAAACACTGTCTTTTGAAAGGGGCAAAGTGATTATGGGAAAGTGTAAGTAGACACAGAGACAGAAAATTGTATTCCCGCAAGACAGACTATTTTTAACATTTACCAGACATCCTTTTTTACTTCACACATGGGTCTCTCATGGCCCACATACGTTTTGGAGAAGTTCTGTTTTGAGTAAGAGTCTCGGAAGACCCAAACATCAGCAGGAGTTGAGCCATGCTAAAATCTCTGTGAAATGTATGGATCGTAAGAGACCTGCATTGTTGGGAGTATGTAGTCCCATACGATGTCCAGTGAATATTATAGTGTACAGAATCTGTAGGATCAGTGTCATTGAAAGTGTTTCCTGTAAATCATAACTGATTACTTTTTACTCAGAAAAAAAAAAGGATTTCAAATGAGATTAATTTTTTGGAAAATACCAAAATTTTTGCTGGAGTAGTTTGAACAGTTCAAGAGAAACTGTGTTTCTGAGTCATATGCGATTCAGGGAGCACAGCAAAAACTAAACTAAGAAAAGGAAGACTTCTTTATCCGGAATATATTTACTGTGAGACTGTGCTGATATTGCATCTGAAGAATGAATGCATGAAAAGTTTCATCAGTACATGATATCATAAAGCAGGTGTGCCCTGCTCCTAGATAGTAGGACTGATAATTTCCTGTCTTAAATGAGAATAACTCGGCTAGTTGTTTGCAGCTTTGTGGAAAGTGCTTGTGTTTGAATCATATTTGTACATTCCTCAAATGATAACTAAGGCATAGAAGTCATGTTAACTGTGATGTGAAAATTGTGATGGAATTGTTTTATGTATTACATGTTTGTACAAATGTGTTAATTCTTTGTGTGGCAGATGTCTCTAAATGCGGAATTCCAGTGGCGACTGTCCAAGGTGTTGTACAATGTGGCCAACGCTGCGGGGCAGCGTGGGGCAGCAGACCAGATGAAGGACCTCATGTACCAGGCCAAGACTGCAGCGCATGCCGCTGTCAACCTAGATCCGGATTGCCCTGATGGGCACAAATGGCGAGTGTTGGATTTCACTGTGCACAGGTGTTCTGACATGGTACCAGAGGGTGACATTTGGAACTTTAAACTTAAGATCCTGAATAAAAGATTGCTTATGGTATAAGTGAACACATTTGCTTCTTCATGCATGCAGGATGCTGAGTAAAGGATTGCATATGGTGTAAGTGAACTCATTCACTTCCTCAGGCATGAATTTTTTTTTTTTTTAATGAACTTTTAACTTACAATTCTGAAAACAATAAACAAGTAGGGTAACTCTTACTCCCATAAGAAAACCTAACTCAGAGTAACTTTTATTCAAGACTGGCACAGCCTTTAAAACTTGAATAAAGTCAGACAAATACAAAGACGAACAATCTAATAGTGGGTGAAAACAAGCGCAGGCCAACAACCCCTCCGTCATCCTGAGTAAACGGTTGTTTGTGGTATAATTGAACACATTCGCTTCCTTATGTATGCCAGATCCCAAGTAAAAGATTGCTTATGGTAATTGGTGTAAGTGAACACATTCGCTTCCTCATGCATGTGTTTTAATATACACTGGACACACAGACTCAGGTTGACACATATACCTGCGAAGATCAGCAGCTTACTTAACCTATGGGACCGTTTAGTAAAGTAATGTAAGAGATGTACTTTGGTAGTATTTCATGCTTGTCCCGAATTGCCATGTATTCATTTGCTTCAGTTTATCAATGTCATCTGTTATGTTTGTGTCCTCTGTTACTGTGTTACAGGTATGCTATCACTCTCGGAAGTGTTGGTGACTATGAACCAACAGCGGAGAAAATTAAAAATGGATACGTGATCAAGGTAATGTTGCACATTTGGTCAATAGACAACACAGATTATGCCTTTTGTTTTAACTGGCAGCTGGGCGTATAGGTACACTTTCCACCCTTTTTCTTCATGTTCACAGTGCTGTAGTAAGTGCCATATGGCAAGATACGTGCTCCACAGGTTCTATGACAGACAGACTGAAATCTTTATACACTTTCATAATAAGAGTGATGCAATATAGGAGCCTAAATTGATTAAACTCATTCTGCGTGAAGTTTATTTCAGGTAGGCAAGCTAATGTTAAGCTGTGACCTCATATGACGACAAGACGTAAAAGTGAAAGACGGTGACAGAAACCATATAAACAAATGGTTCTGTTTGTTTTTGAACTGAGAAGTTGATGTTCACCACTCAATACTCAGATTTGTATCGGTTTGAATCCTATTGAAACCAACAAGTTTCAGGTTTTTTTCTCATGGCATGGGAGGGCAGTCGGCATTCTGCCAAACTCCCCTTAGAATTTCAGGGAGTTTTGTTTTTCTTTTGTGGGAGTCCTTGAGAAGGTGTTCAATGTTCATTTGAGGAAAGGTCCAAGGCAGGAATTGATTACCTTTCTTGGATGTGATTTTCAGTATCATCGCAGTTGTTGCTGTTGCTATGGTTGTTACTATAATGATTTCGGACATTACTTTCTGACACACTGTCTGATATTTTTGCAGGAACATATACAGCTGGCCATCGATTTAAATCCCAAAGACCCCACCCCTCACCACATGTTGGGCCGATGGTGCTATAGTGTAAGTATATAGTTACTGTTAAACATGTTTTGTGAGGGTTTTTTAATCTGTTCTTCTTATGCTGCTCATGTTCTGAATCACAACACCAGATGACGGTGATCCATCAATATCATATCTATTATGATACAACACACTAGAGAAGACTCTGCAGTGTTGATGAATTATTTATTTGTTTTTAACAAAAGTCGTATAATTAACTCAACAGAGAAAGAAGAAGCATGCTCAAATATTGCGGATGAAAACATTGCCTATACCTGTGAAAGACTGACTGAAGTCATTTCTGTGTAAATTCATGTTCATGAAGTTAATCTGTGCTGAGCATTTAGCAGGAACTTCGCTGTATCATTGAACACAACATGATGAATTTCATCACAATAATCCACTTCTTCTTTGTTATATAACTGGTGTTGTGTGTGTGTGTGTGTGTGTGTGTGTGTGTGTGTGTGTGTGTGTGTGTGTGTGTGTGTGTTTAGTGATTTCACTGCTTATCTTACCAACAAAGACAACTTTGGGAGCTCCATTCTCATGCCACCATGAACAGCAATACCAGAAATACATAATGCTTGAAAGAGCTACCAAGATTTGCTTCCTAGGATTCATTGTGTCTGTTTGTTTTCTTTTTTTGCACAATTTTTTTTTTTTCATGTGCATGAAACATGTTGCAGAAATGGTACTTCTTTATGGCATTTGGAAAGTGATACACAATTTCTTTTCCGATGTGCAGAGTCTATTACTTGAAGTCTTTTGAACCCAGGAAAAGGTTTTTGAAGTTGTCTGAAGGTTGCAATGAAAAGGGTTTGCCACAAGGGTGGTGGTAATGATGAAGTAATTATAATGATGAGTAGACTCCTGTTAGTAGTTATAGTGATCAATAGTTTTCCTTGTCTGGTTGGTATGGACAGGTCAACTTGCAGGTTTCCACTTTTAAGTTCAAGTCAACCAGCACACACACACACACACACACACACACACACACACACACACACACACACACACAGTGGACATGTTGTCTTGGCTACCCCATCTTCAGGTGATGATGATGTTAGTGGACAGGTATACATGTTGTCTTGGCTGCTATCTTCAGGTGATGATGATGTTTGTTTGTGGACAGGTATACATGTTGTCTTGGCTGCCTATGTTCAGGTGTTGATGAGGTTTGCTGGTGGACAGGTATACATGTTGTCTTGGCTGTCTATCTTCAGGTGATGATGAATGTTTGTGGACAGGTATACATGTTGTCTTGGCTGCCTTTGTTCAGGTGATGATGATGTTTGTGGACAGATATCATGTTGTCTTGGCTGCCTATGTTAGGTGATGATGATGTTTGTAGACAGGTTTGCTTTTTGTCTTGGCTGCCTAAGTTCAGGTGATGATGATGTTTGTGGACAGGTTTACATGTTGTCTTGGCTGGAGAGGAAGGCAGCAGCCGCTTTCTTTGGCACTCCACCTACCTCAACCATTGAAGAAGCCCTCGAGCATTTCATGCAGGTGAATACGGGAGCAAATTGTCAGGCTCTTATGAGTGTGTGTGTGTGTGTATGTGTGTGTTGGGGGAGGGGAGAGGGAGTGAGAGGGGGGGGGGGTGGAGAGGGGGACAGGAAGAGGGTCAGGGGGAGGGGGAAGGGATTGTCGCAAGATTTAAATAAGTATGGTTGGTTGTTTAATGAGGTCTAGACTGGTATTCTTTCTTGTTGTATTAGTAGTGTTGTTCATTTTATTTGATTTAGTTTTTTTCTTTTTTATGTCTTTATTTTCATTTTATTTTTGTTTTCAGGCAGAGAACCTCAACCCTGGCAAATGGAAAGAGAATTCTCTGTATATAGCAAAGGTATTTTACTGTGAAGTGTTAGTGAGTTTACATGTATCTCTCTTTCTGTCTGTCTGTCTGTCTGTCTGTCTGTCTGTCTCTCTCTCTCTCTGTCTCTCTCTCTCTCTTTCTCTCTCTTCTCTCTCTCTCTTTGTTGCAGCTTGACACTTGATCTGTGTTTGCCATAACACGGTCATTAAAAGATTTGCGAGGTTCTATGATTGCCGAGTCTTTCACTAATTTTTTATGGAATATTAGACAGTATGATGTGCAGGTAAGTAACGTTTGATTTTTGATGTTCTTGTCTGCATCAAGGTAGACTAAATCAAAGATAAACATTTTATTGTGGAAAATGTTGAAGATGTTTGAGAAATTGTCTTGACTGTCATGCATGTTTTAGGTACCCTCTCTCGATAAAAGATGTTAAGGACAGCAGTGAAATCAAAAATCGAAACTATTTCACTTCTAGTTTGTGCTGTTGTTCCTATTCCATGTCTGTTCAGGAGTATGCTTACATTGACCTTTGTACATGTTAATTGAGAGTTTAGATTCATAAAGGGGATGTCACTGACAGGGGACTTGTCTATGCATGCTACACCAGGTCATAGGCCACAGCATGCAGAGGTTAACCTTCATTGTCCTGTATTTCGTATGACAGAAGTCACCAAGACTACTAAGTTTATATTGGAATTTGCTGCCCAAATTGGGGTACCGACTTTAAAAAATTGTAAAAAATAAACTAATGGATAAAAAGACTTCCCAATTTTCAGCAAAAATCTATGGAAAGCTGAACTTTGGTTTGCACTTGTTATTTTAGGGGGATGTGAAAATATTTTTATGGCACACACCTGATTTTACCTGGGAAAAAACACCTACGTCAGTGAAATAGGTGATAGACAGGCAATACAACACCCATCAACTTTATAACACCTACCTTTTTGGTGGCAAGTGGTCAGGTTCACCATCTGAAAAGAACTGATGGGTGTTGTGAGGTGTTAGTAGTTACACAGGTAGCTAGGAATATACGTGAAATTTTTGTGATGCTTTTAAGTCACATAGCAGTTACATAGCAGGAAAAAATAAAAATAAAAAAAATAACAGGTAAAAATCATACCATATTTACTGAAAATGTATTGGAGTGCATGCTTTTTGATCTGCATGAGTTAGTTTATGTTTGTGAGAAAAAGAATTCCTATGACTGATAATATTTCTAACTATATGCAGGTGTTAGTAGGAAGGAAGAGAGGCAGGCATCACAACACAAAACAACACTCAAATATTTTTGTTGTACTCACCATATGGTTCCAGATGTAATGATTATATAATCCAAATGTGATCACACACAAACAACACAGTCACTGGAAATGTTCTTGCTTTTGATCACTTTTGTCACACACAGATCACTGACATTAAATTTTCTTTCCGTTGTGCACTTTTCTTACATGCACAAACTCCAGTACTTTTGTATGTGGCACTTTCAATATTTAGTCAACCCCAAAACAGTCTGTACAAAACAAAATGACAAAGTCCTGTCCTTGATTTAGTCAAGTATCAGGTGTACTGCTAAGAATGAGTGTGTAGGAACCTACTCACTGCTGGTGAAAAGAAAAAAAAAGCAGCCATGATCCTTGCACAAAGCCACCTTACACATCACACACTCATGTGTTGACTGGATGGCATTGCCTGCTGGGGTTTTCCTGCCTTCCTTCTTGCAACAGACACAGTCCTTCTTGCCTCTGGCAGACTGGATTTTGGAAGGAGTGTGTTTGTGCTTGTCTGGATTGTCTGAACGACGGGACGGCCGATCCGTTTTCGACCCATGAAACCATTCACCATGCCCATGACAATCTCAGTGTGAAATTCCACATGCAGTTTCAGTGGGGCATCTGCAGAGATTTTGTAGATTACAAAGGCATTTACTGCAGCAGTGTCCAGGCAGAAGAAGAACACATATTTCCACTACTTCATGAATTTCTGCTTGGAACCATAATATGATCACAATTGATCATGCTTGTCAACACCATTGTAGTTCTTGGTGTAATCAGCCACAGCCAGGGGCCTAGAATACCTGGCTTTTTCAACACCCCCTGCACCTTCTCTGACAAGCTCTCCATCGGTTCCATCATGGACAGAAGTAAGAAGGGTGACCTTACGACGGTCAAACCAAGCAACAGCCTGAAGCTTGCCCTTCAAATCATCATAACAATCTCACGAAACCAGTGCTTTGTGTCCCCAGACTTTTTGACACATTTTGCTGGCTTCATATCCTGTGGCAGACCCTTCCTGTTGTTTCGCACAGTCCCACATGCCAAGGTTTTCTTCTGAAACAGATATTGAATGAAGGGGACTGACGTGAAATAATTATCAAAGTAGATGGTGTGCCACTTGAATAATGGGGTTCTGCCAAGTGTTTGACGACACGATCCCCTAGGGCATCACCTGTCCCAGCAGGCACATCATTGGTCTTCCCAGTATATACTGAATAATTCAGCATATAAAAAGAATCGGCATCACACAAAGCCCACACCTTGAGGCCCCACTTCGTTGGTTTTGCAGGCACGTACTGCAGAAAACCACAACGACCCTTGAACTTGATCATTGCCTCATCTATTGTGATGTTTTGCCCAGGTAGAAACTGCATAGTAAAACATTCTTGAGTCATAGAAATGAGAGGTCTGACTTTGAACAGGGGGTCATACCCAGCCTGACCTCTGGGAACAAACTGAGTGGTATCAGCGAGGTGAAAATACTGGTTCAGCTGTTCAGACCTGTTCTTCGACATGACACTTGACACCCAAACATTGAAGAAAGGAGAAGAGCCTTTCCAAAAAAAAGCACGATGAGGAACAGGGGCCATGTTCATAACATGAGAAGACCAACAAAAAGCTCTGATTTCATCCACAGTGGTTGGCTGAAACTTATCCTCAGGAAGACCAGCAGCCATGAGCGTTTGTCTTGCATACAGGTTGGTTTCCCTGACCATGAGATGGAATGCGTCCGAAGGAAAAACAAGTGAAAAATAATCAAAAGATGTTCGAAGATTCACTTGTGGACGTGGGGGGCCCCTTTATGCATCAAACACACGAACTTCAGTCCGAAAGTTGTCGTTTGACCACTGCGATGACTGTGCACATCCACCGACATCAGTAGCACCTGCGTCGCCTATGTCTGAGTCACTGTCACTACTCGCATTCACTCCTTCTGCAACTTCATAGTCACTGTCGCTGTCTACAGAGTCAAGATCAATGTCCGATTGATTCCAGTCATCATTTTCGGTCGGCAAACACATTCATATTGAACATTTGGTCCACAGTCAAGCTCATGTCACTGTCACTGTCAGAGTGCGACATTTCGATTGTTGTCGGAAGTCGATGGGATGACCAAAAAAATCGATTAAAAATAAAAAAAAGCCACAAACCGCTTTTACAAATGGCGCTGAGAAAGGTAGGAAAGACCTGGATAACGAACGGTTTGTCTTATTACTGTGGTCAACCCAAATAAGGGAGGCACACCGAGACAATCAGCCAACTGAGGAACGGGCGGTACAGGCGGATCAGGAGCCTGACGGGTCGGGCGGAAAAGGGCGGAACGGGATAGAAGGTTAAAGCTAATGAATAAGCAGATGAATAAACAGGGCTTTCACATCATGAAATTTGCGATTTCAGCTGAAAGTGAAATTGAGAATCAAACAAACAAAAAAAAACACAAGAAACAAAAGCTACGAATAAGTTGCTGAAGAAGGAAAAAAAATGGCAATAGAATCTTCTGAGTGCTGGTTGTGATACTGGTATGCTTGGAGAGGACTCTGATGTCGCAAAAAAATCTTGTGTAAACTTCTAGGTGAATGAGGGCAGTCACCGATTTCTATAGCAAGTTGAAGACATTGAAAGCAAAGCGATGTTACACTCTGACACCAGGCATGGGCAGGAGGCTGTGAAAGTGACAGAGACTGACAAAACGCTCCACAGATTAAGGGTCCATGTTGTGGTTGGACAGGAAAGTGGACGATACACTGCTTGATGTTCAGACTGGAGTCAGACTGCATTGTTCTGAAAACAAGGTTTCAAATATTTTCAAGGTGGGGGGGCATGTCAGGCAGACCTCAAAATTTCAGAGATTTTGGCTTTTCCTCATAAGGAGCCCTCAGTAAATGAAGAAAAAGTTAGGAAGAGCCTCATGAAATTTCAGAGATTTTCACTTTTCCTCATAAGAAGCCCTCAGTACATGAAGAAAAAAGTTAGGAAGAGAGGCTCTTGGACAAGAACTAGGTATTTTAGAGTTGTGCTGACTTTTTTTCGTATAGTTAGTTGCAAAGTGAGGCGACTGCAGGTGGAGATCTAAACAAATTTTTTTTTAAATGATTATAATGACTCCACCGAACAACGTGGACAAACGAAGCACAAGACAAAACACAACATGTTTGACCTCTTAGGTCTTCTTCAGGCAAGAAAAATAATACTAAGGACAATGAAAATAAAGAAAGAGCAATCACTTGTCTTTGACAAATTCAGCCAAGATAACTGATTGCTTGTTCTTTATGTTTGTTGTCCTGAGTGTTGTTTTGCTAGCATGAAGAAGACATAAGAGGTTGAAACGCGTCGCATTTTATCTTGTGATTCGTTCGACCACGTTGTTCATCGGAGTCATTATAATTACTTTGTAAATTTGTTTTAATAGTTTAAATGCAGACTTAAAAATCATAAAGAAACAATAATCAAATTTTTTTTTTTTTTTACGGTAAATGAATCCATCCCACCTTTTCTTCTTTCTTGTATGTTTGCAGTGTCTTATTGAGAAACGACAGTATGATGACGCTGTTCCTTGGCTGAGGAAGGCTCGGTCAGGACCAGAAGATTCA
This sequence comes from Conus canariensis, assembly GCA_033310375.1. NCBI lineage: Eukaryota > Metazoa > Mollusca > Gastropoda > Neogastropoda > Conidae > Conus > Conus canariensis. Next base: position 20,054,148 of record CM065717.1, on the reverse strand, counting down.
AATGAGGCAAGTCTAGATATTACATGCATGACATTTTATCTCTGTGTGCGTGTGTGTGTGTGTGTGTGTGTGTGTGTGTGTGTGTGTGTGTGTGTGTGTGTGTGTGTGCATGCATGTGCACTCTTTGCTAATCTGTAAATATTGCTTGCACATATTGGTAAAAGAGAAGAGAATGCAACTGTGAAAAGATGGTGTTGTGTGAGTAATGTACTTAACCGTGGAAGCAAGAAATTACTGTGTTCAAGTGTTTTAGTCTTACAAAGAGCAGGTTTTAGCTTTAGTTTTTTTTCCGTTGGTCTGGGTGCCGATGTTTCAGAGGAGATAGTAAACAGAGCTGTCAAGTCCTGGAAATCACAACATGTTACATTTTGATATTTCAAATGTAGCATTTCAGATTTTAGCTAAGCACATGTATGCAATATGCCTGAAGCTGTAGATATGCTTTTGTTTTGTTATGTTTTTTTTTTTTATTATTGATGGTTTCTTCTTTGAAACTGTTTCTGTGGTGTCCTCAATATTGGACAAGTGAAGAGTCAGTAGTACTTCCAGTCACCCTTTGCCTTGCACATGCCATGAGGGCGAACTGAGAAGACTTAAATCTTGCAAGTTATCGCTTGGTTTTGACAACCTATGAATAATTGAAATGGCTGACAGTAAAACCAACTGACAAGGTGGCAAAACTGCAATCACTTGTATTGATTTTTCTTCTGCTTTTTTTTTTGTGCTCTCCTTACTGAACTAGGCCATTCTTTTTTTGGACAAAGTAACTCTACATTCTAAAGAACTACAGTGTCTCAGTTTCGGTGGCTAAGTCTGAGAAGCTTTTTTTTTTTTAATTAAATTTTTGTGACGTTACATTTTGTTACAAAGTAGCAGCATTGTCAGGTAAATCGTAGCATGATACACCAAGAGTTTAGCACTTGCTTGCTGTGTAAGCACATGTAAAAGAACCCATACTGGCTTGTAAGTTTTCTCTTGGAAAATTTTTATTGAAAAATCCACGGTGACAGCAAACAACAATGCACACAACAAGAGAATGTAGAAAAACTAGTGTTTTACATGGCTTGGTGATGTGTTTTTGCCGAGGGAAGCAGGCAGAATTATACACATAGAAATATGTTCCGATAATACATGTATACAAGTTGCCATGATGTAGTACAGCATAGTGTGATGTAACACAACACAATACAGTACATGCAGAATGAGATGCCACCATAAACTATGTGTGGTAATGTGTGCTTTTGATTGAAAGATGGAAAATAGAAAATGGATGATCAGTAGACATGTTGTTTTTACTTTGTTGTTGTTGTTGTTGTTGTTTTCAGGATGCCGGGGTCCGGACAGAAGTGAACAACCTTCTAGCAAAATATGACCGCTGAGACACATTCAAAAGACCACATACACATTTGTATTGTTTGTTTGTTTTTTTTTTTTGTAAGTTGGGGTAATAGGGGTGGCATTGAACGATTTGTGTTGGAGAGAAGTATTCAGGTTGTCATCTATTTAATGGATTCAGATCGAGACTGATAACAGCTGGTGCTACTTCATGTCTGCATCAGTTAGAAGTTTTGCAGGCATGAACATTTTCAGATTCAGTAAGACTAGGGTGGTTGGAATCCAGAGATGGGAGTCATACTCTCAAGAATTTAATTACCACCATCCCATGTGGACCATTTATGAACTGGTCCTCATTCTTCAGTGCTGGTCTAAGAGACTGAGAGGGGCATACTAAGAAACGTTTTTGTACAAATGTGTGTTTACTGTTCTTGAAATATGATGATTAAAAAAATATATACATGTGGTAGAAGTTTTTTTTGTGTGTTTAGCTTTATGTTACAGGTGCTTTATCAGTTGAGTTTGAAAGTATGCATCAAGTTATCATTTTCGAAGGGTACGATTTGCAACATTACGGGTATTCTTTAGAAATAGATAACTAGTGTATTGTTTTTACATACAGATTTGTTGTGTGTTTGGGTATTAAGACGCAAGGTGTGTCACAAGCATTACCATCATGTCACTTTTTTTTTTCTCTGACGGACAAGCAGACCTTTGTTGAGATTAAATAAATCTGTAACTACTTGAGGAGACATGAAAATCGCAGAAGTAGTTAAAAACCTAGTCCTCTGTAATAAATAAAATCACAGAAATAGTTAAAAACCTAGTCCTCTATGATAAATAAAATCACAGATGTAGTTAAAAACCTAGCCCTCTATGATAAATAAAGTCACAGATGTAGTTAAAAAACCTGGCCCTCTCTGTGATAAATAATAAATCACACAGATGTAGTTAAAAACCTAGCCCTCCTGTGATAAATAAAATCACAGATGTAGTTAAAAACCTAGGCCCTCTATGATAAATAAAATCACATGTTAAACCTACTTGTTAATAAAATCCTTAGCCCTCTATGATAAAATCACAAAAATCAGTCTTGTTAATTTGAAGAACGGTCCTTAAAAGCAAGAACAGAGCAGGCTGCAAATGTTAGATTCCCTTTTTTTTTCCCCCTTTGTTTAATGCCTGTCATTTCCATTTTTCCTTCACATGGATTCACAAATTCTATGTCACTTCATAAAAAAATCCTAATTGTATGTGTTGCTCACTAGTCGTCTATGACTGTTCTTGAATTCTCACAGCATATTATCACTTTTTGTCTGCAATGGGTTTTTTTGTACACCACCTGAAAATTTCAAACAATGAATGCCATTTTTGCACAATTCACTGAGTAATACTTTATGAAGAAAACGGTCCAAATACATTATAAAGAAAATGATCCACCTCAGTTTTTGGATAAGGAAGTGCTTTGGAATGTAAAATGCCCCTCTTGATTTTGGAGAAGATTGTTTCATTTGTGTCAAGGTGCACCTCTTGATTTTGGATTAGTTCACTTCATCAATAAATAAGGCACATTGAAATATATGGCACACACCTTGATTTTTGAGAAAAATTGTTTCATCCATAAGGAAGGCACTTTGGATGATGATAAGAGCACCTGTTGATTTATGACAAAAAGGTCTGTTTCATTGATATATTCATGACTTTTTAAGGCACTTTTGAATATAACATGCACTTGGGAGATATAATTTGGTTGTGCTTGGAGCTGTGAGGACACAGATATTCGCCATAGGTCAGGACGTGTCTTAAAGTTGATACTCACAGTTAACTACCAAACTGATTTAGCCATAGGATGGGCTCTTGGTCAGAAAGTGTGTAAGAAAAGAAAACCATCGCATTACCCTGTTGCCCTGAAATAACAGTAAGTCGATTATTAACACACCATTCTTGTCAGTTGGCTGCTCTGAGAACTTAAATTGTGAAGACATTGACAAGTCAGTCTGCTTCTTCTGTTTGTATGAGAGCAAACATGGTCATAAATACACATGCATCAGTATGACACCTGGAATACAAGTTATCAGTTGTGTTGTTTGCTACACTGACCTGTTAGTTAATGTTGTTTGAGGCCATTTTGAGACACCCGGCATTCAAGTAGTCATTTATACTTTCTGGTACTGACTCTCAAGTAATTTATCATTTCTTTGACCGGTGTGATACCTCGCATTATGCAGCCAGTCCTACTTTCTTGAGCTGACTTGGCAGTACACATTGCTAGGAATCTTTGTGACACCTGGCATTCAAGTGGCCAATCATATTTCTGGCACCGATGTACTAAGCAGTTCATACTTTCTGATGCTAGTAGTGTCACACCTGGCATTCAAAAAATCCGTCACATACTCCAGCACCGACTGACGAGGCAGTTCAGTTTGATTGCAACCAGTGTGACACCAAGGATTCAGGCAGCCGATCATACTTTCTGGCACAAACTCATGGAGTTGTTTGTATTGCCTCTGGGCAGTGTGTTATCTAGCATTCAAGAAGCTACACATCTTTTCTATCATGAACTGGCCAAACAGTTCATGTTCTTTTTTTTTACCTATACATTTAAGAGAAAAAAAAAAGAAAGAAAAGGGTGTGCATATACACAACTTATTTGCCATACATATCACTCAAACAATCATCAAAATATGAATGTGTTTGTGCGTATGTGTGTAGTTTGTTTACTGAACTGCATGCTTCTTACCCTTACTGCCCCTCTTTCCCTTCCCCCCACCTCCACCCACACCCTCTTCTCCTCCAATCTCCACCTGGGACCAGAACTGAAGAATGGCCGGTCAGAAATCTGTAACCAAAATGTGCAGAATTTATGGTTGATGTCATGGGTTTTTCAATGAGATTTCTTTTAATGAGGCAGCATGTTGATGCTTCTCAAAGCTGTGATATTTCGATTGACATTTGTGCATCCAATCATGTCTGCAAGTTTGCCTTCTTATCTATTTTTTTTGTTTGCTTTAAAGTTAACTTGGTTCAAACATTTTAGGTTTGTTATTTAGTTTATGATAATCAGTCATGTGATGTTTTGAATAATGTGAATTTTTTTTGTTGATTTCTTTGATTAGCTTTTTTTTGTGTATCAATCAGAAAACAACTGTGTACCTAAATGATTCTGTACAGGTTGATGTTATGCTTGGAATAAACATGTTTTTAAAAGTGGAATTGAAGAATTGAATGAGACGGAACACTCAGTTGTCAGATTTTTCCCAGCTCAGACTCATGTGATTTTTTTGTATTTTTTATAAAGATCATAATGATGGTGTTTTCTTGAGTGCATGATAAACAGAAATGCAGTTTCTTCAACGATGAGCACGCCAGCGACACTAAACGTTCTAAAATTAAGGTAGAAGTCAGACAAACTTTTTTGGAATGACTTTACTCGAAGGTTAAGTCCAAGAAGTCACATATAAAACTTTAAGAAATCCTGTTGGTTATTGGTGTTCTGTCATTTCAGAAGGAATTGAAGTAATTTTTGTTTTCTCTATCTTGTCGTCTGTGTCCCCTCAGCAGCATCACTTTCATTGTGGTCACCCTGCACATGTCCACACCCAGCGGGTCCTATCACAGTCCCAGCTCCGACAGTCCACAGGCCGGCAGGTCATTCTGAGGCAGCCCACTGAGAGAGTTGTTAGAATGCTTGTTGTGTGTGATTCAACATTCGCAGACACCGACTCTGTCCTGTACTGATGACAGTGATGGCTTAGTTCTGGAGCCAGCATGAGTGAGCTCCTCTTCCAGAGGGCGCCTACGTTATTCATGCAGTGATAGTCCCCATAAATGTGTCACTTAGTGACTAGTTTGTTACAAACTGGTCATATGTATCGGCAACATTTTTCTTCTTTCTTTTAAGACTTTCATCTTTGGCGTGTATGTTTGAGTAGTGTTTTTCACTTTCCTTTTTTCTTCCTTTACCTTCTTTATCTCTAGGTGTGTTTCTCTTTTGTATCTTCACTGCTCTTTTACCTTCACTTTTACTTGTCTCCATCTCTTCTTCATTGCCTGTATCATTTTCCTCATATCTTCATGTATGTCCCTATGGGGACACTAGGGCTCTTTGGGTATGAAGAGTTCCCATGCCTTCTGGAAGTTCTGTGCTTCTGAGGTCCTCTTTTCTGTTGTTCTCTTTGACTCTGCCTTGCTGTTATTGTTGTCCTCTTCTTTCACATACTGTTTTTTCTGTCTTTGTGGACCATCTCCTGTCTTTGTTCTTAAAACTGTTTTACACATTTTGCTTATCACAATTCATGACATGCCAGCTCATGACATGCCAGCTTTTTTCGGTTATTATCTGGCCAACTGAGAAGTGAAAATGGTACACACTATCCAGAGTGGACTCTAACTGCCCGTTCAGCAGTGTCTTGTTGTTCATGTGTCTTTTGCATATCTCCTGTTATATGTGAATGTTTTTCCATCAAGTTTTGGTCCGCTGTTTAAAAAAAAAATTGGGATAGAGAAATTAAGCGGAATGACTGGCTTTTGTCTCAACTGCAAGAAGGATTTCAGGAGTTCGTCTGTCATACTGTTCATTTTTTTTTTCTTTTTTTTGTTGCTCATTTTTCAGGATCTCACGTTTTCCAGGATGTGGCCTTTTTACCTGTATTAGTTTGACATCCACGAAAAAGCCATGGATGATTGTCTCAGCTATAGCTTTAAAACATGTAATCTTCATGCACGGTTTTAGAAAGAGGTGCTAAGGTCGAACAAAAAGAATTTCATTACTAATGGGAAAAAATGGTGGTAAACTTTGATTGCCCCATTTATCAACTAATGCCAGATTGGTCAAGTGAGACTTGCCTTAATATTGGTGCCATAATCACTTAGGTCTCACACTGTGTTCACATGGAAAAAAAAAAAAGAAGAAAAATCCTACCATAGCTGTTTTAGAAAACATGGTAGTATTATGATTTTTGAGGCAGATGCTTTATTGATAGATCTCATAACATGCAAAGCATTTGCAAAAAATATCACAGTCACTGATCATCAGGGTCTGTGTGTGTTAAAAGAAAATGAAATAAAAAAGAATGAATGTGTGACTGTTTGGATTAAAAGTTCTTTTTTTTTTTTTTGCATTTTGTTGTAATATCGTAGAATACTTTTTGTTTTAGTCATAAATTGCATTACATCATTTATTGTTAAATTTGTATTAATGTTGATTTCACTTATTTTTTAAAGGGGGGGGGGGGGGGATGTGAGACTTGCCCTTGAATGAAAATATAATTGATTTGGATCAATATGGATGTGATACTACCCATACTGAAGAAAAATGGGTCATGTGTTTGAAGTATTTGTGTGGGTCTTTTTCTGTGGACAGTACCCACAAAAATGAAATTATGCTTTTGTTTTTTTCAATGATTTGTTGATGTGGTTGTGTTGATGTAATTACCCATGGGGAAATAAGCTTGTCTGTGTGATTATTTGTTGCTGTGGATTTATGTCTGGAAGTTTATGCCGTGATGTCTCTGAGTATTTTCGTTGATACTGTTTGCAAGTTTGTGCAGTGTCAATCAGTGAATCAGGGAAATGAACTAATGTGTGATTCATAAGGTCACAAGTTTGCATTTTCATAGACGGTAGTTTGTGCATATACAGAGTAAATATATCACCATTGCAAGACTTGAATACTATGTGGACATAAGACAACCAGTTGAAAACAAGTGCTGTTTGTCCATACACTCCAGAAGGTAATACAGGACTTGCTTGTCATCTTTTCAGTAATAGTGAAGGGTATTATTCATTTTTGGAAGAAACATTTTCATCTTTTTCTCCTTGGTCTCTTGGCTAGATCTTCACCATTGGTGAGAGTTTTGCATGCGTGATGATTTTCGATCCTATCATTAAGGGAAGCAAATTTCAGCCTCAGGGGATGTTTCTAAACAGAACACCAAAGGCTTTTTTTTTCTTTTTTCTTCCATGCCATCTATCCCACCAGCTCATGATGGTCTATTCTTCTGCAAAAGATTGAATGAGACAGAGTCAGCCTGCAAGGGGTCTTTTTTCTTGTGTTGTTTCTTTTGTTGTTGCATGCACTCGCACACAGGACCTGGGTTTGAAGTGTCATTTGAAGACCTGGGAGCCTGTCTGTGCAGCTGCTGTTGACTCCAAGGAGAAAACATCCCCTAGCCAAGCTGTTTGAAGCATTGAAATGGGGATTGTGCACACAATCATTAGATCAAGAAAACAATGTTTAATGGTGAGCCCAGTCAGCCCTCCCCACTTCATCCCTGCCCTCTGGAATGACACATTATTTCCAGCTCATACCTTTAGAGATATGTAATCGTGTGCCATTTACTGTATATTATTTTTGTATATTCAGTTGTTTGCATATATCTCTTCTTTTCACTTCCTCAGTCTCTTGCTCTCTCTTCCTTTCTTTCTCTTGACACTTTTTACCTCTTTGTTGTCCTTTGCCTTCTTTGTTTGTTTGTTTTTGGTTTCATCTGAACGATTAAACAAAGCACATTCCTTTATCAAAAGTAAAGCATGCTTCTCAATTTGCCTGTGTGTGTGTGTGTGTGTGTACATTTGCCTTCACATGTGTGTATGAGTTTGAGAGCATATTTGTGGAAGTGTGTGTGACGTGCGTGCGTGTGTTCGGGTGTGAGTGTATGCAAAACCTGTTTGTTTGTTTGTTTGTTTTTTTTGGGGGGGGGGGGGGGGATGGGGGGTGGGGGGGAGGAGGAGATGAACTGCTTTAAAAAAAGAATGTCAGAATGACACCTGAGGGAGTAAAAAAGGCAGTGAAAAAAGGGAACATTTTGTTAATGTAAGTGAATGATGTATTTACTTATTTGCGGCTGTGCAACCATGTACATTAACTAGATGTAGAAAGGGGTAAAAAAAAAAAAAAAAATGATAGTAACAAGAAACCATGAAAGTTGAATTCAAATAAAAAAGACTAAATTATATTAACAAGAAATGCAACATTATTTTGGTGTGTGTGTGTGTGTGTTTTGTCCAGTTTTGGTTTAATAAGTGGGGATGATGATCATTATCAGTTGAGCAGCCACTTGGAAAAAGTAAGTCACCTTGTGAGAAACTGGAAATCAATTTTAGCAATAAAAGGGACGCTACTGCTGCAATTTTATGAGTTACATTTTAAGCCATTTGTTGTTTCCCTTGGGACAGTTCTGGACGATGATGTAAAGTTGAAACGGAAATGACAAAGGCTGCTTGCAGCTAGTTCTAAACCTACCTCCTCCCACACCTCTCTTTCCTACCCACACCAACACCCCCCCCTCCCCTCCCCCCATGCTTACTGTACAAAATGCTGAAATTTCAGCTTCCTGGTCTGTAAAATATGTTAAGCAGTAAGTTTCATTAGATTAGGATGTATTTTTCATTAAAAACTTATTGATTATTTATGTCTTTGTTATTCATTTCTCATAGCTTTTACCACAGATGTTTTCCATAACAATGATGCAGATGCATACAACTAATCTTTTTCTGTTAACCCCCTTCCCCCTACCATTGCCACCTTCCCCCTTCCACCCCCCACCCCCTCCCCCCTCCTCCACCCCACTACCCTTCTCCACCTTTTTTTGTCCCCAAAAAGAGATTGTTAATGCTACTGATATCAGAAAAACACTTGGACATGTGGGTATGGTGACTCACTCTGTAAAGAAGAGAAGCCTGAATTTGGTGTAAAGTTGGTTGCATTTTTTTTTTTTTTTAAACAAGAAAATGGATATAACTATGAAAAAGGATATAAGAAATACAACATTGCATCAGAGTACAATACATTCAGTCATATGGATTACAGAACTCATAACCCCAAACACTGCTCCAGCCTGTGTCTCGGTGTCATCCTCTTTCCTTCCTCATGGAAACCAACCAGTCACTTTCACATGAAAACAGGAAGAGATGGCAACAGTTCAAAGGAACATAACTGCTTCAGAAGGTTTTCTAGCAAAGCTAAAATCGGTTGTTTCCCCTATCCCACGCGCCTTACAAAATCATGGGGTCGTATGATGGAAAGAATGAAAGATGTATAAACAAAATATAAATTTGTGTGAATGGATGAATTGGCTAATAAGAAAGCCAATTTTTGCTCATATGCACGTACAACCTTTTCACCCCCCCCCCCCCCCCTCCTCCCCCCCTCCCCCAGGGCATTATAAACGTTTTATTTTTCGATGTGTTCATCTCTGGAGCTTTTTTGTTGTTGTTGTTGTTGTTGCTTTTTTTCTTTCTTTTTAAGTGGCATTGTCTCTTCAGTTCAGTATTGGTGCCATGCTCACCAATTAAGTCCCACCCTATGTTCACATGGAAAAAAAAAAAAAAAGAAAAAAGAAAACAGCCTTTGCTATAATAGAACGTATGGCTGGAATTTGATATTTTAGATGCATTTTTTGTTGTTTTCGTTTTTGCAAGATGCAGTCAAATGAAAAATACCTGAAGAAACTGCACAAAGTACTAATAAGTCTTCTTTTTTTTGGTGTGTATGTGTCCTATAAAAAAAAAAGAGAGGAGAAAACAGAAACTGCATGGCTGATTGGATCAAAAGATTGTCATTTAACAGTTCATGGTCAGAATAACATTTTTTGTCCTAAATCAAATCGCGTGGTCTGTCCTTTTGTCAGTGTATGATTTTTGAATGCTACTATCAGATTACATGCATGTATGAGACTGTGTGCCCATCCTGTTGATATTATGACTAATGGTTTACATGGATGGGACATTGGGCTGTAATCTTATACTGAAGAAAAAGAAAGATTCTGAGGATTGAGGTGTTGGTGTGGTCTTGTATCGCTGATCCAGAATCCACAAAGGATGAACGAAATATACTTTTGTTTTTTTAATACTTTGTTGATGTTGAATAATATAGTTCTGTTTGTTAGGTTTGATCTATGTGCATTTACTTAATGCTGATGTGCAACTGCGGTGAGGGAAAAAAGCTTGCATTTGTTGATGTGGATTTGTTGGTTCTGAATATATGCACTCATGCTTTTATCAAAGTATTCAAATCATCTGTGTGTTGTGTGTTTACATGCACTCACATGTATGTATGAGCTTGCAAGAGTGTGTATGTTTGTGATACCTGCTTGTGAGAGGGAGTCCCCATGGGGATGAACGAGGCTCTTCCAGTCCCGTCCCCCCGTCCCCCCGTCCCCCAATCCTGTGCTCCTAGCTTCCTCTTCCCTATCACTCTCTTTGACCCCCCACCCCTGTTTTTTTTTGTTTTTTTTAAATTTAATTTTCGTCTATTGTTTTCTTGTCGCTATGGCCTTTGTTCCGGATGGTGTTATACATTTTTATTATCTGAGAAATGTGCTAGCGTTTTTAATTTGTTTTTTGTTTGTTTGGTAATCTGCCGATAAAAATTGATTACACTGTCCAGAATGGATTCCAGCTATCCATTCTGGAGTACCTATCGGCCCATATGTTTTCTCTTAAATTTGTTTTGTTAACGGTTGAATGCTCTTACGAGAAACGGCGGCAATATTTAAGGGGACCTATCTGCTTCAGGTTTTCTAAAAACCTGAACGTAGTAGTTTCCCTTACGCTTCACACCTCGCACTAACCGTGCGAAGGTAGAAGATATCGAAGCACATCCGAGTGCTTAAGGCGATTGCGCACGCGGTTAGCGTGCCAGATGAAACGCCACGCCACCAGAAGCTCTAGAATCGACGCTCGACTCGGCAGGACGTCACAAATTAATCCTCCCAGAAATACTGAGAATGGGAAAATAATCCAGAGCGAAGCGCGGCATGAGATCGGATATTGTTCTCCACTCAGGTTCACGAAAAAGATATTCTGATTGAATGCACTGTGCCATACAGAAGCAGAATGAAGCAAGCTCACATCTAAGCTACACACAAAAAGTTAAGGATCACTTTCACAAACATTCATAACTGTCAAAATAAGAAAGTCAATGCGTTGAAGTTTGGCCAACATTTAATTCCATTCTTTAGTGATAACGATACGCAATTGCCTTCAATCTCGAGCAATCGTTTGGTGTGTACATTTGATTAAAGTGGGTACGTATCCAAATTTGATTTCCCAAAGTCATTAAAATCACAAGACAGGGCATACTGATGCTCCCAAAAGCTCAGTAATGCGTGTAACCACCATGGCTGTTCTGGCACTCGACGCAGCGAGTCCTCATCGAGTTGACCAGGTTGGTGAAGATCCTCTGTGGAAGCGCCTGCCACTCAGCCTGCAGCATCTGGTAGAGGTGTTGGGCATCCCTGGGAGGGGGTGGCTCCTCACTTTGCGATCCAGCTCATCCCAGAGGTTCTCAATCGGGTTGAGATCGGGACTGCATGCTGGCCACTCCATTCTGTTGACTCCAGACTGCTGCAGGAAGTCGTTGACCACCCTTGCCCTGTGGGGGCGAGCATTGTCATCCTGGTAGACAGCCCTCGGTCCCATCTGCTGCAGTGTAGGCACAGCCAGCGGTCGAAGGATCTCATCCCGGTATCGGATGCCAGTCAGGTTACCCTGTACATGATACAAGGGTGTTCTGTGGTGAAGGCTGAAGGCCCCCCCAGACCATTACAGAACCTCCACCAAAGGCCACCTTTTCTTGGACAGTGGCGTCAGTAAAGCGTTGCCCTGGGCGCCTCCAGACCCTCAATCAGCCGTCGTTGTGGTGAAGGGTGAAGCGTGATTCATCACTGAACAGGACCTGGGACCATTGCTGACGTGTCCACCTCACGTGACGTGCGCAGAAGGCGCGGCGTGCTGCCCTATGGGCTGGAGTTAAGCGTGGCCGTACTGCTGGGCGACGAGAACGGAGATTAAACCCATGTAGGCGGTTCCGTATGGTCTACTGGCTGATGTTGATGTTAGTAGCCACCCTGAACTGCCTTTGAATTATGCTGGAAGAAGCTGTTCTTGTCTGCAGGGCTTGTCGTTCAATGAGACGATCGTCACGTGGGGTTGTCTTCTTCGGTCGACCAGATCTGCGTCTTTCATGGACAATCCCAGTGGCTGTGAAGCGTTGAATCAGTCGGACAATGACCGAGATGGACACATGAAGTCGCCTGGTCACTTCGCGCTTGGGAACACCATCTTGGAACCATGCAACAGCTCGTCCCCTATCCAACTCGCTTAATTTTCGTCGTGGAGGCATTGTCAGATCAGGCCTACTACTGGTGGAATGTCTTCTTATATAGCCAAGCGAGCGACAGCATCTCACACATAAACAGCAGTGCTTGCACGTGCATAATGGTTTTTCCATCTGGCAAGTGCAATGTGTTCAGGCAGAACGGTCCAAAACAAGGTCATTTTTCGCAAGTTTCCGCTTTTCCGTTTGCGGCCCAGCTCAGTAGTAGAGAATCCCGTGCAATTTTCGCACTAACACAACATCGCCCACTTACAGCTGAACAAGAATTCATGACAATTTGGCTGGACTAAGAAATAAATAACAGTAGCGCACTGAGTTTATTACGCACCTGTTTTCACATACCGATCCTTAACTTTTTGTGCGTAGTATACAAGACCGAGAAGTATGCCTGTCCAGACAGCAGCTTGAAGGAGTCTGGCTTCTAAGCCTGAGCCCTCGCCGTAGAGGTTGGAGCAAGGATTTTAGGCTCCTCAGCCTATGATCTCATGAAACGGCTCAGGATTTTTGGTAAGAAGAGAACCAGAATTCTGAAGGCAATGGCAGAGGCAGCTTAAAAGAGTTCCAGCTAGATCTGGACGAGGAAACAAAAGTGAACTTCATGTCCGATAGCAATGTGGGTAAGACATCCATCTTTAAAAAAAGAAAAAAGAAAAGAAAAAAAAAAGGTTCTGCTTAAGACACCCACCAATCCAAAAGTTGCTGGTTCGAATCCCGGCGGTAACATGGGAAAAAAAAAGGCAATAGAAGGGCATTCTGGAGTCGACCTAGATGTGGCCTGTCCCCCTTAGAGTGTTAGGAGTTCAGGTCCGAAACACTTGTCTGCGGGGAGTTTCTTCTCCGAGGGTTTTCTGCTGTGAAGCTTTCCCTAGAGTTTCTTCCAATCTTACTCTACACACATCGCAGAATCACGAATTTGTAGGCTTACCAATGAGAGAATGAAGGAAGGAAAACGAAGAAATGAAATCTCTCACTGCAGGTGAACATGAACAGCCTTTCGGTTGTTTCGAAACTTGACTTCTACGAGATCTATATCAATGACTGGATGAATAAATAACAAATGCTGCTTGCAGAACCTGTTCATCTCGCGCAAACAGACACAACACAACAGTCAAGGAAACTGCTAAATGTGAGATGTTTTTCGACAGAATTTGTATTTAAACAAAAAAAGTTAACTGGTATAAAACAGCTAGGTTTATCTTCAAGCTTAACCAGATTGACTCTCGCCTCGTATGATACAGAATTTGATAATTTCAGGAGAGTTAGGGAAGGGATCTATCTCGACATCACACTCGCATCACCCGAACGAAAGACGTGACAGTCTGCGACGATGGACGATGCCAATTTTCATTCATTTGAATGACCACATCGAGGATTGAACTCACAACTTTGAATATGAACATGATCTCGGTGCAGTATCAAAACCACCTTTTTGTCTGTGTACCTAAAATATGGCAGGAGAGTCAGAAAATGATTATGTTATCGCTAACAAATGCTCGAGATTATTTAGTTTCAAGAGAACCGTGCACGCATTTCTAATGTTAGATTTTACTGGGGTTTTAACCTGTGGAAGAATCTCGCTAGGAAGACACGGCAATGGTGACAAAAGGTTTCAGAGTCCAATGGTCTAATGGAATAATGCAGTGTTAGATAGAGATCCGCCGAGTATAAGGCACAGCAGCAATACCGGAGGCGGTGCTCAACCTCCTGCTTTTCCTGTGCCGCCTTAATCATGTAGGCCCACTCATAGGCAGACGGGTTCTTTCAAACCGTGACAATCCGACTTCACGGTGGTACGGATTTCGTCTGATAGAGAAATTAAGACGTCTGCTGTTTGAAGATCTTAAGAGTACATCCTTTCTGTTTCCCCCACCACCACACCACACACACACACACACTACACACACACACACACACACCACACACACACACACACACACAACACACACACACATACACACACATACAACCACACACACACACACACACGCAGCGCGCGCGCCGCGCGCACGCGCGCGCACGCACGCACACACACTGCCTGCCTGAAACCAATTTATTGTCAGATGAACTCATGGTTGTACTGACATTTAAGAAAACATTATGAACAGAATGTCAACATTTTTCATTCAATGAAAAGGAACATGATTAACCAAAACACACACACACACACACACACACACACAGAGCCAGGGATCAGGGAGATAACTGGGTTTTATACAAGTCCCAGAATTTTACTAGAAAAGGTGAAATAGTTCAAGAAATACGACCATCTGATTTTGTCTTTGGGTCATGGGTAACTCAGGAAGTATGACAAAGATCAAAAGAAGAAGAAGAAGAAAGGCAACAAAAAATAAATAAATAAATAAATAAAGCGACAGACAAGACGAAATTACAAACAGAATTTCCAGATGACGGGAATTTATACTGAAAGAACTCCCGAAAACTCCGGAATAAAAACGAATGTAATGGATCCAGTCAGACTATAAGAGACATCTCTAACAGCATATAAGACCATGACTTTGTTGTACAAAATATCATCCTCAGATGGAATACTCTCACAGCTTCTCTATTCTTATTCTTATCATTATTATTATGAGTGTTATTGTTGTAATAAGGTAAGGTAATGTTGCGCGCGCGCGCGCGCGCGCGCGTGTGTGTGTGTGTGTGTGTGTGTGTGTGTGTGTTGTGTTGTGTTGATTAAGTGAATAACTAACCCCTTTTAAATCCAATCATTGCGGACAACTGGCACGGATCATCTTATTAAATAACAATGAAATAGCATCAATATAACAGACAAAGACCATCAGATTAATTAATAATTCATGAAGTCTAATTCATAAATTGGAATGAGTTATTTCCATTATCCTCTCGGGGTTTTTTTTTTTTTTTTTTTTTCTTTTTTCTTCCTTTCTTTTAAGTTCAAAACACGAAAATTAGGGATACTACACTGAATACCAAATACCGTGCTGGAATGATGGATTTTGCATTACGCGAAAGTAAAATGTAATATATATATATATATATATATATATATATATGTGTGTGTGTGTGTGTGTGTGTGTGTGTGTTGTTTTTCGAGCAATACTAATTGATGTTTAAACAATTAATATAACATGATTTATTCATTTATTCTTAAAGAGGTATGTTTGTTTATGTGGTCTGCTTGGACGCCAAACAGAACGTCATGCAAAGAAATTTTTATCGCCTTGCCGGCCTCATGTAAAATGAACGTTTCTACCATTTTGCCAATTTTTGTTTCCTTATGGAATGGCAATAAAAAAAAATAATAAAAAAAGAAGTGTTCAATAAAATCAACCTCTTTCGGACAGTTGTATTTATTTGATTCTATTATCTTCATTTTCTATAAAAGTATATTTGTAGGATATATATTATGGATGCATTTCCATTGATGTTCTCGTAATCTCACTTCTTTTAAAGCTGACATTAGTGTTAGCCAAATATTTTCGTTTATTTTGAAAGTTTAATTTTCTGTGTCAAAAGTCCTTGCGACGCGGTGTTAGGCCTTACATTTGTGTTTGTTTGTTTTTTTCCTTTTGTCAAGGATGTGTTTTATAGTTGTAGGTTTGGTATTAAGAAAGGCAGCATTACATTCAACGGAATCGGTGGAATTCTCAGAATTTCTGTCCATTGCAACCAGGTTGCTGACAAAGCGCGTTGCGTTCGAGGGTTGTCCCGCCACTTTTGTATGCTAGAATAGTTGCTGTTTCTTCAAGATGGAGCAATCTGTTTTCAGTTGTGTGTACTGTATCTCATACATGCTCTAATCCCTTTTTTTCCCCCATCTTTTGAAGTGTAATGTTTGTTTTTATACCTTATCAAAATATTTAAGAAAAATAGTTGGGCCAGAAAGTTACTGCGAGATATTTCTTTTAAAACGATTTTTTTGGTCCAAGTATATAGTGAACACATCTTTCCAAAATTCGTTATTTATTTTCTCTATCTGCCGCACATGTTTTGCCCTACAATTAATAAGAAATGTGCCATTGGGTGTTAGTATTTCATTCAAATGCTGCTCGGGAATTTTAGACCAGTTTTCTTCTGTTGAGATGAACAATTTTCCCGCCCATTTGACAATTATGTAGCACGGACAGCCTTGCCTGATGCTACATTCTGCATCATGGTTGACACTGCTTGGGCTACTGTCAGTCAAAACCTCTATCCATTTCTGAAATTCCGTTCCAAAACCAAACATTTTCAATCCATGCAAAAGATATGTTTTGGAAACAGAGCTAAATGCTTTAAAATAGTCTGAGGCCAGTAAAATATCCAGCTTTTCTAGTTTTATCCAGATAATCAATCACATCATGCATGGTTCGTAAAACAGTTGCCATGTTTCATCCTTTTTTATATACATCTTACTTGAACCTCGTTTATCGGTTGATGTATTATTTTACTTAATTTAAAAAAAAAAAAAAAGAAATAGCCAAGATCTTATATTTTGTATTTGTCAAGCTTATCGGTCTCCAGTTACTAAGCTTATCTCTTTTTAAACTTTTCCCTTCATTTTCTTTTGCTTCGTAGGTGGGACCTTAGGTGTGTGTTTTTTTGTTTGTTTTTTTTTAACTCAACAAACATACTATGGTATTGCACACCAGCCTTTTTCTGGGATAGCACACTGCTTAAAACCTAAAAGGCAGAGAAGTCAAGTTAGGATTTTCCGAGGTCACTGAGGAGAAACAGTCAGGTTTCGAAATACCAGTATCTGACCAGGAGTTATGATATGTTAGTGAGTTTCCTCCCTTTAGGGATTGTCTCCCCCCTCGGAGTCTATAAGCTTGCTGAAGGCTCATTTTGAGAAATATTTATTATTCCCCCATTTACCCACCCAAGCACACACTGTAATTAGGTAGAATGATCTACCAATGCAGATATGAAAGCTTATGTCCCCTATCTTTTCCATCTAAGACATAAGAGCAAGCTTTGTTTATAATTCAATATTTCTTGCAGTCATGCAACACCAAGCTGCTCTGAAAATTGCTGGAATGGTGCTCAGTTACTTTACCCTTGGAATTTATTAGTTTATTATAGTTCAGTCCCTTGCGGATTCATTCCAAGAACTGGCCCTCAGCACTTGTGTCTTAGGTGTTATCTTTTTATATTTTCTTCTTTTTACAAGAAAATGTAGCTTATTTTGTTGATTGATCGTTTTCTTTTGGTTCTTTGGTGGGACCTAGGGTGGTTTTTTGAAAACTCAACAAACATACAATGGTATTGCACACCTAAAAGGTAAACGACTAAGTCAGGATATATCGAGGTCACCGAGAAGAAACGATTAAATTTCAAAATATTGACTTTTGACCAGGTGTTATGATACGTTAGTGAGTTTTTTCGCTTTTGGAGATTGTTTCCCCCTTGGAGACTATAAGCTTGCTGAAGGTTCATTTTGAGAAGCATTTATTATTTCCCCCATTTACCTACTCAAGCACACACTGCAATTAGGCAGAATGATCTGTCAAAGCAGAGATGAATGCGTATCTCCCCATATTGTTTCTATCTAAGACACAAGTGCAAGCTTTGTTTGTAAATCTATACTTCTTGCAGTCATGCAACACCAAGCTACTCTGAAAGATGCTGGAATGGTGCTGAGTTACTTACCCTTGGAATGTATTAGTTTATACACAGAGAGAGGTGTAAAATGATGTACATACTGATACACACAATAGGGATGCTTTCGTGGAGGGTCTGTTCTGTCACGTCTGGTAACCGTAACACAATCGTACCTACGGGGGTGTAGAGTTTTTATCCCTTGATGTCTTAATGGAATGCCCTGAGCGTGCCTGCATCTTTCGTCAGCACACCGCGGACTTTCTTTGGTGGTACAGGATTACTCCCTGCTGGTTGGTTCGAGAAGAGTTCAGGTCAGTACTTCTTTGGTCTTATTGGCTTCCTTCGGATGTGTTCTTCCTGTTCACATGCCATTTACGTCCTTTTGACATTGAGCTCACATGCCATTGTGTTCATGTACATTTGTTTTTTCGGCCATTTGTTTTCATGTGCCATTCTGTCATATTGTCGTGTTCACGTACCATTGTGTCCACGGTGCCATTGTGTATATATATACCGTGTCCA
>CM065717.1:20018107-20025607 GCA_033310375.1 Conus canariensis | reverse complement strand
CTCTCTCTCTCTCTCTCTCTCTCTTCATCTCTCTCCTTCAGTCTTTGGTTCTAGTCTCTCTCTCTCTCTCTCTCTCTCTCTTCAGTCTTTGGTCTCTCTTTCTAATCTTTGGTTCTAGTCTCTCTCTCTCTCTCTCTCTCTCTCTCTCTCTCTCTCTCTCTCTCTCTCTCTCTCTCTTCCTTTGTCTTAATGTATTTATTTTATCTGTCTCCATCTCTCCGTATTTCTCTCTTCTTTTCTGTCTATTTGTCTCTCTCTCTCTCCCTCTCTTCTTCCTTTGTCTTCATGTATTTATTTTTATCTGTCTCCATCTCTCCGTATTTCTCTCTTCTTTTCTGTCTATTTGTCTGTCTGTCTTCCTCCCTCCCTTCCTCCCTCCCTCCGTCTCTCTGTTTCGGAAGAGAACAGACGGGAGGGGAGGAAGAAGAGGAGAAAGGGGAAGGAGGGTGGGGAGAAGGGAGAGGAAGCAGGGACAAGCAAGCCGGCGTTGTCTGAACAGGCGACACTGTTCCACGGGAACTCTCACCTTCCCCCTCCCACACCCGCTCTCTTAACCTCTCATCCCCACCCACCCTACTCCCCCGTCTCCCTCCTCCCGCACACGCAAACCCAAGACCTCTCCCCCCCCCCCCTTCCTCTAGCTCCTCGACCACCCCACGCCTCTGTCTAGCTGTCCACGGGTATATCCACCCCTTCCCCTTGGATGTGTAATGAGCGTGCCCAAGGTTCTCAGAGGCATGGAATTCTACTGACTGATGCCCTCTTCAGGTTGATTGTCTGGGTGTAGATTGAGTTGCCTGCGCGCGCGCACGCGCGCGTGTGCGTGTGTGCGTGTGTGTGTGCGTGCCCGCACGCCTTTATGTATACATACGGTGTGTGTGTGTGTGTGTGTGTGTGTGTGTGTGTGTGTGTGTGTGTGTGTGTGTGTTTGTGTCTCCTCTGGCATCATTATAGTCTCCGCTGACTTTGTTCTGTAATCTCCACTGTTCTCTACCCTACACTGCGCGCAAGCAAAGCTTAGCTGTTGTTTTTTTTTTCGGCGTCCTAACTGTCTGGACAGTCCAAGGGTCACTTGGCCAGAGCTCCCAGCTGCTGATTGATGATGGTCGTGGGTTCGAATCACCCAATTGGGCGGATTTTTCACGCCTTGAACCTTTTCTCTGTTTACCAAGAAATGTGGAGCGCATTTTTGGTACATCCTGTGATTACTTGATTCAGCTCAGGTAAGGAAAAAGCGGAGGAAGGAGACGACGACTGGGCCCCACCTTGCATAGGGCCGTCTGACTCGCAGTCAATCGTTGCGTGTTCGAATCCTCCGCTGGTGCCCATCATAAAAACTAGCTACTTTAGTTATCTAGGTATTTTTTTTCTTTCTTTCTTGGTTTATTTCATTTATTATATATATATATATATATATATATATCTTAATTATTTATCTTATTAATCAACTAGTTTTTCACAGCCCAATTTCAACGTGCGGCCGTAAGTCGTGATATAAGATTAGCCTTCCTTTCCAGCCCCGCTCTCCTTCCTTCTCCAACGCTCCCACTCTCCATGGATGGTTATCTGCTCCCTCACTCACTATTCGATGGATATAGACTTTAAAGCCAGTGTATTTCAGTTATCAGTTAATTTATCCAGAAATACATCGAAAACAGTGGGCCGATCTTCCTCAAGTGTTACGAGGGTATTATGCAGGTTTGAGATGTAAAGACGATTTATGTTACTAGGTGTGCCTCGTGCAAACACGGACCCGAGAAAAAAAAAAGGAAAAAAGATAAAAAGGAAAACGGCTCGCAAACGAATACTTGATCAGTGTTTTGATCTCCAGGTTGTTAGATGCATTCAGATGTAATGTCCATTGCTAACAGAGGTGATACAGTAGACAGGGCTAGGTAACCATTCCAGAAGAGCTTCTGGGGGAGAGGGGGAAGGAGTGAAAAGGGGGAGTAAACCCATTGAGCAGCACACCAGAATGATACGTTATTAAAGGGTTCAGCGAAAATGCTCTTTTATGGGCGCGACTGGGCGCCAGTGGACTAGGTATTTTGATCTTAAACCTTGTCCAGAGTCAAAGTTAGCTGTCCACTTTGCAGTGTCTGTATGGCCTTTTTATGTAGTGTGTGTGTGTGTGTGTGTGTGTGTGTGTGTGTGTGTGTGTGTGTGTGTGTGTTTTACGTTGTGATAGTCCTCGCAAGCCCTTTCATGGTCGGCCGGGTAAGAATTAAACTGAAACTGAATCGGAGAATTCGCGCAACCTTCATGAGTGCTTGCAATGGGTTAAGCGCGCACGGTTCGCGTCCCGGTTTTAGACGCTTGTTTTGTGTCCCTATGACGCCCACTAGTTCTGTGTGTATTGTCACGCTAACAGGCCATGTTGACGTACGGGGGGATTCCGGACTGATTGGCTGATTAAAACTTTCCCCGACACCGACCGCCGCCGGGCCAAAGTTGTCATCGGCCTTGTCGATAATTGGTGGACGGACGTCAGGTGTCGTTTTAGCCCGGGGGGTATGTTCTCCCGTGTCAACACTTCTTTAAAATTGGGACCGCTACGGCCGATTGTTGTGGTAGTAATCTCTATGCCATCATCATCATCATCATCATCATCAGTATCGCCATTGTCGAAATCGTTATCTTCAGAAAGAAGTGGTTTTGTCTCCTGTTTGTTGAAGACGAAAACAATAGTTTTTGTATTTGTTTCTTGTTGAATGTTTGCTGTAAACGACCCCGCAACCCTCACCCCACCCCTCTCATCCCTCCCCCGCCTGCTCCCTGCAACCCCCCCCCCCCCCCCCCCCGCCCCTTTCCCCTGCTGAATTCCATCCTCCACCACCGCCCTATTTAACGATTTCATTATCATTATCGTTATGGTCATCGCCATCGTCGACCTGACTGTGGTTGTCAACATTATCAACACTATGCTACTTTAAGTGCTACTGTTGCTGCTGCTGCTGCTACTACTAATACGGCTATTACTTGCTGTTGTTGTTGTTGTTGTTGCTGCTACTCTTGCTCTTGCTACTGTTATTCTTCTTGCTGCTGCAGCTATTGTGCTTGTTGCTCGTACTACAACAACTGATGCTGCTGCTTCTGCTGCTGCTGCTGTTGTTACTACTACTGTCGCTGCCACTGCTGCTGCTTCTACAACTTCTATTACAACTACTACTACTACTACTACTACTACTACTACTACTACTACTACTACTACTACTACTATTGATGTTGCAGCTGCTACGTTTTCTTGGTTACCATATCACGGCTATCTCAGTGAATTAAATAAACAAAAGAATCGAATAAATATATGAATAAATAAGTAAGTAAATGAACAAGTTAAAAGTGCCCGTAGCATGTTGGCCGTGGAGGTGGGGGTGGGGTGTGTGAACTGTCAGAGGTTTACTGTGTCTAGGGCACGGCTTGGTGGAAAGCGGAACTCATATTCCTCCTTCCGCCGCGTTTCACCTTTCCTGAACCAAATCAGGTACAATGGGTTTTTAAACTGAAAAAAAAAACCCAAAAAAAAAAAAAACAAACAAAGACGAAACAAAACAAAACAAACAAACAAACAAAAACAACCAACAACCACACAAGTGGTTCGAATTCACGACTGTCAGTTCCACAAGGCAAGTACTCTGACCATTAGAACTCGAGTTCCTCAAAATGTAAACAGATAAACAAATAAGCTTGAGGTAAAATCACCATCATCAGATATCATATTACCCCCACCCCCCACCTCCCACCCCACCCCCACCCCTCAACGCCCATCACTGTCACCAAGGTCACATATTCCCACTGCTTACTGCAGCACAAAGGCTGACCAGACGATTACAGTTCTAATGAAAGCAAGTCGGGGGTAAATGACCATTTTGTCCCCATACCTCCACCCCCATCTTCATCCCGACTCCCATCCCCCCAGTAGTTTGACTAATTTGTTACTGTGTACTGCCGACTGGTAGGTGCTGTTGTCCGGTCATCGTATACATATGTGTGAGCATTTTTGCTGCTTACCCTGTTTACCCGTTAGTTTCTGCGAAGGCGCGCGCGTGGTAAGTGTGTGTGTGTGTGTGTGTGTGTGTGTGTGTGTGCGTGCGTGCGTGCGTGGTGTGTGTGTGTGTGTGTGTGTGTGTGCGTGTGTGTGTGTGTGTGTGTGTGTTTATGTTTGTTCTTCAGTTTAACGTTTCTTCAATATGAATGAAATTAGACGGTAGGAACGAAAGGATTAACTAAAATGTGTGCGTGCGTGCGTTGGTGCGTGCATGCGTGCCCCGCGCGCGCGCGCGCGCGCGCGTGTGTGTTGTGTGTGTGTCTCTGTGTGTCTCTGTGTGTGTGTGTGTGTGTGTGTGTGTGTGTGTGTGTGTGTGTGTGTGTGTGTGTGTTCTCTCATTAAAACAGTATTGATAACGTTTTTTATGCGAAAACATCTATCATGACCGACGTCACTGATTCAGACTGAATCCTTTTTCTCTCTCGCTCTTTAAAAAAAAAAAAAAAAAAAAAACTAAACTTTTTCGACCTGATATTGGTGTCAAAAATAACCACCGTAAACACATTAATTATGACTGATGAAAACAGATGAAAATGACTCATGATGGCAGGTAATTATGACTGATGTCCACTCTTCACTGGTGTCACTGGTACCATTCTCGAGACCAAGTCTTCCCATCCCAATCCTGTGATGTCTTCAGAGCTGATCCTCAGGGACATCCTCCGTCCGTCAATATCTCCCAGCTGTGACTGGTCAGCAGACGATGGTTCCCAGCAAGAATCGTTCCATTACAGCTTCTACCAGAAATCGGTTAGCACCGGTGACCACTGAATAAATGATGGTGGATGAACATGGACTAACATCGTTTAATGCCCATCCCTCAGGCTCCAGTCTCGTCATCTCCACCTCTTTTACATTAGAGGTAAGAGGAAAGAAAAAAAATGGCTGTCGAAAGGATAAGCGTTTGCTTCCAGACGTTCGCAATGAAGGGAGGCGCTGCATCTAAATCTGTCCTCGTCTTCCTCCAGAACAGAGAAGGAAAGAGAATGATATCAGTTTCACGTGCTAGTCAGGGTATGGACATTCCATCTCCACCACATCTTTCATCCTTGCCCTTTGGCAGCTGAACTTTGTAATACCCGCTCCCCCCTCTCTCCCCCACTTCCGCCCCATTCCTACCACCCAATGCAAGCTGACGTTCGACAACTCTTCTTGGATGACACTTGGCGGCACAGATCGCAAGGAGGGCCAGCAGACAAGCAGAGAAGAAAAAGATGCAAGGCTGAAAGCGACGAAGGAATGGAAATGATATCCCCGGCACGATCAGCACTCGACGCCATTCTTCTTCCTCTCCCCCCACCCCAAGACCTCTCTCTCCCTGCCCCCTACTCGTCCCAACACCTCAGCCCTTCTTCTTCCCCTCAAGACCTGTTTCTCAGGATACCAGAGATCTCGAACCACGTGCCACTGTGCTTGTGACGGCACACACAATCACAAAGGTTGATGCCTAATTGAAGAGAAGACTAACCAATTATGAGCGTCTTTCCCGCAAGAACCTGGCTGGTGGATTCATGGAGAGGGAAGAGTTTGGGAAGGGGATAAGTTGGATATGAGAAAAAGCAAACAGCTCTCAAGGTTAGTGACTGACAAGGTTTTTGGTCCCTTTCCCATTTTGACTGTTGAATTTGGC
The DNA here is from genome assembly GCA_033310375.1 of Conus canariensis. Lineage (NCBI taxonomy): Eukaryota > Metazoa > Mollusca > Gastropoda > Neogastropoda > Conidae > Conus > Conus canariensis. The sequence goes on along the minus strand of CM065717.1, from coordinate 20,019,932 downwards.
CATCGTTCTAGAATTTAAATGTTTGCATAGCATCAGAAACTGTGCTTTTCTCCATTTATATAAAAGCTGGTGGTAGAGCATTCCATACATGCTTCCTGGAGAGGTTGCATTTTGTCCATTTGCTCAGGAAAAAGTACGGTGATGGATCGTTCTCCCGCCGGCAAGTTCCTAATAATGCGACCCAAAGCAGCATAGGATGAGAGGGAGCAGGGGGAGAGCATTAGGTCATGCCAAAGAATGGGCATTTGCTCCAAAGACTGCTGTAAACATAAACGCCTCAAGCTGGACTTGACTGTATTTTATCAGCAAACGCAGTCATCTCCTGGTTCTGGTGAGCTGCTTTTGCTCTTTTCATTTTGTGTTGATAGTGTTGGCTGTCCAAGTCAACAGACAGACAGACAAACAAACCAAGTGAAATGGAGTGAAAATTTACCCTCCACGACAAAGTAATCAAGTGTTTCTTTGAGGTATCTTTCGGGGCTGGTATCAATGTGCATCTGTTTATGCCTAAAATGAAAAAAAAAATGTTACATGCATGTTCATGTAGATGGGCATTCATATATGCACATTTATTCAGGTTGAACACACACACACACACACACACCACACACACGCACGCACGCACGCACGCACGCACGCACGCACGCACGCACACACACACACACACACACACACACACACACACACACACACACACACACACACACACACACACCTACACAACGAGTCCTGTCAACAGGAATGGTGAAGAGTGTGAGAGACCTTGGGAGAGGAGGGGGTGGGGATGGTGCGGGGAGGCAGGATAAGGATGGGAGGAATAAGTTACCCAGGGGAGAAATATTAGCAGCAAAGGAAGGGACACCAAAGGAAACAACGGCAACAAGAAGGAAATGCCTAGCATCGTTTATGGAGGATTAACTCAATTATTTAGCCATCTCCACACCGAGTCTGGTGACGATCAGATTCCAAGCTGAAACTCAGAGTCAGAACTTGTTTTATTACTTTAGGCCCCATGCAGTGTGTTGCCGCTCCAAGCGATGGCTTTGTCTCCATCCAGATTTTAAACTTGTAATCTTCTTTGCTATTTTTTTCCTTTCCTTCTCCCCCCCCCCCCTCCACCCATCCCCCTCCCTCCCTGGCCTTTTTGTTGTCTTTCACCCTTCCCAAGTTTGCATGATAAAAACTCATGCGAGATATAAAAGGGAACAGTGTGTGTGTGTGTGTGTGTGTGTGTGTGTGTGTGTGTGTGTGTGTGTGTGGTGTGGGGTGCGTGCGCGCGCGCGCGTGCGTGCGTGCGTGCGTGCGTGCGTGTGTGTGTGTGTGTGTGTGTGTGTGTGTGTGTGTGTAAAAATGGGATGCATTCTGTATACTTTATATTTGAAATTCCATCATCATCATCATCATCATCATCATCAGTGAGACAGTAACCCCTCTCCATCTGTGTGTTTGTCTGTCTGTTTGTGTGTCTCTCTGTCAGACCCTTCACCCGCCCCACTTATCAATCTCTTCATTTTTCATTATTTGCTATATTTGTCTTTTTCTTTCTGTCTCTTTCTCTCTGTTTCTTTCCATAGGCATTTCACTCTCTTTTTATACCCTTCTCTTTCTCTTTCTCCCCCCGCCCCCCCTCCCCATCCCAACTTCTCTCTCTCTCTCTCTTTTCTCTCCCCACTCAACCTTCCCCTTTCATGCACACACACACACACACACACACACACACACACACACACACACACACACACACACACACACACACACACACCACTGATCTGGCATTCCCCATTAACATTTAAACTGGCAATCATATGTTTACGTGATAACAGAC
>CM065717.1:19993107-20013107 GCA_033310375.1 Conus canariensis | reverse complement strand
AGTTTTCATTCATAAAGTCAACGTAACATGTTTGACTTGAAATGTCGCCTGACTAATGATATATAAAAAAAAAGCCGTAAAATGATAGTTTGTACGTCAAAACATCAATATTGCCCATCGAAATTGTGATTGCTATTTAACTTTTCCAATCTAGTCGATCATTTGTGTCTATGATCACGTAAACTCGTGATTGTTGGTTTAAATATGAATGGGTAATGTCAGCGCAGTGTGCTGTGTGTGTGTGCGTGTGTGTGTGTGTGTGTGTGTGTGTGTGTGTGCGTGCGTGCGTGCGTGCGTGCGTGCGTGTGTGTGTGTGTGTGTGTGTGTGTGTGTGTGTGTGTGTGAGTGAAGGGGAAGGTTGAGGAGGGAGAGAGAGAGAGAGAGAAGAGAGAGAGAGAGAGAGAGAGAGAGAGAGAGAGAGAGAAGCTGAGATTGGGGTGGAGAGGAGGGTAGAGAAAAACAGAAAGAGTAGGGAATACAAAGAGAATGAAATGCTTATGGGAACAAACAGAGAGAAGGAGACAGACAGACAAAACAATTGTAAAATAGAATGAATTATGCAGACAAACAGATGGAGAGGGGGTATTGTTTGACTGATGATGATTCCATTTCAAAGATAGTATATACATAATGTATCTCTCTCTCTCTCTCTCCTCTCTCTCTCTCTTCTCTCTCTCTCTCTCACACACACACACACACACACACATATACACACGCACGCACACACACACACACACACACACACACGCACGCACGCACGCACGCACGCACGCACGCACGCACACACACACACACACACACACACACACACACACACACACACACACACACAGTGTCCCCTTTTGTATCTTGCACGTTTTTTTCATCATGCAAACTTGGGGACGGAAAGAGACAAAAGGGGGAGGGGGAATGTGGAAGGGAAAAAAAGGAAAAGGAAAAAAATAGGAAACTATATTACAGGCTTAATTTCTGAATGGAGACAAAGCTGTCGCTTAGGGCAGAAACAGACTGCACGGGGCCTAAGGTAATGAGACAAGTTCTGTCCGTAAGTTTCAGCGTGGAATCTGATCGTCACCAGACTCGCTGTGGAGCTGGCTAAATAATTGAGTTAATCCTCCATAAACGATGCTAGGCATTTCCTACGTGTTGCCGTTGTTTCCATTGGTTTCCCTTCTTTGGCTGCTAATATTTCTCCCCCTCCCTGGGTCACCTCTTCCTCCCAACCTCGTTCTGCCTCCTCTCACCATCTCCAGCCCTTCATCCCGATGTCCCTCACCCTCTTCACCAGTTCCTGTTGAGAGGACTCGTTGTGTGTGTGTGTGTGTGTGTGTGTGTGTGTGTGTGTGTGTGTGTGTGTGTGTGTGTGTGTTGTCTTTTTTCCAAGCCAAAACATATGCATATTGATACCGGCCCTGAAACATACCTCAAATAGCTACTTGATTACTCTGTCGTGGAGATTTTATTCACTCTGTTTCACTTGTTTTGTTTTGTTTTGGTCTGCCTGTCAGCAAGAGTACGCAACCACTACTCAAAGGCCCACAACCATTCAGAATGGATTTGTTACTCACGGGAACAAACTTGTCATCAATGTACACCCAATTCTTCCCTGTGAAAAAAAGTATGTCAAGCAGTGTCTGATTCTTTTGTTTAAATTTCAGGCGCTGTTTTCTTTTTTTAGCCATTGTTTTAGAAATCAAATGTTTGTATGGCATCAAAAAATGTGTTTTTCTCCATTTATTGAAAAGCGGGTAGTAGAGCATTATCTACATGCTACCTGAAGAAGTAGCATTTTGCCCAGTTTCCCTGGAGACAACGAGGTGATGGCATCTTCTATTGCTGGCAAGTTCCTGATAATGCTGTCAGGGCAGCAGGGGAGGAGAGGAAGGAAGGAGAAAGCATCAGGCCAAGAAAGCAGCACTTGCTCCCGAGACCGAGGAAAACAAAAATGCCTCAAGTTGGACTACACCGTATTTTGTCAGCGAACTCAGTCATCACCTGGTTCTGATGAGCTGCTTTCCCTCTTTTCATTTTGTGTTGATAGTGCTGGCTGTCCCAATTTCACAGTCATAGTGTATGAAGGGGACCAAAAACAGACCAAAAAACCTTGTCAGACACTAATCTCGAGAGATATTTGTTCCTTCTCATATCCAACTTATCCCCTTGCCAAATTCTCCACTCTCCATGAACCCACTAGATTCTCATGGGAAAGACGATTGGCTCGCGTTCATAATTGATTAGTCTGCCCTTCGATTAGGCATCAACCTTCGTGACTGCATGCCATCACAAGCACAGCGGCACGTGGATCGAGATCTCTAGTATCCTGAGAAACAGGTCTAGAGGGGAAGAAGGAGAGATGAGGTGTTGGGACAAGTGAATGGGGGGGGGGGGGGGGGGGGGGAGGGAGACCTTGGGGTGAGAGGAAGGGAAGGAGGATGGCGTTGAGTGTTGACTGTGCTGGGAATATCATTTCCATTGCTTCGTTGCTTTTCCAGCCCCGCATCTCTTTCTTCTCAGCTCGTCAGCTGGCCTTGCCTGCAATCTGTGCCACAGTGTCATCCGAGAGCCGTGGTCACAACGTCAGCTTGCTTCGGATGCTAGGGATGGGGAGGAAGTGGGTGAGGGGCAGCGGGTATTATAAAGGTCAGCTGCCAAAGGGCAAGGATGAAAGATGAGGTGAAGATGGAATGTCCACATCCCGTTTAGCGTGGGAAACTGATCTCCTTCTCTTTCCTTCTCCTCTCTGCTAGAAGACGAGTAAAGATTTAGATGCCGCACCTCCCCTGCATCATGAACATCTGATATTGATCTGTCCCTCTGCAAGCAAACACCTATCCCTTCAATGGCTATTTTTTTTTTCATATAGGGGAAGGGAAAATGAGGAGACTGGTGCTTGAGAAATGGGCATTAAACGATGTTAGTCCATGTTCGTCAAATATCACTCAGTCAGTGGTCATCGGTGCTCACCAATCTCTGTATGAAGCCGTAAGGGAACGGTCCTTGCAAAGAACGATCGTCTGCTGTGCAATCACAGCTGGGAGATATTGACAGACAGTGGATGTCCCTGAGGATCAGCTCTGACGACGTCACATGGTAGGACTAGGATGCTTGAGGACCACGAGAATGGCGATGATAACAACAGCGCAGCGTGGACATCAGTCATGATTACCTGCCTTTATGAGTCATTCTCCATCTGCTTTCATGAGCCATAATTACCGTTTTCATGGTCACTACTTTTAACACCCACGTCAGGTCGAAAAAGCAACAAAAAATTAAGAAGAAAAAAATAGAAGAAAAAAAAAAGATGCAGTCTGAATCAGTGACATTGGTCATGATAGATGTTTTCACGTAAAAACATTAATAATATGTTTTATTGGGAAAAAAAAAATGTGTGTATACGCGTGCGTGCGTGCGTGGGAGCGCGTGTGTATGTGCGTGCGTGCATGCATGTCTGTGTGAAAGGGGAGGTTGAGGGAGAGAGAGGGATAGATAGATAGAGAGAGGTTAAGGTTGGGGTACGGGAGAGAAATCAAAATTTTAATCTTCTTTGCAATGTTTTCCTTTCATTTTTTTTATTACCCTCTACTCCTTTTCCTTTTGTTCCCCCCCCCCCCTCTCCCCAATTTGCATAATAAAAAGCCATGCGAGATACAAAAGGGGACAGTGTGTGTGTGTGTGGTGTGTGTGTGTGTGTTGTGTGTGTGTGTGTGTGTGTGCGCGCGTGTGCGTGCGTGCGTGCGTGCGTGTGTGTGTGTGTGTGTGTGTGTGTGTGTGTGTGTGTGTGTGTGTGTGTGTGTGTGTGCGTAATTATACTTATAATTTCTGATTTTATCATTTTACTTATAAACGTTAAATGTTTCCCTGTTAGATTTCTTATTGATTTTTTATATAATTCAGATGCTGCTTGCATTATTTTGGTTTTTCAAAAAATTATTATGTTTTTAAATGTCAGTACAACAATATGTTAATCTGACAGTAAATGGTTTCAGTCAGTCAGTCAGTCAATCAGTCAGTCAGTCAGTCAGACAGTCAGTCAGTGTGTGTGTGAAATGGGAGGCATTCTGTATGTTTCATCTTTGATATTCCATCATCATCATCATCAGTCAGACAATAACCCCTCTCCGTCTGTCTGTTTGTCTGTCTGTTTGTCTGTCTGTTGTCTGTCTGTTTGTCTGTCTGTTGTCTGTTTGTCTGTCTGTTTGTCTGCCTCCCTGTCTATCAGACCCTTCATTCCGCCCCACCCATCACTCTCTACATTTTTAATTTTTCTCTATCTTTGTCTTTTTCTGTCTGTCTCTTTCTCTCTGTTTCTTCCTCAAAGCATTTCATTCTCTATTTACCTTTTTTTTTCTGTTTTTCTCCCTCCTCTGCCCAATCCAAACTTCTCTCTCTCTCTCTCTCTCTCTCTCTCTCTCTCTCTCTCTCTCTCTCTCTTTCCTCAACCTTCCCCCTTCATAAAACACACACACACACACACACACACACACACACACACACACACACACACGCACACACACATACACACACACACACACACACGCACACACACACACACGCACGCACACACACACGCACGCACACACACACACACACCACACACACACACACACACACACACACGCACACGCACGCACGCACACATACATACATACACACACACACACACGCGCGCGCGCGCGCGCGCGCGCGCATGCACGCACGCACGCACGCACGCACACACACACACACACACACACAAAACGTAACACACCACATTGATCTAATATTCCCCATTAATATTTGAACCGAACAAGCATCGTTTACGTGAAAACAGTCACAAATGATCGACAAGCTTGGAACAGTTAAATAGCAATCAAAATTTCTACTGATGTTTTTACGTCTGAACTATAATTTCAAGGCTTTTTAACACTATTAGACAAGCGACATTTCACGTCAAACACGTTACGTTTATGTATTATGAAAGCTCTGGCACCTCTTAAATTCAAAGATATGAATAACAATTTGATACTGTTTGTGGGCGCACAGCAGATTAAAAAAATCACTAACAACCGTTTCATTCCGAAGAATAACACACACACACACACACACACACACACACACACACCCCACACACACACACAATATATATATATATATATATATATATGCGTCTACGTGTGTGTATGTGTTTTTTTATTTTCTCTCGATAAGACAGTATTGATAATGTTTTTACGTGACAAAATCTTTCATGGCCGATGTCATTGATTCAGACAGAATCCTTTTTTTCTCTTAAAAAAACAAACAAAACAAACCCTTTTCCGACCTGATGTTGGCGTCAAAAGTAACCAGCGTGAACACAGTAATTATGACTCATGAAAACAGATGAAAATTACTCATGAAGGCAGGTAGCTATGACTGATGTCCACACTTCACTGTTGTCATCAGTGCCATTCTCGTATCCTCAAGCAACTCCATCTCTACCCTGTGACGTCCTCAGAGCTGATCCTCAGCGACATCCACCATCCGTCAATATCTGCCAGCTGTGATTGTTCAGCAGATGATGGTCCAGCAAGGATCATTCCATTATGGCTTCATGGAAAGATTGGATAACCCTGATGACCACTGAATGAATGACATTTGACAAAACATGGACTAACATCGTTAAATGCCCGTTCGAAAGGCTCCAAGTCCCCTCATCTCCCCCTCCTCTCCATTACAGGAAAGAAATAATAAAAATGGCTGTCAAAGGGAGAAGCGTTTGCTTGTGGAAGGACAGATTAATATCCGAGGTTCGTGATACGAGGGAGGCGAGAGCATCTAAATAGTTCCTCCTCTTCCCCCAGAACGGAGAAGGGAAGAGAAGGATATCAGTTTCACATGCTAGTGAGAGGGCAGACATTCCATCTCCACCTCGTCTTTCATCCCATTCTCCCTGCCCTTTGGCAGCGGGCCCTTATAATACCTCTATCCATTACCATTCGATGCAAGCTGACGTTGTGACCACGGCTCTCCGATGACACTGTGGCACAGATTGCAGGGAGGGCCAGCTGACAAGCTGAGAAGAAGGAGATGCGGGGCTGGAAGCGAGGAAGGAATGGAAATGATATTCCCGGCACAGTCAACACTCAACGCCATCCGCCTTCCCCTCCCCTCACCCCAAGGTCTCTCTCTCCCTGTCCGCCTACTTGTCCCAACACATCACTCCCAGCCCCCCCTTCTTCGCCTCCAGACCGTTTCTCAGGATACCAGAGGTCTCGATCAACGTGCCACTGTGCTTGTGATGGCACGCAGTCACGAAAGTTGATGCCTAATCGAAGGGCAGACTAATCAATTATGAACGAGAGCCAGCCGTCTTTCCCCATGAGAATCTGTGGGATTCATGAATGGTACGGGAGGGGGATAGAGTGTATGTGAGATGATACAAACATCTCTCGAGAATAGTGTCTGACAAGAATATTTTTTTGGTAAGTTTCTGGCCTGTCCTCCTTTTTTATGATGGTTTGATATGGACAGTCAGCACTAAGAACGAAAATACAAGAGCGAAAGGCGCTCACAGAACAAGGATACAGTGAAGTGCAACATGAGGCATTTTTGTTTCCCACGGTCTTAGGGGCAAGTGCTGGTTTCTTGTCTCTATGCTCCCCTCCCCCTCCCTCCCCTCCCTGCTCTGCTCCCTAAGGTTGCATATATTGTCAGGAGGAGAACATGCCATTGGCTTGCTTTCTCAGGACAATTGGACAACTGGACTAAACGTAACATCTCCGGGTAGCTTTAGGGAATGCTATGCTAGCAGTATTTGATTAAATGGAGAAAAGAAGAGTTTCTTATTACTATGCAAATATTAAGATATTAACACGATGGCCAGAAGAAGAGGGGGAAAAGTGATTGAAATCAAACAAAGCAATCAGACTCTTGACTTTCTTTTTTTCATATGATGAAGGAGTGGGGGTACATTGTTGATGAGTTTGTTCCCTTGAGTAGCATATCCAGTCAACATGGTTATAGGCCTTTGCAGAGATTTTCTTTCTCTTAATCTTGCTAACAGACAAACATATAAACGAAGAGATAAAGATGAAAACATAACCTCCTGATGGAGTAATCAAGATTTCAAAGTGTTTATTTGAGGCATCTTTCAGTGCAAGTATCAGTGTGCATATTTTCTGCCTAAGAAGAAAGCATAGTTTTCACATTTATGCAAACACACATCAATTTGTTCACGTATATGGGCAGTCAGACAAGCATATTTCTTCAAGTCGAAAACTCAAACACGCACGCACGCACGCACACACACACACACACACACACATTAGTAAAATTTTAATTTAATATGCTGATAAGCAGACATTACTATGAATAATATTTGCTATTACAATGACTAGCAAGCCATAGGTATCCACTTCTGAACATTACACACACACACACACACACACGCACACGCACACACACAACGACACCACACGACACATACCACGCACGACACAACACAAAAACCACCACACACACACACAACACGCACGACAACACACACACGCGCACGCACACACACACACACACACACACACACACACACACACACACACACACACACACACACACGTGCTGAATCAAAACAAGCTCTCTCAAAAAGAAATAATGATGAGGCTGAGGGACCCTAGCACAGAGTGCTGGTAGGAGGAGGGCGGGGCAAGGTGAGGGGAGGCAGGAGGTGGATGCGATGAAGAGGCACGGCCATATACAGGTGACCCAGGGAGGGAAGAAATAATTAGTAGCAGCACAGGAAAGAAAACCAACGGAAACAATGACAGCTAGAAAGAAAAGCCACGCGTCGTTGTTGGAGGATGAACTCAATGATCTGGCCAACTCCGTGGAGTCTGGTGACGATCAGATTCCAAGCTGAAACTCACGGTCAGAACTTGTTTCATTACTTTAGGTTCCATGCAGTCTGTTACAGCTCCGAGCGACGGCTTCGTCCCCAGCGAGAATCAAACTTGTAGCCTTCTATGCCATTTTTCCTTCCCCCCCCCCCCCCCCCCCCCCCAAATAAAAAGAAGAAGAAAATTTGCGAGATGTAAAGCTACACATAATACAAAAGGGAACAGTGTTGTGTGTGTGTGTGTGTGTGTGTGTGTGTGTGTGGCGCACGCGCACGGGCGCGCGCGCGCGTTTGTGAGTGTGTGTGTGTGTGTGTGTCTGTGTGCGTGTGTGTGTGCGCGCGCGCACGCGTGTGTGAGTGTGTGATAGTATGTGCCATGGCTTATTCAATCTGGCTGCGGTACAATCATTACATGTGCCATGAGCGGATTCAATTCCACCACATTGTCACTCGCCTGACAACGACAAGGAATCTGCTGTCCATTACCATAATTAAGCTGTGCTCGGAGAGATGACGTGGAAAATGATTGATACTGCTTTGAATAATGAATGACAGTAGAACGGGGCTTCAGGAGGGCAGTTATCCATCCTGAAAGGGCGAAGATCGTGATCCATCAGCAGTCGTGAGTCCTGTTGAGTTGTAAAGGACTGAGACGCGGGGCGATCTGGGTGAATCAGGCAGGGCGAGGCTGATGATGAAGCTGGGAGATAAAGGGGAGGGTGGGGCTGACTGAAGGCGATGGAGTGGTGCTGGGAAGGTCATAGGGGAGGGACTGGTAAGATTAAAGAGCTAAAGCTGAAACTTCTGGACAGTATTACTGAAAAGAAAGAGCTGTGATGTCTATGCATCAGCTCTCTTTTCGAACATTTAGATATAGTCATAAGCTTTAATCGTCATGGAGTGCAAAATACAGGTTAAAAAAAAATTGCTGATATAAATCCTTCATAGGATATACCCTGTGATTATTTCTCTGTACAGATAAAACTGACCAATTAATCAGGGAGAGGATAGTAAACTAGAAGGGCGTGCTGAAGAGCGCAGACCACTGTCAAGGTCGAACGGATCCGGGATCAACTAACTGATTTGGATCCGCACTATGACTTCACACAAATCTTCAATGTGTCCATCCTTGGAGACACATTCAATTTTTCCATGAAGTTTAATTAAAACCAGCGCTCCCTTTTTAGCTCAATTTCGCTGAACGGATCCCGGATCTCCCGATCCGCACAACGGATCCATTCCAAAATTTTAGGGGTTTTGTTTGGACCATTTTTTTTTTTTTTTGCATCTTTTCACCATGTTTGATCAAAATCAGTCAAATGTTTTTTTTCGTTATCTTATCGACAGACAAACAAACATACGCAAATGAAAATATAACCCTGACAGAGCCCATTGAAAGAAACATAGATAATGATGACGACGGGAAACGATGTTCAACAGCTGTACAGCATCGTCTTGCACAAGCAAGGGGAAATGTCTTTTTTCTCCCCAAGGAACTTAGGTGTTTCACGGGATGCACCTCAGTCACCTTGCATTATCAGAGAAGGCGCCATGCTCACACAGGATGGCTAAAGTATGGATATTTGATAATTTCTCGCTGGAGGCAACTCGACTACCCTTGTGCAAAAGTATCTAATCTGGCAATGGTGCAAAAATCGGTAGATATAAAACAATTAATACATAAGCTGTTTTTTCAGTGATGGCATGTGTTAATGAATAGAGACAAAACGCCTTATTCATGACAGACAGGCCTAATCAGCATCGGTGAAGGATATGCAAAGGGTTCTTCTGTGGATTCGACTTACATCAACAAACAAATAAACAAACAGACAAACAAACAAACAAGAAAAAGATAAGCATAAAAATCCCGAGCAGTGATTATGACTCAGTGCCTGAATGCAATGACAACTCTCCCTCGGAGGTGAGTCTTTCCGGGTGTGATAAAACAAATGATATCTTTTCTTGTGGACAGGTTTACGCCAGGATAGAAACATAGTTCGTATAAAAAAAGAGTTAATCTACACTCCACGAACGATTCATCAATTGCATTTACGTATCAGTTATTGTCCACACCATCTGAGAGTGATGCTCACGATGCAGTCATGTGACATTGGGTATCCAGCCATTGACAAACGGAATCTACGTAAAGCATTTAACTGAACAGAGTGATGTGCATGTCATGATTGTACACAAACACAGACATGTAAATGGACAGACACAGACACGACAGACAGACAGACAGACAGACACACACACACACACACACACACACACACACACACACACACACACACACACACACACACGATACACACACTTACATACGTACACACGCATACACACATGCACACACATGCACACACACATATTCACACACACGCGCACACACACACACACACACACACACACACACACACACACACACACACACACACACACACACGTGTGCGCACCACACAAACGCATGCACACACACACACACACACACACACACACACACACACACACACACACACACACACACACACACACAGAGCAATCGGAGAATTGTATGCACGTGTCGTAGAGCTGCGTGAGTAGGACAGCGCAGCAGGACATGTTCAGGGGTCTGGGGTCCCGTGCCGCATGGACACTGGTCAGTGTAGGTGATCTTCCGGCGGTTAAGGTGGCTCAGCAGTCTGCAGTGGCCGGTCCTCAGACACAAAACCTGGCCGGGGGGAGCGGAGTTACAGGCGCAGCTTTGGGGAGCCCGTTCTGACCTGGAGAAGACCGCGGGCTTCATCATGGCGGCCGGGTTACAAGTCTGACGCATCCAGCTTCAATCGAACGCAGAAGAAGAAGAAGAAGAAGTATGCACTTGTCAAAAAATAAAAAAATAAAAACAAAGAAAAATTTGTTTGTATCACCAGCCAGTCCTGATTGTCTGATTGGTAGTCCTCCAACATCCTGAGGACTATCCCGTCATGTTGTCAGAGCTGATCCTCGCTGACATCCACCATCAGTCAGTATCTGCAAGCTGTGATTGCTCAGCAGACGAGGGTCTCCAGCGAGGGTAGTGCCATTACAGCTTCTAAAGAGATCTGTTGAAAACCGATCTGTTGGAAAGGGATCTGTTAGAAGATGACAGATAATGTTTTAGGAACATGGACTAACTTCGTTTACTCCCCATGTTCTTTCTCCTGTCTATTACAGGGAAAAAATGGCTGTCACAAGAACTAACCATTCGTTTGCTCTAGGACAGATTGATATTCGAGGTTCGTGATGCATGGAAGGCGCGGGCATCTAAATCTTTTCTTGTTCCTCCCAGAATGGAGAAGAAAAGAGAAGGAGATCAGATTCCCACGCTAGTCAGGGTGTGGCATTCCATCTTCACCTCGTTCTTCATTGCACCCAGCCTGTCCCTTGGCAGCACGCCATCATAACACCTCCACTCTCACCCTTTCGATGCAAGCTGACGTTCTGACCATCGTTCTTGGGCGACACTGTGACACAGATTGCAGGATGGACGAGCTGACAGGCTGAGAAGAAAGAGACGCTGTGATGAAAACGAGGGACGAAGAAGAATAAATTCCCCAGCACGGTCAGCACTCGATTGGAAACCGCCCACTCTTCCTGCTCCCCCCACCCCCCCCCCCCAAACACCCATCCCACTATCTCATCTCTCCTTCCCATCTCGATCTGTTTCCCAGGACACTGAAGACCTCGGCCCACGTGCTGCAGTGCTTGTGATGGCACGCAATCAAGAAGGTCAATGGCTAATCAAAGGGGCAGACTAATCAATTATGAAGGAGAGTCGCCGTCTTTCAACGAGAACCTGGTGTGCTCTGAGGGAGGAGAGAGTCCTGGAGGAGAATAAGGTGGACGGGAGACGAAGAAGACGTGGGCGAAGAAGAGTCCCCTGAGAATCGTGCCTAACATCTTTTTAAGTGTGTTTTTGGTCCCCTTCATTTTTTATGAGTATTAAATACGCACAGCCAACACAACTAATGAAAATGAAAAGAGGGAATGCAGCTCACCATGTCTGGGAGATGATTGTGTTTGCTGACAAAATACATTGAAATCCAACTTGAGGCATTTTCGTTTCCCACGCTCTGGAAACAGGCGCCAGTTCTTTGTCTCTGAGTCCCTCTCCAGCTCCACCCCCTCCTGCCTTTGCAAACTTCCCCTTCCTTGGGGGGACAGACATTATCAGGAACTTGTCAACTTATGGACGTGCCATCACTTTGCTTTCTCCTGGACAACTGGAGAAGCTGTGATCTCTCCCGGTGCCCGGAGGGAATGCTTACTAACAGCATTTAATTAATCGGAGATAAGGAGAGTACCAGCATTTAAAAATAAAAGTGATGGTTGGAAGAGAAAGAAAGCCTGAAACATCAGCAAAACAACCAGATATTGCTTGAAGTTTTTCATTTCATGTTTGAAGAGATGATGGAAGGAAGGAGTGGTATTCATTGTTGACAAGTTTGTTACCTTGAGTAACAAAGCCAGTCTGAATGATTTACGTGCTATTTGCATAATCTTACTGACAGAGAGTGAAACAAACAAATAGACGCAGGTGAAAACATAAACTCCTTGAGGGAGGTATCAAGGTGGTAAGACTTGCATGGTCTTTTAAAAGAGAGACAAAGAAACATACAGACGCAGGTGAAAACATAACCCTTTTGAGGGAGGTAGAAATATTTATTCGAGGCGTCTTTTAGGGCAGGTATCATTGTGCCTATATTTCTGCTTAAAAAGAAATTCCTGCTCACACATGCATACAAGCATGAACTTGTTCACGTACATGGGCATCATACATGCATTTTCATTTAGTCAAAAGTACACACACACACACACAACATACACACACACACACACACACACACACACACACACACAATACACGTACACACACACACACACACACACACACACACACACACACACACACACGCACACACACACACACACATGCTGTATCAAAATGAATCATCTCAACATGAAGTGGTGATGGGGACAAGGGACCCTGGGAGAGAGTGCTGGGGGAACTGGGGCTGGGGACTATTATGGGAAGGCAAGACAGAGACGGGGGAAAGAGGAGAAATATTAGCAGCACAGGAAAGGAAACCAATAGAAACAGTGGCAGCCAGAAAGAAAAGCCAACCGTCATTCTTGGAGATTAACTCAATTATTTTGCCAGTTCCGCCGCGAGTCTGTTGGCGATCAAATTCCATGCTGAATCTCACAGTACCATTATTACCATTACCTTCACTATAGTTATTTGCATTATCATCATTAATACGATTGTTAGCATTGATATTACCATCACTACCATGAACATCACCATCGCCATCACCACTAAGACTGTTGCCGCGGCAACCATGCTGTTTAAGAATCCTCTAACCCACTCTCCTTTCTCCCATACTACAACTGCTATTGCCATATTATCACCAAAAGTGGTAGCAATCCTGTCTTTATTTATTTGTTCAATATTTTGATCATCATCATTACCATTATTAGTATTCCTATCAGTAATATAATCATCATCATACTACCTTGACTCACACATTATCTCCCTTCTGACAGCCTCATTTTCATTCAACGCCTATCTTGCGCTGAACTGATTGAAGAGAATG
Source organism: Conus canariensis (assembly GCA_033310375.1). Taxonomy (NCBI): domain Eukaryota; kingdom Metazoa; phylum Mollusca; class Gastropoda; order Neogastropoda; family Conidae; genus Conus; species Conus canariensis. The sequence goes on along the minus strand of CM065717.1, from coordinate 19,999,643 downwards.
ATTGCTCGTTCATTTTTGTTGTCCTGGTTGTTTTGTATCTTGCCTGAAGAAGACCTAAGGGGTCGAAACGCGTCGTGTTTTGTCTTGTGATTCGTTTGTTTACGTTTTTTTTTTTTTTCGGCGGTTCGCTAACATTTATTTAAGATTTGTTTGAATCTCACAGTCAGAACTTGTTTCATGACTTTAAGCCCCATGCAGTGTGTTACCACCCGAGCAACAGCTTTTTGTCCCCAACATGAAATCAAACTTATAATCTTCTTTGCAGTTTTTCGTTACACCTACCCGTATACGCCACCCCATTTCCCACCTTTGTGTCCCCTCAAGTTTGCGTGATGAACAGTCACGCGTGTAACACATAAAAAGAACAGTGTGTTTGTGTGATGTTGTATGCGATGGCTTATTCCATGTGGCGGGAAGACGATCTTCACTTGGGCCATGAGCACATTCAGCTAGGCCGAATGGTCTCAGGCCTGGCGACAAAAAAGGAATTTGCTGTCCATTACCTTAATTAAACTTTGGTCGGAGTGAGGACGCGGAAAATGATTGATACTGCTTTGAATAATTAATGAGAAAAAAAAAACGGGGCTGCAGGAAGATGGTTATCCTGCCTGTAAGGGCAAAGGTCGTTATCCATCAGCAGTCGTGAGTCCTGTTGGTTGTAAAGGATTACGTTGTCAAGCAGTCTTGGCGAATCAGCCAGGGGAGGGCTAATGATGAAGGCAGAAGATGATGGAGAGGTTGGGGATGGGCAGGACAAGGACGCGGGGTGTGTCTGGGAAGGTCACAGGGATGGGACGTGGTAAGATTAAAGAACTAAAGCTGAATCTGCGCGGTTGAATGCTATGAAAACTGAGCTGTGAAGTAAACGAATCAGCTCTTTTTTTAGAATACATAAATACAGTTATTAGCACTACTCATCACATTTTTAAACAAAACTTAGAGGATAGATCTGATTTGGCCAAAGGAGGAGATTCTTATATTTTGGTGCAGATCAATTGCCCTGACCTGTCACAAATGGCGGATCCAATATTGTAAAACATGATTACTGCACATTCTCCTCGGAAAACAACATGTGCATGTGCTGCTAGGAGCTGTACATGGAATACAAATTTTTTCTGCAAATGTAAACGTTGGCCATTTTGAATGTTTCATGTTCTGTTGAATAGTCTATGGCAAGGAACTCTCAATCTGTACCAGATATTACTTCCCCTGGCGGGAATGTAATTCTGACGTCACACATGAAATAACTCAAAGGGCTGATCCTAGGTTAGACTTTTCAGAGGTCTAAGTTCTTCAGAGTGCCCTAATTAACTCAGCTTATGAACGTCACGGGTGTCATGATTATATTCACCATTACCAATCGGTCTAAAACCCTTAATTGCACGAATCTGAGTTAAAGTAAGTAGAAGTGAAATAAGAAGCGACCGCTACGTCTTCATCTGTATCAAAACCTGTGTAAACGCGTTAAAACAGAACGAAATAAGCAGAAAATTATCAGATAACTTTCAAAAATCCAATCTTATCCTGGCACTTGGTGTAATAAAGGTCTTGATTTCTTTAGGACAAATTGTTGGCAGGAAAGTACATACTGCGCAATGCAAAAAGTAATCTACAATCCACTGCGTTCATGCATTAATGTAATGTCCCCACCATCGAGGCATGACGCAGTCATGTGATTTGGTATTTAAATCCTCGACAAACAAAAGGCAAATAAAGTACTGAACCAAATGGAGTGATACGCAAGTGAAGGCGCATACACAAACATAGACTTGGAAATAAACAGACACAGATCCGGACAAACAACACACACACACACACACACACACACACACACACACACACACACACACACACACACACACACACACACACACACACAGAATAATCAAAGAAGTGTATGTACAAAAAAAACAACTCATCGACAGCCTGTCATGGATGACAGATTCGCGATCCTCCAACATCCCCAGCACTGTCCTGTGATGGTTTCAGAGCTGGTATTTCATAATATCCACAGTATGTTAGCATCTTCTAGCTGTGATTGCTCAGCAGACGATGGACCCCAGCGAAGATTGATCTAATAGCTTCTTAAAGAAATCTGTTACAGAGATCTGTTAGGATTGATCATCCCCGAATGAAGGAGCTGGCGAAAATTGTTTGACGAACATGGACTATTATCGCTTAATGCCCAACCTTTAAGTCCCATGTCTCCTTAGTTCCCCTCTCTATTGCAGGGAAGGAAAAAGAGCTGTCATAGGTATAAGCGTTCGCCTGTTATAGGACAGATCGATATCCAAGTTCCGTGATACATGGACGACTTGATCGTGTACACCTCCCCCCCCCCCCCCCCCCTTTCTCCCAGAACGGAGAAGAAAAGAGGATATCAGTTTCCTGCGCCAGACAAGGGGTGGACATTCTGTCATCACCTCATGCTTCATCCCACCCGCCCTGCCCCTTGACAGCAGACCTTTTCAACACACCTCACTCCAACCCCATTCCCCACAGCCGATGCAAGTTGACGCTCTGACAACAGCTCTTGGTTGACACTGTGGCACAAATTGCTTGGAAGGCGACCTGACGAACTGAGAAGAAACGTGGGGCTGGAAGCGAGGGAATGATATCTCCGGCATGGTCAACATTCGACGTCAACCCCTTTCCGCCCCCCCCCCCCCCCCCCCAATTCTTACCATCCACTCTGCTCCTCTACCCGTCCTACCTTCTCCTCCCTCCTCCATCCTATCTTGACCTGTTTCCCAGGACACTGAAGACCTCGGGCCACGTGCCGCAGTACTTGTGATGGCATGCAATCAGGAAGGTTGATGCCTAATCGATGGGCAGACTAATCAATTATGAACACGACCTGGCTGACTCTCCCACGAGAACCTGGTGTGTTCTGAGGGAGTGGAGGATCCCGGAGGGGAATAGGGTGCGTCAGAGAAGGAGAAAACGTCTCTTGAGAATTGTGCCTGACAAGATTCGTTTTTAAAACGTGTTTTGTTTCCCTTCCGTTTTTTACGAGTGCTAAATGTGGACAGCCAACACTGATAATGAAATGAAAAGAGCGAAAGCGGCTCACTAGGTCTTGGAGATGATTGTGTTTGCTGACAAACAGAGTGAAATCCAACTGGAGGCATTTCGTTTCCCACGCTCTGTCAGGCAGACGCTATTTCTTAGACTCTTCTCCCCCCTCCCCCCTTCCCTAGCTCCCCGCCCCCTCCACAAACTTCCCATTCCTTTGGGAAACAGACATTGTCAGGAACTTGTCAACTTAAGAACGTGCCATCACCTCCCTTTCTCCTGGACAGCTGGAGAGCTGTGATCTCTCTTGATGTTGGGGATGCTTAGGGAATGCTTACCAACAGCATTTAATTGAATAGCAAAATAGACCGTGCTAATTCCGCGCGAGCCTTTCAGAATGAATGTGATGGCTAGAAGAAAAAATAAACATCTGAAATGTCAGCAAAACATATAGTCATTGCCTGACTTGTTTTTATTCTATTTTGAGGGGATGATGAAGGGAAAGGGTGGGCTACATTGTTGACGTGTTTGTTCCTTTGTGTAAGAAATCCAGTGTGAATGATTACAGTTCTTTGCGTATTTTTTTGCGTCATCTTTCTGACAGACAGACAGACAACGAAACTAACAGACACAGGTGAAAAGATAACCTCCTTGACAAACTCATCGAGACTTCGGAGTGTTTATTTGAGGTGTCTTTTACGGCAGGTATCAGTGTGCATAAGGTTCTGCTTTAATAAGAAAACATAATGTTCGCATAAGCATACATGCATGCATTTGTTGACGTTTATGGTCACTAATCTATGTACAATTAATCAGGTCAAGAACACACACACACACACACACACACACACACACACACACACCACACACACACACACACACACACACACACACACACACACACCACGCACGCACGCACGCACGCACGCACACGCACGCACGCACGCACGCACGCACTCACACACACACACACACACACACACACACACACACACACACACACACACACACACACACACACACACACGTTTAATAAAAAAGAGCCCTCTAAGTAGGAACTGGTGATAAAGGTCAGGTATCTCAGAGAGAGTGTTGGGATGAGGGCCGGCTAGGATGGTGAGGGGAGGCAGGACAGCGATGGGAGAAAGGGGTGACCTGTGGAGGGGGAGAAATATTAGCAGCACAGGACAGGAAACCAGCGTGAGCAGTGGCAGCTAGGAGGAAAAGCCAAGCATCGTTCCTGGAGGATTAACTCAATTATTTAGCCAGTTCTGCCGCGAGTCTGGTGACGATCAGATTCCATGCTGAACCTCACGGTCAGAACTTGTTTCATTACTTTAGGCCCCATGCAGTCTGTTACCGCCCCAAGCGACGGTTGTAATCTTCTTGGCATATATTTTCCTCTGTTTTTCCTCTTTTTGTCTTCGCCCAGTTTTGCATGGTAACGAGTCATGCGAGACTTAAACGAGTGCAGTGTGTGTGAGTGAGTGAGTGAGTGAGTGAGTGAGTGTGTGTGTGTGTGTGTGTGCGTGCGTGCGTGCGTGCGTGTGTGTGTGTGTGTGTGTGTGTGTGTGTGTGTGTGTGTGTGTGTGTGTGTGTTGTCTTGCGTGCGTGCTGTGTGTGTGTGTTGTGTGTGGTGTGTGTGTGTTGTGAGAGAGAGAGAGAGAGAGAGAGAGAGAGAGAGAGAGAGAGAGAGAGAGAAGAGCTTGTGTAAGTCTTAAAAAGATCAAAACTACTGTATTGAAATCATCACTGCGGGAAAAGTGTAATAAACATGATAACATGACAGTACTAATTATCACGTAAAAACAACGATTTACACGTGAAAACAATGACAAATGATACATGAAAAATAGAAGTACAACGATTTTTACTATGAGTTGTGACACTATCATAACATCATGTAATGAGATCAAAGAAAGAAAAACTTGTGATTGAACTAAGCCAAGAGCCTTGAACACAGCTAATTTAGGCAGTGATTTCTGGCTTCCTGCAGACATTCTTGCTCTTTTATCAATATATTATTTCTTTTGCTTTTAACGTTTGAATCCTCATCCCCAATAGTGTCATCACAGTTTCAGAAGAATCGTGGGAGGGGACTCACTAAGAGTACACTTTACGAGTAAGATGACATCAAGTTTGAGTTAAAGCAGTCTTTTGAAAGTAAAAAATCCATGCACTGATACCAACAATACCAGTGCACATACACATTTGAGTCATAGTTACCAATTTTCAGGTGTTAGAATCATCCATTTTCACGCGTTGTTATTGTTTTTTTCACCATGATCATATCTGACTGCCGTATCCAACCAAAAATCAAAAAAGAAACAAAACAAACAAACGAACAAAAAAAAAAATGTTAAAGAAGGAAGGATAACAGTAAAAATTATTGTTTTCATCTGGAAGTAGTAATTTACCCTTTTCTTGTAGAAAATTATTGTTTTCACAAAAAGGGCTACTTTGGGTTTATGAAGATGATAGGTTTCCATAGCAGTGTGTGTGTGTGTGTGTGTGTGTGTGTGTGTGTGTGTGCGCGCGCGCGCGCGCGCGCGCGTGCGCACACAAGCATGCACGCTTGCGCGCATCTGAATATTCACGCATGTGTAACGGTATCTGCTGTGGCTTGTTCAATGTGGCTGCAGTACGATCTCTACTTGTGCCGTGAGCGGATTCAATCGGGCCGCGTGGTCGCTAGCCTGGCGACAAGAAGGAATTTGCTGTCCATTACCTTAATTAAGCTCTGGTCGGGGCGGGCACGCAGGCAGTGTCTGATACTGCCTTGAATAATGAATGAGGGCAAAACGGGGCTGCAGGAAGATCGTTATCCAGCCTGAAAGGGCGAAGATGGTTATCCAGCCTGAAAGGGCGAAGATCGTTATCCAGCTTATCCATACACATTAACCCAAAAAAATGTTTGGACGTACTTAAAATGGCTAACTTCTTATTTCATTGACAGGCGCATCATCAACGCCATTCTTGTGAACTTCAAGAATCCCCATCCCTGCCCTGTGATGTCCTTAGAGCTGATCCCCAGCGACATCCACTGTCCATATCTCCTACCCATGATTGCTCAGCAGACGATGGTCCCCAGCAAAAATCATTCCATTATGTCTTCATACAGAGATCTGTTAGGATTGACCATCACTAAAGGAAGAAGACAGCGATAAATACTTGACGAATGTGGACCAAAATTCTTTAATGCCCGTATTTGAGGCCCCATATCTTCTAATCTCCCCCTCCTCTCCAATATTGAAAAGAAGAAAAAGGCTGTGAAAGGAATACACGTTTGTTTGCTAAAGGACGGATTAGTATCTGAGCTTCGTGGTATAGGGGAGGTGCAGGCATCTATTTCTCTCCTCGTTTCCTTCCAATTCTCCTCCCCATCAACACAGAAGGAAAGAGAAAGGATATTCATTTCCCACACCAGCCAGGAGCGGGTATTCCGTCTTCACCTCGTCCTTCGTTGCACCCACTCTGTCCCTTGGCAGCAGACCATCATAACACCTCCACCCTCATCCTTC
>CM065717.1:19978107-19983107 GCA_033310375.1 Conus canariensis | reverse complement strand
ACAGTGAAAGCAGCTCATCAGGCCGAGGAGATGATTGTGTTTGTCGACAAAATACGGTGAAACCCACCCTGAGGTATTTGCGTGTCCCACGATCTTAAGTATAGGCAGCGAATTCTTGGTCTCCTGGTCCGCCTTCCTTTCCCCAATTCCCCTTTCTTAGGGATGCAGAAATGATCAGGAAGTTGTGAACTAAAAAGTATGTCATCACGTCACTCCCTCCTGGACAACTGGAGAAACTGTTACCTCTCCTGGCGGCCTTTATGGGATGCTTACTAACAGCATTATATTGAATGGTGGAAAGGAAAGTGACTAATGCTGTATGAACATTTGAAAATTAAAATGGTGCTGGAAAAAAACAGACATTGCCTGACTTTTTTTCTCTTAAAGGGACGGATTTGGGTACATTATTGTAGAGTTTGTTTACTTGAGTGACAACATGAACCTCACTGGTCAGGGCTCTTTGTGTAGTATTTGTGTAACCTTGCTGACAAACAGACAGACAAGCAGATCAACAGACACAGTGAAAATATAACCATTATGGCAGAGATTTTGTGTCAGGAGTGGAGGGTGCAGGGTCTTTAGAGCAGGTATCACTGCATGCATGTCTCTGCTGTAAAAAATATCATTGCGTATGTATACATATATGAACATTTCAACTTAGGCACAAGAGCACTCACACAAGCTCATGTATGCATGTTGGCATCGGTATGTATATAAGCATTAACACGTGAAAACACACACACACACACACACAACACACACACACACACACACACACACACACACACACACACACACAAACACACACACACACACACACACACACACACACACCATTCATGCACACACACACACACACACACACACACAACACACACACACACACACAAGGAAAATGAGTCCTTTTCTGCAGGAAAGGGGCTGTGGAAAGGAGAGGTGAGGCTTGAGGGAGTAAGAAGGAGACAGGAGAGGGGTGGGAGAGAGGGGGTCAGAACCAGGAAGAGGGAAGAAATATTAGCAACAAAAGAAAGGAAACCAACGAAAACAAGGGGAGATAGAAGGAAAAGGCAAGCATCGTTCCTGGAGGATCAACTCAATTATTTAGCCAGTTCCGCCGCGAGGCTGGTGGCGATCAGATTCCAAGCTGAAACTCACGGTCAGAACTTGTTTCATTACTTTAGGCCCCATGCAGTCTGTTACCGCCCCAAGCGACGGCTCCGTTCCCAACGAGAATCAAACTTGTAATCTTCTTTGCCGTTTTCCGTTCCCGCCACCCAACCACTCTTTTGTCTCCTCTCAACTTCGCACGATAGCGAGTCACGCGAGACACAAAAGGGTTCTCTCTCTTTCTCTCTGTGAGTGTGTGTGCATGTGTGTGTGCGTGCGGGCGTGTGTGTGTGTGTGTGTGTGTGTGTGTGTGTGTGTGTGTGTGTGTGTGGAGTGAGAGAGGAGAGAGAGAGAGAGAGAGAGAGTATGCTTTTTGGGTCTCAAAAAATCGAAACTACCATACTTCAGATGACTGTCATCAGTATGACTATCAAGAAAATAGTGATGCATTATGCAAATTAATACTGTCAGTAAAGCGTATTTCTTATTTCAAAATAGGATTTTTTAATGCGCAAACCATTTATATGTGAAGTTAATAGCGATTTGTAAAAAAAAAACAGTTGCCACTTTGGGAGACTATTCTATTATCACTTTAGGATAATGAGATATAACTAAAAATAACCTTATGACTCAACTAAGCCATGTGCAGTGAAACCAGGGCAAAAAGTTTCGTCTTCAGGAAGGCATTGTGCAATTGTTTTTCATTAACGTTTTTTTAATGTTGAACATTCACATCCTCCAAAAAGTTGTAACAATCTCAGGGAAATTGTGGGAAGGAACCTAGTACCTATCTAACCTGACACATTACCAGCAGGATGACATCAAATCCAAGGAAATCAATCTTTTAAAGGTCAAGTCCCTGCACTGATATCAATGACACTAGCGTGCATGCACATCATCCATCATATCCGCTTGCTTTCAGGAGCTGTAATTACGCTTTTTCATGAGTTGTAATCATTGTTTTCACTGTGATCACGTTTGACCACCATATCTGACTGAGGAACGAAAAAACGAGCAATTAAGAAATAACAACATCGGCGATAATCCTTGTTTTGGTATGAAAACAGTAACTATTACTCTTTTCTTGAAGAACATTGTCGTTTTTCACTAAAAAAAAAAAAAAAAAAAAAAGCTGTTTTTATGAGCTTTTCAGAACAAACAATTTTTCAAGATGGCATGGTGTGTGTGTGTGTGTGTGTGTGTGTGTGTGTGTGTGTGTGTGTGTGTGTGTGTGTGTGTGTGTGTGTGTGAATGCGTGCGTGCATGTGTGTGTGTGTGTGTGTGTGTGTGTGTGTGTGTGTGTGTGTGTGTGTGTGTGCGTGTGTGTGTGTGTGTGTGTGTTCCAGCGCGTATTCACGCTGGTGTGCACGCTTGTGTGATGGTATCTTCAGCGGCTTGTTCAATGTAGCAGCGGTAGGATCTCTACTTGTGCCGTGAGCGGATTCAATCAGGCTGCGTGGTCACTGGCCTGGCGACAAAAAGGAATTTGCTGTCCATTACCTTAATTAAGCTCTGGTCGGGGCGGGCACGCGGGCAATGACTGACACTGCCTTGAATAATGAATGAGGGCGAAACGGGGCTGCAGGAAGATGGTTATCCAGCCTGAAAGGGCGAAGATCGTTATCCATCAGCAATCGTGAGTCCTGTTGAGTTGTAAAGGATTGAGGTGAGGAACGATCAGGGTGAATCAGTTGGAGAAAGGATGGCTTGTGGCGAAGGGAGATGAAGAGGGGGGGGGGAGGAAGAAGTGTGTGTGTGTGGGAGGGGGGGGGGTAGGTGGAGGAAGGCGAGAGGAGAGTGGTGGAGTAGCTGAGGGATGGATAATGGTACAGACGAGTAGAGAGCTAGAGCTGAGTCTAAGCGGGCAGATAAAAGTGATCCACTCAATAAATATAAACATCTGTGAAATGATTGAAACAGCTGTTCTTTGAATGTGTAAGAGTAGTGTTATGCATCTTGATATACGCACGACATCCTTCGCTCCTCATCCCATTTGGTACCCCCACCTTCCCTTCCCACCCGGTCCTAAACAGTTGTTTTTCTTTCTCTGTCTCTCTTTCATATCCTACAGGAAACATTTTGACGTAAGTCGATAAGTTTTACTACACAGTGCGGTTGGTCACCACATCCGTTTCGTTGTCCTTTTCTTCTTCTTCATTTTAGTTTTTTTTTTCTTCTTCTTCTTCTACCACTATTAGTACTACTGCTATTACCACCACCACCACCACCACCCCTACTACTTTTACTACTGCTACTACTTCTACTACTGCTACTACGACGACTACTACTACTACCACTATCATTACTGCTGCTGCTGCTCTGATTAGAACTACAAGTGCTGCTGCTACAACAACTACTACTACTGCTACTGCTGTTGCTACTACTGCTACTATTAATACACTACTACTACTGCTGCTGCTATCATTACTAAATCTACAGCTGCTGCTGCTACTACTACTACTACTACTACTACTACTACTACTACTACTACTACTTCCACCACCACCACTGCTACATCTTCTTCTTCTTCTTCTTTTCTTTCTTTCTTCTTTCAGAATTTTTCTGTTTCTGAGAAAAAAGGAGAGAGAGAGAGAGAGAGAGAGAGAGGAGAGAGGAGAGAGAGAGAGAGAGAAGGAGACGGGGGGGGGGGGGGGAGATACTGAGTCAGTGTGTGTGTGCGTATGTGTGTGTGTGTGTGTGTGTGTGTGTGTGTGTGTGTGTGTGTGTGTGTGTGTGTGTGCGTGCGCGCGCGTGTGTGTGGTTTTATTTCTTAACAGTTATTTATTTTTTGTCAGGCATCTACAGATGCTGGAATCGATTTCAATATGGTAACAGCCTTACTACCCTCTTCCATCTCCTCTACCCCCTCCCACCACCTACACCCACCCTCGCACACACACACGCCCCCTCCCTACCGCCGTTCCCCCTCCCCCTTGGCCTCCAGCTGTGGGCTGCGCCATACACAACAACGTAAACCTGGAGCTGAGCCGATTAGCAGTGGCCACAGGCAGCGAGCTGCCCCATCTGTTGTTTTATATACAGCTGCATGCTTCGACACCTCGCGACAGGGGCACTGCAGCAGCGACCAGAGAGACCCATAAACTCGGCCATCTCCTCCTCATCCGATCCGCCAGAAGTGTCACCATCAATCATGTCACGTCGTCTTGCCTCCCCCCCCCCCCCCCAACCCCACTACATCGTCCCTTCATCCGTTCTTCCATACTCTCCATCCCTTCCCCACCCCGTCCCCAGCCTTGTTTCCCCCTCAGGCTATCCCCCACCACCCTTCATCTGCGCCTCCTTCACTTCGTTGTGGACGTTTCCTCTCTCGAATGAATTCAGAAGATGTGGAGAATAGAGTTGGGTGGGGAATGCGGTTGGGGGCTGGGGGGTGCAAACGAAGGGATGGAAAAGGGGTTTGGGAGGGACTGGGGTTAGGGTTAGAGTGGTGGTGCTGGAGTTGGGGAGAGGGAGGAGACATTACAGAGACCGAGGTCTCCCCCCCCCCCCCCCCGAAGTGCCACAGGGATGAAAGGCTGATTGTAATTAATCAGAATGTGTCAGAGGCCAATTAATGGGTTCGTGATTAGCAGCCCATTCGGACCGCAAACGGAACCCGGAACTCTGTCCTTGACGGCCGAGTGCCCGAGCTGTGCGGGCACCCGTGGGGCACATTTGTGAATGACTGAGTGAGCGGATGGGCATCAACGATTGTTGGGCTATTGTTTGTCAGCGCACTTGGCGAGGTATGTTCACTTCGGGAGCAAAACTCTTCTTTCGCTTGCGTGTCGTTTGCGTTGTTTGTCGAAGCAGATATTGTTGAGACGAGGACATGAATCTGTTAGCTTAAAAATGTTGCTGGGTTTCGGAATTAAAAATATTTTTACAGATTC
>CM065717.1:19968107-19970607 GCA_033310375.1 Conus canariensis | reverse complement strand
ACAGAGACAGAGAGAGAGAGAGAGAGAGAGAGAGAGAGAGAGAGAGAGAGAAAGAAAGAGAGACAGACAGACAGAGACAGAGAAACAGGAAGAGACAGAGAGAGAGACAGATAGACAGACAGAGGGGGAGGATGCAAGAGAGGGGAAGTGGGGGTGGGTGGGAGGGGGGGGGGGCGGGTGGATGGGACTCTCCTGTGAACGTCCACATAAGTACGGAATACTTCCAGTCTGAAATTTCGGATGGTGGAAAATCTTTCACTTAGTTGATCGAGCTTTTTTTCTTTTCCCAACCATATGTTTTTCCATTTTCATCCCCAGCCTCACACAAAACGTTTCATTTATTTGAAGTTGACATATTTACTTAGTTGAAGTGTTAGTTAGCTAATTAATTAGTGAGGTAGTTCTCCCACATGGAATAGCTGATGTGTTACTCAGGTTATGGCATATTACTGCTTTCGTCTATGAGAACAAGTCCAACAAAGATTTACGTAATGTGGGAAAGAGGTTACGAAAAGGAAAATACTTTACCCTTCTTCCGACACCACTTGGGATTGCACTGAATTCTCTCTTGTTGAGGGTGTGAACACAGCGCAGGCTTCCAAGGGTGGTGCAGGATTGCTCCCAGCTGGTTTGTTCGGCAGTTGAGGACAGTGCTTCTCTGGGTCCCCCCCGCACCTTCGGGTGTATTTTCGCTTTGTCAGCTGTCATTATTTCTTGGGCGAGAATCAGAAGCATCATCGACAGTGCTTGTTTACCGGGTGCCTGAAGTTTTCCACAATCACGTTTCACATGATCCTTTGTTGTCATCGGTGGAGAGTGTCCGGCTTGCTTTCACGGGTCGCTGCTTCCGTGACGTAGACTGTTTGTCATAAGAAAACTCTCTGTCTCTGTCTCTGTCTCTCTCTTTTGCTCACTCACTCGCAACACACACAGACACACACTCAAAACACACACACACACACACATACGCGCGCGCACACTCAAATCACACACACATACGCACGCACGCACACACACACACACACACACACACACACACACACACACACACACACACACACACACACACACACACATCGGATGAAGGGGGTTTTGTTTTTGGGGTATGTATGTAATAAAAGACACTTGAATTTTGAAATTAAAATGAATATTTCTGCTTTTTTGCAACAACATTTCCGCAGTTTGTTTTCACTGTAAGTGACGTCTGTGTTTATGTTTTCGCTGGTTTCCTCTCGGTCTCCTGAAAACAAAAGATGCATGTCCTTCAACGTGTTTATAAATGCGGGATTCTGATTTTCAACCTGGTAAAATGGAAAGAAATGATCAAGAAATAATTGTAAGACTGATAAAGAAGAAAATATGAGAGAGAGAGAGAGAGAGAGAGAGAGAGAGAGAGAGAGAGAGAGAGAGAGAGAGAGAGATGGCTGAGGAGTTGAGAGCTGAAGAAGACAGAAGAGACAGACTGAGAGTAAATGAGAAAGGAGTGAAATAATGTTGGAAATAAAATTAGAGCAAGGAACGAAACAAGCACAAAAAAATTTTTTTTTTAATGTAACGAAACAAAAGGTGGCATAGGATAAACTACAGAAAACATATTGTAAGTATAGTAAGGGCATTGTTAATTATGGCAGTGATGAAGTAAAATATTTTGAGCATCATGAAAGAGAGCGAGCGAGCGAGAGAGAAAGAGAGAGAGAGAGGGGGGGAGAGAAGAAGAAGAAGAAGAAGAAGAAGAGAGAGAGAGAGAGGGGAGATAAAATGAATATGTACCTGGAAACAATAAAGTTGTCGATCTGCTGATCTTAACCTTGCCGTTCGTTGGAAGAAAAAAAAAACAACCTAAACACAAACAAGAAAACGCAGCATATTCAAAGGACAGAAATCTAATAAAAGAAATACTTTCACGCAAGAGTAGACAGGGACGCGGACAGATTCATTATCGATCCAACAGCGCTATCCAGATGTAGCAATAAAAAACTGTATTGACATATAACGATTTAGAACGTAGTGATAATGACAGACAGCTTTACTGGCACGTCCGGACCAATAAACGTTATGATAATGGCACACGATACTATTGACACGAAGCATTAATGACACGTAGCGCTGATGCCATATAGCTGTGTAGATACGCACCCCAAGATACAAACGTTTACATCTTTAGGAAGTCGTAGTATTCCACGAAAATATCCCTTCGTAGATACTTAATAAACTCTCGACACTCCTCCGCAGTATTCATGCTCATTAGAAGGTTTGTGAGAATTCTCTCTGTAATAGGAAGAGAGTCTGGATCACGTCTCTGCCAAGGGAAGTAATAGTTGCGTTTCGAACTGGTTACCTCCCGTGTCTTCGTCAATCTTGCTGAACAGTCACGGATCCACTGATTTAGATTCGACCAATGGGTCTGCCCCCAAATTGAATTTTGGTTTGTCACAAGGCCGAATTCCATCTCTCAAAGAAATTTTGTCACAACAGTTAAGTAGATTTTGCATGACCGTAC
>CM065717.1:19953107-19955607 GCA_033310375.1 Conus canariensis | reverse complement strand
TCTCTCTCTCTCTCTCTCTCTCTCTCTCTCTCTCTCTCTGAGCCACGGCACTTGGTTCCATCACCGTCAATTCTTGCAGTTTCTTTATTCTTTTTGGTACCCCCCCCCCCCTTCCACCAGCTTCCACCCCCCTCCTCCCTCCTCCTCCCTTCCACCTCCCGTCCCAATCATCTCTCTCTCTCTCTCTCTCTCTCTCTCTCTCTCTCTCTCTCTGCTGCTGCTGCTGCTGCTCAGGACGGGTGAGAAGTTTAGCTCTTTGTTTCGGGAGGCGGATCGATGGGAAGCGAGAGAGACACCTGCAGGGTTCAGTCCCCTGCCTGAGTGTGTCTGCTCGGACCGCACGTGCATCCACACTACGGTAACCCATCACCGTCAGAAAGCGTGTGTCACAGGGACAGGGGAGAGAAGCAGGAGGAGGGAGGAGAAAGAGGAGGGAGGGGGTGAAAAGGGGGCGGAGAGGCGAGAGGAGGGGATGGATGTCGGAGGGGGCCGGGCGAGGATCGAAGGAAAACTTGCCATTATTTTATTCTGTGTGGTTGTCACTGCCTGTCTGTTTGTCTGTCTGTCTGTCCGTCTCTCTGTCCGTCTCTGTCTGTCTCTGTCTGTCTGTCTGTCTCTCTCTCTGTCTCTTCCTGTTTCTCTGTCTCTCTGTCTCTGTCTGTCTGTCTGTCTGTCTGTCTGTCTGTCTCTGTCTCTCCCTGTTTCTCTGTCTTTCTCTGTCTCTCTGTCTTTGTCTCTGTCTGTCTCTCTTTCTCTCTCTCCCTGTCTCTGTCTCTTCCTGTTCCTCTGTCTTTCTCTGTCTCTGTCTGTCTGTCTGTCTGTCTGTCTGTCTGTCTGTCTGTCTCTCTCTCTCTCTCTCTCTCTCTCTCTCTCTCTCTCTCTTTCAAAGCCGACACTCACTTGAGCTTGAGCAGTGGTGGACGCACATACGCATGCGCGCACATGAGAAAAAATGGTGCAAGTGTTCGGTGACTCGCATACCTCCCCTGAAGGGGCGGCGCAATTTCCTCATACATTCAATACGATAAAATGCGCTCGCTCTATCGTTTAGTAACGAAATTCCGTTTCCGTCCTTCATCTTGATTTTTTTTTTCTAAACCTGTCCGCCTTTCACACGTATTTTTCAAATTTTTATTTCTATTTATTTTTTTCTTTTTGCTGTCCCAACCTCTGCGCCACCTCAAAGGCAGTGCACCCACGCCGCTCATTCTGACACCCCGTCCACAGCCACAGCCCGGTCGGCCCCGCCGCAGCCCCGGCACCGGCAATCCACAGGGAGCAGTCAATGTCAAGTCG
The DNA here is from genome assembly GCA_033310375.1 of Conus canariensis. Lineage (NCBI taxonomy): Eukaryota > Metazoa > Mollusca > Gastropoda > Neogastropoda > Conidae > Conus > Conus canariensis. The sequence goes on along the minus strand of CM065717.1, from coordinate 19,954,311 downwards.
TCAAGAGGCAACCCACCGGAGGAGACACTGCACTGCTGCCGAGTCACTTCGGTGGTGTTCAGTGGCGCCTGTTCTGATCTAATATACGCAGGACACCACCTACTAAGCCCACTACTGACGACAATAATTGCTTAGTCGCAGAGCCGGCGTGAGTGAGCTCTCCATCCGGAGGGCGCCACCACGTCCGTCCAACGACAGCCCCCATGCACTCGTCAATACCGGTGACCCCGACGGAACCAAAGCAAGGCCAACAGACGTGGAGAGGACATCGAAATTGAGGTCACCATGAGAGCAGGGCATGAACGGCCACAGAATTTAAGACATTTTTTTCATGCTGATCAATGAGAATGAGGATGATTAAGATGATGCTACGGATTTCCATTTCGGTCTGAGACTACATGACAGGGCTGTACTCTACGCTTCCTTTCATAATATATCCTGGCGTCAACCAGGCCCGAGAGATACAGGCACTTGCAGTGTTGGTCAGGAAATTTGAGCAACACTCTCAGAAACGCATCCATTAAGTGGATGAAACTCGACTGTGTGGTCCCAGTCTTCCCAACAGAGTCCGCAGCAAACTCAACTCTGGGTAGGAGCCGGTCAGGGCAGAAAAACCCACATGACTCTGATGGGATTCGAACCCACGACCTCCCAGCTGGGAGTCCGCGACGCTAACCACTTCGCCACGGCGGCTGACGTATTTCTCTCATTCTCCGTTGTTCATACCTGGGCCATTGTTGTTTTCATATCTTGTCATCAATTGTATGATTCGAATTTTGAAACAAAAATGCACTTACGAGCGTGCTCATACACTTGCATGCTGAAAAAAGACATGAAGAGAGAGAGAGAGAGAGAGAGAGAGGGAGAGAGAGAGAGAGAGAGGGTGGGGAGGGAGGGGGGCGGGGTGAGCAGTCTGCAGGCTTTTTTTTACCTATTAATCGAATTTGATATTTGAAATAGAAATAGTGTTTTGTTTTGTTTTTTAACTGATGCACAGTTGGCCTGTTTAGGTAAACATCTAACTTATTTCATCAGATAAAGCAAGCCGTCGCAATGCTAGTGCACAGTCGCACTAAAAAAAAATTAGACATGTAAAGCGCTTTAGTCAGTGACACTGTTATTGAAATTGTTGTCTAGTCTTTACATATCTACAGTCATTGGAGAAACTGGGCGCCAGTTGTGGCATCAAGAACTCGTTCATTTT
>CM065717.1:19945607-19948107 GCA_033310375.1 Conus canariensis | reverse complement strand
GGACGAAAAAATGTTAACATGAATAAAAATTGCAACCTACAACATAACTAGAATAACATTTTTAAAAATCAAATGAACGCTAAAGGTAACAGGATAATAACATTTACACGTGAAAATAGAATTATTAAAGGAATCTAAAAATGGTACTCTGAACAAGTCCTAAAACAATGTCACAAATCAAAAGGGGTTTTATTAAAACCTCCTTCAGGGACTTTTCCGAAAAAGTAGGCAGATATGTTTTCATTTTTCTACAGTGGAAAAGTATATGTTCATTAGAAATTTTCCCACCACAAACACATGTGATGTTGGAAGTGAATTTCGTCTTAAAAGCATTAAGTTTGAATCTATAGGCAAGGGAAGTTAAAAGCCTTAAGTTAGACAATTGACCATACTTAGATATAAAAACATCTTCAAAACTCGTTTGGTGGTCAGCAGGTAATGAGTGGCCAACATCTTCTTGTTTCTTTCTAAAATGCTTCCAGCAAGCATTCTGCAGTAGGCTATACCCTTCTTTCAGAGATAAAGGGATTTTCAAATTATATGCTTCATTTGTATAATCTGCAGAGTTTTTAGCTAGTTTGTCTACGGATTCATTGAAATGTATTCCACTGTGTGAAGGCACCCAAAGAAAGGTAAGATTACTACCTCTTAGAATAAGGAAATGCACCAAATGATTAATCTCAAAAATCAAATCTTGTCTCACACTAGAATTTGAATTGCTTAAGGCATACAACACTGATTTTGAATCGACACAAAAAAGAATCTGAGTCACAGTTTTCGGAAAATCAAGCAAATAACGCAAAGCCATAAGAATAGCAGTTAATTCAGCTGTAAATATAGATCTGTGCTTTCCAATATAAAAACCTCTTTTGACCTTTAAGTGGGGGATAGTGAAAGCAGCACCAGCTTCGTGATTTTCTAGAACTGAACCATCGGTATAAACTTTGAGATGATTTGGATAATTGAGAAATAAATGCTCATTCGCAACTGTGCCAATAAAATTTATATTCTCATTTTTCTTTGCATTGGTATAATTAATGTCAAAATGTCCTTTTTGTAATTCCCATGGAGGGATAACAGTACATGGATTACTACATTTTACCATATCTTCTAATTCTATTCCTGATTGTTGAAAAGTATCTAGAGTTTCAGTTTTTATTGTTTTAAGACATGATATGTTTTTGGCTCGTTTTGGGAAATCAACATCTGATCTTAAGCCAATTTCATTTTCGACATTGTTTTCACTTAAAGAGCCTTTTAACAAATATTTAGCGATGGCAAGCTGACGGCATTCATTTAAAGGAAGTACTCCTACCTCTCTATATGTTGCTATTGTTGATGTATGGAAAGGAACCCCCAAGGCCAATCGAAAAGCTTTACAATCCACGCTTTGTAATTTGTTTAATAAATATTTTGGAGCGGTGAAAAAAACTTCTTGACCATACGTAAGCCTAGAGCGAACAAGACTTATCGCTAGATGTTTTAGTACTCTGACATCTTGGCTCCAGTATTGCTTACTGATAACTTTTAAAAAATTTAAAGTCTTTCTTGCTTTAGATAACAAGTATTCAATGTGATAATTCCAGTTTAACTTAGAAGTAATATGAACCCCAAAAAACTTTACCCTTTGTTTATATTCCAAAATATCAGACCCAATATGGAGGGATGGTAAATTGGGTGGATCAGCACCATTGTTGAATAAAACCAGATGAGTTTTCTCAGTTGATAGAGTTAGTCCATTTTCAAACAAGTAGTTATTTAATTTATCTAATTCCATTTGATAAGCTTTTCTATAGTAATTTATATCTCTTTTTGGTGACTTCTTTTTCATGGACACATTCATCCACGTGCAAATATCATCTGCATATTGTACTAAGTTGACATTTTTTGACAAACATTGAGGTAGGTCATGAAGTAATATATTAAAAAGATGGGGCGCTATTACCGAACCTTGTGGAATACCCATTGTAGGCATGCGTGTAGTTGAATAGGAATTTCCCACCTTTGTTTGCATGCTTCTTTTCATCAATAAGTCTTTTATGTAAAAGTAGATGTTCCCAGACAAACCAATTTGTTTCAATTTATATAGTAATTTATGATGCCAAACACGATCATATGCCTTTTTTATATCAAAAAAGGTTGCTAGAGTATTCTTTCTGCGAGCAAATTGATGCTTTACCTGTGTAGTCAATTTGACAAGATGATCAATGGTTGACCTACCCTTTCGGAAACCAGCTTGGTTTTTGGGGATCACTTTATTTTTATTACAATAGAATATTAGTCTGTTTAAAACTATCTTTTCCATAAGTTTGCCTACATGCGAAGTTAATGATATAGGTCTGTAATTATTCTTATTACTTTTCGTTTTTCCTTCTTTAGGAATCGGTATTATGATAGAATGTTTCCATATTTTAGGGTTTTGTCCCTGTTCCCAACACTTTTGAAATAAGTCGTGTAGCAACAGTACCCAACTGTCTGGCAAATGTTTAAGTAAGATATT
>CM065717.1:19878107-19935607 GCA_033310375.1 Conus canariensis | reverse complement strand
TTGTTGTTTGTTTTGAATGCTGAGCGTTTTTTGTTTCCCCATGAGAGGGACACTTCTACCCTCGGACGAGTGTGACTTTGGAAGCTTTCAAAGGGAGCAAACTCTCACGGTAACAGATAGCCTACCGCCATCTGATGTAAAGAGCTAAGCTAAACTGTTTACGTGGAACGAGTGTTTTGCATTCGGGAAATGACTCAGTGGCTAACAGTTTTGTGCCACGTGTCCCTTCCCTCCAAAATCCCTCATCACCCCCAACCACCACTACCCTTGAAAACAACAACAACAACAAATTAAGTCTTGCGATTCTGATGGAGTTGATACATTTTTTTCCCCAAAGCACGTCGATTCATAGACGAGTATATGTTTCTAAATGAGATTTCTGAGAAATAGAACAGTACGTATTATTACCTTCGTTTTGATTCTTCCCAGCAAAGCGTGCGAGGCCGTTCACGCCCGTCCTACGATCACCTGGGATTTGGGTTCCACTCCATTTACATTCTCTCTCTCTCTCTCTCTCTCTCTCTCTCTCTCCTCTCTCTCTCTCTCTCTCTCTCTCTCTCTCTCGTTATATCTTGTGATCTGTGGGGATCTAAATGCGAGGACAGGGTGGAAGCAACCTAACTGGAATGAAGTACTTACCTGTTCTCCTACTGATGATGTCGATGATAATGATGTTGATATTTATAACCGACAGTCAAAAGATTTGTTGATCAATAACTTTGGTGAGTCTTTGCTGAATTTGTGTTTTATGTTGGACTGTATTATTGTGAACGGTGCATGTGTTGGTGATTTTGATGGTCAGTTTACATATGTTTCACCACATGGTACTAGTGTTATTGATTACTTTATAATCACTAAAGGGCTGTTTTCAAGTAATTGTCATTTACATATTGGAGACCGTGTGGACTCTTGACATTTGCCAGTCGAGTTTACTTGGAAATGTGGTCTTGATTGTATAGACAAATTTAGAACTGTAGAGAATGAGGAAAATTGTATTGTGTGGTCTGAAGATTACTTGTTAGAGTACACACATGAGTTAAATTCACATGTGTTCCACAGCCATATCCAAGGAGCTGTTCAAGCTCTTTCAGTCGATGTCAACACTTCTCTAGATATATTTGTTAAAACATTGTATGGAGCTGCTGCCTCCATGATTCGAACTGTAGGCAATAAGAAGAAAAACGTAAATGAATGGTATGACAAACAATGCGCCCAAAAGAAAAGAACGGTCCGACGTTACCTTAAACTATTCCAAAGGTCAAAAAAGAGTAATGAGCAGCACAGAGATAAGTATGTGGATGAAAGGAGACTATATAAAGAACTTTTATTCTGCAAGAAAAAAGAATTTGACAATGAAAGGATAATTAAATTAAAACAGTCAACCAACGACCCCAAGGTATTCTGGAGAATAATCAGATCTGTGAACAGAAAAAATGTAGTGCGCAATGATATTTCTATGGACCAGTGGTACGAACATTTCCACAGGATATTTAATATGATGACACCTGGGCTGGATCAAGAGGAAATCTTAGCAGCAGAACTAATGGACAGTTCAGACGAGCCACTTTTTAACGACCCTATTTCTCAGGAAGAAGTTGTATCTAGTATAAATAAACTTAAAGCCGGTAAAAGTTCTGGTACTGATATGATACTTGGTGAAATGCTTAAACATGCCAATGAAACGGTAATTAAATTTCTCGTAGTGCTTTTCAATAAGATATTTGAACAGGGCATTTTTCCAAAAGACTGGTGTAAATCCATTATTATTCCAATTTACAAGAAAGGGGATGCTAATCTACCAGATAATTACCGTGGTGTGGCATTAACAAGTATCGTGAGCAAAGTGTACACATTTATTCTGAATAAGCGACTTTCACGATGGGCAGAAGATGAAGGAAAATTAGCTGAGGAACAAGGTGGGTTTAGAGCAGGATATAGTACAATTGATCACATTTTTACTTTACACTCGGTCGTTGAAAAATATTTAGCAAAACATTCTAAGCTCTATGTAGCTTTCGTCGACTTTAGGAAAGCATTTGATTCTGTTGACAGAAATGTCTTATGGCATGTGTTAAGGAGAAGTGGCGTTGATGGAAAAATGTATAAAGCACTTCGGGGAGTTTATGACTCAGTCATTGCATGTGTAAGAGATAAGCATTCATACTCTGATTTTTTTGATTGTCCGAGAGGAGTAAAACAAGGATGTGTACTCAGCCCAATTATGTTCTCCTTTTTTGTCAATGAATTAGCCGTAGAATTAATCAGGGAAGGGAAGCACGGAATCCAGATGGTACCAGGAACTTCAGAATTATTCTTATTGCTTTTTGCAGACGACGTTATTTTGCTCTCAGATACTGTTATAGGTCTACAGAATCAGCTGAACAATCTGAAAAAAGAGGCTGACAGACTACGTCTAGAAGTAAATCTAGATAAGACTAATATTATGGTTTTCCGTAAAGGTGGTTATCTTGGAATAAGAGAAAAATGGACATATGGAAACGAAGATATAAGAGTAACAAACACATACAAATACTTAGGCTTGATATTTACAACAAAGTTAAGTATGAATGCTGCCCTTCTAGACATGAGTAGAAAAGGTAAATTAGGCGTTATTGAAATTCTAAAATCACTAAAGAAACTACATACAATTGATCCTTCCCTATTCTGGAAGCTTTTTGATACTCAGATTGAGCCCATATTGACTTATGCAGCAGAAGTATGGGGGTTAGAAGATACAGGGTTAATAGAAAAAGTACATACTTTTGCCATTAAACGATTCCTGGGTATACCACTACACTCTTCAAATAAAATGAGTTACGGAGAAACAGGAAGATATCCTTTGCTCGTTCGAACTGCTGTAAAATGTGTTAAATACTGGCTGCGGCTGGTAAAACTACCAACTAATAGAATGTGTAGGCAAGCCTATGATATGTTGTTATTACAATTAGAAGCAGGCAAATACAATTGGGCATCAAAAGTTAGGAACACTCTAACAGAAAATGGTTTTGGTGTAGTATGGTTGTGTCAAGGTGTTGGCTCGGAGGAGGGGTTTATATCAGAATTTAAGGAAAGAATTGTTTCATGTTACAAACAAAATTGGCACTCAGAAATTGAAGATAATGATAAATATGAGTGGTACCGTTCTTTTAAAATTACGTTTGAAGCTGAGAGGTATCTAACTTTGATAACGAATAAAAAGATGAGGGAAGATCTGGTAAAGTTTAGATTAAGAGTGCATGGTCTAGGCGCTGCAAAACACTGGTTTATGACCAGCGAACGAAGTGTTGACTGCCCAATGTGCGGTCACAATAAGGAAGATGAAGTGCACTTTCTTTTTCATTGTTGCTTCTTGTCAGATATTCGCCGAAAATATTCTTTTTTCAATATGACTCATGTTGAGCCTACAGTAAGTGGTTTAATTAATCTTTTGGCAACAGATAATGATGCAACTATCATTGGTCTTGCTAAGTATTTAACTGATGCTACCAAGACGAGAAAAAAGAAGCTAGAACTTAATGACAACAGTATTGTAATCTAATGTTCCTTGTTTTGTCTTAGTATGTTCTTTTGTAATTAGTGGATGGCCATGTAGTCTCAGTGCGTGTGTGTGTGTGTGTGTGTGTATGTGCGCGCGCGCGCGCGCGCGCGCGAACAAGAGCTTGCGTGCGTTTGGAACAGCAAGGTCGGGAATGGAGAAGGGAAAGGTGGGGTGTGGAAGGGGAGGGGGGGGGGGAGGGCGATCGGGCGGTCGGGGATCTGTCGGATTAGAGGGTGAGGTTGGGAGGAGGGATGGAAGAATGTGAGCTTGCGTTTACTGTTTATGTTTGTTCGTGCAAGGTGAGAGAAGGGATTGGGAACTGGGTTTTGGAACTAAAGGGACGGGAACGGTAGCGTAGGAAAGGACGTTCTGTACGGAAGTCTTTTAATCAGATTTGATCGTTTACGTGTGAGTAGTTTGATATAAATATCTGTACCATCCTGACAATGTGAGCGATCCTTTAATTCTTTACGTTATGATGTTTTTGTTTATTTCATCATTTAGTTTCCTTTTACTTTAATGATACAATGTGTATTTTCTTTATACTTTCATGATGCAATGTGTCCAGAAGTATGTATACCCCCCTTGCCTTAATGGCCCCTATAGCTGAAGGCAATAAATCATCAAAGCGTCAAAGCGTCAAAGCGTCTCTCTCTCTCTCTCTCTCTCTCTCTCTCTCTCTCTCTCTCTCTCTCTCTCTCTCTCTCTCTCTCTCTCTCTCTGCTATTACTCCTACTTGTCCCGTTTGTCCATACACATCAACAAGCCGTCCTCTCTCTCTCTCCTCTCTCTCTCTCTCTCTCTCTCTCTCTCTCTCTCTCTCTCTCTCTCTCTCTCTGTGCTATTACTCCTACTTATCCCGATTGTCCGTACACATCATCAAGCCGTTCTCTCTCTCTCTCTCTCTCTCTCTCTCTCTCTCTCTCTCTCTGGTGTTACTCCTACTTATCCTGTTTCTCCATACACATCAACAAGCCTTTCTAACCACTCGAAGGGAAAACCCAAAGCCTACCCCGAATGCTTCAACTACACCAGTGAGAAGGGGATACCTCTTTAGGTTCTCTGCACTGAACTGCTGTCTCAGCTGGTGGATGGAGTCCTGAAGCCACAATTCCTGAAGGTGCCTGTCCGTTGACAATGAAAGAATGTAGAAATTACCTCAGGCAAGGAGATAATGATATCATTTTCATGCCTGTCCGTTGGTTGGTTTGTCTGTCAGCAATTTTTTTTTAAATTCACAGAACTGGTTTAACAAAACTTGGAGGGGGAAAATGGAATATGGTCCAAGAACGAAATCATTAGGTTCGGAACTGAATCCGATCAAAGTACGAATTCAGAAATTCATTCCACTTCGGCGGAGGTCTGCATTTCCCCGAGTGCCTGATAGTTTGATAACAAATTTAGACAAACAAATGACAATGTAGAAGCAACCGTTTCGATCTTGAAGGCTTTCTGCGACCAAGACAAACAAGAGCGAGAAAGAAAGACACACACACACACACACACACACACACACACACACACACACACACACACACACACATAAAGAAAAAAAAAAAACCGGGTATGGTTGAATTTATTTTCTTTTGTTTTATTTTGTTTTGCTTTGCTTTCTTGTGTCGTTCTGTTTTTAAAGGTCGAAACGCGTTGCTCTTTTTTCTATTTTTTTCCTGATCCAATTCTTTTAGTGGTATAATAATTCGGCTTTCATCCTGATATTTTAGTTCTTGCCTGCTGTCCTTCAGCCTACAACTATGTTAACCCTTTCGAGGACAGCTGCCCCAGAAATCCCCACGTCTCACTGCCAGCTGATTTTTTTTTAATTACGTCAGTCTCTTTAAACATTGGTAACCTCAACATTTCCCAAACTGTTCTCTGTGTCTTCTTCGTGTGAATACAAGAAACATGGTGGCGGCTTTAATGGGTGGCTATTCTTCTCACGACAAAGCGCTATCAATCTTTACGGTGGCATCGCTGGAGTCGGTGCAGACTGCATCATCAGCGCTAAGCCTTGTCGTAGCCAAAGATGTAGACGGGTGAGAGGATCGCCTTTGTGTTGGTGTCCTGTTCGCTCACGCAGATAACTAACTTCCGAGAAAGTTTTTCAAATGTCCGGGCAGATCTCTCAGGTGATTACATTTGTCAGCTCTCTCTCTCTCTCTCTCTCTCTCTCTCTCTCTCTCTCTCTCTCTCTCTCTCTCTCTCTCTCTCTCTCTTCTTCTTCTTCTTCTTCTTCTTCTTCTTCTTCTCTCTCTTTTTTGTTTACTTGGTTGTTCTTTTTGTCGCTGCGCAGAATAGCTGGCATACTGTTTGCACGTAAACTTGGTTCGTGCGCGTGCCACCGTGTGTGTGTGTGTGTGTGTGTGTGTGTGTGTGTGTGTGTGTGTGTGTGTGTGTGTGTGAGTGTGTGCGTGTGTGTGTGTGTGTGTTTGGGGTGTGTGTGTGTGTGTGTGTGTGTGTGTGTGTGTGTGTGTGTGTGTGTGTGTGTGTGTGTGCTTCGAACGTAACAGTTTGACGCTATCTGCTGCGAAGTATGGTGAACATACCTCCAATGCGTGAACAGAAGGCGGATACAGAGCTAAGTCACATCGATAGGAAGTGACGAATGCCTTCAATGTGCGGAACATAACTCTACCAGCCAAGAATGGGGTATTTTTTGCTCCCATAAGAAAACCTAACACAGAGTAACTTTTATTCAAGACTGGCACAGCCTTTTAAACTTGAATAAAGTCAGACAAATACATAGACGAACAATCTAATCGTGGGGGAAAAACAAGCGCAGGCCAACAACTGAACTGTCTTCATAGTAATGACTTGGCAAAGATTTGGACTTAAGGAGAGGGGGAGGGGGGGGGTTGAAGATGGAGAAACTGGGAACATGAAATTAAGAAAATATGTTTCAGATATGAAAACTCTTCACTAGCTGCATAAGGGAACCATCGCAATCCCTTTTGCGTGTCTCCCGTGTCTCCCTGATGAGTTCCGACCCAGCGGACGAAAGGCCTCGGAGCAGGCAATACAAATATATCTGCCTTCAAAAGGGATTGCGATGGTTCCCTTATCCACCTAGTGAAGAGTTTTCATATCTGTAACATATTTTCTTAATTTCATGTACCCAGTTTCTCCATCTTCAAACCCCCCCCCCCCCCCCCCCCCCCTCCTTAAGTCCAAATCTTTGCCAAGTCATTACTATGAAGACAGTTCAGTAGTTGGCCTGCGCTTGTTTTTTCCCCCACGATTAGATTGTTCGTCTATGTATTTGTCTGACTTTATTCAAGTTTAAAAGGCTGTGCCAGTCTTGAATAAAAGTTACTCTGTGTTAGGTTTTCTTATGGGAGCAAAAAATACCCCATTGTTTACTGTTTATCGTTTACTGTTCCCTGCTTCATTTCATTTCCGATTCTACCAGCCAAGGTCAAAGATACTGATCCTGCCATGTTTACTACACATCCTGGCTGTAGCGATAACGCCACGCTGGCGCAGAAACTGTAAAGCGACAAGTGGTCCAATGCATGAGTCGTGAATGTGTCAGACTTGTGACTGGTAAGGTCTGGAGTGCATGCGCTTGGCAGAAATAAATGGAAAGGAGAATGCATGTTACTGATAGTGACAGATGCAAGTTCTGTAATAGAGAAAAGAATGCAAGCAATCACTACTTGTGGGACGGTTAGTATGCGAAAACCTTCTTTAAAAAAGTTGAAAATCTACTGAAACTCAAGAGTTCAGACTGTATCGTTTGATATGGATATTATATAATCATTTAGCATTGATGAGAAAACAGAAACAGACCATATGTTAGATCTGATAATCTTAATGGGTAAATATACAATTTCTAATTAAGAATTATTAGACTAAAATCTACACATGTTTCTGAAACAGATGTCCTAGAAACACAAAATGCAGAAATATTTACGTGCTTGATTTAGTTGAATTCAACAAATTACAAAAGAATGTGGTTCCCACATGATAAAGGATGAATTATAAAGTTGCACACATTATTTTTTGTTTTGTTTGCATTGTCAGGCGACATTGGCGTCTTGGTAAAATGATATGGTCATTGAACTATGACTGAATAATTTTTTGTTTGTAATTGACATTAGTTTGTGTGTGACATGATTCATAATTCTAACATTGATAATGCTGTATTTATTGTGTGCATTTGAGCACTCTATTTTTTTTTCTGTGTGCGCCGATCACAATGAAGACAAAATCGATCAATCCTTCTATCTATCGATTTAGCTGTCTAACTACCTATCTATATCGCTATTCATCCTTCCATCTATCCATCTATCTGTCTGTCAGTCTATCTATCTATCTATCTATCTATCTATCTATCTATCTATCTATCTCACAGGGAGGTAGAAATCAAGACCAAAAACTGTCTAATCAATGCTCACCACGTCACCAAACAAGAACTGTATTTTGAAAATCAAAGCCCAAAACTCAACTGGATCAGACAAAAAAAGAACAAAGTGTGACTGGCGCGCGCGCGCGCGCGCGCGCGCGCCACACACACACACACACACACACACACACACACACACACACACACACACACACACACACACAACGATGACATTTTTTTTTCATCAACAGACCATAGCCTCAAATGGAAGGGAATGAGTGAAAAAAAAAAAAACCATCAACGACGACTAGCATTAACAAAACAAGTCGAAAAACTCCTACAATCTCATTATAAGAAAGAAAAGGATGAATGCAGAGTATCAAGAGGTTGCAATTTCTATGAATGGTAGTGGTTTATAAAAAAAAAAGAAAAAGACAAATTCCATATATGGTCATGTCTCGAAGGTGACATCAATAAAAAACAAACAAACTGAATTGACATGATTCTCGATAATATTTGGCTGGAACAGCTTCTTCTGGAAGCCATACAAATTGCAATTTATCTTCAATATCTTCTTGACACAAAGGACAAAGTAAATCTGTAACACTATATTCCCTACATCTAAAACAATGTCCTTTAAAGACGATGCACCTAACTTGAATTAAATTCGGTCATTCCACAGGGGAAGACTGAGATCTGAATTTAACATTAAGTAAAGTTTTATTTCATGCGTGCTGCTAAAATGGCTATACATACCAAGCCTATCCCGGTTTTCAAACACACACACACACACACACACACACACACACACACACACACACACACAAGAGAGAGAGAGAGAGAGAGAGAGAGAGAGAGAGAGAGAGAGAGAGAGAGAGAGAGAGAGAAATCAAGCTATGTACTTCATCATCTTTCGCAGTCCAGCTGGGCGTGACAAAAACAAGGAAACAAAACAAAACAAAAAAAAACCCAGAAAACGAAACTCGGACGAAGAACGATAGGCGGGGAGGAGGAGGGGGGGAGGGGGGGGGGAGGTCAGAAACGAGAGTGTCAGAGTAGCCTCCGCAGACTCCTGATTAAGAGTTGCCCCAACTTCCGGGGCCCTTCCCTCCCCTTGTCTGTTAGGGAGGGTGACTTCCCTTTGATGTCGCCAACACGCTAGCCGCCCGGCCCGGGGATCGTAATTAGCACAATCGGTGGCGGGATTAGATAACGGTCGGTGCCAAGGCGAGTCACCAGCCACCGTGAGGGTAAAACAAAGAACCCGTCCGAAACGAAGAGTGAAAAACGACAAGTGACGTCACCCCCGATAGGGGGCGCAGTGGTGGAGTCTTGCTTGTCGTCTGTCTCTGTCACCGCCGCGCCTTTGAAGTTGCCCGCTGCGCGCGCGGGTAGAAAAATAATCAAACAATTTGGATTAATGGATTTTTATTGTCAGAAGCTGTCCATTTGTCTGTGGGTTTTTAAAGCTGGTGTCGTCCGTCCGTCCCTGCTCGTCCTCCTCCGGCCAAGAACTGCCTTTCCGATTTTCATCTGCAAGTATCGTGTCTTTGGCGCGGGCTCCGGGAAGATGGATGGCGGTGACCCTGGTAGTGCTTGGAAATTAATTTGTCAAACCCGTCTGCTTCTTTATGGCAGTTCCTCCTGGCACTTTAACACCATCCCTTCACTGGGAAGAAGGCAAGCTTCAAAGGAATTCTGACCCTCGGCCGAGCAGGGCCGGGGCATATGGAGCCACCGTGTCTGTTTGTGTGTGATTAGGCAGCGACCGATCTGGCAAACAAACACGTCCCGGCGCAAGATTGGTGAATCAATTCACGCTTTTCATCTCCCACTGAAAACGAAATGAAGCCCGATGAAGCGTCCCGTTTATGAGAATTTACGGCAACGTTTAGTAATTAAGCTCAGCCGTAGTCTTAGGGAGCGAAAGAGAGACAGAGAGAGAGAGAGAGGGTAAAGAAACAAACAAAGGAAAAGGAGGTTGAAGAGGGAAGAAGAAGAACAAGAGCTGGGTGTACGGGTGCAGGGATGCTGTTGACAGAGTAGAGGAAGATTACATCAAAAAGTTCCAGGGCCAGTCATCAGTGAAATACCTGTTCGTGTTCTTTAGCGAATTGTTGACATAGTTTGCTTCCAGCTATTCCTTGTATACTTCTAGGATCATTCACACACACAGACACAGGCACACATAGACACACACACACACACACACACACACACACACACACACACACACACACACACACACACACACACGATAATAAGTATCATCAGCTATGCAGAATTCATTAGTGAAATTTTTGCCACATCTACAAATGGAATGGAATCCGGAACGTTTCAAAATACTAGGGGTATGGTTCACAAATGATTTAAAAGAATGTGCTATTGTAAATTATGAGGAAAAGTTCAATGAAATAAAATTGCTGTGCAGAGTATGGTCAAAAAGACAAATCACTCCACTCGGAAGAGCAGCAGTTCTCACGTCACTTGTGCTGTCCAAAATTATATTTCTATGGATGCTTCTACCAACTCCACCTGACAGCTTTTGTGATAAAACTCAAAAGTTAGTGTACAGATTTATTTGGAATAAAAGAAACGATAGAATAAATAGGGAAACATCTGTAAAGAGTATCAAATCAGGGGGTATAGGTATACCCAACATTAAGATATACTTGAATGCATTAAAATTGACATGGGTTCGCAAAATGCGATCAAGCAGCCATAAATGGAAAGAACTTTTGTGTGTTCAGTATCCAACTATCGCCATAATTGAAAACTTAGGGTCTGATTTCCCAAACAAGATTGTGTTAACGCATATTGGAAAGATGTATTTGAAGCACATAAAGAATCTGGAGAAGTAAATCATGTCAAAACTATTGAAGATTTCTGTTCTGAACCAGTGTTCTGTAACAGTCACATTAAAGTTGAGAAAAAGTCAGTTTATTACAACAACTGGGTCAGACAAAATGTTCGTTTTATCGGAAATTTGCAGGACGGTAATGACAACTTTCTAACGTTCCAGACTTTCACGAAAAAGTATGGTTTTGAGTGATTTTGTCACTTATCATGGGCTTATATGTGCTATTAGAAAATATGCAAGAGAAGTAGGATTGGAACTAATATACAAGACCTGGAATCATTCAAACAAATTATTAACAACTATTTCTTCAGCTCCTAGCGGAGCGAGCTCTTATTACGAAGTCTGAACGCAAGATACAACTGAACCCAAATGTTGTGGCAAGTGGAGAGAAAAACTTGGATCTGAAGTGTGTTGGCACAAAGTATTTAAGAAGACTGGACATATAAAATATGTTAAATTGAAATGGTTCCAAATCAGATTGATTCACAGAATTTTAGGTACAAACGTGATTTTACAGAAAATGAATATAACTGATTCTGACAAATGTTCCTTTTGTCATGACCAAAAAGAAAGTATACATCATGTTTTTTGGACATGCGATCGAGTGAAAAACTTTTGGAATGCATTTCAGGATTCAGTAAACAAAAAGTGTGCCAACACAAACTTATTACTAACAGAAAAGATAATTTTATTTGGATGCGACGACCATTACAAGGCAGATAGTACATTTGACTTTATTCTGCTGCTAGCTAAATTTTATGTATACAAATGTAAGTTTGAAGAAACACAACCTCAATTCCAACAGTGCTCTATATATTTGAAAAAAAAATTAGAAATTGAAAAATATGCCACCCGTATAGATATGTCTCGGCAGAACTTACTGGCACGATGGCATATATATCTACCTATCTTTGAGTAATTTACAAAACTGTGTAAGTATAGAAGTAGTACGATTCTCTGCTTTATACAATTGCATATGTATTTTGTCAAATTTGCTGGTGCTTGTATATTTGTATGCAGTGTGTACTGATCAAATTTGTTGATAATCATATGTGTGTACACTGTTTATGCAAAAAGAGAAAAATAAAATGTTAAAAAAAAGTATCATCAGCCTAAGAATCGTGTATTGTGCTTCCCTCCTACGGTAGACCTCGCTGTCAACAGACTTGTTTTTAAACAACAAAACAGAATGATGGAGAAAATTTGTCAACATGACTGTCGAGTTCTGGGGATTCGCTTTTCAGGCATTGAAGAGTTTCAAAGCCCTATAATCTTAAGAGAGAGAGAGAGAGTGAGAGAGAGAGAGAGAGAGAGAGAGAGAGAGAGAGAGAGAGAGAGAGATGCGCAGACATATGCACAGAAAGACTGTCCCTTAATCTTGAAGATTTTGCTAAATGGTATCAAAAACAGTGACAGAAGAAGAGACTGACAGAATTGTACAGACACATAAGCACAAGAAAGATTTTATAAGATGTTGGGAAACTTAACAAAAATGTAACAGAGCGGCTGTCAAGCGAACTCATACTTGGCCCATGCTTCTTTGTCAGGAAACCTTAATAAGCCCCATCATGAAAAGGAAACAAGCAGGGGAAAAAGTGCGTGACAAGTGTTCCAATGACTGACCCAGCTGAGTGCCTCATGGCGATGCAAAGATGGAAGCAAAATGTCAGTATTGTGGGGAAAGGTGATGCTTTGTGTCCATCCCTGCAACTTTTCATTTAGCCATTGTTTCTACCTGAGGAATTCTGGCAGCTCCGACCCATCATCCTGTCTGCCCCCGTCCCTCCGCTCACTCTGTATCCCAGGCACAGTCATTGACGTCAGTCCATAATGCATTGCGCGGCTCGTAACGCCGCTTCCTTTGCGCTTCCTCCAGTTCCGGGAGCTCTCAGACAAAGTTCTCGACGGAGCTTTTCTTGCTGGACTGTTGAGGGCTAATGGTAATTTCACGAAAGAGAAACACAGTCATGTAGGAACATGAAGACCATGATTCAGGGACAGAATCGTCACGAAGTGGAAGGAGGATGGTGGTGGTACTGGGATGACAAATGGTGACTGTAACTACAGCTAGAAAACTTGGGTATGCTTGTATGTGGCATTTTGTTAGGGGCAAGAAATTTTGTATGGCATTTTTGATTTGATGCTCCATATTAACCAACTTCAAAGTTGCAAAGGATTGTGGAGGAATTCGTTAATTTGTAAAAAGTATATCCATGTTGTTCCATTGTAGTGAAGAGGAATGAGGATCATTGCAACTAAAAGTGGAAGGGTAAGAAAGAAGGAAATGACGGGGAAGGAGACAATGTGGCGCAAAGTTTATAAACCATTCTTTGTAATCACTCTAATGATTGTGCACAAGTGTCCAATCAATCAGACGATCAACACAATCAGCACATATCAAAGTTTAATGTATGCAACATGTTATGGCCATTATTGAATCAAACAAGTGTAAACACACGAAAGCATACGCTCACCTTTTTCCCTCGCCCCCCCCCTCCCCATACGCACGCACGCACGTGCATACGCACACACATATATTACACAGAGTACACTCACACACACACACACACACACACACACACACACACACACACACACACACAAGAGAGAGAGAGAGAGAGAGAGAGAGAGAGAGAGAGAGAGAGAGAGAGAGAGAGAGAGAACACATTACATTTAAAAAGAAAGATAATGAAGAAAACAAACGACAAGGTGCCAGTCAAACCAAATCAATGCAACAATGTCTACTGTTAACGGGAAAATATCAAAACAATCTTTCCAGTCAAAACACCTGTAACAAAGCTGAAACTGTACATGAAAATAATGCAGAAGACTGACCAAGCTGAACGGCTTCCGATAATGGAAAAAAACAAACAAACACAAAATACCTCCATGCATCGCTGTAATGTGTTGTGTGTCCAATTTCTGCAACTTCCCGTTGAAGTCGTTGTCTTTACCTGGGGAATTCCAGCAGCGCCAATCTCTCATCCTCTCTGCCTCTCTCTCTCCATCTTTCACTCACTGTCTCCCCTTTACACAGTCATCGACGTAAGTCCACAATGCATTGCGCGACACGGGAGGCCGCTTGCTTTCCCGCTGTAGCCATTTCCGGTGTGAGAGATTAGCAGGCTAATGGTGATTTGCAACTCTAACACACAGAGTCGGAGGAAGGGCGTATTCCAATGCTATGCAGGAACCTGCTGATCAGAATCCGGGAGTTAGAATCAGGGAGTGGGAAAGGAAAGCTGATTGTGATGGTGGGATGGAAAAGGACTGTGAGCAAGTCTTTGGTTGTTGTTCGTTTTGATGAGTCACAAAGGTTTCGTGGAGTTTTTTGCTCCAGTAGTTTGAGTTGAGGACATGTAGACTGTCGTCCGTGGTTGGATATACTGGTTGGAAAATCGAGTGGCTTGAAGTGGATTACAATGCACGCTTTGTAAAACATTGTCTTTATTTCATTGTAGTCAATGAGAACAATGATCATGATTAAAACATGCAAAAGAGGAAAATAAGGGATGAAGCAAAAGGATTATTGTATACACTGACAAGCAAAACATGAAGGCAACATTAAAAAAACAACAACTATGCACCAGGGACGCAAAACTGCATAGACAGTAGTGCGTGCTGTGTGAACATTATGGGGTAACCTTTGTAGATGTGCTGAACACAGCATGGTGAAGCTGAATGTGGGTTAGTGCGCACGTGCAGCGTTCATGCCAACAGTGACATGACCAATGTCCAGCAATAAATCCAGAACATGTACGCAATCTGGCAGTACCTACCTGACCCCATAAGCAGAGTTGCCCAGACTTATGTGGTGGCGCCCTCCGGAGGGAGAGCTCACTCATGCCAGCTCCGCGACTAAGCAATTATTGTCGTCAGTAGGCGCGTTGCCTCTTGACAGTTTGATATTGACTGCTCCCTGTGGATTGCCGGTGCTGGAGCTGTGGTGGGCCAGGCTGGGCTGTGGACTGGAGGTCGCAATGAGAGCTGTGTGTGTGTGTGCAATGCTGCTGAGATGGCACATAAGATGTGACAGCCCAGATTTTCTGCTCTACAGAGCACAAGGGCAATTGAATAATTGCCAGCTGGGAAGCGGCAACAAGTTGTTGCTAATGCCTGTGGCGTTGAAGTGTCAACAATTTGTTTCCTCTGGAAACGTTACCAGGCCTCTGGCAGCATCTGAGATGGGCCCTCAAAAGTTATCATAATAAGACGTGACACGTTTATCGACATCAGAGTAACCTCTTCCTTCCAGTCGTTGAAACGGCAAGAGCAGTATCACCACGCACCCATCAGTGACGGTACAAAGAAGCGCTGGCTGGAACAACGCAGCCTCCATTGCAGGCATCCTGCAAGGAAATCAGCATTCACAGCGCGCACCGTCATCAAGCGTGGCTCCAGTGGGCACAGCAACGCCTGAATTGAGCCTGGCAGAACTTCCTCTTCACTGATGAAAGCTGTTGTTGCAATAAAACGTCAACACACTCGTAAACATTGTAATGTGCGTTTCTTTTACCTGTGGGTATAGTCTCAAGATGGTAAACTTGTTCAGAATTTATGTAGTAACTGTGCAGAAGATGGAGGTCAATCATTCAGTGTGACTTGGAGAAAGAAATCGCAAGCAATTGTTTAAGTCTAATGATAGCAACATATTTCATACAGCAATTAATCAATAAACACACACACACGCACGCACACACACACACACACACACACACACACACACACACACACACACACACACACACACACACACACACACACACACATGTGGACAGAGCAGGGGCAAACAATGACAGATACAGAAATCAAAGGAACATTGCTGTTCTTAAGAGAGAAAAAAACCCAGTAAAATGATAACAACAGATTGCTAATCAAAACGAATTGATATCACAACGCCTTCCTTCGTCAGAGCAATATCAAAAGATCTTATCAAACCATCCATACCCAGTGGAACGTGTGCGTGACAATAGCGCTGAAGATCCAACTGAACGGCTTGCGATACTGGAATAAAAAACAAACAATAAAAAAAAAAACCGCAAATTACTTGCTTTGATGTTTTGTCTCTGATTCCTTCAACTTCTCATTAAGCCATTGTTTCTACCTGAGGAATTCCAGCAGCGCCAAACGGCCGTCCTCTCTGCCTCTCTCCCTCCATCCACCACCGGCACTCTGTCTCCTGACACTCAATAGCATCAACCCACAATGCATTGCATGACACGTGACGCTGCTCGCCTCCTTCCCGCTGCGATCATTTCCGGTGGCTCTCAGACAAAGGTCTGGCCGGAGTTTTTCTCGTTGGGGAAGGTTTGACGCTGATGGTAATTTTGCAACACTGAAAGACAAGGAGTCAGAGGGAGGACGTATTACAGTACTTGGTGGGTGCTGGAGTGCATTCTGGGAAACGAATAAGGGAGGGAGGAGGACAGGGGGAGGTGGTGGGCTGAAAGCAGGAGGATAGCCAACTAGTAGAGCCCCCAAAAGGGGAAAAAAATCAGCCTTGAATATTGTGTGCCTTGATGAGTCAAAATCTGCTCATGTACCTTTATGCGGTGGAGTTGGGGATCTAATGGCTGTAGTAAGGTGTGGTTGGGAAGCGTGGGAGGGTGATGAGAAGGGGGGTGGGGGAGTGGACGCAGCAAGTTTGCACAGTCTCTGATTTGGTGGGGAGGGGTGTGTGTGTGTTAGATTTCTTTACAATTAGAGTCTTGTTTTCATACCAGTATACACATTCGTATCTCATATAATATGTGCAATTACTACATCGAACGAGACCATTTTATGTTGATGATATAGTAACTATGCCACTACAATCACACACACACACACACACACACACACACACACACACACACACACACACACACACAACACACACACACACACACACACACACACACACACACACACACACACTCTCTCTCTCTCTCTCTCTCTCTCTCTCTCTCTTCATCACACACACACACACACACACACACACACACACACACACACACACACACACACACACACACAGATGCGAAGGAGGAGAAGCAGGCAGAGGCAGATTTAGAAATCAAAAGACCATTACTGTTCCTGAAGACATTGGAGAAAAAAAACAAAAAACAAAATGTGAATGTCAGAGCGCTAATCAACATGAATTAATATCACAATACCCTCGTTTTTCAGGGTAATACTAAAAGATCTTATTGAAACCATCTGTAGCAAGGTGTGTGACAATTGTAATGAAGACTGACCGAGCTGACCAGATAATGGATTAAAAAAAAAGACGCAAAATACCTGCAAGCATGTCAGCTTTGATGTGTTGTCTCTGATTCCTGCAACTTCCCGTTAAGCAATTGTTTCTACCTGAGGAATTCCAGCAGCGCCTGACGGCCGTTCTCTCTGCCTCTCTCCCTCCATCCTCCACTCACTCTGTCTCCCGACAGTCAATAGCATTAACCCACAATGCACTGCACGGCACGTGACGCCGCTCGCCTCCTTCCCGCTGCGATCATTTCCGGTAGCTCTCAAAAAAAAAAGGTCTGGCCGGAGCTTTTCTCGTTGGGGCTGATGGTAATTTTGCAACACTGAAAGACAAAGAGTAAGAGAGAGGATGTACGACAGTGCTAGGTAGGGAATGGATTTCATTCTGGGAAAAAGAGTCAGGGAGGGATCGGGAAGGGCGGGGAAGGAATGGGGTGCAAGGAGTGGGGGGGGGGGAGGGGTGATGGTGGGATGAAAACAGGAGGATGACAAACTGGTAGAGCTCAAAAAGGGTGAAGAAAATTAGCCTTGTGAGCTGAGTGCCACGATGAGTCAGAATCTGCTCATGTAGCTTTTGCGGTGGTATTTGGGATCTAGTGGCTGTGAAAAAGTGTGATTAGGAGGTGTGGGAGGGTGAGGGGGATGGGAGCAAGTTTACAAGGTCTCTAATTTGGTGGTGGTGGGGGGGGGGGGGGTAGAAGCAGGTTCATTTCTTTACACTTACATTTGGTTTCTGATACAAGTATACACATTCATATCTAATATGATACACACAATTATCGTCATCGAAGGAGACCAATCTATGTTGATGATATAGTAACTATGCAACTAAAATCACACACACACACACACACACACACACACACACACACACACACACACACACACCACACACTCACTCACTCACTCACTCACTCATA
Organism: Conus canariensis; assembly: GCA_033310375.1. Taxonomy (NCBI): domain Eukaryota; kingdom Metazoa; phylum Mollusca; class Gastropoda; order Neogastropoda; family Conidae; genus Conus; species Conus canariensis. The sequence goes on along the minus strand of CM065717.1, from coordinate 19,917,698 downwards.
CAAACAAACACAAATATGCATGCACACACACACACAAACAGGTATGCACCTCCCCCTACCCCCCCCCCCCACACACACACACACCGTATGTACTCAAGCACGCATGCACGCACGCACGCACGCACACACACACACACACACACACACACACACACACACACACACACACACACACACACACACACAGATGCGGAGGAAGAGAGACAAACAGAGACAGATTCAGAAATCAAAAGACAATTACTGTTCCTGAAGACACGAGAGAAAGAAAACACAGCAAAATGTAAGTGACAGAGTGCCAGCCAACATGAATCAATATCACAACGCCCTTCTTTTTCACGGTAGTATTAAACAAGATCTTATTAAAACCATCTGTACCAAGGTAAAACGTGTGCGTGACACTCGTGCTGAAGGCCAGCCAAGCTGAACAGCTAGCGACGATGGATTAAATAAAAAAGAAAACTCAAAATGCCTGCATCCACGTCAGCTTTGATGTGTTGTCTCTGATTCCTGCAACTTCCTGCTAAGCCATTGTTGCTACCCGAGGAATTTCAGCAGCGCCTAACGGCCGTCCTCTCTGCCTCTCTCCCTCCATCCTCCATTCACTCTGTCTCCTGACAGTTAATAGCATTAACCCAGAATGCACTGCACGGCACGTGACGCCGCTCGCCTCCTTCCCGCTGCGATCATTTCCGGTAGCTCTCAGACAAAGGTCTGGCTGGAGCTTTTCTCTTTGGGGAGATTTTCGGGCTGATGGTAATTTTGCAACATTGAAAAACAAAGGGTCAGAAGGAGGAAGTATTACAGTGCTAGGTAGGGGTTGGAGTATGTTCTGGGAAAAGACTCAGGGATAGGTGAGGGAGGGCTGAGGACAGGGGATGGTGGTGGGACAAAAACAGCAGGATAGCAAATGGGTAGAGTTCAAAAAGGAGAAGAAAACAGAAAACAAACAAAACAGCCTCGCAGGTTGTGTGCCATGATGAGTCAGAATGTGCTCATGTGGCTGTTGCAGTGATGTTTGGGATCGAGTGGATGTACAGACGTATGGGTGGGAGCGGGTTGTGCAGGGATGAGGAAGGAAGTTGAGCAATATAGTCTCTAATTTGGTTGGGGGGAGAGGGTAGGGTGGGCGTGAAGGTTAGATCTCTTTACAGTTACATTTGGTTTTGTTACAAGTACACATATTCATATTTGATATGACACATGCAAAAATTATCATCGAAAGAAACCATCTTATGCTGATGACATAGTGTCTATACATCTAAATCGCACACACACACACACACACACACACACACACACACACACACACACAGACACACACACACGCACGCACGCACGCACACACACACACACACACACACACACAACACACACACACACACACACACACACACACACACACACACGTGCGCGCGTGTGCGTGCGCAAGGGTGTGCACGCACTCGCACGTGCGTATGCACACACGCACGCACGCACGCACACACACACACACACACACACACACACACACACACACACACACACACACACACACACACACGCACGCACAGATGTGGAGGAGGAGAGGCAAACAGAGACAGATTCAGAAATCAAAAGACCATTACTGTTCCTGAAGACACGAGAGAAAGAAAACACAGCAAAATGGAAGTGACAGAGTGCCAGCCAACATGAATCAATATCACAACGCCCTTCTTTTTCAGGGTAATATTAAACAAAATCTTACCAAAACCATCTGTACCAAGGTGAAACGTGTGCATGACACTCGTGCTGAAGGCCGGCCAAGCTGAACAGCTAGCGACGACGGATTAAAAAAAAGACGCAAAATACCTGCAAGCATGTCAGCTTTGATGTGTTGTCTCTGATTCCTGCTACTTCCCGTTAAGCCATTGTTTCTACCTGAGGAATTTCAGCAGCGCCTAACGGCCATCCTCTCTGCCTTTCTCCCTCCATCCTCCGCTCTCTCTGTCTCCTGACAGTCAATAGCATTAACCCACAATGCACTGCATGGCACGTGACGCCGCTCGCCTCCTTCCCGCTGCGATCATTTCCGGTAGCTCTCAGACAAAGGTCTGGCTGGAGCTTTTCTCGTTGGGGAGATTTTCGGGCTGATGGTAATTTGCAACATTAAATAACAAAGGATCAGAAGGAGGAAGTATTACAGTTCTAGGTAGGGGCTGGTGTGTGTTCTGGGAAAAGACTCAGGGATGGGTGAGGGAGAGCTGAGGACAGGGGATGGTGGTGGGACAAAAACAGCAGGATAGCAAATGGGTAGAGTTCAAAGAGGAGAAGAAAACAGAAAACAAACAAAACAGCCTCGCAGGTTGTGTGCCATGATGAGTCAGAATGTGCTCATGTGGCTGTTGCAGTGATATTTGGGATCGAGTGGATGTACAGAAGTATGGGTGGGAGGGGGTTGTGTGGGGGATGAGGAGGGAAGTTTAGCAATATAGTCTCTGACTTGGTGGGGGTAGAGAGTGGGGTAGGGGTGAAGGTTAGATTTCTTTACAGTTACATTTGGTTTTGTTACAAGTACACATATTCATATTTGATATGATTCATGCAAAATTTATCATCGAAAGAAACCATCTTATGCTGATGACATAGTGTCTGTACATCTAAATCACACACACACACACACACACACACACACACACACACACACACACACACACACACACACACACACAAGAGAGAGAGAGAGAGAGAGAGAGAGAGATGCGGAGGAAGAGAGGCAAACAGAGACAGATTCAGAAATCAAAGACCATTACTGTTCCTGAAGACACGAGAGAAAGAAAACACAGCAAGAGGTAAGTGACAGAGTGCCAGTCAACATGAATCAATATCACAACGCCCTTCTTTTTCACGGTAGTATTAAACAAGATCTTATCAAAACCATCTGTACCAAGGTGGAACGTGTGCGTGACACTCGTGCTGAAGACCGGCCGAGCTGAACACCTAGCGCCAATTGATTACAAAAAAAAAACAGACGGAAAATATCTGCATCCACGTCAGCTTTGATGTGTTGTCTCTGATTCCTGCAACTTCCCGTTAAGCCATTGTTTCTACCTGAGGAATTCCAGCAGCGCCTAAAGGCCGTCCTCTCTGCCTCTCTCCCTCCATCCTCCATTCACTCTGTCTCCTGACAGTCAACAGCATTAACCCACAATGCATTGCGCGTCACCTGACGCTGCTCGCTTCCTTCCCGTTCAGGTCATTTCCGGCAGCTCTCTTACGAAGGTCTGGTCGGAGCTTTTCTCGTTGGGGAAGTTTTGAGGCTGATGGTAATTTTGCAACATTGAAAGACAAAGAGTCAGAAGGAGGACATATTACAGTGCTAGGTGGTGGCTGGAGTGCGTTCTGGGAAAAGAGTCAGGGAGGGGCAGGGAGGGGCAGGGAGGGAAGGGGGAAATGGGATGATGGTGGGACGAAAACAGGAGGATGGCAAAGGGATGGAGATCAAAAAGGAAAAATTAAAGACCAGCCTCGTATGTTGTGTGCCATGATGAGTCAGAATCTGCTCATGTAGCTGTTGCAGTGGTTTTTGGGATCTATTGGATGTAAAAAGGTGTTGTTGGTTAGGGTGGAAGGATGATGAGGGGGGGGGGGGGAAGCGGGATGTAGCAAGTTTACAAGGTCTCTGATTGGGGGGGGGGAGGGCAGGTGGAGGGGTGGAGGGTAGATTTCTTTACAGTTATATTTGGTCTTAATACAAGTATACACATGCAAATCTGATATGATACGTGCAATTACTATTATCGAACGAGACCCTTTATGTTTATGATATAACTATGCAACGTTCCTTTCTGTCTTTTTTTCTGCATATGTGGGCTGATACTCCTGCAGACACCCCCTGTATAGACAGGCAAGGATGAATCCCATCTACCCAAAATAGGGAGTGGAGTTTTGTGTGTATGGCCGTTCTTTATCCCGCCATTAAGGAAACCACACTCCAACTTTGGGGAAGGTGCATGGTATGTGTAACGTGTCGTCCATACCAATGGCCAAACTGACCTTCTCTTCCGAAAGTCGGTGATGAATTTTTACGAGTGTGCAAGATGTTATGCATGCGTTCATACACGGAACCTCAGTTTATAGTCTCATTCAAAGGACTGTATGGGAAATAGAGTCAGAACCAATGTTAACTCTGAGGGAAAAATCCCCCTGTAGCGAAACGGCCCGGCGGAGATTCGAACCTGCAACCCCAGGATCACCAAGTTTACGAGTCCGGCGATCTACCACTGAGCTATTCCGGCTCCCGACTATGCAAATAAAATCACACACAAACACAGACACACACACAGACACACACAGACACACGCACACAGACACACAGACACACAGACACAGACACACACACACACACACACACACACACACACACACACACACACACACACACACACACACACACGGAGATGGTGAAGGGAGTGGGGCAAAAAGAAACATAATGAAATCAAAGGAACATTACTGTTCTTGAAGATACGGGGGAGAAAAAAAGCAACAACAGCAAAATAAAATGATAGAGTGCCAGTCAACATGAATCAGTATCACAGCAACCTCCTTTTTTTGGGTTATATTAAAAGATCGTATTAAAACCATCTGTACCAAGGTGAAACGTGTGCCTGACAATTATTCTGAAGACTGACCAAGCTGAACAGCTTGCGATGATGGATTGAAAAAACAAACAAACAAACAAACAAAAGCAAAATACCTGCATTCAGGTCAGCTTTGATGTTTTGGCTCTGTTTCCTGCAACTTCCCGTTAAGCCATTGTTTCTACCTGAGGAATTCCAGCAGCACCTAACGGCCGTCCTCTCTGCCTCTCTCCCTCCATCCTCCACTCACTCTGTCTCCTGACAGTCAATAGCATTAACCCACAATGCATTGCACGGCACGTGACGCCGTTCGCCTCCTTCCCGCTGCGATCATTTCCGGTGGCTCTCAGACAAAGGTCTCGCCGGAGTTTTTCTCGTTGGGGAGGTTTCGGGCTGATGGTAATTTTGCAACACTGAAAGACAAAGAGTCAGAGAGCGGACGTATTACAGCGCTAGGTAGAAGCTGGAGTGCATTCTGGGAAAAGAGAATCTGGGAGGGGCAGGTGGGGATGAGGACAGAGGGTGGGGTGTTGGTGGGATGAAGACAGGAGGATAGCAAACCGGTGGTGTTCAAAAAGGGAAAAACAAACAAACAAACAAACACAAACAACCATGTGTGTTGTGTGCCATGATGAGTCGGAACTTGCTCATATAGCTGTTGCAGTGGTGTTTGGGATCTAATGGCCGTAAAAGGGTTGGGGGAGGGGGGGGGGGGTGGGAGGGGCATGAGAGGAAAAGGTTAGCGAGATGGCACAGTTTCAAACTTTAGGGGTGGGAGGGGTGGGGGTAGATTTCTTTACAGTTTGATCTGTTTTTTATTCGAGTATGCACATTCCTATTGAATCTGATTCGTGCAATTATCATCAACAAAAGAAGCCATTTATGTCGATGATATTGTAACTTTGGAATTAAGATCACACACACACACACACACACACACACACACACACACACACACACACACACACACACACACACACAAATGCGTTCGCGCACGCGCTTGCGCGCGCACACACACACACACACACACACACACACACGCACGCACGCACGCACGCACGCACACACACACACACACACACACACAAGTTTTTCAGTCATATCAAAAGCCTGGAATGTGGGCATTGGAACCCAAACGAACGAAAGTCAAAGACACTGATCCTGTGCATAACACGTGTTTGTCTGAAGTGTTGGTGAAGGGGAATCTGAACAATACAGCACAGACGAAAATAAATCAGCAATTAGAGAAGACAGTTCCAACAATTGATACCTCCAGCACTGTCAGACCACTAAAAGTCTATACAAGCTAACACGTGATAGACGAGAGCTTTTAACCGGTAAACAAAGGAAAGATTTTATGTCGGATCAGTACAGGCGCCACTGAACACGAACGAACTGATTTGACAGCAGTTTGGTGTCTGCTCTGATAGGCTGCGTCTGGCTGACATGTATTGGTTGCTCCCTGTGGACTACCGGTGTTGAGGCTGACACAGACGGAGACTGGGTGTGGCTGTGATTGGAACCATTGGAGTGAGCGGTGTGGAAGTAATGGCACTGAGCAGGGCAGAAAGATAGGACAGAGACAAAGGATAGTTTTCACAAAAATAAACAAACAAAACAAAAATATAGAGATACGTGGCTCTCCCCTCGTTAAGAAGATGATCTCGACGATCCATTAAAATCACAACAACAACAACAATAACAACAACAACAACAACAACAGCAGTATCAGCAACAGCAGCAACAACAATAACGAAAACAACAACGCTAGAATATATAGATTGACAAAAAGAGGAGCAAAACAAGTACTTATGAACAGCAAAAATCAAATAATACTGAACAAATAACATCTCAAGGAAAGTCAGTATCGAAAAGCGAAATATTCCATGAAAAATGAGAGAGAGAGAGAGAGAGAGGAGAGAGAGAGAGAGAGAGAGAGAGAGAGAGAGAGAGAGAGAGAGAGAGAGAGAGAGAGAGAGAGAGAGAGAGAGATGGACTGACAACATTGTAGAAGGGATTCGGAAAATATTGGCAGAGACCCAGGCCTGCCTTGGCACACAACCGAAAGAGCTAGAGAAACCTGGTGTACAGTTTCTCAGTGCGGCACCTTAACGACACTTCGCAGAGTTGAGGTGGAAGAAGAAAAATAGGCGTCTCACCTGAAACCCCGCCAATCATGATACCTATCAGTGACAGACCACTAATACAGAAAAACTGTGTTCTTTTTCTTCATCCCACAAGCCACGCAGTCATATACCTTTATCTCTCTGCATCCTCCCTCTCTCCTGTCTCCCCTTTCTCATTTGGAACCTATTGTTCTTCTAAAGTTCAACTTCCTCCACGACATGAGTCGCTTGTCATCTTGCTGTGTTGGCAGGTGGCAGCCCGAATGGGAAGTAGGGGTATCAAGGGTCGATTTTGGACTTTGGGTTGAAAACAGATATTTTGATGCTACTGTTTGTAAAATCTAAAAACCTAACCTTTTTCTTTATCAGAAAGATATAGGAAGTCAGGATTTTACAGAATGATTCTTTTGTTGAAGTGTCACATTTTAGATACCAATACCTCCTTTAATGTGATTAAAACGTAGACGAATTTTGTGAAAGCTGGAGGTTAATCAATTAATAGATAAGGAAAATTCGAATTCGTGATACTGATTTTGTCTGTTTTCTTAAAAGCACACGTGAAAGGGCTACCGTTTTATAGAGACTGTATCTTGGAAAGTCAAAATTCGATTTTTTAAGATAATGAATCTTTAAAAAGAGCATGGAAAAGAGCATTAATGTATACCATCTGAAAAAAAAGCCGCGAGCGATGACACTTCTTTTTATATGGAGAAAAAGATGCTGTGCCTGATTTTTTTCTTTTCGAAAAGTTAGATCCTGCCTTTTTCGATTTCAAGCCCTTTCTGCCACATAATTCCCCCTCCCTTCCTTTCCTTTGGTGTGTCTGTCTATTCTTATAACTGTTTCTTTAGTCTGTTGAAGACCTGTTGGTCAAAACGCAAAACGCAGTCCAGTGGTTTTAAGACTGCATTTAGTTTTGTTACCTGACAAGAACATTTGGAATGGCTTGGGTACGCCATCTGGCAAATGGAGCCATCTCCCTATTTCCAGTATGGTTAGGCTTCACGAGTTTATACAATAAATGCGTGAAGCATGCTTTCATAAAACGACCAACATCGGCGTGGAATCGAATTCTGATATACAATTTTCCCTCCTGTTTGTACACGTGGAGAACGGGGTGGATGTGATTGGGTGGGGAGGGGAAAAAAACATAAACCGACTTGTCCAAACAGATAAAAAAGAAATCTGGATGATTGAGTCAACAACGCTCCGCTTCACGGCTGTAATATGCTTCTGTGTCCACGGCCAGGCATTCCACGAGCCTTTGTCCGCATGTTGACGAAAGACATTTAAGTGGACGGCAACCGCTAATTTCAATTTCCAGTTACTCCCATCCCCCCTGCCAGGCTCGGTGGCTGGAAGCCGTACTCAAATTCCGACGCTGGCGGGCGACTAACAGCCAAGTTTCTCGGACCGTGATGATGCCTTTGTTGTCCCTGCAAGCCTTTCAAGAGTCAGACCGGCATAGCGAAGCAGCGCAAATAAACACACAGTGCCTCGGTCCGGCCGCCATTGTTCTTCTAATTCTCTCTGGGTAATTTCACCGTCGCACCGCACCAAGACGGAAATTACGTTTTCTCCCGTGAACGACTAAACCACATTGGGCTGTCCAGCTTCCCGGGTGGACCCAAGGCCGATATGATAAGGCACGTTCGCAAACACTCCGTTGATAGGGGTAGTTATAGGCCTGGCGGTGGTGGCGAATTGATCAGGCTGCCAGATTAGCGGTGCTTTTATTCCAGGGCTCTGCGCACGGTGGAAGGTTTTGATGGCTGTGTTCTCTGATCACACAATAGATGCAGCGAGGATACTTGTTAGGTTTAAAACAACGATGGTCTTTATTTCTTTTCTTTTTTTTTTTTTTGGTTGTGCGTGCCCTGAAGCGTAAGTGAGAGTCTTCTGGTATCAGATAAGAATCTTTCAGTTATGCTCTTTCCAGCGTGAGTCTTTTGTTCTTGTTCTTGTTTTTCTTCTTGTTCTTGTTCTTGTTTTTCTTCTGAATATCCGTTGTCCAACCCAGCGGTGTGAAATGGCATTCTACATTATTATCGAATTGTTGATAAAAGAGAGAGAGAGAGAGAGAGAGAGAGAGAGAGAGAGAGAGAGAGAGAGAGAGAGAGCAAGCAAGCAATCTCTTTAGTTCTTTTTAAGGGCTACGAGATAGGGTGAAGTGATTGGGAGAGGGGGAATGGAGGAGCTGGAGGGAGGGGGACGAGGAGGGGGTGGGGGGCATTAGCAGGGAACGGGGGGAGGTGGAAGGGGTTTGGTAAGAACTGGCTGGGCCGGGGAAGAAGGGATAGGGCGGACAGGGAGGAGGAAGTCTCCTGTGAGCTCCCCTTCCTGTTTACTTTTTAGTTTTCCATTACAGGAAACTGACTGGTGTTGCTCTACTAAGGTTGTGATCAAAATTAGGTTATTCTACAGGTTCTTTACATTATTAACATTCAGTGTAGTTAATTAGATGGTCATCTGCATGTCACTTTGAATGAAAACCAGAACCGTGTCCTAGGGGACTGGTGTTAATACTCTTAGGGATCGTGAAAGGAGAGAAAGTTTACAGCCTTGTCATACAGTCTCTGACGAAAATGGAACTCCTAAATCATTTACTGCATCTTCATTCGTACTGATCATCATAAGAATGTCTCAAACTTGGTGACTTTTCATGTCCTGCTCTCATAGTGACCCGATTGTGACTTTCCCTCCAAGTCCCAGCCCTATCATACAGTCTAAAACGAGAATGGAACTCATAAATCACCTATAATATCCTTATCCACATCGATCACCATGCAGAGGTCTTGAATTCTGTGACTGTTCATGTCCTGCTCTCATAGTGACCCAGTTGCGACTTCCCTTCAAAGTCCCTACTCATGGTGTTTTCGAGTCGAAGTCATCGGTGCCGGTAAATTCATGTGGACTGTCGCTGGACGGACATGGTGGGCCGACGCTCACTCACGCTGGCTCAGAGAATGAACTGTTGTGGCTGTCAGTAGAACTAGAGGGGTGAAGTGGGTTCCCTTATGATGACTTGGCATTGACTATTCTCTGTACATTGTAATACCAGAACTGTGGCAATACTGACTGGTGTCACTGGGTATGGGGCAAGCGGAATGAGCAACGTGGGACTGATACCAATAAGAAGGCACGGAAGGTGTGAAAGCAAATGAACAAAGTCTTTCTGACTGCTGTAGAGAAGATACAGAAGATGTCAAAGAAAGGATGACAATCAAATCTTTTTGAGTGCCATTGACAATGCTCAGAAAAATGAGAAAGCAAAGAATGTAATCTTTCTGAGTGGCGTTAAAAAGGCACAGATGTGAAAGCAAAGAAATTAATCTTTCGGAAAATCATTGAGAAGACAAAGAAGATGTGGAAGCAAAGAACCAAATTTTTTTTCTATCTTTCTGAAAGTAATTGAGAAGACAAAGAAGATGTGGAAGCAAAGAACCAATTTTTTAAATCTCTCTGAAAGTAATTGAGAAGACAAAGAAGATGTGGAAGCAAAGAACCAAATCTTTTTAAAAAAATCTTTCTGAAAGTAATTGAGAAGACAAAGAAGATGTGGAAGCAAAGAACCAAATCTTTTTGAGTGCCATTGACAAGTCATGGAACATGTGAAAGCAAAGAACAAAATGTTTTTGAGTGCCATTCAGAAGGCACAGAAGATGCAAAATCAAGGAACAAAGTATTTCTGATGCCACTGAGAAGGTCCAGAAGATGTTAAAAGCAAGGAACAAAATCTTTTTCAGTGTTGATGCATTACACACGAGCAGTTTACTGCGGAGTCCATGAACAACTTGTTCCAAAATAGTTCACTCCATACGATTTCTCATCTCTTAGAGGCAGTAAATAGATTCATTTAATCTCATCCACACATGGATCTCGATAAAGGGATAGTTTATAAACACTTGGTTTCTGCGCAGCGAAATGAACCTGGCCTTCGAATTTCTTCCCACTTATGATAGACAGACATCCACGCTACCTTTTTTCCATGGCTTCTTTGGGTTCTTCTTTACTGGTCGTTTTCAAAGTTCTTCTTCAGTTATTTGAGGGTGGAGTTCCAATAGCTTATCGTCCTGAATATTTTTGCCTCTCTGTGCCTTCACTTCTTCATTCTATATATTGCCAGTGTGTCATTAGTCACATTCTGGATTCTCTTTTCTTTCTTTGTTTCTCGGCAAAAACTTTCAGGCTGAGCATCGGTGAGATTTCCTGCGTATGCGACAGTTCCTTGTAACCTACCATTAAGGTAGCCACGTTACGTTTTCGGGGATACGTTCGGGATGAACGTCCACAGTTTCTGTTTCAATTTCACGAAGGAGGTGTCACTGCGTGCAGATTAGTGCATATACTCTACACCACATCTGCTAAGTTTTGAGACCACACTGCGCATGTTTAAAGCTGATGGGTATATGAATCAACGACTAAGATGACAATTGAAGAAGAGGGTCCCGTGGCTACGACTTAGCAGATGTCTGATCCACGCATTAGCCCAACGCGCTGGTCAGACCTTGACTGAAGGTCCACACTCACCAAAAAGAACATGGCAGGCGAGGGTTACAAGCTATCGCAGAATAGTAAGATTAGTAAGGGGGAGGGGCTCTAATTGGATCTTCCTGGAAACAAAAATCCAATCAAAGTGCGTTCTATCTGTCTGCATGTCTGTGTATCCCGTCATTGTTCAAGATACAAATCCACACTTTTCGTCTGATCCTGTCCAAATTTGACGTGGTGGCTCGTTTACAACTGAACATATCCTTGAAAAGTGAATCGCTTGTATTTCTCGCATTAGCCGCCCTTTCAATATGACAAAAATGCGACTACATTATAGCAAATCAAAGCGGTGTCAGGATTCAAAGCGGGTCAAGGGAAAAGTGAAGGGGGGAGGACATGGGAAGGGAGACGGATGGGCGGCTGATAGTTTAGTTTGGTTTAGTTTGGTGATATTTTAAGTGACGACAAAGGAGCGAGATTCCCTCCAGATGTTCCTGAGACAAAAGAACCTATTCCTGGTGCTGTGACCCACGATTCCATTTAGTACCTGGCGGGGCCGGAAAACGAAAAGAGCCAGCAGGACGCTGCCACTTCTGGAATCGAGAGCCACCGGGCGAGAGACAGCCGAGCCGAGAAGTTGGAAGGGGAGATAAAGCATTCTGTCTCCGCGCAGTCTGTCGCTTTTGTCTCTTTGTCGGCCGCCCGCTTGGAGCAGAAATGTATGTGTTCGGGTGATGGTGGAGAGAGAGAGAGAGAGAGAGAGAGAGAGAGAGAGAGAGAGAAGGGAGGGGATTGCCATGGAGTGGGATGCATGCGCGGAGGAGGAGGAGGAGGAGGAAGAGAGAGTGGGGAGTGGAGGAGAGGGAGGGATGGGGGTGGGAAAAAGGAAGGATATCCGTTGTGTGGAATCACCAAAGTGTTCCAGAGATTGTAGGGTTTCTCGCGGGATGAAGGCTCGTATGAGATACCCTTGGGATGGATGGAGGGAAGAGGAGTGTGGGACAGTGAGAGCGAGGAGAAGGGGTTGGGGGTGGGGAGGGGGGTCGAAGGGGTGGGTGGGGAAGAGCGGAAGACGGGAGGGAAGGGAAGAATCGGGTGGATGCACAGTTTCTGATGGACTCGTCTTTAATCGTGCTCATTGTCCTCCATTTGTGACTTCACGAAGCGCTGTCGGCTAATCACTAAAGTAAAGGTGGGGCTTCTGTCTAATTAAGAGCAGATTGACAAGAATATCTAGGAAGCACTGGATTTCTACTTTGATAAACTAAATAGGATAGACAGATACACAAACGAAACAACGAAGGGAGCTATGTGCCTGATGAAGATGCGGTGTCCAGTTTTAAATTTTGTAAATTTACATCTCCTTCACTTCCCACCCTCAAAAGAATCTATCTATCTATCTATCTATCTATCTATCTATCTATCTATCTATCTATCTATCTATCTATCTATCTCTATCTAGCTATCACTCTATCTAGATCTTGATAGATCTCGATAGATAGATAGCTACATAGAAAGATAGATAAATAGATAGATAGTCAGATAGACAGACAGACAGACAGACAGACAGACAGACAGATAGATAGGTAGATAGATAGATTGAAATTTGTGTGTTTGTGTTTGTCTCTCTCTCACTTTTTCTCTCTCTCTTTGCGTGTGTGTGTGTGTGTGTGTGTGTGTGTGTGTGTGTGTGTGTGTGTGTGTGTGTGTGTGTGTGTGTGTGTGTGTGTGTGCGAGAGAGAGAGGAGAGAGAGAGAGAGAGAGAGAGAGAGAGAGGAGAGAGAGAGAGAGAGAGGGAGAGGGTGGGGGTATTTCTGACATGCGAGTCTGCAGTGACTCGCACACGTGTGTATCCACATGTACGCGCAAGCAAGCCCCCACCTTCTACCCCTTCCTTACTCCCCCCTCCCCCCCCCCCCCCCCCCCCCCACCACACACACACACGCACGAAACACTTTGAGTGCGGAGAAAGACAGACAAATAGAGATAGATAGACAGATCGATAGAAAGATGGACGGAAAGGTAGTCAAATAGACTGACAGACAGGCAGGCAGGCAGGCAGGCAGAGAGATAGACAGACTGACAGACAGGTCGGTAAATAGGTAGGTAGGTAGGTGGGTAGGTAGGTAGGGAGAGAGAGAGAGAGAGAGAGAGAGAGAGAGAGAGAGAGAGAGAGAGACAGACAGACAGACAGAGAGAGAGACAGACAGACAGAGACTTATATACCTGGATTCATATACATACATACATACATACATACATATATACATACATACATACGTTGCAAGAAGTCAATCGAAATACACAATAGATTACATCAACTGAAGTCGCTTATACCCAGTGGAATCGGTGCGAGTTATTGAGACTGTAAGCATGGTCAGACAATAACAGCCTGTCTATCATATAAATACATACTCCTCCCCCCCCCCCACTCCCCACCCCCTTCATTCTCCATCCCTCCACATATCGGCTCCACATCCACCCACCCTCCTCTTCTACTTCAGCTCTTTACTACTGCTTGCTAGCTTTGGGAATCGGAAAGCAGTAAGAACATGATTTGCTCTGACGTTAAGGGGCAGTGCCAGTCATTGGCGCAGGAGTCATGCAGAGCGACAGCACCAATGGATTCCGTGACAATGGGCGCTACGACTGACAAGCCGCCACCAAGAGTCGAAACATGTCACCAGCTGACTGGGAACAGCAAAACTGTTCTCGTTCCATCCAAAAGCAAGGGTTCAGTCAATCGATGTAATTCGTTGTCATTTGAAGTATTTAACATTCTGCCTATTCTCCGGTGTTCTATCTATATTTGTTTTATAACGTCATATTTTTTCCTTAAACACAAACAAACAAGCCAACAAAGAAAACTAAACAAAACAAGGAAATGTGTTTCAAAAGAAATTGGAAATAACTCCGCTGATTAACATTGAGAAGATGATGATTCTCGTTCTTCGTTTTTATTGTCCTGAATGTTGTTTCTTTTTGCCTGAAGAAGACCTAAGAGGTCGAAACGCGTCGTGTTTTGTTTGTTAATTATTTGTCCATGTTGATCGGCCAAGTTAGTTCAATTCCAAATTTGCTTCAATTTCCTTCTGTAGTCGCCTCGCTTTGAAACAAAAGGAAATCTGTATTTTTAATCTGATACGACTGACGCGGGGATTTATGACAACAGTTGTTTTTGATCGGCCATTCAGTATAAGGAATTGCCTGCGTTTTGGAGTCCAATTCTGGGATTCTCAATGTACAACATCGTTCTGATGTTTCACGTCTTTTCAGTCCTAACACGGCCTCCTCTCGTCGGCTGGGCTTTAAACTTGACTTTTCCTCGTCCCTTAACCTTCTTCTCACCCTCCTCTTCACCTCACACCCCCACCTCTCTCTCTTCCTCCGGATATTTCATGTCGGCGAGGGTCCGATTTGTCCTTTTCCTCATTTCGTTCTTGCCGGGCCCAACTGACACTGCTGAAGCGAAAAACCAAAACAGAACAAAAAGAAAAAAGGAAAAGAACCCCCCCCCCCACACACACACACACACATGCACATTTATTTCGCCCCCCCCCCCCCTCCCCAACCGTTTCAGTTCATCATTTTCAGTTTCTTGTGACCTGAATGGAAAAAAAACAACAACCTCTCTTTGTAATAAATTACATTTATTATATCATGGCATGGAAAACAAAACAATTCATTACTTGCTTACTCGGTAGCCGTGAAATTTTTTGACATCGAATGTTGCTTTTATGGTTGAACTCTCTCTCTCTCTCTCTCTCTCTCTCTCTCTCTCTCTCTCTCTCTCTCTCTCTCTCTCTCTCTCTCTCTCTCTGAGGTGCATTTTGTTTTGTGCTGTCCTGTTCTAAATGATTTAAGAGCAAGGTATATACATCTAAAGTATTATAAATATCCGAGTCGTTTTCGTCTTGGTTTACTTCCAGCGTCAAATAATGAAAGAACAACTAAAAATCTGTCAAGCTACGTTCTGGGTTTGTTTCTTAATATATCAGTTTTGATCAGTTAATTGTATTACATTTCTTTTGAAACGATATTTTGATTGCACCCCTTTCAATAGGGGCAATGGCCTATTGTTGAATAAAATATCCGTATCCGTCTCTCTCTCTCTCTCTCTTCTCTCTCTCTCTCTCTCTCTCTCTCTCTCTCTCTCTCTCTCTCTCTCTCTCTCTCTCTGCGCGCGCACGCACGTGGTGTGTGTGTGTGTGTGTGTGTGTGTGTGTGTGTGTGTGTGTGTGTGTGAGAGAGAGAGAGAGAGAGAGAAAGAGAGAGAGAGTTTGTGTTTGTGTGCATGCATGCATGCGTGCATCCAAGCATTTGAGTGCACATAATTATGCGTGAACGCGTTTTTTACGTGCATACCTGCACGCGTGCGTGCAAGTGCCCTATGCATCTTCACACGAGGATAGATAAATTTCCTTCGCACAGCAGCAATCTGATATTGCGTTAATTGAATTGGGATGCTTGATTCAAGACAAAACGACGCTGAAAACACAGGCGGGGTGATTTAGTACGGGGCGAAATGACACTGGGGCAAAATGGGACAGGGCGAAATGTAAAACACCCAATCGTCATGTCCCCGTCCAGCCGCTGCCTTAACGCCGCATTCTACACGTGGCCATGAGGGAAACCCATTCGAGAAGACACTGCACAGCCCCCGACTCGCCTCGGTGGTGTCCAGTGGCGTCTGTTCTGGTCCAACATACGCAGGACAACACTTATTAAGTCCCCTTACTAAGGGACACTACTGGATTGCTAAGTCGCGGAGCCAGCACGGGTGAGCGTTCCTGATACAAGAGTGCCACAACGTCCATCCGACGACAGTTCCCATGACTTCGACGTGAATCCATCAAGGGCAGGAAACATGGAGAGGAAACGGAGCTGAGATCATCATGGAGGACATGAAGGACACAGAATTTGACTTTATAATGTTGTTGTGTCGGGTTTTTTGTTTTGTTTTCTTTTGTTTTTGTTTGGCTGTTTGTTTTGTTTTGCTTTGTACGTTTGTTTGTTTGTTTGTTTTTAGATATGTGCACTTGCACTTGCCACATTTGTTTACGGTCACCGACCGAAGGGAGAAGGATCTAGGGACTCAGATTAGCAAGCCACGAGTCGAACTGCACCATTCAGTTTAATTCATATTGGTAATCAAGCCGACCTCTAGGGGCCAGGACTGTCACTTCGTCCAATTCGTTTCCATATAAAACAAATCTGATTTTAGAGAGAGAGAAAAAAAAGGTCGACAACAATAAACAACTTTGTTTCAAAGCCACTCGAAATGTCCTAGAACTGGATCTATTTGCTATAAAATGAATAATGTTTGTGTCTCTCTTGAACAAATCACAACTGGTGGAATGTCCCTGAATAAGGTCCGCATGGAATCTGCTGTTCCCAACAGTCAGTGAGCACATGTTTCATTGTGGTTGGTTCATTACATGGGGACTCTTCATCTTTTTATTACATACGAGTGTGTGTGAAAAGAATGGCATATGTGTAACTGCCACATAAATGTTTCTTCTTTTCGGCCATCAGTGGCAGATAGTAGGGATTCTTTCAGGCTTTGATGAATCTGAAAAAGATTATTATCCGCTTATGTGTTCCAGTCCTCTTGCCAGAGGTCTTTGACATAACTATAAAACCCCACGATAAAATCCCTTAATGCTCGAGGCGAAGAGCTAACACTAGTCACTGTGACAGGCAAATATTTGCTGGAATGATGGCGTCCTCATGTTGAAACGCGAAGGTGTTAAACACTCGTGTACCCGCTACAAGCGATGTAAGCAAATAAATCGTCATTTGTGGCGATGAGTTTGGGCCAGTGCTGCAGCGTCCGAGTCTGGAATGAACGTTGGAACAAGCAGAAGTGTATCGTCTATCAACATTCCAGCTTATATTATGTCGTTGACGAAAGTGCAAAGCAATTCCAGATAGTTTTTTTTTTTCTCTTTTTTTATTTTTTCTTCTCTCTCCTCCTCTCCCCTACTCCTCTCCGGGAAAGAGCTTTGCAATTCATTTGTGTTAATGTAAAGAAAAGCATCCCTTCATCCCGTGTCCTTTCATCCCCCCCCCCCCCACCTCCTTTCTCTCTCCCCCCCTCCATCCCCACCGATCGAACACAAGAGCCAGAACAATAAAAACAAATCAAAAGACCCCACCGCCCTCCACCACACCCACCACCCTGCCCCACCCCCACCCCCACCCTACCACCCCCAACCCTCCCAAGCGTAATTGCCTAGAGTTCGGGTACATGCCCGCCGACTTAAATCCCGCACACGACATAATTGCGGAGCGGAGCGCACGTGCACGGCTCCGACGCGCACAGGGATGCGGTGTTTATGGGCCCGCGGAGAAAGCGCGTGTCGCCGAGTAGCGGGCCCTGTCCCAGGGGAGCGCGTGGGGTTTTTGTTTCCCTGACCTTTCCCGGGGCCGGATTCAGGGTGTCGTGGCATAAAGCCTGAACAGACTTCGGTGCCAGACAAGGCAGGGAAAGGGGGGGTGGGCGAGGCGAGTGAGTCAGACTTGCTGGAGGTCGGGTAGAGGGCAGGGATGTGGGGTGGGCAGAAATGGGTAGCGGGGTGGGAATGGGGGAGGGGGGGGGTGGAGGAGAAGGGGAAGGGTGGGAAAAGGGTAGGCGTGGTGGAGGGGTGGGAGGGTGGGTGGATGGGTGTGAGGGGTGGGAGGAAGGTACCGGACAGGGGGAACAATGACACAGGATGGATGGTTTGGCTCAGCGTGGGTTCAGACCTTGATGGGGGGCTGTCTGTGACCCACAAGCTGGATGGGGTTTTGCACGTGGAAAATACAAAGACTCATGCATGAAACATTTCTTAGAGGACATACTCGAATGCTTTGCAACGACCTCAAACACAGCAGCAACAAAAATACAAGGAACACACCCCACACACACACACACACACACACACACACACACACACACACACACACACACACACACAAGCACAGCAACAAAATCAACAGCAACTCTGTAACAGCTACAGCAGCATTCCTCAGCAACAGCAAGAGCAGCTGGAACGGCAAAACCAGCGAAGACAACAGAAGCAACAACAGCAGCGATAGCTGCGACAGTTGTAGCATCGGCAGCAACAATGACCCAAGAGCAGAATCTTAACAGCAGCAGTAGCACTACCAAGAGCAACTACCACAATGGCACTAACAATGCTATGAACGGGATACAGCAGCAGTAGCAACAGCAGTGGCAGCAGTAGTACTGCCACCACCACCACCACCACCACCACCACCACCAACGGGAGCAGTAGAAGCTAAAGCTACAGCAGCATTAATGTCATGTTGAATCTGCCGTGATGGATTCAAGGATGCTTTTTACCCGAACACTGTCACTATCACAATGTGTGTTTTAAGAACTACTTTATCACGCCTGGGCACTTCCAACAGGAAAAACGCACACATCTGGCAAATATGTGGCGATCAAACGAACAAGTTTTTTTTTTTTTTAGATAACCATTTTGCAAACTTAATTTTGGTTACGATTAAGGTTAAGCCAGGTTTCAATTAGGTAGTAAGATTAGTGTTTGATTAGGAGTATGTAAAGAAGATAGATTTTCATACACATCTGTTGATTGGCAACTAGAAATACGTGCGCTTTCAGTCTCCTTATCGTATTTGATGCTTTAGTTTTGTGTATTTCATTATTATCATTATTATTATTATCATCATTATTATTATTGTTGTTATTATTATTATTGTTGTTGTTCTTGTTGTTGTTGGTATTCATTATTATCATTATCATTATTGTTATTATTGTCATTATCAATATCATAACTATTATTGTTTTCGTTGATGTTGTTGATATTATTATTGTTATTATTATTATTATTTTTATTATTATTATCATCATCATCATCAATATTATTATTATCATAATTATTACTATTATTGGACACGGTAGGCAGTTTTGCGACAAATTGTGACAGCAGATTTGGCGACGAACGACAAGATCACACTTAGACCCACGCATGCGCGTCACTGACACAGAAAGGACTACCATAGTGCTCACCAGGAGAAATTTGTTACACAAGCATGTTGCTTAACGCACTACAGATCAGTTTCACTACTGCCATATACGTTTGATATTAAAGTTACCTCCCATTCGTTCGTTTCGACTCCTTTATCTTAGAGCGGATTCGCAACTCAGGAGACTACGCACTAGATATGTTATCTAATCTACGACTTGCAAATTCAAATACGTTTTACTCTGTTCTGGTTATCACGATCGTCAATTGTATTACACAACATTTTATTGCACTGTTTATCACTATTATGGTATTACGTTGTGTTGTGTTCAGATTTAGTTTTATGTTGTTTCTAGCTCAGCCGATCGCTGAGGGACGTATCGGAGCCGCTGAAACGTGTTGACGTGTATCATATAGTGCATCATTTTTTTTTTCTTTTCTCAACAGATTGCTTTCTACGATAAACCTGGTCCAGAAAAAAAAAATCAGGCGAAGATAACACCTGTATTTCCATTGCAAATAGAGTCATATTTTCTCAGTTTATGGGTCAGACAAATAGATCTAAGAGTCAAATAATTTATTTGATGTAAAGCGCACGCCAGTAGAACGATCGGCATACCGACTGTCTGCGTTATAGACGTCCCAGGCGCACTGTTTCACGCCTATTTTCCGGCATTTTCTCTAACTGAATTGTGAAACACACTGATGCGCCAAATTGCTTTAGGCGTGCCTTGCTGCCAATTTATCTGTCCGAGGAAAACGGCGGGGCAACCCCCACTGAACGCGAGCTCTAACACGGATTACCTCCCTTGCAGCTTTCGCCTATTTGGAATGTTCGTTTTGCGGACAGCCTATCGCCGTCATGTTGTACAGCAGCCTCGTGTGCTCTCTACTTTATAACAAAATCTCAACAGTGTCAACCTTCACCTAACTAAACTTGCACTCCATTTAAACGCGCTCACACATGCGAACTATACGTGTCTTTAACTTACCCATTGACCACCGAATCAAACGAAGTATGCTCCAGTCTTTCTAATAATTTCCAAAGAAAGGCCCAGTTTTTCCATTCTACGAAACAGGGTCAGGGTGGGTGGGTAGGATGAGGGGCTTGACCCACATTTGTGAGTCTCTTACTCGACTCGATAAAATCCTGTCTGGAAAGGGAGTAACTGGGTGCGTGCTGAGTCCCTCACGGTTTCTTATCTTCAGGGTAAGATTGTTGAACCCAGGTCCTCACATGCAGCACGCTTCTAGCGCATGGGCAGACAAGGAACTGTGCCTGGATTATTAAGAAAAAAAAAACGGTAAGAAAAAATTCCAGTTTGTGGGGAAAATAAGATTTAGCAGGCAGGCTGCAAAACACGAAACAAAGAGTGGCGCTTGACAACGGCGACGCATTCTTTCCTAGGGAGATTGTCCGAATTTTCATACCGAAATATCTGTTGTGATGATAGTTATACGATACAATACAATACGACACACTACAATGCAGTACAACGCAACGCAACGCAATACAATACATTACAAAACAATACAATACATTGCACGTGTACCTCTATACCTTACTTGTGTGTGTGTGTGTGTGTGTGTGTGTGTGTGTGTGTGTGTGTGTGTGTGTGTGTGTGTGTGTGTGTGTGTGCCTTTTCTTTTTTTTTTCAGTAGACAATGATGTTGTTGCAGGCGTAGAAGGGCGGAAATCAGTCAGCGGTAATGTTTCTTGTTTGTTTCATTTTACTACCACGTCTTTGAGAATCCAGACAACAGCCATTGAGATTAAATGCATAACAAAGAGTTCAGTGCAATGTTGTGCTGGCAACCGAAAGAAGACTCTGATGGACGTAATGATGACTCTAATAGCGGCAAGAAATTGAAGCTCCTGCCACGAACATCTCTCTCTCTCTCTCTCTCTCTCTCTCTCTCTCTTACACTTTACTGAATCAAATTCAAGTCTCCCTCTCCTCTCTCTCTCTCTCTCTCTCTCTCTCTCTCTCTTGTCTTTGTCTTCTCTCTCTCTCTCTCTCTCTCTCTCTCTCTCTTTTCTCTCCCTCTCTCTCTGTGTCCATTTCCACCCCACCCCCGTCCCTCCGTCTCTCTCTCGTTGACCTTACGAAACCAAATGACCGTGATGTAGCTTTTGTTCGAAAACGAGAGACCCCCTCCCTACCCTACCTCCTTATCAAAACGGCATCCTCCATTTTCGAAAACTGTCCCCGTAGTCATTTGCCTGAAAGACGCCGCCAGAGGGGCGGAGATGCCCTATCAAAAGAGCGGAAACGGCCCCGCAGTTCCAGCATTGTCTGCAACCGTCCTGACCGTCATTATCTGGAAGCTTAACTTTCTCTCTACTCGTCAGATAAGGGTTGGGTCGCATCCCAGCGCCGCCATTTCCAACCCTCTTCGTCCGCGCTTCGTGCGGCGTGGCCTCCCCTTGATGAGTATTGCGACATTAGCTGGGGAAAAGGAAAGACAACTCTCGGGTAGAGGAGAGAGAGAGAGAGAGAGAGAGAGAGAGAGAGAGAGAGAGAGAGAGAGAGAGAGAGAATAAGATCTGTCTCGACTCGCGTGCGGTGTGTGGTGGTGATGATGATAGTTGCTGTCGATGTTTTTGGGTTTTGTTTGCCCGACGCTAGGTGGAGCGGGTGGAGCGGATGGATGGATGGATGGATGGATGAATGGATGCCTGGGTCTAATATCCGTTGATCAGGCCGAACGGAACTTTTAATTTCTGACTTTTTTTTCTTCTTTCTTGTTGATAGTTTTTTTGTTTGTTTGTTTGTTTTTGTTTTTGTTTGTTTGTTTGTGTGTTGTTTTTTTTAAACAGCTATTCTCCCTCCCTTCTCTTTGGAGTTTGTGTCCTTGCCTGCCTGTCTGTCCGTCTGTTTGTTTGTCTACCTGTCTGCCTGTCTGTCTGTCCATCTATCCGTCTCTGTCCTCTGCCCCTGTCTCTGTCTCTCTGTCTGTCTGTCCGTCCCTCTTTCTCTTGTCTGTCTATCTGTGTCTGTGTCTATCTCTCTGTCTCTTATTCTGTCTCTGTCTGTCTATCTGTCTGCCTCTGTCTCGCTCTCTCTCTCTCTCTCTCTCTCTCTCTCTCCTCTCCTCTCTCTCTCTCTCTCTCTCTCTCTCACACACACACACACACCACTATTTTTTTTTTTTTTTTTTGGGGGGGGGGGGGGGGGAGCAAGGACGGCCATACTGCTAAAAGCCAACGGAATAAACCTAATAGCCAATGTACATAACATGCTGTGAAGCTTTTAGTCCGCCTTGCCATTACCACCATCGTCGTCATCATTGTCATCAACGTCATTGTCCTCCTCCTCTCCATCATAATCATCAGCCTCATCGTCTTCACCACGCCATTGTCGTCGCCATTGTCGTTGTCATCATTATTGTCATCATCGTTGTCGTTGTCAGTCCTTTCATTATCATCAGCGTCGTCCCTAATACCATCAGCACCACTTTTACCTCGTTGTCATTCTTGTCATCAATGTTGCTATCATTATAATCATCATCGTCGGCGTCATGGTCGTCGTTGTCGCCGTCATCATTCTCATTGTCACTGTCTTCTTTGTCATCTTCATCATCGTCACCATTATCATCGTCACCACACCACCATCATCATCATTGCGGTCGTCGTTGTTTTGCACATCATCATCGTCATCATCATCATCATCATCACATCATCATCATCATCATCATCATCATCATCATCGTCGTCGTCGTCGTCGTTGTCGTCGTCATCATCTTCATCAACGTCGTCGTCGTCATAATCATTATCATCATCACCATCTCCACCAGCACCACCACCATCAACATCGCAGTCGTCGTTGTTTTCCACGTTATCCCCCTCCTCCTCCTCTCCAACTCCTCCTCCTCTCTTCATCATCATCATCATCATCATCATCAATCATCATCATCATCATCATCATCATCATCATCATGATGCTGTGATAGCTGATCAATGAGATGCAGTGACAGTCATTGGGTCAGTTCAGTCGGTTTCCAACCATCTCCAATTCTTTCCGCTGGGTTTCTCTCTATTCACTGGGATTTACAATGAAACGGTCAATGATAAAATGAATTAGGAAACTTTCGGTTGCATGGCGTCTCTGTGTTTATCTTTCAGTCAATCAGTCTGTCAGTCTGTCAGTCTGTCTGTCTCTTTTCCTTCCTGAATAGGAATATCTTTTAAATTCAGTCAGTCCCTTCCTCTCCACCTCTCTGTCATTCCACTCTTTCTCTCAAAACGGCTTCGTCATCGTCGTCGTCATCATCATCATCATCATCATCATCATCATCATCATCATCACCACCATCATCATCATCATCATCATCATCATCATCATCTTCTTCTTCTTCTTCTTCTTCTTCTTCTTCTTCTTTTCTTCTTCTTCTCTCATCTCATCATCATCATCATCATCATCATCATCATCATCATCATCATCATCTCTTCTTCTTCTTCTTCTTCTTCTTCTTCTTCTGCTGCTGCTGCTGCTGCTGCTGCTGCTGCTGCTGCATTCCTAGCCATGCTAAAAGGACAATTCTGTGTTGTTAGCGAAATCCGCCGTCTACCACAGCAACCTCGCCGATCCCCTCGACTTCTCCCTCACTTCTCTCAGTCACGTTTCCCGTGGTAGGGTGTCAAACTGGGACATGACTGCAGAAGATGGGCTGGCGTCTGTGGACCAGTGCTGCATGGACATGTATCCATGTGTCTATCCTCAGCCTGAAGGGATGCGAAACGAGCTGACAATGTCCTGTTCTCAGTCTGAAGGTGGTGGTGATCTGCTGTGCCCTTTCCAGCAGGTAGATGCTATCCTTCTCAGATCCTATCTGCAGACACTGTCTCCACGTGTTTTTTGAAAGTGGCTTTCAAAGAAGGGTCTTGACCTTTTCTATTTGACACTTGGAGTGCAGTTTGCTCCTGATGGCTGTCTGGCTTGGAGAGGTCGGCAACCTGCTCCTTGGCCATAATACCACAGTGGGAGGAGGAGTCCACTGCGACTCCAGGTTTGTTTTGGAGTCAAGGTGTTTGAGGCCCCCTTCTGGTGTCCCGGAGGATTGATTTGGATGACTGAGACCAGTTGACAACATACAGATCAATTGATCGATCGATTGATCGATCAATCAATCAAGCAAGCAGTCAATTAATCAGTCAATTAATCAGTCAATCAATCAGTAAATCAATCAGTCAGTCCGGCCGTCAATCAACCAATCGGTCAGTTAGTTGATCGGCTGACCAAAACAGTTTCATTAATCCAACAGCACATCAATCCATTTCATTCACCAAAGACAATCGCCGCCGAAGATTCCTTCAAGAGTTTTGAAAGAGGATTCGCAATGCAAACATCAGAATATATTGTAGAAATATTACATCGATTTTTGTTTGTTTGTTTGTTTTTGCAAGGGAGGTGGGAAGGACAATGTTTAGCAGATGGATTTTGACTTGCCTCTAAGGGGACTGTCAGTTTCCATAGGTCAGAGGATGATCGCTGTTGCAGGCCTATTTGCAACGAATAATCACGTCAGTAGAACATTTTTAGGACCGACACCGTATGTAGTATTAAAGGCATGGTGCAGGTCTTTCATCCAATGCGGGCACAGACGGGCATCCAGGGAAGGGACTGAGGGAAAGGTATGACATGGTTCCTGTTCTTGGTTTTCTTAACAATAAAAAGGGAAGCAAGGTTCTGGACCTTCTGCAATGTGTCACAGAACAACTCCCTCTCTGTATGTGTGTGTGTGTTAGAATGGGTTATTGAGCATAAGCCTATAACATTTCCCCTGTGCTAACAAAACAAAAATCATTAATGAAAAAACAAAGCCTGCAAAAAATTCCCTTTCAGTGAAGACTCAGTCTTTCTTGTTTTGATAGTATTTGTAATGATCATCTCAGAAAGCTTCAACTCTGATGCCATTACCGCTATCTCCGTGGCTACAACAACTGTCACAATAACAAGCAGGAATTCTCGCAAACACAACCAGTCAACAACAATGACAATGCGTATGTGTTGTTGAGATGTGTCCAGATCATCATCATCATCATCATCATCATCATCATCATCATCATCATCATCATCATCATCATCCCTCATCATCGTCATCGTCATCATCATTTTTCAGACTAGTAAAGAATCACCGCCGCCAGTATCACCGCCACGAGTATTCCTCTTCCTCGTCCTCCTTCTATTACTGCTTCTGCCGCTAATGCTCCTGCTGCTGCTGCTTCTGCAGCTGCAATTATATTTCGTTATGGCTAATTGTCCCAAACGAGTAGGCTAATCTGTGTAAAGCCATGTTAATTACATCTTTCTCTCTCTCTCTCTTTCTCTCTCTCTCTCTCTCTCTCTCTCCTCTCTCTCTCTCTCTCTCTCTCTCTCTCTCTCTCTCTCTCTCTCTCTCTGTGGTAACATCACTAGTGAGAAAGCTATTTTGACGAAAATTCTTTCTGCCATCTTCTTGTCCCAAACGTTATCGTCAATTCACCAGTCTGCATCTCTCTCTCTCTCTCTCTCTCTCTCTCTCTCTCTCTCTCTCTCTCTCTCTCTCTCTCTCTCTCTCTCTGCAAAACAAAGGGGACAGAACAGGTCTCTCGGGGGAAAGGAATCCTCCTCGGCCGAAAAGAGTGCTGTGCCCTTAGCAAACATGGCGAAGGCGAAGGAGGAGGAAAGGACAGGACAGCACAGAACAGAACGGACGAGTCGCCCTCACGGCACGGGCCACGCCCTCTTCCACCGTAGACTTCTCATTAGCCGCCAAATTAATTATGGAAATCTCCTCAAGCGTGAAGACAGCGCCCTATGGCCCCGTGGGAACGGGCGGTGGCGAAGAAGTCTGTGTCGTTATTCCAGCCTCTTGAAAAATCCTCGCGCCAGCTGACTCCCCCTTCCAGGAACCTCTCAGCGTCCGGGACGGACTGGACGAAAAGTCCGTAATGGGTCTGAAAAGGCGCAATAGCCCGCCATTGATGGGAAGGGGGGGGGGGAAGAGGGGGGGGGGGAAAGAGGGGGGGGGGGTCCGGGTTCAAAGCGCCGCAGGGTGCAAGCCGCAGCGTAGAGAGGGGTGGGGGTGGGTGGGGGGAACCAGTCCGTGGTTGACAGATGCCGCGAGGACGGAGGTACTTTGTGTGTGCTCGACCTCCTCCTTTCTGGCTTCCTCGGGCTTCCTACTTACGTGCCAGACCGGTTCGATGGGGGGTCGCCCGGGTCGCCGCGTCTTGGTGCTTCTGTTGGTCAAGTGCCAGTCTGGGCAAATTATGCCGAATTAGGAAAAAAAGAAAGAAAGAAAGAAAGAAAGAAAGGGGTGGTGGAGGGGTGGTGGTGAGGGTGCATGGGTGGGGGTGAATGGGGTGGGGGACTGTCGGATGGATGGGTGGGTGGAGGAGGGAGGAGTATGAATGCAAGAAGGTACCTCACCGCCCCCTGACTTTCTAAATCCTCATTCCCTCCTCCCGGTCCTTCACGAAAAACATGCAAACAAAGAAACAAAAACAAAAAACAAACAACAAACAAACAAACAAAAAAAGCCGCGGCAGACTCATGACGCAATTTTCGCTTTCTAACTGGATTCCAAGGCGGTGAAAGGGAGAGGGGGTAAGAGGGAGGGATGGGGAGATGTAAGAGTAGGACAGCAGGGGGACGGAAGGGAGGGGGGAGATGTTCGCATGCTGCTTTTTTTTTTTTTTTTTTTTTTTTTTTTTGCAACGTTTGTTTGTTAACCCGTCAAAATCTTTTGATACTTCTTTTTATATATTGTTTATTTTTATACTTGTTTTATATATATTTCGTTTAGGCAGCACTATGGGTTGGTTTTTTTTGTTTGTTTATTCTGTTTGTTTGTTTTTTGCTTCTTTTCTTTTTCCTGTTAGACACCGATTTTTGATGTATGTGGCATCCAGTCGGCGTCCCAGCCATGAGATCTGAGGGTTCTTTCAATACAAAAAATCTTCCCCGCCTTCTAGAAGTTCGGTGCTGATAAATTTATCTTTTACGTCATTCTCTTTCACACTGGTTTTTTTTTTTTTTTTTTTTTTTGAAAGAGAGGGGGTTAGTTACCGCCAAGGACACAGACAAACAGAGTACAGGACTAAACACAATGCATTTCGACCTCTTTGGTCTTCTTCAGGCGAAAACAAATAACATTTAGGACAGTGACAACGAAGAACAAAGAACCATTTAGCTTCTCCTGTTCGCCTCACGATCAAAATTGGGTTTTGTTTGTTTGTTTTGTTTTGTTTTTTGTTTTGTTCTGTTGATCTTTCTTTACTGTGATCCACTGTTTTCATCTCTGCTCTTGTGGATCATTTCCCAGTCTTTTGTCTCGACATTCTCTTACGCTCCCTTTTGTTTGTTTGTCTGTGTTCAACTTGTCATTATTTATGACAAGACAGATTTTTTATGCGACAATCTGGGGACTAGGTTCTGAAAATTGTGCTTACTGTCTAGAGTGGGCTTTAGCTGGCCATTCCGCAGCGTCTGTTTGCTTATAGTGACCTTTTCGAGCATTTCTTTTTGTGACAAATTAGATTTTTTTTTTTTAACCATTTGCGCTACGTTTTTAGGGAGAGAAAGAGAAAAATTGGATAAATGACACGGGAAGGGCAGGCATTAAGCACGTGCACGTCCCTGTGTTGTCTGCTCTTTAGGGTGTCGTCTGTCTGTCTGTCTGTCTGTCTGTCTGTCTGTCTGTCTGTCTGTCTGTCTGCTCTTTAGGGCGTCAACAGCGTTTTGATTGTTTGTTGTTGTTGTTTGTTGTTGTTGTTGTTGTTGTTGTTGTTGTTGTTTTTTAGGAAGTTACCTTTTTTTTAGGCTGTAATCTGTTTCTTCAGGGTGAACTTTTTTTCTTCATCATATCATCTTGTTTCTTCAGGATGTGACCTTTATCTTCAGGATGTGACCTTTATCTTCAGGATGTAGTCATTTTCTTCAGGATGTGACCTTTATCTTCAGGATGTAATCTTTTTCTTCAGGATGTGACCTTTATCTTCAGGATGTAATCTTTTTCTTCAGGATGTGACCTTTATCTTCAGGATGTAATCTTTTTCTTCAGGATGTGACCTTTATCTTCAGGATGTAATCTTTTTTTCAGGATGTGACCTTTATCTTCAGGATGTCACCTTTTTCCTCAGATGTGTCTGACAGTCCTGGACAGTCCCTGAGCGGTCGGCTAAGCTGTAGAAATCAAATCTTTAAACCATCGACCAGCCAGCACCACGTTTTTATACTAATATGTCCGCTGTCTGCTACATTCTTGTATATATATATGGCTCAGCGAATACTACGCTTTCATTTTTATGTCTATTATCTGCTGTCATGACAAGAGATGCTGTGTGTATTGTCATGACTTATAGGATATCAGATGAATGGACTGGACATGAAACGTAAGTGAATTTCCATGTGGAGGAGAACAGGTGGAGATTTTGAAAAAAAAGAAAGATGGTGAAATATAGACGTGTGGCCACAGTATCACTTAAAAGCATGGTTGTTTTCGTTTTGACAGACCATATGTGATTAGTGCTTCAATTCCAGACCTTTCCTTATTGTTGATTCAGTTGGATGCTGAGGCTTGTGATGGGTGAGAGAAGCTCACTTGTTTGTAGGACGGATGTGTTCCTGATCTTTATGGCAGACCAGGAGATGACAATCTGTGGTACAGGAGGTGGGATGGAATCTTGACTTTGGTCGAGAAGTCAGGTAGGGTTGACTAGTATTTTCCAACCTTGGGGTTGAAGACGAAAACTTGGCTTTTTTTCTGATGACTAGTCAGTGGTCAAAGATGTAGTTGCATGCAGACAGAGACAGAAGTCTGCGAGGAATTTTGTATAGCGTTTATTCTCTACACAGGATCTCAGCGTCCAATCATTGGTCGAAAGCCTACCTCCTGCGATCTTGTGACTCACTGGTGGATCCTTTTATGAACGAAACAAAAATTCATATTCAACCATTTACTTCGTGAACGGAAGGAAAAGGAAATGCAATGTTGTAAGTGATGTCCATTAAAAAAAAAGATAGAAAGATGAAAACAGTAAGAAATGTTTATTTGGAAAATGGGCAGGAAAACTGGTCAGGAAAACGTGCATTGTATTCTCGTTTGATGTTGATTATTATTTTGATATTCCTTTGGTCTGTTTTCGAAAAGGGAGGACACAAACATGGGAATCTTTGTTTCCCCAGTCTCTCCTTTGGATGAATGGAGTGACAGCGTGCGTATGGAGGGAACATGCTGTGTTTGTGACCGAGTGCACGCGGAAAGCGGTGTGTGACATCTGCCCGGGTTTTCTGTGTGCCTAATGTAGCGTTCAACAAATATGATGTTTACTTCTCTATTTCCATCGTCTGCTGCTTCCTGCCGTATCCGTTGTTCAACAAGTAATATGTTTCCACTCTTCTGTCCATCGTCTGTCACGTTTGTACAACACGTAGCTTTCAGCCAGTTCCATTCGTCCTCCTGCACACAGACTGGCATTGGACAGAGTGGAGAGTGCCCTTGTGGTGAGGGACCAATGACAACCGACCACATCCTTCAAGTCTGTACGACGTATGCAGCATCCAGGAGAAAGTACTGGCCAACACCGGCAGCAGTGGAAGCCAAGTTGTACGGCACCCTGGAGGAACTCCGACGGCAGCCTTCATCGAGGACACCGGGCTGCTCATCTAACGGGATGGCGAACGAGGAAGAAGAAGATTCATCCTGTTTATTGCGATCGGTTGCAAAGAGCTCTAACAAGAGGACCTGCAAAGTCTTACAGAGAATCTCTACCACCTACCCTGGTGGCCTCAAAGAAGAAGCAACTTTACGCCGTTTACGCACAGGTTACTTTACGGAAGTGTGCCAATTAATCATCATCCTGTGAGCAGTGAAAGTAATCAGCTACGTAACACAATTAGCACTCCACCTGTTTCATGCCGTACCCCCCTCCTCTCTCTCTCTCTCTCTCTCTCTCTCTCTCTCTCTCTCTCTCTCCACTGTTCCGCTTCGTCCCCACCCCCAGTCCCCTCCCCCTTTGTATCCCCCTTTCCCCCATCCCCCTCCCTCAGATCCTCCACGTTTTGCTTTTGAACCCGTACTGAATCTCTTGAAGAACACACACACGCACACACACACACACACACACACACACACACACACACACACACACACACACACACACACACACGCACGCACGCACGCACGCACGCACGCACGCACGCACACACACACACACACACACACACACACACACACACGCACGCACGCACGCACGCACGCACGTACACACACACACACACACACACACACACACACACACACACACACACACAAGATAATCTTTATTTCTTTGATGATAATCTTTATTTCCAAGGGTAACAGATAAGCAAACACATGCTTTTTTTTCATCCGGCCCTTGCCCCGTTAAGGGACTAAGTATGACTATCGACTAAGACTTACAAAACTTTTAACAAACACACATATCTTCACAATATTAAAAATTCATCCATTAACATTTAAAGCGTAGTTGACTTTAAAGGGAAAAAAGAAACGATTGAAACAACAAACAAGGATAAAGAAATTGATTACAAGAAGAAAAGAATCAGCCCCACACAGATATGGAATAAACGATCCTCCTATCGAAGGGGGAGAGAGAGAGAGAGGAGAGAGAGAGAGAGAGAGAGAGAGAGAGAGAGAGAGAGAGAGAGAGAGAGAGAGAGAGAGAGAGAGAGAGAGTTACATTCCTTTTGTAAAAAAAACTGACATACAACAAACTGCTATGGATAATAAATTAGACAACTACAATGCAAGAGAGAGAGAGAGAGAGAGGAGAGAGGAGAGAGAAGAGAGAGGAGAGAGAGAGAGAGGAGAGAGAGAGAGGAAAACGTGTCCGCAATAATATCAGGGACTGCAGGTCTTCAGTCTGAGATTCCAACGAAAAAAAACAAAACAAAACAAAACAAAAAAAAAAAACTATTCCGGCTGATAGATAGCACGATGCTTTTAGTTAAGTAAACGCCAACGCCGAGGCGTGTTGGACTCTCGTCGAATTCCGATACCGCTTCTCTTTACTGTAAGTTAGCGTTGAAATGCGGCTAATGCATCTTTCTTTAAGCGCAAAGATTATTCGCCCTAAATCTGCCCAGCATAGTTTTGGGTCACTATTTCAGTTTTGGAAGTGACAGAACAGACGAAAACTGTGGATTTGTGTAGCCAGTAACAAAGACCACACATTGCAAACACAGACGGGACATAGGCAGACCGACAGACAAAACGTGCTTTATATATTCATCATAGAAACACCACTTTGGTGATATGGAAGATGACTTGCTATCTTTTTTTTTAAATACAAAAATTCCTTATACAAATGCCACTTTGGTGAAATGTATGATAACTTTTGCATTTTTTTAAATACATAAATTCTTTATACAAATGCCACTTTGGTGACATGTAAGATAACTTGCTTTTATTTAACACAAAAATTCTGTATACAGATTCTACTTTGGTGATATATAAGACATCTTGCTTTTTTTTTGAATGCAAAAGAAAGCTGCTTTTTAATTTCTTTTCATAACAGTATTTTTAGAACTATAAGTTAAAGTTTCATAATGAAACCATTTTGTTTCATAATAATTCATTTTGACTGTGGATTTTGCATTATGATCTTCAGTTCAATTGTATGTTGTAGAGAAAGATTTATGAAATGTGTAATTTTAAGAGAGAGAGAGAGAGAGAGAGAGAGAGAGAGAGAGAGAGAGAGAGAGAGAGAGAGAGATGCTCTAAATCTCATATGGTGTTTTGTTTGTTTTTGAAATTGTTTATTATATACATGAAGGAACTTTGATGAAATCAGTCAGTCTGTAGCACCATTAAGTGGAATGAGTGAAATCATAATACTCAGAATATGCACATACCTTAATGTCTGGATGCAAAGTCTCTCTCTATCAATACACACACACACACACACACACACACACACACACACACACACACACACACACACACACAATATATATATATATATATATATATATGTTATATTAAGCTGCTAAAACCTATAAATAAAATATATATATATATATATATATATATATATATATATATATATCTACGCACGTAAAACGAAGTTAGATATAACAGACTCATGAATTATTCCCCGTATTTCTATATCTTTAAGATCTTCCTCGGGGGACTTTAATGACCAGAATGAAGCCAGGTATCCAGTCATTAACTAACGAAAACAATTCACAGATATTCTCACTCTCTCACCCCCAGCCCCTCCCCCCCCCCCACCCCACCCCCATCCCACACACCTATTTCCCCAACCTCTACACGCCCATCACATCGCAAGTAGAACGTGTCGCCCATCCCCCACCCCCATCTGCCCCCCCCCCCTCCACACACACACAACACCCTCAACCAACCCTTCAATACCCCGCCTCTGTCTTCCCTCACGTCCTTCTCCATCCATTATGTCCTTGTCCACCTCTCCCCATTTCATCAACATACATCCCTTGAAGTGACACTCCCCCCCTTTTTTTTTTCTCTGCCCTCTTTTTCTTTGTGTGTGTACAGCAATGCAGTAATGCCAGAGGAAACACTACGCTGCCAGAGTCTCCAACACCGACGGTCTGCACGACAGGAGGCCTCACTGAATCATGGTCTGGAACAGCTGTGACATCAAGAGCATGGCAGCAAGATTTACAGGGCGGGATGGATGACTGGGAATGCACAGCAGGCCTTCCAGAATGGGAAAACCACCAAGAGATCACCAGAAAGAGCAGCACCACGCTGGATAATGCTTTTCACTT
Organism: Conus canariensis; assembly: GCA_033310375.1. NCBI lineage: Eukaryota > Metazoa > Mollusca > Gastropoda > Neogastropoda > Conidae > Conus > Conus canariensis. The sequence goes on along the minus strand of CM065717.1, from coordinate 19,884,714 downwards.
AAGGTCACCAAAAGGAAGAATTCTGATTAAACTCACTGTGGTTTACGAGAGTACCATGAGCAGGCTCACATCTACAAGACTGAGAAGTTTGCCAGTCTAGCCAGCAGCTTGAGGGAATCAGGTTTCCAAGACGAAGTCTTCGTCATCAAGGTCGGAGCAAGTGGATTTTGTAAACTCATCAGTCTAACATCATATGAAACAGCTCGCGATTTCTGGAAAGAGGAGGACCAGAACCTTAAAGGCAGTGACAGAGGCAGCTGAAGACAGTTTCAGCTGGATCTGGTCGAGGAGGACGAAATATGAAATTCATAAAGTTTAAAACTTCCGAACTCAGAACAGGTATCCCACACTGATGCGGATAACTTATCCGTCTACAAAGGCAGGCAACGCTGCGAGACGCCCACCCATCCAAACGTTGCTGGTCTGAATCCCGGCAGCACCGGGGGACAAGATTCTGGCAGCGAAAGGGCATCTGGGAGTCATGACCTAGATGTGGCCCGGCCCCCTTAGAGTGTAAGGAGTTCAGGGCGGAAACACTTGTCTGCGGGGGGTAGGGTGTCTTCTCTGAAGACCTTCTGCTGTCAGGCTTTCCCTAGAGTGCCTGCTTACTATGTTTATGTGTGTGACCACTTCCACTCTCCCTCTCTCCTTCCTTTCCCGACTAACGCACATATATGTTTACGCCTCCATGTGTCACCCCACGCACCTTCCCCCCACTTGTGTGCACAGCCGCAGTCACCCATTCAGTTCCCTCTCACCCTCCGTCTTAGTCACCCCCTACCCCGCAACCCTCAACCCCCCCCCCTTCCCCCCGCACCCACCCATCCCCACCCCCAAACTTTTGGCCCTTCTGGAACAAAGCTCCGGTCCCCGTCACAACAAACTCTCAGCTTCCGAATCCCAGTCCCAGTCATCACAAACACCCCCCCCCCCCCTCCCTTCCACTCCCTCCCCCCTCCCTTTACTAAAAAAAAAAAAAAAAGCTTCCTACGACCACGCCTTAAAAGGACATGCAGTAGTAATGCACAAGGCGTGCGCGTGGGGCGGGGGCCCCGCCTCTTTCATTCCCCCTCCTTCCCCCACCCACCCTACCGCTTCTCCCTTCCACCTCTTCTTCCTCATCTCCCATTCATCCTTCCTCTCTCTCTCTCTCTCTCTCTCTCTCTCTCTCTCTCTCTCTCTCTCTCTCTCTCTCTCTCTCTCTCTCTCTCTGCCCTACAGCGGTGACTCCGGTTCTTGTTTTCTCCGCCCCCTTTCTGCTCTCACGCTGGCACCGGAGCAGGCTGGCGAATGTGCATTGTCTCAGAGAGAGAGAGAGAGAGAGAGAGAGAGAGAGAGAGAGGTGAAGGGCAGTGTCTGGTCGCTTCATAGCAATGGAAGGTCGACAGTAGTGAAGCGGCGGGCTGTTCACTAGCTATCATTACCAACATTAAGGGAACTCTCCGGAGCAGTAGAGGTCTATTATTGGGGACAGGAGGGGGGGGGGGGGGGGTAGTTTTGCTAAATATTCAGTGGTTTTTCATACTTCCAGTTTTGTTTATTAATTTTCTCATTAATTTTGATCCTACTTTTCTCATTAGATTCTTTACTCTCGTCAGTTTATTCCTTTATTATACCTACAATTCTACAATTTGTATATCCGAGAGAGATTTACTTCTGCCATACATTCTATCCACCCTAAAAGAAAAAGACACATTTAAGCACACTCTTTCTCTTTCCACCTTGTCTGTGCCTTGGATAAATCATTTTTTCTTGCTTGTGGCAATCCTTCAGCTGGAAAAGTGTTGCTTCTATTGTCATCGAGTGTTGGGACTTGTAAGACGTGAGACATAAACACTTTACAGCAGACTCCATGAAAACCTTGTTCAGAGATGTCCCACCTGATGTGATCTTTGAATTTCTGAACGAGATTAACATTTTTTTCATCTGATCTAAGATTTTACGGAAGAAAGATTTTTCACGATGTGTCCTGTGTGTTTTTAGGTGTATTTTAGAAGGTTGTATGAATGATTTTTTTCTAAAAGACTTTTGAGTTGACTTCCACGCGGTGTCAGCACTGATATGGTCCTTTGCGGTCGGCTGGGCTATAAGCAACATTACCTTACCTATTGTCATTCATGTTGTCGTTCCATTTGTTTGGCCTGATAACACACCCTTTCAGCCTGATAACACACCCTTTCAGCCTGATAACACACCCTTTCAGCCTGATAACACACCCTTTCAGCCTGGTAACACACACTTCGTCTTTTATATTCAAGCCGTGCATAATACGCAGTACAAATTAAACAAGTGTTTGTTGTTTTTTTTACTTCACACAGACCTCACGAACAACAGACGACCCATCCCCCCTCCCCTTACGACCCCCCTCCCCCAAAAAAACAAACAAACAAACAAACCAAAAACAACAAACAAACAAACGAACAAACAAACCAGAAAGCAGTAAGCTCCAGATCACAGCGATCATGAGAATGACGAGGAATGATACGCTCCTCTTTTGTACATTACCATTCTCCCGCTGGTTGTGTGTTTTTTGGGGGGAGTACAGTTTTGTGCATTTTGAAGAACACGTATTCATAGAAAATTCACTTATCTGTTCTGCTATTTGTGCATCAAATAAGCGTCACTTTGCGCCTCCATTACTTGTGTTTATTAGCATTTTGCCCCCCCCCTTCCCCCTCCCCCCCCCCCCCCCCCCCCCTTCTCTCCTTAGTTACTCTGCAGTCTGCTTTAGTTTTAATTTTTGTCTGTTTCAGTTTGATTTTTTTTTTTTTTTTTTTTTTGGGGGGGGGGGGGTAATATTCAAAACCAGTTTACATCCGAACTTTTGTACATATGTCATATCCTTTAAGTGACAGCGACATGATCAAAACTTCTACCTACAAATATTTTTTTTAATGCATATGATTATGAAAAAGTTTGTGTTAATACTTCTGTAGGTTTATTTGTTCAATTTCACAATGGAGGATTCTTTGTTCGTATATAATAATGTCAATTATATGTTGATTTACTGAGATACACATGTCCCACAGTCGTAAAGTAAGAGCGGTTTGGAGTGGAACAGACACTCGAACCAATCGTGAGTACGAACCAATCGTGGGGTCGGATTTTTACCGCTACGGAAGCCTGTTTGCCCCCCCCCCCCCCACAACCCTTCCCCCCCCCCCCCCCCCCCGCTCCCCCCAGCAGCAAATAAGTACTTGATTCTGTTTGGGTAAGGTGAAGGCGGCAGAAGAAGAAGGATGGGCGCCGCTTCCCATGCTGCCATGCCATGCTCTAGACACGGGGAACCCTAGCAACTATGTGCCTCTTGGACATTATACTATGGGGTTTGAACCTTTAAGCTAATATCGTGGTGAGATAGTATACCAGGACGGCTGTTAGGACAGTATCATCAACATAGTAGTCCAACCAGCGGACGGCTGTTAGAGGACGAGTTATCAATCAACAGACCAGAATCGACACCGTGGTTGGGAGTTTAACAGGTGAAGTGTTCTAGAGATCATTACAGAGTGATGCTGTGGATGATCTGTTCTGATTCGTGTAAGGAGACTGCGGTGGGAGTGAGGGGCTAGGAGTGTGGGTCATTGGCCTTTGATTGTGATTCACTTGGAACAGAGAACAGTCCCTGTCTTGGGGACGGTGCCACAGGGCCAGTGTATGTCATAGGATTGCAAATGCGTCCTTTTCAACAACAACTTTCTTTTTCTAGCAAACAGGTCAGGCAAGAATGCCATTGTCGGCCTATCTATACCCCCCCCCCCCCTCCTCCCCCTACCTTTTTCCCATGAGCCCTGTCCCGCCTCCGCCACAACGGGTAGCGGGATTACCTTTGTTTACTACTGTTTGCGGATTTACACGATGTGTTTGTCAGGCGAATGGGTAGCACACACAGCGTGGGTTGAAGTTTTTATGCCTACGTTTTACCATGAAATTTAAAGTGCTTGCTTGCTTCACTTCTTCAAACACACACACACACACACACACACACACACACACACACACACACACACACACACACACACACACACACACGCACACACACACGCACGCACGCACGCACGCACTCACGCACACACACATATGTAAACACAAAAAGAGACTTGTCTTTCACTTCGTGCTTGTCACTGACAGCATGAAGCAGAGAACAAGTGGCGAGAAAATGAACGATTGAAATGATGTTCGGATGAGACATTTGGAGGTGGAATCGTGAATGGGTGAGGAGGGGGGGGTGGAGGGGGGGGGCGGGAGGAAGGGTGGAGGGACAGGAGGGACGAGGCGGAAGAGTCACTGTCAACAGAGGGGAAAAGGGAGAAAAGGAAGGAGGACAAGTGGAGAGGGAGTGGTGGGGGTCGGGGAGGGGGGGTCGGGGTGGGGGATGGTTGGGTGGGGGGTGGGGGGGGGGGGGGGGCAGGGGGGATGTGGAGCGGCAAATCTTTTGGAACTGAATCACCGCTAAACCCTCCATCCTTCCCACATCCTGCGACTGAAAACAAGATCATGGCCAAACAAGGAGCGAACGGGCACTGCTGTCCCAACTCAGAGTAGTCCTCAACTCTGACATGTCCACTGATTCCACCCACATCCCTCCTTCCCCCATTCCCTCATCCTTCCCTCCTGCAGCTACCGTTTACCTCCCCCCCCCCCCTTCTCTCGTCCTGCCCCCTGTCCCCTCTTTCCCCTACCCTTAGCTCTCGTCCTCATCCTCTTGACCTTATTTGGTATCGCCGCACACGATCCTTCATTAAAGACTGGAACCTTGTATATATGTTTTCCTTCATTCATTCTTTAATTCATTTAGTGGAAGATAAACGTCATCACTCTATATTGCAAATCAAGAAACTATATGGGGAGAGAGAGAGAGGGGGAGAGAGAGAGAGAGAGAGAGAGAAAAGAGAGAGAGTGAGAGAGAGAGAGAGAGAGAGAGAGAGAGAGAAGAGAACTCAGAACCCAGAACTCAGAACTCCTTAATGTACGTCGGCCTTTGGCCACAAGACATGGAGGTAACAAATGGCAATGGGAGTGGTGGGGCTGGGGAAGTTTAGACAAGGAGCTTGGGATTGGGTAAGGAATAAGAGGCAGAGCGGGGAGAGGTGAAAAACATTATTCCAAGTTGTGTGTGTGTGTGTGTGTGTGTGTGTGTGTGTGTGTGTGTGTGTGTGTGTGTGTGTGTGTGTGTGTGTGTGTGTGTGTGTGTGTGTGGTGTGTGTGTGTGTGTGTGTGTGTGATGTGTATGTGTATGTGTGTGTGAGTGTGTGTGTGTGTGTGAGAGAGAGAGAGAGAGAGAGAGAGAGAGAGAGAGAGAGAGAGAGAGAGAGAGAAGAAGTATCATTAAGCCTTCACGAGCAAGTTTGACTATTGAACTGTAAAAAATTGCCACAACGTAGACTGTCATATGTATCAAAATCATTGTAGTCAAAATGAGTCCATACCAAAGATGTGGTGCAATCAAATGGGTGAGAGTAAAACAGATAGACAGACAGACAGACAGACAGACAGAACAGAGAGAGAGAAGAGAGAGAGAGAGAGGAGAGAGAGAGAGAGAGAGAGAGATCACAAGAATGAGTGAGTGAGTGAGTGAATGAGTGAGAGCAAAAGGCAAGATAGGAGGCGGTAGTGATGCGTAAAGGTTGGAGGGGGTGGGGGGGGGGTAGGGAAGTGGAGGGGGGGGGGGCACGCAGAGGAGTGCTAAGATGAAGGGTGAGAGCAGAGCTAGGGCTGTCACGTGACATTTTCTTTCAAGGGGGGGGGGGGGGGGGGAGGGGTACTACGCCAAAATAGTTTTGGCCGTCAAATCAGCCAGCCCAAGGTTCACCATCATTGCCCCTTTCCCCCCTTCTCCCCTCCATCACACCCTCACCTCACCAGCCCTCCCTCCCTCCCTCCCTTCCCCCTCTCCTCTCTCACGGTCCACCTTCATTCCAGAAGACACAAAGACAACGACTTGTGAATCACGGTCTGTGAAGCGGTCTGTCACCCCTCCCCCACCCCCACCCCCTCCCGACAGCCTCCCTCCAGCCCCCTCCTTCCTCTCTCCCTCCCTTTCCACCCCTTCCCACCCTAGCCACCCACTCACCGCATGGAAGCCGCGTCATCTCCTCTGCGTCACCCCTTCGGCGGTGCCACGTCAGCGCTACACGTGCACATTTTGGCGATGATGTCATTTGTTTTTGTCCAGACATTTTTTTCCCTCGTAAAGTTTGGGGCGTCCCAAAGAGAGAGAGAGAGAGAGAGAGAGAGAGAAAAGGAGTGTGTGTGTGTGTGTGTGTGTGTGTGTGTGTGTATGTGTGTGTGTGTGTGCGAAGAGGGGGGGAGGGAGGAAAGGGATGGGGGGGGGGGGGGTGTCTGCAGTAAGGGATGGGGAAGGGTGGGCAGTGTGATATTCATTCTTTCTTGTTGTTGGTTGTTGTTTGTTGTTGTTTATTGTTGTTTTGGTGTTGGAGTGTTAGAGTGTAACGCTTAGTCAACGCCATGCTATTGTCATTGTAGTTGTTGTTGTTGCTGTAGTCGTCGTTGTCGTTGCTGTTGTTGTTGTTACTGCTGCTGCTGTTGTAGTTATTGTTTTGTTGTTGTTGTTGTTTTCTGGAGTTAAATAACTGGCATTAAAAAA